>JAZDUA010000283.1:0-1200000 GCA_038098605.1 Gryllus longicercus
GGACCCACGCAGTCTTTATAAGCGTACTGCATCAATCTAAAAAAAAACTTTAAGTAAAAATTTGGTGCCATATTTGAGAAAAATCTATTTTGATAAAGCTTCATGTAAAAACCCCTAAAAATTAAAACATCGGTTTCAATTCTAGGAGCAGCGATACTGACCAAATCGACTGGGTAATATAATTTTGATGATCTTGTGTAAGGTATAAGCGCAACCGTTATCGCACAAGAACACACGTTCTGCCTTAATCCAATTGTTTTTGTATCAAGAACTCACAAAATGTTAGTTCTGAATACTCAACTTAAGTTATTTACTAAACAGAGGAACAAGAATTAAATTTAATGTTATAATGTGATTTTCTAATAATTGTGATGAATATTCCAATTTTCTCCATATATTGAGGAGAATCAGGTAAAAGGAAATATTTTTTACAGGAGTTTTCCTAAAATATGGAGAAAATTGAAATAATATATGAGAATTATCCACTTTTTAGGGTAAGGGTTACGCAAAACCAGTTACTCTATAGAAAAGATGCCGTTCGTTGCACAAGCACTTCTATACATGCTTTCTATACACTATGTTAGTAGTGTGTGAGAAGTAGAAATTAACAAGAAAAATTAATTCTCTAATAGCTTTAAAATACATCAATTAGATTTTATTTTGTTCGTTTATATTCCTTTTTTAGAGGATTTAATTAATGAATTTATCAAAACTGATAAATTACAATTAATGTGATTAATTGGAAGTGAAATATGATGTAAATCAAAATAATTAATGTTATACATCTCACTTTATATTTTATTAGCATAGCATTAGCATTAGCATTTTCAGTTTTAAAGATAGCCTTGTAAGTTGTTTTTTTTATTTTTAGTATATCTTTATTAGTGAACGAATGTACATAGTTCAGTATTATGTATACTACATCATATGTATTTTTATGACTTATATTTAACTTAAATGCTAATCTTAAAACTAAATCTAAATACACATGAATAGGAAACTCACAGAGCACCTATGTGATTAATTGAGTTCTGAAAATATGCTGAGGAATGAATCTAATGGATATCTATTTTTTATTCTTGTTGGGAGCTGGTAGGTGGTGGCTAGGCCGTAATGGGTGGCTTGGGTTATTGTGTTTATTTTGGAGAAGAAATTGTTAGATAGGAGCGCGATATGGTCAAGTATAGGGGGTAAATTAAATTCTTTATGCAGTTGAATGTTTGAGATGAACCAGGGTACACGAGTGGCCAGTCTGAGGAAATTATTTTGGATGATTTGTAATTTATTTATATTAGTTTTAGAAGCATTGATCCGGATAGGGAATGCATAAAGCATTAGGGATTATTGATTTATAGATGGTGATGGCATTGTTTAATGAGAGCTTACTATTGCGATTTAAGAGTGGCTTTAGTTGAATTAATTTTATTTTGGCTTGCTGTGCTTTTACTGTTATGTGATTTTTTCCAATTTAGTCTGGTATCAAGATTCAGCCCTAGGTATTTGACAGATTCATTGTGCGAGGTACATGGAATTGGGTTATTGTTTATTAGGAGTGGTGTTGGGGTTGAAAATGTTCTTAATGAGAATATTTTGGTGCATGATTTTTGTAGGATTTAGTTTGATTTTCCATTTGACAGACCATTCATCAATTTTATTTAAATGTGTTTGAATTTGTTTACAGATTAGATAAGTTGAATGATTGGACATGAAAATTGCGGTGTCATCGGCGAATTGGGCGATGTGCGTGTGTTATGTTATGGGAATGTCGGCTGTGTATATGTTGAAAAGCGTGGGGGACAGTGGTGAGCCTTGAGGTAATCCAGCTGTAATTCTGCGGGGATTGGATGTGTGATTATTAACTGTGACTGAAAATGTTCTATCTTGGAGAAAGCTATTAATGGTATTAATTAAATAGTTAGGGGTACCTATTTCTTTAAGTTTGAATATTAATCCAGGGTACCACACTTTGTCAAAAGCTTTCGAAATGTCTAAAAGGTAACTATTGTATGGTGTTTTTTGGAATGCCGTGTGTATGTGCTCCGTGATTCTTAATAATTGATGAGAAGTTGAAACTTTATTAGTGAAGCCAAATTGGTGCATTGGGATTGTTTGAGTTTTATTCAGATGGAATTTAGTCTTTTAAGGATTAGTTTTTCTAGGATTTTTGATAAAGTGGGAAGAAGGCTAATGGGTCTGTAGTTGTCAGTTCTGGATAGATTTTTGAATGGCTTGGGGATGGGTATTACATTTCAAATTTTCCAAATAACGGGGAAGTAACCAGTTCTAATTATTGAATTGTAAATATTGGTGATATATGCTACTGTGGGTTTAGGTAAGTTTTTTAAGATTTTGTTACTTATTTTGTCGTGACCAGGGGCTTTTCTTATTGGCAAAATCTTCATTATATTAATGACCTCATTTGGGGATATGTAGTTTATTTTGTGTGGTACGTTATAGTTGGGGGCTGATGCTATTTCGAATATGTTTGAATGCAGTGGGTGAGTTGGGGTGGCATTGGGAGTAAATGATTTAGCAAAGTGATCGGCTAATGCTTCAGCCTTCTCATAAGAAGCGAATTTCTTGCCCGTTGGAGTTGTTAATGGGAGTATTATTGCTTTCTTTTTCAAGATATTTTTAGTGAATTGCCACAACGTGTTGTTATTTGTGCTAAGGAACTGGATTAAGTTATTGTAAATTGTTTGTTTATGTTCCCTTAGTGATTTTTTTTACGATTTTGGACAGTAAATTTAACTCTTTCTTAAGCTGTGGGTTTCTCATGGTGCACCAAAGTCTTCTTGTTTTGTTTATAGTGTTAATAATTGTGAGAATGTTTTTCGGAAGTTTTTTATTGAAATGTTTAGTGGTGGGGGCTGAGCATTGTTATTAAGAGTGTTGATTGTGTTAATTATCATATTGTTTAAAAAGGCTGTAGCTTGTTCTATTTCTATGGGAGTTTTTAATTATTTAAAGTGGGGTGATTGTTTTTGAATTATGTTCTTAAATTTTTTCCAGTTGATGTTTTGTGTGTTAAGTGTGAGAGTTGGAGTGTGAGGGGGCGTAATTTGTTGAGTTGAGATGATGGTTGGCAGGTGATCCGAGTCTAATTCAAAGAAGGGTGCTGAGTAAAAAGTGGTTTGAGTGTTAGAAATTGCAATATCTAATATGTCTGGGTGTTTATTGTGATCTGTGGGGTAGTGAGTGGGTTCTTCTGGGATAATTAACTGAAGTTTGAGGTCCGTAATTATTTTGCTGAGTTGGCGTCCTGCAGTGTTGGTATTTCTACATCCCCATATAGTGTTTTTAGCATTAAGATCCCCAATCAGAAGAGTGTGCGAATTCATCTGGAATAGCGCTGAAATATTCGAGTCAGAAATTTTTGTTTTCGGAGGCTTGTAAGCCGCTATTAGGGTTATTAATCTATTGTTTAGAGGGAATTTAATGGCTATAGTTTCGAGACCTGGGGTGTGTGGAAGGTTGATTTTAATAAATGGTATGGATTTTTCTATTAGTATTACCACCTCCAGTATTTTCTATTACCACCTCCGTTTGCATTTGATCTGTCGGTTCTGACTACACTATAGCCTGACTACACTAAATGTAACATCTGAATTTAAATGCGTTTCCGCTATGCAAGCTAGATTTATTTTGTTATCATTCAAGAAATACGTTAGTTCTAATTTTTTATTGTTGATGCCATTCGCGTTCCAGTTGAGCAGATTTAAATTATTTTTATGGTACTGTTGCATTATTGTTGTTAAAATAGGCTGAGAGAGATGCTTGTAAATTGCTGACTATTGTTGGGATGATATTAATAATAATATTGACTAAGAAGCAGGTAATTGAGTTAATAATGGAATGAATGAAAGAGTTATTATTAGAATTATTTATTAACCGTGTCTCGATTATCAATGGACGTGATTTAAAGCACTATTATTCTGATTATTTTTTACCAAAGGGGGTTTTAATTCCAAAAGACAGTGTTGCTAATGTAAAAAATGTTGCGTAATTAGTAAGAACGTAAACAGAGTTGTACGTAGATTCCTAGAAACTTAGAGGCAGAGATGGGGAGAGATAGAGGGAGAAAGGGGGAGAGAGGGACAGAGAGGGGGCGAGAGGGGTGAGAGGAGGGAGAGGGGGTAGAGGAGAGAGAGGGACAGTGGTGGAGAGGGGGAGGGAAAGAGAGGGACAGTGGGGGAGAGGGGAGAGGGGAGAGACGGTGAGAGAGAGAGAGAGACAAAACTGTTCTTCCCAGAAAAATATGTAGCCACATCTTCAATAAAATGTTTTAGGATTGATTTGATGGGAATTATAAGCTATCAAGCGGTCCTGCTTCATTCGTCTGTTACTTCTTTAAGGCAGTCCTAGGAACGACCTCTTAGTATTCAAAGAGAACATTTAACACTACTCAATTTGGTTTTGGCTTTCGTTGGACACAGTCGTTCCGAGCGGTCAACACTTGGTCTTAAACGTAAAACAGTCGTAGATAATAATAGTTTGATTACAAACAATTGCTGATAGTCGTGTTGAAAGTCTAAAAATATAACTGACTGTGCGTTACTTAAAAAAATGTCACGTTCACATCTGCAGAATTCACTTTAAGGTAACATCTGCGAAAAAACTACGAAAAAATTATCAATATCTGGCAAAATTCCTTTTTTGAATGATTTAAACAGAATGATACTCGAGGATTTCCTATTTGTGAACTAATGGTTTGTGAAAAGGCCAAATGGGAACATAAAAGTTTGAAAAAAGAGGAAACATTTAATGCTTCTCAAGGTAGGTTATTTAGGTTCCAAACTCGACACGGTACAAAGACAGCTGGTCATCCATGAAAAGTCCCTGTGAGACTTGCACGCTGCAATGATGTTCAATGAATTCAATTAATTGCAATTATTACTTGAAATATTTTACTAGTGTCAATCACAACCGCTCAAAAACTTGGATATACCAAGTAATTTTTCGTGAATGGCTTTTCAAGTTTTTCGAACGTAAACGAAAGTAATATTTTGGCGCTAAAGGAGAAAAATCCAGATTCGTCAAACAAAGGAAGCAGTTGATATCCTCGTAAACGTTTCTGAACAAGAACATTTTAACTTCCATGACCTCCTGTATTTCAGAAAAATTAGAATTGAAGTAAGGAAAACTGGAATTGAGATACTGGAGTGAGTATTTCAAATCGGAAAATACAAAGATTGGTTACTTCAGATTTCAATGCCCATTAACATTAAACAAACAAGACATTGCACACACATATGTAAGTTGTTAAATAAAAACACCTCGATTAAGTACGATTTTCATTTATCCCTGCGCCCCCTCCCCCATAATCGAGATTCTATTGTATATGGCATGTTAAGAGGACTTTGATATCCTCCTAAAATAAGAATATGTTACATCTCATCCGGCATAACTGGTGAATATTCGAATTTCATTTCAATTCAATATAATTTCGCCTTGGAGTAGAACAAATAGAACCATTAAGGTAATAACACTATAGTTCTAATTCATTATAAAATTAACAAATATTTTATTGTATAATTTATTTTATTAACATTTTGCACCTCCGTTATCTTTTTTTTCTTTGGGATCTAAAATTCCTCCATTACAATTTTTTTTTTTTTTGCGAAACTTTTTTTAAAAATTTCACGAAACCCTAGGGCCTTGCGATCTACTGATAGGGAACCGCTGATGTGGAGTGCTTTGCTTATTCGTGTGATTAGTTATAGTTTGCCATGCCTAAATATACAAAATGTTCACGATTTGAGGAATACCCTTCTCAAAAACAAGACACTCGTCTCTTAAACCCATCATTCTAATTTATGTAGTATTACTTCCTGAATTCTTTGTAAAATCTGAATTACATTGAATTGAATTGAATTGATGCCTTATTTTACGTGGCGAGTCTCGGGCCATCTGGCCCAATCTCCCACTCGCAGAGAGAGGAGGTATCGGTCGGGCAACGAAACAGGCTCAGAGGCGTCATTTAGGCTTGAGGATATTTTACAGGCAGTAAATCTCCTAACATGGGACAGAGGGCTTTACTTCTCCTCCGAAGGAAGACGTACGAAGGATTTTTTTCGCCCTTAAAAATCCACGGTCTTCGATCGGGTTTGAACTCGTGAACGTGGGTAAAACAGCCCGACAAGCTAAGACTTTTACATCATCGCCGCCGCTACATACATGCAGCACATTGTTAAATAGTTGCTAGAAGTACGGTGTTCTGAACCTCAAAACGGGACATGTCTACAATTTAAAAACCTTTCTAAGTTTAAGAATCTCGTCCCTTTAACCGTTTAATCCCCACGCTCCCTTCCCTCGGCGTCTCACCACAGCTTCCGCACTTGTTCCTTCCCGTCCTCCGGGTAAGGCGTGCCCGCAGCTGAACCGAACCGTCGTCGGAACCGACTCCCTGCTTTCGTTCTTATCGTCGCGTCGGCGGCGGTGGAGGCGGCGGCGGCGGGCGGGCGGGCCGATTGCGGGCAGTGTACTTCTCGAAATTTATTCCGCTCCCGCGCGCGCGAATAAAGCTACTTACTCGAAGAAACCGATAAGGCGGGAGGAGTTGGAACTTGCGAAGTCGGCGCTCTAAATTGAACATCGCGCAGCCGTTGACCTGGAAAGGCTCCCGCGATCCGCGCGGGACTCCCCCGCCGTCAATGGAGGGCACGTGACGCGCGCAGATATGAGTTTCGTGGCCGACGCCAGCGCCGTCTATCTTCTTTGCGCCAGGCTGCAGGACAGTTCGGGGCTTACCATAGCCGTTTCTTTGGCCCTTACGAGACCTCATGGGCGCTTCCCGTGAAGAATCTTATCATTGGCATTTGATTTTTTAGCTCTTTTGATTACTTCAATATACTATTTTTTAAATAACTGATTTAAATCAATCTTTTTTAAAATTTTTAACACAAGTTTTGCAAATACTGTGCTTATAAAGTATGTATTGAGTTAGAACATAGTTCCGAGATGTCAAGACACCGCGTACAGATTGAACTTGTTCCCGTAGTACATCACACAGTTTTTAACTATTTTGACGTTAAAGAAATATCTGAATCGTAATTTGACTCATGTACTTCTCGTTAAAGTCGGACTGTGCTTACGCTTAACCCATACTCCATAGATTAACAATTATCCTAAGAAAAATCCTGATGTAAAGAAATACACGTGTGTTGGGATGTTTCTAATTAGTTTGCCGTATAAGCTCTGCTGTTGTTTAGATCCTAACGCTGAAGGAAATATTTCTCTGTATAAAAACATACTGCAAACCAATGAGAACAATCCTACCATACCTGTATTCTTTTACATGAGAATCTTTCTCAGGGCGAACGGATAATAGGTAGTTGTCCACTAGTTGGCTTTGACTGAATCCTGCATGTTAGTTGCCAAGTAACCGTTTATTGTAACTGTAACTTATAATAAGTGGTAGAAAAAGGACTGTATGAAACTCAGGATACTAGCTTCTTACTGGCTCGTATCTTAATATCCGTAAATATATCGTTTCATAATTTATTACTATTATTATTGTTATTATTTTTATTATTGTTATTATTATTTATTATTATTGTTATTAATATTATTATTATTATTATTATTATTATTATTATTATTATGAGTATATAGAACTATACTCTTATTACGAGTGCATCGTGCTGTTATTACATAGCTGCTACATAATGCTAGTTGCACTTATCAATATTCTTATTACATTGTTCTTTTGGGCAAGCCAAAACAAAAGAATTCTTAAAAATTTAAATCCCTATTTATTTAAAAAATAAAAATTAACTACGAGTCTACGAAAATGTATCTTTAACATATCGTCACTCGCGTGGCCATTCAAAACACCAGTACTCCAGCGTTGGTCTTTGCCAACATTATTTACTTTTCTACATCTTTTAATATTTACGTTTTGTTACAATAACGAAGAGAAGCGCATACACAACACTTTAAATATTAAATATTCTAATAATACAGAAAAATATCACTTTGGTCAAGAATGCAAAAACATGTTTGATTCAGTCAAACAGGCCCAACTTTTACTTCAGGGTATGGCGACACAGTGCATAACAGAGTTAAGAAGTTTATCGATATCCTTCTCAGATACCGGTAAAAGTTGCTTTTATTCGTGGAAGACTAACATTCCTTCCGTAACTAGTAAATAAACTTTGGTTTGACCCTATCCAACCGCGCGTGTAATGGAGTGCTAAATTAACATTTTTTTAAATTTACATACATATCAAGAAAGTGAAAGTGCAATGAAAATGGTATGTATAAAATGTATTATTCTACTCCCATTGTATAATACTATCATTTGATGGCTGCAACCAGTTGCATAATGATACTCTAAGATATAGATTTCGTTATGATACAGGTTCTTCACCAATCACAGAAGTATACAAACCAAGTTTTTACGCTTAATTAATCATTGCGAATCTATCTAGTAAATGTTTCGTTCGATTGTGTACATTAAAATTTCATTTAATATTGCATTATGCTCGAGAGTTTTAATTTATTTTAGTATTAGTATTTTTTGAGTGGAATATTATTTAAAATAAATTGAATCGTAATTTCACTTTGATCCTATTTGACTAGCGCAGTACTCCCTCGCAGGCGGATTGGTAACCAAATCCACCTGCTAGAGTAGGGTTACGGAGCTATCCGCTAGGTGGCCTTGGGTGAATCATGCTTGTCAACTGCCACAAAACGATTTAATGTAGAAGTTTAACTTATTAAAGTTACCATAAATCGTAGAAACAGTACCGTATAAAACTCTATGTAATGGGTATTAATACACTCGTGTGAAGTACACGATACTAGCTCGTATTGTAATATCACACTCGTGTATTAATACCCATCATCGTTTCACAATGTACTATTCATACACAAATGTGCAGAGTTGCTATTTAGAACAGTGATTTGACCTTTGAAAAAATAATTAATTTTGAATACCTATTATAAGAGAATAGGAAGAATTCATAACATGACCAAACCGGATATTACATGCTGCAATGTACTTGTACTGCAATGTTCATTACTACACATCACCTGCGTAACACCTTAACTACTATAAAATATGTACCATTTTTCGTTGTCATATCAACATCTCGCAACTTAATATAATTTAAAATTTATATTTTCGATAATTTGGTACTACAGGTTAAAATTTAGTATTAAACTAATATTTTTAAGAAACTAGTTGTAGAACTAATAATCTGCCGAAAATCAGAAAAGTAATAAGAAAATACTTTCTTAACACTATTTAATGACCAAGTCGGGTCTTCCCTTCACCTGATCAAGCAAACTTCAACTACCTTACTTGTTCACTAACTTGCAATTTTAAAGGATTCTGATTGAAGTTCTGTGCAATCCTGACTGATATCAAACAATAGCAGTAGTTTGCGCGTGGGCTCTGAACGGCACTGGGGTTTCTCATAGCTTGCGGCTGGCACCGTTGCGTACCAATAATACAAACATTGTTGTGAATTTGTTGCGCCTTTTTCACAACGGCTCTTAGCCATATTTGTGGACACTGTATATATATATATATATATATATATATATATATATATATATATATAAGTATGGAATAATCCTCCGTTAAATTTCGTCTTGTGTCTCGTAACGTTGCAGTCATTACCTTTTTATCTCTCTGACCAGCAGCACGGCACCATTGGTAACCAGGTTCCCAGACTGTCACTCATCCAGGAATCCGTGGTGCCTCGATTTGCTAAACTTCCGTTCCTTCGCGCAGCTTAACTATGCTACGCAATTCGTCTGACAACTTCGGCAATAGTGCATACTTTATTAAAGATGAAGATATAGTATTACTTTATCGTGGCAAGAAAAGCATCTTGAATGAAATTTATATTGGCTTTACACTGACAACAGCCTGGGGTAGACTTCACACTGACAAACGCAAGTCCGTGTTGTCTCTCCCCACAATTCTGAATACCTGTTGCCAACCATTCCCACTGAAGGCAAACAAGTCACAACTTGCCCTTACATCACGTGTGATGGCTTTCTTAAAGTGGATGAAGGCTACATTCGTGAACCTACTAAATGCATACACTAATACTTTTTAGAGATCCTGATGTAGTGCATCGAATTGTGGCGAAAAGATGCCTAGTGCAAGGTTCTTCTGCAGCTTGATACGTCACTAGGAAATTCGCGGAAATTGTAATTGAAGGTTACGTTAAAATGGATAGGGGATTATATGGATGAATAGATGATTATCGATAGTAAAAAACATTTAAGTTATTTTAATAAAATGTGTCGTGCAAAAGCTTTTCATTTAACATGTCATCAAAGTACTCAGTACCTTCAAGTTCATAAAATTATTACAAAACATCAGAAACTTATAGATACCAGTTTGATAATTCATTACTTTGATAATTCCTTGAATATAAAATACCTTTATTTCTAATGCATTAATCCTGGCTTCACATCGAAATGAAACTCTTCGGCAATTCGCTTTCGCGAGCGAAATTCAGTGACTAAACGCCCTCATTCTATGGTTTAGATGCATAATTAACTTCTACAAATAAGACTTTTGGTTAGTTCTTATAAAAAGCTTAAAGGGAAGGTGTCAAAGTGTCAAATTATTACTAAAGTGATGCAAGCAATGTGTAATCAGTTTAATAACTATTTTTACTTCAAAAATACTTTATACACATTTCTAATTCCATCCGACGAATTCAGGTTTATGTGGAAGATTATAAACATTTCCTCAAGTTTTTGCAACGATTCTACAGTGCACTCTACTTCGTACGTATGCCTTCATTGCGCAAGTTTAAATGGGAAACTGACAAAAGTAGTTTTCTTTGAAATAATGGCAAGGGGGATTTAAATAACTTCACATGCCATAAATATTTAGGGTGAATCTCCTTTAATGCATCTGGAAAAGTTTTCAGAAAACGTTATAAATCTATTCCCAGCTAGGGGAGTTTAAAAAAAAAGTGAAAATACGTTCTACTTAAATGTTATACCTTCACATACTCCCCTACACAGAAAACTTTCTATGAAGTTTAAAACTAAATTGGGGCTCAATCCGTTTTTAATAGTTAAAAAATTATTTTCCTTTTTATTACTGGTATTACTTTTTTTATATTTTTATTTAAAAATTATATTTTATATCATTTGGTATAGTAAATGTTTATTGAACACTTGAGAAAGTTTAAATATTACGAATGAAATATTTAAATTTAATAATTGTTGCGTTTTGACTTGTGGCATATTTTTTGTACAAATTAACAAATATTTCTCTGTTAATAGGTTCCACGGCTTCGACATTACTTCGGAGAAGTTCTACAGAACGATGGTTATCTCAGAAGTAAGTAGCACTTAAATTTCCCAGATAAGGAAAATAAGGACAAGGTCAATTTTTTAGTACTAAGAAAATAAAGTATGCTTAATCAAATAGTGTATTTCAACATTAAGTACATAAATTTCATTCAAACGTTCTGGTGAAAATTCATTACATTACGATGGTTTATCTCAGAAGTAAGTAGCCCGGTTAAATCTCCCAGATAAGGAAAATAAGGACAAGGTCAATTGTTTCGTACCAAGAAAATAAAGTATGCTTAATCAAATAGTGTATTTCAACATTAAGTACATAAATTTCGTTCAAACGTTCTGGTGAAAATTCATTACAAAGAAAAGAGCCGAGGTTCTCGTTTCTGAAGGATTCATGCCTCATGCATTCCGGTTCTTTAACGCAGGGAGCAGTAATCCGACTAATGTAGGACCTGTAAATCAAACATTAATTAGAACATTAAGTAAATTAGAGTTACGAGGTCAATGAACGATACCTAATTGGAAGACAAAAGTACGAAAGCCCAAACAATTTTCCAACTGTAGACGATAAATGCAGTTTCTCAAACTCGTAATTGTTAATGAATGCATTGGGCGTTATCGTTTGTGCATTAACGTTTCACTTTCATAAGAGGCAGAAGGCGCAATTTTGGTTTCACGTAAATTCTGTAATTTTTATTTTTTGTTGCAGTATTTAGGTACTGAAATGAGAGCAACCCACATTAGCAAACTTACAAGGAAAAAAGACTTCCACTTTCACGTCCCGTTCCCTCAACTCCCGTTCCCTCAACAAACTTTCAAGGAAAAAAGACTTCCACTTTCACGTCCCGTTCCCTCATTTATTTAGAAATGATACATGGTTTCAAAGAAGCCATCAAGACATTTTTCTAGGAGAAAATGCATATGATTAATAATGATTGTGACAGATTATTATTTCTTTCACTGAAGAGTTTCTGAAACCAAGACTCTGAAACCAACCCAGTCTAGTAACCCATTTCGACTTTCTTTAAGCGATTTGAAACATTTAGCCACCCACTTATCCACAATGAAATTCTGTCCGTCTTTTT
This sequence comes from Gryllus longicercus, assembly GCA_038098605.1. NCBI lineage: Eukaryota > Metazoa > Arthropoda > Insecta > Orthoptera > Gryllidae > Gryllus > Gryllus longicercus. The sequence continues at coordinate 12,369 of JAZDUA010000283.1, forward strand.
TCCAATTTAGAGACCAAGAGTTCTTTAGCGTTTTTATTGGGTCTAAATATGATCTGCTCGCTTTTGTTTTGTGAAGCAGCTTAACTGCAAGACGTCTTGGAACATTGAGCATACTCAGATCTCCACCTAATACATACCTGAAGTCAGTGAAAATTGCTTACTCCTAATGGGATGATTTTTCGTAGCTCCCAACTGAAAACTCTAATAAATATTTACGTCAATACTCAATTCACCCTTAAATATATAAGAATTATTTTGTCATGCGCAATACTTACGCGGTTTGGCGGCATTTCTTGAAGACTTCTGGCTACAGGAAATCGAAATTCAAAAAATTACAAAACATTACAACAATCCCTGCCTTCTGTGCCATGTCTACTTAAACCTAGGCACTTTCCTTCGCGCAATTCCCTCGATGCGAGTACGCAGTGCCTCGAAGTAGCTCCAGGAATTCCCCCGGTAGAAGGTCGTTCTGAAATGCTTTGTCGAACTGTAAAGTACCTTGCTGGTACTTCTTGTTCCTTTAAACAAAGCATTCCAGAACGCCTCTATTACCCATGAAGGGCACAAGCAACGGAGGGCCCTGAGCTAGCCGAACCACAGGGGCGTTTCCTACGCAAGGGGGGGGGGTCCCTAGTTGCCCCCGCGGTCCAGCGACGAGCTACCACTAGCGAAAACTTTCACGCCTACCTGCAGGCTCCACTAATATTAATTTTGCCTACGAGCCTGCGTTGTTTACACGAACTGCGCAACGAAGAGAAGTTTTTATGTGAATGCATGGTTCTGTAAATAAATTTGCATTAGACTACTATGACACAGTAGGCCCCGGTACATCTAACTGAGCAGGGCCCGAAGCTGTACTTTCCACCCAAATACCCCATTAAATTATCTTCAAAGGAGGAGCTGATGCGCTGATCCTTACTATACAAGATTTGTTACTAGTCTTTATTGAGTAATGAAATTAATAGTGATACTGCAAATCAAGAAAATTAAAATACAACACATAAAAAATGTGCATTAATATCTCTACAGATGAAATCATTTATATTGAGTGATTATAACTTCTGCACTGCTGCTTTAAAATTACACTTCGCAGTTCACAAAGATACTTCCACGATCAGCGCACCAGCCCCCGTTGACACGTACGCGCTGCCTGTGTACAGCCCAAATAGGAGGAGAACGTGGAACTCAGCGTACCCTCGGCACTGCCCGCAAGGGCACGCGCTTCGGCTGCGAGAGACCACACAGATGGCGAGAGCCCTGCTCAGTGATTGCCAAGCACTGACCGTTCCGCACACCACCGCTTCGAAGAACGCTGGCTGCTGGCGCAGGATCGCTGGCACAGGTCCCCGGCGACATCCAAGCTACCACGGACAAGATGGCCAGCCCGACTCCAGAGCAGCACGGCGGTCACGAACAAACCAAACTTCGGCGATCTGAACGCGCCAGCTTCTCATTTCCCTCGACGTTGCCGAAGTCTCCCCTTCGCGTCTTGCTATTGGTCCCCCCCCACCATTTGCAAAACAAAGGGGGAGTTTAAATTCATTCCTTTTTACGTACTATTACCAAACGACAATGTTTCTATTTACGTTTGTTTTATGAAGTACTTCTCTATTTTAAATTAACCGAAGCGCGCTGTTGTAAATTTTATAACAGCGCCTTTTTTTAGCGAACACTTTGTGCCAGCTGGAAACGGGATTATGACGTGTATTCCTCCGTCTGAATCTCCCCCACCTCTGCCACTTGTTCAAACCGATTTTTGAACAAATAGTTGAAAAATAATTGAACGCACGTGCTTTGTGTTGTATTTTTTACTACACACGTCTCACATACAGTCTAATTTTTGTAGCAATAAAAACGAAATTGCAATAAAAACACAATTATATACTACGACAAGCAATCTAAAATTAAAAATAAGAATCAAATTTATAAGAACAATAAATAAATGAATATGTTAAAACATTAAAGAAATGAGTGTTGGAAAAAGTACAACGCGGGACTGCTCGCTTAAGGCGCGCTTCCAGAAGAGTTAAAATATATTTTCAGTATTTATAAGAAAGTAAGAGCATGTGTGACAGACATTTGCAAATGGCAGTGAATGAATCTTGCGGGGTGTGGGGAACTACAAACTGTACTACACTATTCCAATTCACACAGATAAATGTATTGCACAATATGAAAGAAACAATTGCATTTCACCTTGACGTTTTTCATCCTGTATATATTTATTGAATACAATTTCCCTTTTTCAGAGAAAAACTAACAAAATACGATAAAAACAGATAATTTAATTTTTTAACCCGTATTTTCTTAATTACTCATGTTTATTCCTGACGTCAATAGTAATTTTTTTACAATATGAAGGATATTCTTTTCATTTCAACATATGAGAATTCTTAATGAATGGTTTTCTTCCAAAGCGTTGAATTATTTCTTTTCTTATGAGGAGAGTGACAAAATGGACGCACTTCGAATTCATTACATTTTATTTGTGACTCAGAAACCTCATTTTGTTCTCTGTAACCCATATAACCATATTGCAACAAAAATAAAGCCAAGTTTATTAAAATTGAGAAATTAAAGACAAATTTCTAAACTAAATTTAACACCAAAAATATTTCAGTTTTTGTAAAAATTTGGTTTACAAAAAAGCCCAAACTCCAAAAATAAAAAGTATTTGCAAAACGTGTAGCAGCGGGTAGCTGCTTTAATCAACCTTAAAACTTAAGAAGCATGATGTATTTGTTTCGCCAACTGTAATCGAATGATTCAAGGATTTCCTTTTATGTATTGTAATTCTGATATAGTTGGTATTGAAAATGATGCAATGAACAAATGATGGCAGATATGAATTCAACCTATCAATATGAATATATTCCATTTTGCATTTTAACCATAAATCGAGTTAATAACAGTTAGTAATAACACATTTAGGGCCCACTACCGTGTATTTGAACAAAACATTCCGAAATCTGGTGGAGAACAAAGCTCCAATTTCATTCTACACGAAAATCCTTAAGGTTTTGATATATTAATCATTCTGATGGCGAGTAATTTGTTACACATTGTTTCACCAAGAGATACCTTTAATATATTTTTGAACTACATTGAACACTTTTATTGGATGTTGGCGGAGATCTTTTTTCGTGGTCCTTGACTTCGGGGGCGCTGCTGCAGTGCAAGCAGCCTAGCTGAGCAGTGGAACAATATTATAACCTCAGAAATATTAAGAAAGATATAAGGTAGAATACGAACAAATGTTCGGGTAAAATTGTCAATAATGTTAACGCAGTAAATGACATTCTGTTTTTAGTATACATGACAGATTCACAATATAGAAACGTATTATTGCAACCTATGTTTCTTTACGGTCATAACGCAATCCTTTGACAGTAATATTTACTTTCGCATGAGTAGTGTATAATTCCGGTTATTATAATGATAAACGTCATAGGTGGTGGCCATGTAACGTATTTAAAGAACACATCTTGATATCAAACTTCGTAGTTCAAAAGTTGGTTTGAAAATGCATTACAGTACAGAATACTGAGCTGTTCTACTTTTCGGCTTTGAAACACGTATACAACCGAACTGCGTCATAGTATGAAATAAAATACTATTATCTGTGTAAGTTACTATCGCCAGTGTTCGGGAAAACAAGACACGCCTAAAAATGGTCACTTTGTAGGAGAACGTCATCAGTATGAGTAGAGTTGTTTATTTCTTCATCTGTCAAAGATATATAGGTTTACTCTATGTACCGGTTGTCTTGTGAACTACATAAAATTGTTTTTAGGAAAAATATACTAATTTCTTAATCTCTTTCTTAATTTACCTTAAAAATAATGATTTTTTAGATACATCATTTTTCTTGTGCGCCAACGGCGTTAAGTATCAGTCCCGCAAATATTTCTCTTCCAGTTACCCCCAAATTCCTCCTCTAGAAACGCAAACGTATCCTTTGGAAAAAGATCTGTATGCATTGGTCGTAGCACAATAGTGCCCGCTCGGTGGAAAGTTGGAACAAGAAGCCATATTTCGACGAGAAGCACGTGTTTCGGAGGAGCGACCGGAATATGGATTGCCAATTACTCTCTTCGCCGAAGTTCCTACGGCAGCCAGACGGAAATAGTGCTGGTACGGGCGTGCAGACAACTTCACGAACACCAACATGCAGCAAAGCAAGAGTCTTGGCGCAGGGCGCGATCGTGTTACAAATCGAGTGGGGTTAATTCCAAGAAGTATTTACTTCTAGTTTTCCAAGAAGTACGCGGTAAGTTCCATGAGTTTCCGACCCCACAAACTTCTATTTTTGATACAAGGAAAAAAATCAAATAACCTTTCAATCTAATCTTCCTTTACTCCAACCCTGTTTTCACATCTGTATATTAACATTTCTAGGCCTTTGAAAAAAGTACTTTGAAGTTTTATTTGCAATATGGTTAAAAATGGTTCTTTCACCAATCGTCTGAAACACTCTTTTCTTGAAGCCATAGGGATTCGCAATATTATTTGCAATCTGAGGAGTAAGAACAGGTGTGTTGTCGCGAAGAAGCTAAACACCATGGGATTTCACGCACCGCACCCAACTCAACCACCTCTTTCCACAAAACTGAATGTGATGTTGGCTGCAATCATAATACTCTCTGGCTGCACACTTATATCATTACAATTAAAGATAAGACTATACTGCTCAGAAGTCTTTCCCATATATTACCGTTACCTTGCTTAGGCCGGGAACGTATGGAAAAACCTATGTAACAACTAAACGCATTTACAATCTAGTAATTTTTTAAACAATAGCACTTTCGTGGGCAGTATCGTTGAAGGCTCGGGGTCTAAAGTTTAGACTAAACGTGAATAACCTAAATCTTTACTAGTAAAAAAATATATACAACTAGATTTTAAATGAAAATTAATTTTGCCTGAAGCTTGCTATGTGTACTTTTTCAAAATTGCTTTGAAATTCTGTTATTTCAATTCGATGTACATTATTTTTTTTATTTACATAGTTTAAAAAGCAATTTAATAAATCCTCGTGGTTTTCTGCATTTTCTCCTAGTGTATTGGTATATTTATTTTCTTTAAGATGACAAAGTATATAACGAAGTCCAGGGATAATTTATTTTTATTTTTTAATGTTCGTTACATGAAATATTTTATTACGTTCTGAGACTATTTGTGACCTCAAGCAATAGAGAAGTAATAAAGGAGTTTATTTACAGATCTCAATGGCAAACACATGAGTAAATATTTAAATTATTATTTTAAATTAACAGTTTTTACTTTCCAATAAAACAAAATTTTGCGATTATTTTTTTTAAAAATATTACAGTATTGTTTGAATTTCTGATACTTTGTTTCTCTTTTGATTAAAGACCCATCAAGATAAACTTTATTTTAAATTTCTACAAAACATTGTTATTCCTCTGACTTATTTTCTGAGCATTCCATAACCCTGAAAAGAGTGGTCATTCAAAACTATTTTCAATAAAAAGAACATATTAGTATTATTATATTCTTATTTATTTTCTGCACATTCTTGGAGATTTTTTATAAAAAGCACCATAATAAAATATACTTTACACATTTATTAATATTATAAAAACAGCTTGTTTGTCAACATAAAATCATGTTGTAATCGTAATTTACCTTGTACAAAATGAAAATAATGGATATCAAGTATGTGACAATAATAAAATTATTATCATTTAATCCGTCTTTATTATAAATCTATGATGTGTATAACCACTGGCCATTCTTGCCTTTCTTTATGAAAATATTATCGATTGAATATGTATGTCATGATCTCAGAGGATTCAGAGTAACATTTATTTGATGACATACTGAATGACAAAAGATAATCATTTGCTGAAATCACATTAATATTCACAATGCAATTGGTATTTAATACCTCTTGCACACATACAAGAAAATATAACCTAAAACTTGCTTTTCTTCACTCAGAGTCCATTTAAAAACATAATATAAAAATGTTTGCGAGTTATTTAAAACGATCACAGCTTTTCTTGAAATGTGTATGCAATGCCTGAATATTAAATCGATATTTGAATCACAACCTTTAAGCACAATCTCAGGCACTTTGTTATCTAAAAGTTGTGAGTATTTTCGCTCCCCCACATTATGTTATTTCTCACTTTTTTAACATATTCGCACACTTCACCACCTGCTCACCTGTCGCCAACTTCACGAAAATATAACAAATTTCATAGTAAAGAATATCTTATCACACTTAAATATTTATAATTTATTTAATGTCAGTTGACCTGCATAGACCTCAGTCCAGGTCTCAGTCCTCTGATGGCACAAGCACTCCAACATATTCACTGCCGTATGTTATATAATTGTTCAACAAATCTTACAGCGAAACCAATAGTTGAAAGAACACAAGAACCACTTTATACAATCATTGCAGACAATATTCTCCCATAACCTTAATTTCAACCGGAAAATTCACGTTTTAAAAACGTATAACGAATAGAATAATTAAAATAATTCATTGTTTGGGGTTAAAGATTACGTGTTTGGCAAATATTCTCTAATTAACATCACTTGCTTCCCATCTTTGCTATGCTAGCATCAGTAGCATCACTACCTTTTTAAAGCAATGCCACTTTAAAGTAATATCTTTGTTCCTGTTTTTTAAGAAAAAACTACTAGAGAAACATGATTTTACCGTGTTTAAACGTATGTACAAGTAAGTATATTTACCTCATCCGAAAATAAGTCATTTAAAAAGTTTTGTAGGCAAGATTTAACTGAAATTATAAATTGTATTAAAAGCCATGTGCTGGGAAATGAATACAAAGTTAAACCGTAGCTCAAAAGTCTAGTTCTACCTCATGAAATCCAATGACATCGGATCTGATCCAGTGTGTGATAATGATTTCAGGAATCCGGATACAATGGTAATACACGACATCCAATGAGCGTGAGGTGTTGAGTTAGTTTCCTCAGACTGATCACTCTAAAGGTAATTAAATACTTAAATATTCAATTTAAAAATACGTTGTTGCGACCCCTAAACTTAACCATTACCTAACAGCTTTAGCTCTTTTAGACGATTACTTTGCGGGCAGATTGAAGTTAACTTCTCCGTCTTGGGAGATCCCACAGACTTCCTGGGAGGTAATGCTATGATTCGAATGATAAACTGCTGCTTAATTAACGCATTGGAATCTGACAAAATCTTCAGAACATCACTCAAACTGTATCAGGCAACTAGAACCCGTCGACTTTGGGATGGTCCCGTCCGATAAAAATGCGTATGCGTATGTGGTCAGGTGGAAAACAAGCACGCAGCTTCAACACCAAAAATCCTGTTTATTGGAGAAAACTACTCTACAGTTTCCATTGCAAAATAATGACGTTTTAGAGGTGTCAAGTTAATGGAGACTAGAGAATAGGATATTAAACTAGACGCAAATTATACAAGAAATGGAGATCATTCAAATATTCTACTAATGCTACTACTACGCTAAGTATGAACGAAGTCACCACTTCTGTTACCATTGATCTGATGAGCAGTGATGAGCTATGCAAGTTATCAAATTTCCTTCATAAATTTTATTTTAAATTTCTGTTTTCAAAACACGTGACAAAATCGAACGTCAAGAGCAACACTAGAATGTCCCAATCATGCCGAAATGTCAAAGTACACATTTGTCTTGTCGACGTAAAATTCTCATCCATATTTTTTTCACTTCGATAGATATCATTTCGCTTGCAATATGCTTTTCAGCATTTGGACTTGTTTTCTAGACTTCATGGTCACCTCTCACATTTCTTTAAATCAGATACATTTTTTCAATACAAAATATACATGTTGCACGCCTATATCCACATTTTTATTTATAAAAGTCGAGCGGCTTTCGATAACTTTGAATCCGCTATCTAAAAAGCAGAATCCGTCTACAAACCGTCTTACTTTCGTAATCGCATTCTGATTTCTGGATGGCAGATCTGGACATGTCACTAAGGCACCGGAAAACGCTAAGGAATCAAATACAAGTATCAGTAATGGCAATACCGTGTATTTGTATTCGTTTAGAATGAAGATGAACTTCGGGAGATGATTTCTGAGTGAAAATAATAAGAAAAACTCCAAGTGAGCATTTGACCTAAATGCCTCATCAACCGTGCAAAGACAATTCATTGACGGACCCTCAGTTTCCGCACAAAACACACTAAGAAATTGATCTGCATGGCTTCGAAAGAAGAAGAGGTCACAATGTTTGTTCTTATGTATGGACACGCAGTGTGCCAGTACAAGGAAACTAAGGGACGAAGTTTGAGAGTATTACTAAATGATCAGAATAGTCCTTTGTATGTGCATTTTCTGATATATTTTTCTACCATTTAAACTCAAGAATCATCTCCCGAAATTTGTCTGAAGAGTATACAGCCATAGCTCATTCTGAAAATACCAACTACGTCTCACCAATATTACAATTTCCGAATTATTTCATTATTAGGTTTCACTGATTTGTCCATATTCAACATTTATATGTGAGTATATGTACGTACATTTTTGGACACATGTTCGAAGTTTCTACATAAGGATCACATTCCACAATTTGCCAGTAGAGTGCATCCTCAATTGTATATACCAACTACGCCTTCCCAACAAATATGATATTCCAATCATTTCTTGAGTAGTTTCTCCGCAAGATTTTACTTATTCGTCCATCCGTGCGCGTGTGGGCACGTGTGCGCGTGTGTGTGCTTGTACATCGGTTTTTCGCAAAGATTTACTCACTTTTTCACCTTCAACGCGTATGTGTGTGTATGCATTTTTTGAACATACGTTCATAGTTGGTCTCTCATTTTTTCATAGGAATCACATTCCAAAGTTTATCAGAAGAGCACAATATCACTTATAATTACCAACTACGCCTCCCCCACATACCGTATTTCATGAGTTTTCGTTCCGCAAGGTTTTACTCAATCGTCAATCCTCAACGCACACATGTTCATGTGTCACACATGGGCACGCATGAACATGTGTGTGTGTGCGTGTGTACGCGCGTGTATCTGTGTGTGTGCATTGGTTTTCCGCAATGATTTACTCATTTTTTCATCCTCAACGTGTGTAGGCGTGTATGCATTTTTTGGACATATGTTCACAGTTTATCATTTCTCCATAGGAATCACATTTCAAAGTTTGCCAGAAGAGTACATGCTCACTTGTAAATACCAACTACGCCTCCCTCACATAACGTATTTCTCGAGTTGTCATTCCGCAACATTTTACTCAATCGTCAATCCTCAACGCACACATGTTCATGTGTCACACATGGGCACGCATGAACATGTGTGTGTGTGCGTGTGTACGCGCGTGTATCTGTGTGTGTGCATTGGTTTTCCGCAATGATTTACTCATTTTCTCATCCTCAACGCGTATAGGCGTGTATGCATTTTTTGGACATATGTTCACAGTTTATCATTTCTACATAGGAATCACATTCCAAAGTTTGTCAGAAGAGCACATCTTCACTTATAAATACCAACTACGCCTCCCCCACATACCGTACTTCTCGAGTCGTCTTGCGGCAAGGTTCTACTCAACCGTCCATCCCCGGCGCGCACGCCGGCCCGCGTGCGTGTGGGCGTGCGTGTGGGCGTGCGTGTGGGCGTGCGTGTGGGCGTGCGTGTGGGCGTGCGTGCGAGCCTCAGCGTGCGAACCGCGCGGCGCCGGCGCCCGCGGCCTGCGGGACGTCGGTGCGGATGCCCGCGCCGCCGGTGGGGTCGTTGACCGCGGCCCAGAAGAGCAGCGCCTCCGACGGCTCGTGCACGATGGCCACCAGGAACGGCCGGTTCACCGCCACCAGCTGCTCGGCGCCGCTGTAGTCCACCAGGGTGGTGGTGATGGCCACCGCCTCCGTGCCCGTCTCCGTCACCTGACGAGCAAACGACTCGGGTTTAGACTATGGTGACCTCTGACCTGGGACGCAATCGGATTAATAGACATCCAAGTATCAATAATGCGATTAACCGGTCGGTGTCCTGCTCAACTGGGATCGGATTAACAGGCTTCCAAGTATCAGTAATGCGATTAACCGGAATCCGATTAATCTGGATCCAAAGAGTCTGAATACGATGAATCCAAATTGAATTAATCGGACGTCCTTTCAATCGGATGTCTGTCGTTTCAATAAACGAGGAAACGACTCGGTTTTAGACTGGTTACCTCTGAGCTGTCGAACTCTCTCGCTCGCTGTCCGATCAATCAGAACCTGCTAACTGGAATCGGATTAACAAGCGTCCAAGTATCAGTAATGCGAATAACCGGAATCCGATTAATCTGGATCCAAACAATCTGAATCAGTCTGAATACGGTGAATATAAATTGAATTTTTAATCGGATGCCTGCCATTCCCTTACTCGTCCCTTTTTTAAATAAACGAGGAAACGACTCGGGTTTAGACTATGGTGACCCTTTGGACTGAGGTGCTCTCTCGGTTGGTGTCCGATCAACCTCCTCAACTGGAATCAGATTAACAGGCATCCAAGTATCAGTAATGCGATTAACCGGAATCCAATTAATCTGGATCCGAACAATATGAATATATATCTGAATACGATGAATCCAAATTGAATTAATCGGACGCTCGTTTAATCGGATGCCTGCCGTTCCTCTACTCGTCCCTCTTTTTAAATAAACGAGGCGCTTGCGCGTAAACGGGGCCACTTATATTGCAGTTTTGTGGATTTTGAAAAGGCTTTTGACTCTATCAATAGGGAAGCTTTATGGCAAAAACTAAATGAGCTAGGCGTCTCACGTAAAGTTTTAAAAGTGTTGCAGAGCATGTATAGGGAAGTAAATTTCTGCGTCAGGTGCGGTGACGGAAGTACGACGCAAAAAATAAAATCGACAGTAGGAATAAGACAGGGATGTCCTCTTTCACCGCTGCTGTTTATCTTGTTTATAAATGATTTATTGACGTGGGTACAGGAAGCGGATACAGCGGCTCCGGTAATTGATGGCCTGAAAATTCCCGCACTACTAAATGCTGATGATTTAGTTTTATGCTCGGAGACGATTGAGGGCTTACAGAAGAGTTTAAATATTCTAGAAAGTTATAGTGAGACATGGGGACTAAAAGTAAATATTCAGAAAACGAAAGTAGTAGTCTTCAAGAATGGGTTAGCAAATGTGCAAGAATGGGGTAGCAAAGAGAAATGGTACTACGCTAGGGAAGAAATTCACCGCGTCAAAACATTTACATATCTTGGTGCAAAATTTTCTATGAATGGGGGATGGAATAACCACATATTGACGGCTCACAGCAAAGGAAGAATTGCGCTCAAAGAAATCGTTTGCGCAGTGCGCAGGGTTCCGGAATTGCCGGTAAAAGTATGCGATACAATGTTCAAATCGTTAGTTCTCCCAGCTATGAATTATGGAGCAGAAATCTGGGGAGTGGATAGGATAGATCGATTAGAAAGCATCGAAACAGATTATTGCAAATTAAGGGAGTTTGCAATCTAGGAGTTTCTAGGTGCGCAGCAAATGCCGGAGTCTTAAGAGAGGTCGGTAGTATAGGAATTTGGAGAGATTTTAAAATGAAACCTATTAAACTCTGGATTAAATTAGCAGATGAACAGGCCGACACACTTATACATAGGTGCTTTAGAGTGCAATGGCAGGGAAGCGACCATCGCTACTGGGCGTACAAAATTAAACGGCTACTTTACCGCGCAGGGTTGGGAGACGTCTCTCCGGAAATGGTGGGAGATAGGGGAACCCGTGAGATAGAAAGGCTGATTTCCAATAGACTTGCGGATATTAAAAGGCAAGAGATCTGCGCAGCAACGGCTGAAAAACGTTCGTTGGTAGCTCAAATCCATGCGAGTCCGTTATGGGGTTGCGAAAGTTACGTACATACTCTCGGAAAGGACGCAAGAGGGGGATACGCTTGGTTCAGGGTTGGGGGGTGGATGCAGAGTAGACTAAAGGACGCAAGTGGTAATGGCATCTGTGTGCTTTGCGGTGATAGGGAAGACTGGATCCACATCCTCTTAATTTGCTGGGCAACCGAAACATGGAGAAAAAAATGGATGGGAATGGGAAATTACTACTTCCTAAACAGGAACGTAACGCTCGCCCAAAACATTTTAGGTGACAAAAGATCTAAATTTATGAAAGAATTAGGAACATTTTTAGGAAAGGTCCGGACCATTAGGGAAACTGAAATTAGGGAGTGGGAAAACAGCAGTGAGCGGAGCCTAGACTGGAGAGAAATTAATAAGTCAATAAGCTAACAATAAGTAAGTTAATCAGTAATTTTATGTTAAGTTAGTAAACAGTTAAGAAATAAGTCATAAGTCGTAGTCAATTGGTAAATAACAGGTCAATATAATAAATAAAATAAAACTGGCATAGTAATAAGCACATTAGGGGGTGAAGGGAAGGGGGGATCGAAAATGTAAGGGCAGAGGCGTTGGTGCGGACGATCTTCTGTGGCGCTGTTTGATTTCAGGTGCTGAGGAGGCCAAGCACTGGAAGGAGACGGCGGGACGCCCGCGCCAGAAAATAAATAGTTAAAATAAACGTCGGTTAGATTAGAATGTACTCGGCTTCTGACGGCAGGTTTTTCCCCCTTCAGGGTTTTTTTCCTGAGCCGTACCTTATGGTCTCTTTTCCGCGGCTTTGATGCGATGGAGAGACCATTTGGGGTGAATACCAGAATTCGAAAGATTAGAACGCGAAAGGATGTATGTATTGCAATGGCTTAAAGGCCTTCGGCCTAGCCACATAGGATCAAGTAATCTAATTTGTTTGTAATAATTACCTATTAAATAAATAAATAAAAAGAAACGAGGACACTTTAACCTGTTCCACACGTTCAGTAGATGATTTAATTATAGATTACAGTGTCAGTTGAATTCATATAATATTATCTTCAGTGCAGGTTTTGTCAATGAGAGCTGTATTCACTATTCATTTTCTGTTGCGTAGGATATTACATTAAACATATTTTTGAAGTGAAGCCACGTTATTCAAATATTTGTCGTTTTATTCACATGTATTCAACGTTTTCAGACTGAATACAGTCTCATTATGAGGTATACGCCTATTTCGTGAATGACTAAAGATTTTGTTACTCTACACAAAGAGTTTAATTATTTAATGTTTATGTGTATGTTCGTATTATAGTCATTTATTTATTTGTTCTTGATCCATGTATTTAGAACAGAATATTATTATTGGAAATACATTTTGAATCATTTATTTCCAATAATAATAATAATAATAATAATAATAATAATAATAATAATAGTAATAGTCTGTTCTTAATACATGGACTGAGAATAAACAAATAGTTTAACTACAACAAACATTTCAGATGTCAATTATAGCGAAAAGATGTGCTTTGCTGCACGAGGAGAACGTGTCTGGGCGAAATGCAAACGATTTACTCCATCTCTTTATCATTGAACAATTTTGTAATAATGTTTTAATAATCATTCTTCTCTGAAAAACATTCTGGAAAGTAATTGACATTTTTAACAGTTTTCGAGTAAATGAAATTAATGCCTACTAAGTCCGAAGACAGGTCCTTTTGACAGTTGGGACCTTGTTGCGAGGGAGGCTACTGAAAAGCCGTATCGCCGCAAACCACTGCGGATAAAACCGAGTTATGTGTGAAATGTGCGTTTGAATCGCACTTAAAGAATGAATGAGTTCGCTCTGTGATTGCCTTAAGGTAGACATAAGGAACATACTACGTAAAATAAGTGTTACAATTTCATAATTGTCACTATTGTGTTCTCCAGGAATATTCTTGAAACATATTCTCTCAATAATACGATTTAATAAAAGAAAAAAATAGTTGATAAAAACCAACAACTTGTTCTTAATAAGAAAAGCAGACTTAATATCTGCGTAAATGTTAGAAAAAGAAAAAAATGGAGAAAACTGGACAGGAATGGATAAACAGGATGGCTTTTCACTTTGTTTAAAAAAAACAATAATATAACATACTCGTATAAACTAGAAACGCAGGGAAGAAGTGAGAAAATTAAAACATGTGCGAATGTAAATAATGTAATATCGTGAAGATCAGATAGAAGACGTAAACGAAGAAAGAATAAATGAATACGAATGAATAAAAAACTAAGAATAAGGAAGAAGAAATATACAAGAAGAGGGAAAACTGGAAAAATATGGCGAAAGTAGGAAATAATGGTAAGGAAGAATTATAAAAAGGGATAAGGATAAAGGATGTATAGGTTGGAAGAAGAATGTAGATGTCATGGGGAGGACTGACAGGAGGGAGAAGAGAGAAAGAAAAAAAGACGGAAGATGAAAAAGGAAGATAAAGAAGGATGAATAGGAGGGTGAAGATAAACGATGAGATACATAAAGGAGGAGGAAGATAGAGGTCGAAGGAGATAAATAAAGAGAAAGATCAAAGAAGAACTAGTTGAGCTACAGAAAGGCACAGACTTTCCCGTATTAATTTTCTATTTCCTATGGTCTCGGTTAGCTACTCGAACTTGCCACATACTCTTGCGTGCTGAGATCTATCGCCGCCCAAAGTACATTTTTTTAAAACGTTCTTCATTTTTCGGTTTTGTAATACTGGAATATAAACATTACTTTAAGGATATTAAAGAACAGTGAAACCTCGTCATAAAGAGCAATTTTCTTTGAAAAATTTGAAGCCATTTCTTAAAAAAATGGTCCTTTAGCGATACATTAAATTCGAAATTTAAAGGTCGTTTTCACAGAACACAATTGAGTTTTCCAAAAACTTCATTTGAAGTAATTTAAAGCATATTAACTTACAAATTGTTGGAAATGTGAATATTAACGGCATGAAAGATCATTCAAGAAAAAAATACATTTGTGTACTTATACCTGTGCAATTTTTGAAAAAAAATGACCGAAATGAACTTTACCTCTTATTAAAGAGTGTAATTAGCACTATCCTTTTGAAAGTTCGAAGAAAAAATTTGGAACCGTTTTTTGAGAAAATGTTTTATCTTTTATTCGCAGAAAAGGGTTGAGATTTCGAGAAACTTTATCTGACATTATTTAAAGCACATGTACTCATAAATATAATAATGTGAACAAATTACTGCTAGTGTAAATATTAACGACGCGAGAGACAAGTCAAAAAATTACATTTTTGTAATTGTTGAAAAAACAAAAGAATAGAGCGATATGGCGTTTAAGTCTTATAGAGTGCATTAAGCACAATCTCTACCAAACATTTAAAGAAAAATTGTAGCCCTATTCAGAAAATCGTGTTTTTGTAAGTTTTTAAAATTGCCGAAATTGCACGCAATATTGCGCGTAAACTACTAAAACTTTCAAAAATTTCCATGACCTTAACGAAAGAAATTATGGGCAACAAATTTTATTTGAAGGAAAAAATTTCTATCTTTAATTTTGTAGTTGTAGGAAGACTCACAAAAAATTCAAACTTTTGAAATTTTCAAAAATTCAGAGTTAACCGTGAAAATCGGACCTATGCAACCTTTATAAATGTTTTTTACTTTATTTTTAAGAAATTTAGAGTAAAAATTTGGAGGTCATTTTGAGAAAATTAACAGACGGACGGACAGACGGACGGACAGGCATTTTGAAAAAAACAGTTTTTCGATAACAGGGGACCCCAAAACGTGGATTCCCGTTGAAATCTCGAAATCAATTTTCCGCAGCATTACTTAACTTTCCCTACACTACCTGTACTACCGTACATATACAGAAAAGTAAAAAGTGAGGAGGATTATGATCGAGGTCAGAAAAAAGTCGAGGGTGGGAGAAGATAAGAAGAGGAGAAAGAAGAAGACGAGGAAGAATAAGAGAAAGAAATGAGAATGAGAAAGAAAAAGAACAAAAAGAAGAAGGAGAAGAAGAAGAAGAAGAAGAAGAAGAAGAAGAAGAAGAAGAAGAAGAAGAAGAAGGACAAGAAGCAGAAGCGCTCGCCACTTGCCCGCACCTCGAGCCAGACGTGGTGCAGCGCGTCGGAGACCCGCAGCGTCTGGTTGGAGGCGCCGGTGAGGTCGAGGTCGACGTCGGCGAAGGCGCCGGGGGCGGTCGGGCGCGGCCGCACGCCGAACGCGCCCTGTGACCCCACCGCCAGCGGGTTGAGCGCAGCACCGTCGCCCTCCGACATCTGCATCTCCACGGCCGGCGTCGGGGACGCGCCGCCCGCCGGCGTCGTCTCCGCGGCGGACGCGGGGGTGGACGACGGCTGGTCGACCGGGGAGACGTACGGAGGCAGAGTTGTGGTTAAGGGATTCGATGGAACGTTTGGTAGCGGCGGTGAGGGAGGCCGAGCCTGGTCCGCAAAGTACGGTTGCAAGGGAGCGGGAGGGGAGACGGACGGGCTGTTTGGCGCGGGTTGGGAAGGTGGGGAGGGAGGGGAATTGGGTTGGGAAACGTCTGACGTGAATGGGGCGGGTCCTGAAGAAGGTGCAGATCCCGTGGAAGACGAAGCTGACGTCAGTTCCGGTGTGGTGTTTGGAGATTCCGCAGATGGCGTTGCCGGTGCGTCCACAGCTCTGGCTCTTGGCTCGCTTCTGGCGATGAGGATGTGGTTGGTTGATTCCTGTGAAGAATAAGTAAGACCGTCAGCACAGCTGTTTCATAATAGACTTTCATTCACGCATAGTTTTATACGAAATTCTGTTGACAAATCGTTCACCAGACACTGAGTATTCTACACTTATTTCCATAAATAGTTTACTTTCTTTACTTTCAATGCTAAGCAAGAACTAACAACAACCATTTTGTACAATTGAAATAGTTCATTAAAATTCAGCAAGTTCTTATTTGTGATCAATTTTACTAAGAAATACAATTTACAATAACAATTCATTATTGATTAATTCTCATAATTAAAATTTTCACATTAATTAAAAATACTAGCTGTCTCTACGCCAGAACAACCTGCAGAATTCCAATTGACAAACACACGCTCACATGCACTTGCACCATGAAACATACCGAAGAAATAAGATTACACGAGAATTCTACATTCAAACCGAACAACGTGCGTTTCACCATGCATTTAAGAGCGGAGAAGGTAAGGAAAATCTCGGCCGAGGCTGAAATGTAAAAGTGAAGGGCAGGAAGCAGAATTCCCAAACAGAAGGAAATGGCACGAGGAGTCTTATATATAATGACAGTACAAGGAAGAAGGTAAGAATAATGTATAAGGAAACATTTCTCTTGAAAGTTTCTTGCAGCTTGAATAGTTATTTTCCCATAATTTTATCCTCGACGCCAGTGGTGATAATCACTTTGACCAATGAAGTCAACCTAATTTACAACTCTTTCCCGAAGAATTTCTTTTTCGCAAAAAATTGCATTCGTCTACAAATGAAATATATTCGTCTAGAATGTTTTCATGTAAAATTTCTTCGAAAAAATTAATTCCCATTCATCAATAAATGAATGAATAAATTAATGAATAAATTAATTGCCATTCATCAATATGTTTATTTATATTAAAATTGTACCAAAACACGTTTGTGGATTCGTTTTGATTAATTACTTATTAAGTAAATCAAAAAGTTAAAAATTCCAAAATCTTTTGCTACTAAGTCTTGTAAGTCGTTACTAAAATCTACAAGAAAATTACCGAATTCGTAATACAAATTCTTAGATTTCAGTGATTAGTGTACTCTACATGTTTTATCCAATATACAAATAATTTCATGAGTTTCTTACCTGCAATTTCGTACTTAAAATTAGTTTCAGCATTATACGCATCGAGAGAGAAAATTTTAAAAATTATTAGCCAGAAGGCTAATATGCATTTTATTTAATTTGTGAAATCGAGAATGTAGAAACTTATTATAACGTTATTCACTTACTTGAATCTTCGAAAAAATATTTGCAATTTCACTCTCTTATTGCACATTTGCTTCAACCCAATTAAAGCTGATGGTAGGGAATATCAATGTTGTACCGTGACAACAAAGCAGGCTTTTCAAAATATACTGGCGGCAAATGTTGAACAAATAATAACAGAAGAAACTAACCAAACACCACCATTGTTAAGCCAAAGCTCTTTTCAGACTATTGCACTTTATGCTTTAGAAGAATATCACAGTTGAATAATTGAAGAGAAAATATCGAAACGAAATGCAAAAAGAGAACAGTTCTTACTTACTGTGTGAATGTGCAGATCAGAGATTTTGCGACAGCAATTCTAGAAGACACTACAGGCAACCACTACTTTGGCAACGACTTCATTCACTTACTTGCTCCTCTTCTCGACCTTTCAGCGATCCGGTGTGGACGGACGTCGAAGATTTGATGAAGATATTTGCGAACAATTTAGTGGGAACACCCGGTGACGCGGAGTCGCTAACGGACACATCCGCCGTCGCTGTGCAGTTCCCTCTATCGTTCGCGTCCAGCGCAGGGCGGATTTTTCTAAGATTCGACACCGAAGGTAAAATGGGATCCTTTAGCACACCAGTAGAAAAGAGACTCGTATCATACGGGAAGTTAACTTGGGTTCCCAGCACCATTTTAGGGACAGGGGCTTCTTGAGTGTCTTTTGCATTGAACATAATCTTTGATGGTTTTTCGTTGGAGGACTTTCGAATGGTTGTGGAAGTAGGTCTGTAAGGGTACAGGAAGTGCGATTCTTGGTACGAATCTGACGCAAGTGTATCACTCGGTGATGCTTTCGCTTGGTAGTAAAAATTACTTTGCCGCTTAGAAGAACCATGTGAATCGTCCGTGTCCACGATTCTCAAAGGAACACCTACGACCACAGGCTGATTCAAGGACGTTTTCGCTGCAGGTATTGGAGAGTGTTCTTCCACGACTATCCCTTGAACCGGATTCTGTTCGCCAGATTCATTCCCAGAGATTGCTAGTGAGACTTGGAAAGGTTGCGAGGGATCGGGCGAGACCGAGAGAGGCTGCGAGGAAGCACCAGGGGCCGGAAGAGTGCGCAAGGGCGCGTGGAATCCTCGTAGAGATAGCGAGGGCACGCGGGTGATCGGGAGAGCCTGCGAGGGCACAGAAGGGTTTGGAGCAGACCGCGAGGGCTCATAGAGAGCCGCGAAAACATCTAAAGGCGATTGAGGTTCCGAAAAAGCTTGCGAGGATACGCGGGGACTTGGAAGAGATCTGAAAGGTGTGTGAGTTTCCTTGGAGGCCTGTTCGGGCACGCCTGCCAAAGGCTGAGAGGAGGCCAGATGCTTTGGAAGAGGCTGCGAGGGCTGTCGGAGCCCTGGGAGAGCATGCGAGGGGACGTCAGATACCGAAGGCGCACTCTCGCCTCGCAGAGCCTCCACGGACGGCAGCAGGCTCGGGAGAGACTGTGAGGGCCCTTGAGATTTCGGGCCAATACTCGAAAGATCTGGGAGAGCATGCGAGGGCTGTTGCGGTTCCGGTGAAGCTTCCGCGGGCGCGTGCTGGACTGGGAGAGACGTCGAAGGATTCGGAGGAGGCTGCGAGGGCTGGCGAAGCCCTGGGAGAACCTGTGAGGTCGCCGAGGAATCGCGAGTGGGCGTGGGGGGCTGGCGAAGCCCTGGGAGAGCCGGCGAGGGCGCGCGCTGGCCCGGGAGAGGCCGCGAAGGGTCGCGGGAGGGCGTGGGGGGCTGGCGGGGCCCAGCGGCGGCGGCAGAGACCTGCGCGGGCGTGGAGGGTGCTGCGCCTGGGCTGCTGCGCCGCGTCCTGCGCAGGCGGCGCGTCCTGCGCAGGTTGCTGAGCGGCTCCTTGAGGCTGAAGCTGCCCGCGATGTTCATGCGCGGCAGAATGAGCGTGAGGGTCTGCGGGCGCGCCGCGCGCGCCGCCGCCATCATGCCGTCCAGCGAGATGGACGACGCGAAGGTGCGCAGGTCCGCTTCCTTGTCGTCCGGGAGCATCACGTACATCGCCGTCTGCCCACCCTGCACACACACACATTCATTTATGGATGTTCCCACAATCACTTGAAAAGGGGTTGCGAGTAACACCCAAAATATAAAAGAACTGTCATGGAATAATAATAGACACTAAACATTCAGATTGTTTCTAAACTCGTAAGACTTTTCAATTACTTTATACAAACATACACCTTTTCACAAACGATGAATATGTAGCCAGGGAAAGCGCACGGAAAGTAAAGCCTCTATTTAAAAAAGTCTTCTACTTTCTAATATTATGCAAGACTTTAAAACCCTAAAAATATATTTTGATACTACCTGCATATGTTAATGTCGCTTACTTTACATTAGGAACGTTCGTGACAAATTAGTAATAATCCTCATTTCTGTAATTTTAGTAAGCCAGAAGAAAAACGGTTTTTCTAAAACTACAATTTCAGATTTTGTTTATGTACTTCTTGCTGCTTTTTATACATATATTTAACCTCTATGCACATGCGAGCGTAGGCTTCCGCGGCCGGAGTCAGTATTTACTTGGCTGTCCGGGTGACGCCGCGTCCGTAGTAAAGGTGCCGACGTTTCGTTCGCCACTCTGCGACCTTCCTCAGGGCGTAATGCCTATGTCACCCGGACAGCCAATTAAATACTTCTATGCACATGTTTGTTCAGCTTTTAATGTTTTTTGTATTGCTTCATTTTACTTTGAATGGCTGTCTAACATCTATTACTTGGAGGAATGTGTGACAATTTTGTGAAAAAATTGTGTGCACATATCCAATACTAGTTTTTGATTTCCATCATTCTCCAAATAACTAAGTTCTACATTACTGCACAATATATAATTATATAAGAAGCAGGATAAGAGTTAAATATTGTAATCTATTTCTAGTGACATGTCACAGGATGTGCAAATATTTAATTTTTATAATGAAGAACAAGACTGTCAAAGACAACTAAGACTTTAGTGTAGTACCATCTGCTGACTAAGGTAAAATTTACTATTCCTGGTAGAAAAGCGAGTACACCTGATGACGGAAAAATCGGAACACTCATATATTAGTGAATGCCTTTTTGTTGAATCGTGGCTGACCGGAAGCGATTGTGTTCTAGGCAGAGTTGTCAGTCAACGTTTTGCTAGTCACCTCGCTACCTTCGTCAGTACCAATGGAGGGTGACAAGCCCATATAATCCATGTGTAATTCACCTCACATTTAGCCCAAAAGAAAGTCGCAGTGAAACGTTCCAAAACATTGGCAACTAGACAGACGATTTGTAGACAACTCAGATTTCAATCCCTCCAACCACGGAATACTACTTTATCAATACTTTGTATTCCCATCAAATAAATTGTTCACCTAACGGAGCAGGTTGCAGAGGCAACATATTTACAGCCAGCGCGATTAAAGTTTGCGAGCCACTCCGGTTGATGTGTAGGTTACGCGTCAACCGCGTCATTTGACGGCCGATAAAATTGACTAATTATTTCGGGTGTTCCGGGCGCGTCAACTGCTAAGGCCATTTATCCCGTACGTATAGTGCATAATCAGGAGATGGCAATGCTCCTCTCTCACTAGAACGTGAGATTTGGCGACCTACATATCAGCCTAGGAGTTGGTATTTCGCCAGAGGGTCATCGCCCCATTCTGGACAAGTTTCAAGCTTCCGATTGGTTTCCTGACAAATCTGGTGGTGGAGCTTAGAACTTGGCTGTGCTGTGCTCCACGGGCGTAGATAGCCCACGAGGGGAAGACCGCAAGCCGAATTCATGTCGGCGTTGGATCTCACTTTCTACAAAGGATAAAGACCGCCACCTCTCAGGATAAGATATGCATTACGCGTACGGGGCACATGGCGCTAGACGTTCGCGCCCGGAATAATATATAATGAATCGTTTTATTAAAATATAATAAATAATAGTTATATTAAATAATAGTTAAAAATATATTAAATAAGAGTTAAAGGATTGATTATTTAGTTATAATTTGATAAAATAATAACTAAATAATCATTTTATCGGCCGTCAGCTCACCTTGGGACAACGTGACTCATAACTATAGCCATTACCAACCACCACCCAACCAATGAACGCAAGCGACCGCCTGTACCTTGTAGGGCAGCACGACGAGTCGGTAGCCGAGGCCGGGCGCGTCGTAGTAGGCCACCTCGGTGAAGTGGCTGCGCATGAACTTGGTGGCGACGCGGCGTCGCGCGTTGAGGCGGAACCAGCCGTTGACGGTGAGCTCGGGGTCGAAGGGCCACGCCCACGCGCCGCGGAAGTAGACGGCGCTCGCCACCAGCGCCGCCGTGGAGGGCGGCAGCGGCTGCGCCAGCACCGTGGGGATGCGGCCGCGCGTCGCCCGCCGCGCCCACTCGTTCACCTGCGCCGCCGCCTCCTCCGGACGCTCCCTGCGCCGTCACCGTCAATGGTGAACAAGGGGAAAAGGGGGCCTCTATTGCCTGGGGAATCGTGTTAAGTGGAGTCAAATAATAAAAATTACTAAATGAAAGAATGCATCACCATCATCGCTATCACCATCAGACAGAGCCTCTATTGCCAGGGGAATCGTGTCTGTTTAATGATAAAAATTACTAAATGATAGAATGCATCACCATCATCGTTATCACCGTCAGACAGGGCCTGTATTGCCAGGGGAATCGTGTTAACTGGAGTCTAATAATAAAAATTACTAAATGAAACAATGCATCACCATCATCGCTATCACCATCAGACAGAGCCTCTATTGCCATGGGAATCGTCTCTGTTTAATGATAAAAGTTACTAAATGGTAGAATGCATCACCATCAGCGCTATCATCGTCAGATACATATTTATTCACATCGCTATCAGACGCATCTTTATTTTAGTGTTCAGAATTCTCGTGGGAATTCAATTATCTATGAACTCTTTTGAAAATTATTGAACTCATCACCATCATACCCATTTATCATCATTAGCAGCTCAACCATGATTTAGTGTAACAAAATACGGCAATAATAGGAGGAATTAAATTATCCGATGTCTTTCTAATAATAAAAAACTAAATGAAATATACCATCACCATCAACCAGCTCATTGTAATTTTAACGTGCAGAAAAACCTCTATTTTCATAAGAATTTAATTATAACGAGACTACAAATCATTACATAAATGAATTCATCACCGTCATCACGATTCATTATCGTCAGCCAGCTCCGCTGTTTTAGTGTAAAAGAAAACATCCATTACCAAGAGAATCCATTGATCAGAATGAGTGATTAAGTGTTGATTCCACCTATGACATCTGTACACGTGGGTGTGCAAGTGCATAACCTTTCTGAGCTGAGTTTGTACCTAGAGTATGCATGTACACACGCGCCTGTGATGTGTCTGTGCATGCCAATTTACCTGTGCCTATCTGCTCTGTGTTCATGTGTAAAATTGCAAATGGGCATGTATGCTGTGCATGTGAATGTGCACATCAGTGTAAATATGATGAGTCGGTAGTAGTGAGAGTGCAATTGCAATGTGCATGTGATTTATTTGCGGAAGGGAGTGAGCACGTTTATGTATTTATACGTTGTGCCATTGCGTGAGTGTGTTCATGAGCGTATAAGCGTGTGGTGTGTCTACGTGAGGTGTGCATCCATGAATGTCTGCCGCATTTCTTTGAGTGCGTGAGTGTGGATGTACAAATGAGCCTGTATTGTGTCGGTACGTATGTATTCCAATATTCGGGTCTGTGCTGTACCTGTGCATGTGAATGAGCTCATACGTGTGTGTCTGCACTGTCTGGGGCATGAATGAGCATGTTCTTGTGTGCTTGAGCAGTCTGCGCACACGAGTGAGCATGTGGGTCCTGCGTATGTGAGTGAGTGAGCATGCGCGTGTGTATCTGAGCTGCCTGTGCACGTGAATGAGTCTACACGTGTTTGCCTGAGTTGCCTGCGGGCGTGAGTGAGCATAAACGTGTATGCCCGAGTTGCCCGCGGGCGTGAGTGGGCATAGACGTGTGTTCCTGAGGTGTCTGCGCGCGTGAGTGAGCATACACGTGTCTGCCTGAGCTGCCTGCGCGCGTGAAATAGCATACACGTGTGTGCCTGTCATGTCTTCGCGCGTGAGTGAGCATACACGTGTGTGGCTGAAGTGTCTGCGCGCGTGAATGAGCATACACGTGTGTGCCTGACATGTCTTCGCGCGTGAGTGAGCATACACGTGTATGCCTGAGCTGTCTGCGCGGGTGAGGTAGCATACACGTGTGTGCCTGAGGTGTCTGCGCGCGTGAGTGAGCATAAACGTGTATGCCTGAGGTGTCTTCGCGCGTGAGTGAGCATAAACGTGTATGCCTGAGGTGTCTGCGCGCGTGAGTGAGCATAACGTGTATGCCTGAGGTGTCTTCGCGCGTGAGTGAGCATAAACGTGTATGACTGAGGTGTCTTCGCACGTGAGTGAGCATAAACGTGTATGCCTGAGGTGTCTGCGTGCGTGAGTGAGCATAAACGTGTATGCCTGAGGTGTCTGCGCGCGTGAGTGAGCACGCACGCGTGGCTGCGCGGGTGCGGGGCGCCTCACCGGAAGTCGAGCGAGCGCACGTCGGCCTGGTAGAGGTCGTGCAGCGCGTGCTGGAAGTCGGTGCGCAGCGGGAGGCCCCTCTGCGCGAAGAAGGCGGACGCGATGCGCAGCTCCACGCTGCTGGCCGGGGCGTCGTCCGCCGCCAGCAGGTCCAGCAGCGCCTTGAACTGCTGGTGGTACTCCAGGTCCGGGATGAGCACCTCCCCGCCCAGCGACACCTTCGGCACCGTCTTCGTCGGCCCGGGCTGAACACAATGAAAACCCGTGCACAGATCCGACACAGACAATTATGTGTGCGTGTTTTTTTTTTTTTCTTCTTTTTTTTTTTTTGTTATTTGAGGTCGCATCAACTTCTAAGCTTCATTAGCGACTACTACTGCGTGTAACGGTATGGTAACTATGAAGATGGCACGATATGATGAAAGGGGGTGAAAGGACAAACACAATACAATCATGCCCGAGGCGGGACTCTTCGGTCCAAGAGAGCTACGGCACTACTGCCTTAGCGATCTCGATCATCCGCACCGGCGGGATTTTGTTGTTTTTTACTGACACGTCATTTATCAAATTAAGTTTATCGAAAACTCAAGCAATTTCTTCAAAAGGGCTTCAAATATCGCATTTACGCCAACGCTTAAACGACATTTATTTGGAAAGGGCTCCAAATTTTTCAATCAAAACTGCCTTTTAGAACGAGATTTTACCCTTCTTTAATATTTTTAAAGTAATACTTCAGTTCTCCTATTTCTTAAACGAGAAAACTTGATTAAAATTCAGAAAAATATACTTTGGGTGGCGATAGATGGGAACCGGCAAGAGTATGTGGCAAGTCAGAATAGCTAGCCCAGACCAAAGGATATAGAAAACTAATACGAGTAAGTCCGTGCCATTCTGTAGCATCACTAGTTTCTTTTTTATTTACTATAAATTAGCCGCAACCTCTCCCTGTACCAATGGTTCAATTTTCCACTACGGAGAGAGGGGTGGGGGGCTGCGAATCGCTGCCTTCACTCACCGCGTCGAGGAGGTCGGCCAGCAGCGCTCGAGTCTCCCCGCGGGCGCCCAGCAGCAGCTGGCCCAGGGCGGCGGCGACGCTGAGCGGCGACATGAGCAGGTTGCCCGCGCCGTCCGCCGCGCCCACCAGGCGCTGCAGTCGCGACGCCACGCCCCGCAGCGCCGCCGTGGCGCGCCCTAGCGGCTGGCGCGGCTCCACCCGCACGCTCAGCGGGCCCCCAGCTACACACACGCGCGTACATGAGTGGAGGCAGGAAACTATGTACAACGACAGGAATATGAAGCAAATACAGAAAAAGGAATGTAATATGTGATATAAAAATAAATAAAAAGAAATAAAAAATAAAAAAAACTATATACAGGGCCTAGAACATCTACAAAGTAAACTTACACAATTACGAAATACAGAAGTAAAATATTTATTAAACGAATTTTAGAAATACATGTTGCTTGACCCCCTAGATTTTTTAACACATGTTTATCTTTCAAGCATTGATAGACATAGTACAAACGGGGGAACTCGCGATACAACATACTGTCTACCTAAGTCAAAAATTTCAGTTTTACGTGCAATTAGTAGTCCATTAAATACACATTTAGAAGAAAGACTACAAAGATTGAACTGAATGAAGCATGATAGAATTTCAAGACGAAACTCCTATGTGCAGACTAGAGCCGGATTAATATTTTTAGGAACTTAAACGTGATGAAACTGTGAGGTCCCCCAATAACATTGAAATAATTAACATATATAACTAAAATCGATTTTAAATGTACAAATATAATATTCAAATAATGAATATAATATAGTTTACATACATAACTACGTATTTTAAAAATAAATGGCATGCACACTTTTGTATGGTACTTGTTAAGGGAGGGAATCTTTTAATCTGAATTAAATTAATTATTTCAAACATTTTTTACGTATTTACGAATGATTCATTTGGGGGAGGGGAAATTATTGGAGGGTCCATGTCCAGCAGCTTGTACTGCAGCAGCTTGCACATGCGTAGGCAGCCTTCACATAAAACCAGTCGGCAGCGCCACTGAGAAGGTAATGAAGCTGTCGTCAGGAAACCTCAATGGCTCTTCCGATAGGACTAGTGTGAAGGCTGCCATTTAGAACTGCGTTGTACTGGCGGAGGTGCGAAAGGGTGACTGAATTACAGGAGACGGGAGTGCGCCACTCACCGTTACAGCTGCGCCACTGAGCCGCTCATGGGAATACCTCCATTTATACTTCGATTTAAATTTTGAGTCCGTTGACGTAAATCAACGAGAGTCACGTAATCTAATCGGGATCTTGAATGACACCTTCCGTAGTGATGTTTAAACTCCCGATTGGATGCCACCGTAACAGCTAATCAAACGTCAACGGTTAAATCGAAGTATAAACCAACGCTTTGCCAGCAGCTGCGCCACTCGGGAGCGTTGCCAAGTGGCTCCGCGTGAAGGGGTCCTTAGCCTGAAGTCGTAGGCTACCGCGGCCAGAGTCATGTGCGTGATCGTGGCTGTCCGGGTGACGCCGCGTGGAAGGCTATGTTGCTGACGTTTCGACCATCTTGTCGTGGTCTTCCTCAGGACTGGTATGCTTGGCCCCTCAGGGCTGATATGCATACCGGTCCTGCATGAGGAGGAAGACCAGGACTGGTATTCATACCAGCCCTGAGGAAAACCACAAGATGGTCGAAGCGTCGGCAACACAGCCTTCGACGCGGACAGCCTTCACCCGGACAGCCACGATCACTCACGGGTCCTTAGCCTGTTTATGAGTTAACCCACTGTGGGCACTGACCTGCGTTGAGCGCGTCGGGGCGCGCTATGGACGCGGGGCCTTTGAGCCCCGCGGGCGGGAAGACGATGGGAGCGGGCGGTCGGCCCAGCGCCCCGGGCGCCGTGCCCGCCACCGGCCGCGCCCCCTGCGCCGCCGCTCCGCCCCACGCCCACGCCAGCAGCACCAGGGTGGCCGCGCGACGCACTGCCATGCCGCCTGCGCACACAACAAAAGGAAGAGGTTTTAGACACAAAATAGTTATTAACATCACTAGGCCGACAGCGTAGGGAAAATAAGGGCCCCTTCCCACGTCGCGACGGCGGTGCGCTTCCGAGCGCCGCGGCTCGTAGCAGAGCATTAATTTGAATGGAGACCTTCCCACGTGCAGCGGGTGGCCGCTGCTGCGGCAAGCGGTGGAGAAGCGGACGCGGTTAAAGTTTGTAAACTGAGACCATTGCCGCGTTTTATAACCGATAGTGTTCTTTGGCTCCACAGCCCGCTACGGACCTTGGCCGACCAGCGGTGGCCCACCATCTCCGCTATGAGATAAGAGGGTTCGTTGGTGTTGTTAGCAAGAAGACATCCCTCCACCGTATATACTGGACTTCTTAACCTAAAGGTAAGCTCTCTCAATAGATACTGGAACATTTAAAAGGAATGCGGACAGGAATCGAACCCGGGTTACGCTGTGGAAAGCGAGCAGGCCAACCAAGGAGAGAGGAGTTTTATACCCAAGTATGTCATTTACTTAATCGTCCGTGTTTCGTTCAATATTTTTCATAAAACCATCTACAAGAAAAAAACAAACAAAAGAGTAATACCATTTATTGTAATAATTGTACTCATACATCAAAATTAGTTACAATTCATTTGTTTCCATTGTTCGTAATGGATGACGGTGGAAATGGACTAGGCGCAAGCCTAATCCATGATGTGTAGAAGAAAAAAACTGCCTAAAATGCCGCGCAAGTAGAGAAATAGTAACGGATCCCATCTTGAAGCTTGCAGTATATTGTGCAGTTAAATCCGTATCTGCTGCTAAACTTATTTATCCAATTTAAAGTTCACTTTCATTTACAAATAATCTTCCAAGAATAGTTTTGAAACTACTAAAATACGGAACATATTGCATATAAAAATGTTGAAATATTCCAATATATGGGAGTTTTTCTTACGTGGAAATACGTACTACACTTCAACATATGGAAAAATATTGATAGTTACAATGATGCTTAGGCACTAAATAACTTTCAAGAGCCTGATGCATACACACTTGACAAAAGGTTGTGTGATGTTCAATGCTTTTCGTAATACAACTTTCTCAAAAGAAAAAACATTAAAAAAATGAAAAATTCCTTTTTGTGGAGCCACAATAATGAGCTACGTCCATTAAGGACGCCGGACGTTATGCGTGGCTCATTATTCTAATGTTGGTGTGATATGTCAACAAAATAGTGCAGTATAATAAAACCTGTTTAAGAAGGTCCAAGACAGTACCTTGAATTTTTTCTGCCTTGTCAGACTTCTGTCTTATAAAGAATTATCAAAAATTCACTGCTTTATTTAAAAAAACGCAAAAATAGATAACTCTGACTAGGCATTTCAACTTCAATAACATAGTTGATAACTTAACACGCAAAAAAGAAAAATGTGGACCACAGTAAAGGAAAAGGTGTCAATTAAAATACTCTCATCAAAACAGAACAAAAATATACAGGATGATGTATAAAATAATGACAGAACTAAAATTATATATTCCATGAAAGAGAATTACATGCGAGTTCAAACGATTAATATACAATAATAAATACCGGTTAACATAATATATGAAAAATTAAGATATCGATATACATTTACATAAATCCAACGTATTTATCTCCATAGACACTAATCTGAAAGCTTAGGTGGCGGTCCCTGTGCTCTTCGGGAATTGCCTACGAGCTACCTAAAGGATCGAAAACGACAAAAAATATTGAAGAAAGCGTGACGATCAATGAGTGATTATCGTGATTCATACAGTACATTAACATGTCTATTCCTAGAAATCCTAGTCCGTTAATTGACCTTGAAACCGCGAAATATCCCAGATCATTCTGCCTCAAACACAGTTCAGGTTACGTTACCATCTCTTCTAACTTTTCAGGAAATGTTCCAAAGTCATTAGCAGGTTTCGAGGGTGACCAATCTGACTGGTTTTGAGGTTTTCCAGGGTCACCTGTATCAACGCTTTCCAAACAGGTCACGTTCATCTCGCGATACTCTTTTCCTCTTGACCGGTTGGCCGAGGCCGTGGTACTTCCCCAACCAACTTCAACTCAAGTGCATCGGCTTAGAGTAGGTCCAAGTAAGTCAATAAGACGGCTTAGGATTACAGTAAAATATCAAGATGAAATCAAATTCGTAATAATTCCACAGTTTTTTTTTCAAGTTGTTTACCTCCATTTCCAATTCTTTTGTACTTTTACCTATCAATATATTTTAAAAAAGTTTTCCCATCACGTTATATACTATTGTAGTCAAGAATTCCGTTTTTGATATGTTAAACTGTATCCGAAAATCGTTGAGGTCTATCTTGAAATACATAAGGTTAAATATGAAAATTTTCCCTTCCTGAAAAATCGTCTTTTCTCGCGATACACCATTGTTCATGGCGTTCAAAATAAGTTCTCCAGTATTGTGTTCTCTACTAGCGCGATAAAAACAATATTGAAATATTAAAATAGGTTTTTCGTGACAGATTTAAGATTACAAACACAGCTTTGCTTGTTTGTTCATCGGACTTAACTAGTATTCCGGCTTCCAGCCAAATCGATTGATATGCAAAGAAGAGCTGATTCAACCTGCAATTGCTTATTTTATTTACTTATTTTGTTTACATTTCTGTTCGTTATTATTAAGTTACCAAAGCAATTTTTAAGTATTTATATCTCATATTTCTCGCTGTCTACAGTCCTTTGATACTTTTATATTCTGAAATTCTACCTATAAAATTAATAGATGGCTTAGTATTCGATTAAGAAAGAAATTCGTATTTTCCCTACAACCTTACAGAAACATAAGAAACATTGATACACATTTTTCTGCAAAGATGACTACAGGCTATATACACTCAACTGGTACTGGACTTCTGGATCCTAGCGTTTCAGTTTGATTCGTAAACAAATATAGGGCTTTACAAATAGACTGCATGAGCAGCCCAAACCGGCGAGATCCTTTACAAGATTTTTTGTATTTTCGATCCTCTTCAAGATCTTCCTGCTTGAACCCAACCTGGTTGAAATACGATCACACGATCACGTTCGTTCAAAAGTTGTCTGGCTTCCTCCCAGCGCATAAATTCTAACGACAAACCACAACACGCTGCTTCTGCCTGGCTTGTCGGCGGAGCGGCGTAGGCCCATTTAACACCTCTTGACCTTTCCCAGGCGAGTCCTCTCGGCCGAGACGCGGGTCGAGTGGACTCGCGATGACGTAAGGCGCGCGCGCGGGTTTCGACCGCACGATAATAACCGCCTTCTCCGACGCGTTCAAAACCGCTCGCACGAGCAAAAAGGCGCGCGCCGGCCTTCGGGAATCCCGCGCCTGCCTCTGCCCGTGGCGCCCCGAGCGGCGCACACTGGACCTCATCTCGGCCTCAGCGGGGCGAAGTGTAGAAACAATGGATTCACAACGATTCTTAGCTATTGCTTGGAGGAACATGAGAAAAACTGTTCAGTGACACATAGGTTTCAAACGTATGGTCAGATTGTTCACGTCCATACAGAGGACAGCAAAGAGAAAACGTAATGTATGGTTAAATTCTTTGCTATTGCTTGTGCACATGGACATTCTTTTCAATGTACAAATTGTACAATGTACATAGTGTACACAGTGTACATGTTTCAATGTACATATCGTTTTGTGGCACTTATACCCTTTCCAATTTAACCATACATTAAGTTTTCTCTTCGCTATCCTGTGTACGGACGTGAATAATCTGACCATACTTTTGAATCCTAAGTGTCACTGAACAGTTTTTCTTTTTTTCCTCCAAAAGTAACTCAATTTTGATACGCATTTCCTTTCTCATGTTCGCCCCTCAATTAACAGTACCACGCGTTACTGCAATCCGACACGAGATCATTGACCCAAAGCCATCACGATTCGACACAATAATTCAAAGTGAGTCATATCATGCCGTAAACAAGACACCATCGTCTTCCCCTCTATTAGAATAATGTTTCCTACGTAATTTTGCAAAGAAATGCTTCGTTACACTTAGAGGCTTCTTGAAAATTTCCATTCTTCTGTAATGTACAGAAGGTTATGCTAATGTTCAAGCACCTAGGATATACACAAATAGTGGCGGGAAAATGTTTATATTGTTGCATTCAAACGACCAAAACAAAAATTTGTGAATTGACGGAATTTAGTGCAAATCAAGGCAATCCTGTACCCAGCATGGCTCTGACATCGCACCTGTCGGAATCGTACACCGACAGCCGGCCGTCAGAATTGCGTTTTATTTGCTGATTGCAAACGACATTAATGATCTCCCGAATCTCCAACAGTGCTTCAAATCTGGGAAATGCGCACTAAATTCCGGACAAAATTGGAAAAGTTACCACAAAAAAAGTACTTTATTCGGGAAGATATGCTTATGAGATCAAAACGGTAAAGGAATTATTATAAGGAACATGCTGCTGTTTGTAGTGCATGAATTGACACGCCTGTATACTCAGGATGGTAGGCCCAACGAAAAACGTTACCCTTTAATAAGACGTATGTTGCCCGTACGCAGTATTTGCGCAACATTAAGCAATTATGCGTATCCCCTTTCCATTTTCGTGCGTCAATAACAATAGATGTTTAAGTACCCTAAAAACCACAATCAATCAGTCGATTAAATCCAATATTATTGAAAGGAAACCTGAAGCAAAGAGACAAATTCCCCGATTCTGAGGTGTGGATTGACGTACATATTAGTAGGGGAAAAAACAATGTAAAAAAAGAAGAGCAATTTTTTGAGTGCAAAGAATTGCATGTAAAGGGGAGACAGGGGTTGGTAGGCACCAGTAGTCAGTTTTTATATTTTTACTGAGTCAAGTTTTGACAAGTTTGTTTG
The DNA here is from genome assembly GCA_038098605.1 of Gryllus longicercus. Classification (NCBI taxonomy): domain Eukaryota; kingdom Metazoa; phylum Arthropoda; class Insecta; order Orthoptera; family Gryllidae; genus Gryllus; species Gryllus longicercus. Next base: position 44,680 of record JAZDUA010000283.1, read on the forward strand.
TATACATGGAAACTACATTTATTAGACCACGCCATGGTATTTTTTATTCGTTGATTGGTTAATTAATATTCCACCCCTCGTCAACTTCCAGGTTCATTTAGTTTGGGTAGTGGATATTTAATTATGAACGTGGTGGAGTTCCACCCTCGCTGGATGGTGAGATCTGGCGCCGACCTACATGTCAGGTACCGGTTATTCCCTCCTCCAGGTACCTCCCTATTTAAGGGGACGCCGATTCAGCGATGACAACCTCCAAACGCCTGACTGATCTCGCGACACGTGTGATAGTGTAGTGCGTGTAAGTGCGTATGTGTAAAGGGCGCGGATAGAACAAGGGTAAGGAAAGATTGCGCGCGGTCATTGACCGGTTTGTTGGGGTACTGCTCTGGCATTTACCAGGTATTGATCGGAGAATCCACGGAAAACTACCCATCAGGGCACACACGCGCTATAATTCTCCTCCAAACAGCGGCTGAATTAGACCTATCTATTTTAGCTTGGGTCGAAAATCTGCCAACGTCTGGATTAGGATAACCCTAGAACATCGTGGTTGGAGTCGCAGCAAAGAATGGGGGAATTCTGTCTCCGAGCTAATTAAGTCGGCCTCATTTTCTCGCATGCTACTTACGTAGTACAGAGAATGTATTGTAAAGCTCCAGAGAAACGGCGTTTTTTTTTATAGAAACATTCGTTAAATTCTTCGTTCTATGTACCTGCTATGATCTAAGGATTCGTATGTAAAACAAATTCATTGTTTGTACAGGGACAGTTTCAATCATTTAGATTATACATAAATCACTATCGTGTTGAATCCCTCTTAATGGCAATTTTACAAATCGGACTTGTGTATTCCGATCTCAATATTTTATGAGCTTGTACCAAACAAGACAAAATATTCGTAATGACTTACAAATAGAATTAAGCTTTTTCCCGCAGGGTTTTCATCCAGCCCACAGCCGGTTACCCTTTACGTTCCGACGGGACGCATATTCGACCAAACACTAGACACGAACACACTTGCGGGCTTTTCTCATCTGGGGTCAGCAGAACGCGAGGCCCTCCGCGACATCGCATACATGTGAGACAAGGGGCACACTACCATTCGCAAGGCAGGAATCAAACCCGCGACCTATCAGATTGATGTGCTGAGTCGGCACACGCTCTTAGCCACCTCGGCCATCCAGGGCGGCGATTTAAGTTTTATTTGATGTAAAACCAATGGTTATTTTTGTAGTTTATTGACTGGACTTTTGATGATCCCCAAACAACTTACGGAAGTGGCGTAAATCACTGTCGTAAGTGACATTTTACGGGATTGTGGGGACACTGAACGTGTTCAGTTCTATACTTTGTTCATAAAAGAGAAGTAAAAAATGTTTGGTTATTATAGTGAGGTTCCCTAAAGCTCTTATAGGTGGCTGAAAGGGGAGAGGAATTGAATACATGAATGTTTGGATGGATGGAAGAATAGATGTTTTGACCCCTATCTCCTGTCTATTCCTTTCTCCCGCTGTCCAAAATATCTTCCTAATAAGCCGTGCGCAAAACGCGGTTTCTCGTGAGTGTTTTCCATGTACGAACAGCTATTTTTTTGCAGTGTGCGGATGATCGCGAAGCGTTTGCGGGTCATCGCAATTGTCTTTCGTCTTGACGTTTTATTTATTATTTACAAACAATAGCGTTGAAACACGAACTGGAATCTATCTAATTGCATAATCTGCATGTGCACAGGGCCCACTGCGAGGCAGAGACAGCCGGGTCGGGCCTTGCCAGTGCTTTCCTGCAGCGCCGAAGCGCTCGTAGCTCTCCACGCAACTTCCTCCTTCTGTGAACCGCCGCTCCAACTTCGTCAATGGCAGATACTTTCTACTCCAAGAGCATTCGTTCAACGCCCCACTCGAAACCCTCCGGGATTTCAATTCAACGCGCGGGCACAATTGAACGACGTGGAAGGTGCTTCAAACGTACAAATAAAACCTCGTGGAAGATCGGGCTTATTGTCAGTGTGATGTATGATGACGTGAGGACTCTAAAGTTGTCCACATTCATATGATAAAATGTCCGACGTGAACGGACAACATTAAAAATAGACCAGAGTAGAGAGCGGATTTTCAAATAAAATGTTCCTGAAACCTATCTGTGAAACAAAGTAAAATAATACTGCGCAACTATGAACGCCGCACTTTTCCCGTAAATAATGAAACTTGCATGCTTGCAAGCAATTGCATACTCGGAATCAAGTAAGAACAAAATATTTGCAAAACAGAAGTGCAACCAGATGATTGCTTATATTTCGTAGAGCCCAAACATAACTCGATAGAAACTTGACAGGCATCTATCTCATACTCGCCATAAAACTATTATCATCCAATTCTCTAATTTAACTCAATTTGCTGAAAACACTTGTCACTGGTTGAGAACTACACATTCCAAATGAGAATTGCCTTTGACCTTTAGCGTTTCGCGACCAAGTCCGGATTTTGGGTCCCTGACACAAGGGTTTATATTTTATGGAGGGGTGCAAAAAGCGAAAAAAGAGCGATAAACAATTCTTTGTTTATCATCACCTGTTCCAAAAAAGTGACCAAAATGGCAAAGAATAGAAGTTCACGTAAGAAGTGCGCGAAACAGGCAATTCACGCACGAATCAAGTTTGTCGTCCGAGCGTAGCGAGAACGACAAACAGACGAGTGCGAAAATCACCACGCGCCCGTGTTACGTATACTAATTTTTAATACGTCATGTGCAAAACGCGATGCCTCAAGTAAATGATTATAAATTAAATATCAAATAACCCGAATTACCTTACTTGAAAAAAATTAGATGGATTCCAGTTAGTGTCTTTACACTATTGTTTGTAAATAATAAATAGAGACGTAGTCAAGACGAAAGACAATTGCGAATCATTACAGATGATTCGCACATGCTTCGCGATGTTCCACACACTGTAAAAAATAGCTGTTTCGCACACGGAAAATAAGCGCCAGAAACCGCATTTCGCGCACGGCCTATTAGAAAGATATTTTGGACAGCGGGAGAAAGGAATCGACAGGAGATAGGGGTCAAAACATCTATTCTTCCATCCATCCAAACATTCATGTATTCAATTCCTCTCTCCTTTCAGCCAACTATAAGAGCTGAGATACTCTTTCAGGAAACCTCACCATAATAACCATACATTTTTTACTACTCTTTTCCGAAATTAATCAAATTAAACCTAACCTCATACGACAACGAATCACATCCAATTCCCAGCAGACACTAAAGTTAGTAGATTGGATACTGTGTTACAAGTCAGATGGAAGCAAAGTGGAACAGCGAGCTGTAACATGGGGAAACTGCGGTTCTACGAATCAGAAATGCTGGACAGCGTCGTAGCAGCTATAACGAGGAGCGTTGCCTTATCGAATTGCTGCACGTGGGGTGGAGACCTTCACGTCGCAACTGGCAAGCCACGCACTGGAGAGGAGGTAGACAGACGAGGTGATTACATTCAACTCGTCGTTGGCCAAGATACGAGAAAATCTTGAGGAATGAAATGTGAATAAGCCATTTTCTTTTGTGCTTATTGAAAAACACTTATTCATTTATGACTTCCAACCTTCCGAATGTTTTGTATCTTTACCTAGAACCCATTTTAAAATAACATTTGAATGAAAATGACAGTAACCTTCAGTAACGTAGTCAAATTCTATTTCTGCTACTGTATTTGCTGAATTAATATTGCTGTGATTTACGGAATGGCCCTCGTATTAATGTTCCGCCTTATGCATGCGGCGTTCGCATTATTACTATATAAATGAGTTAATTTGTTGCAAACGATTGAAGAATATTATTTCATCTCTTTACTTAACCACGTATAGATTTCTATATTTTTTAAAAAAATAGTTCAGCATTATCGATGGAGAATGATTGATTGATTGTGAGAATATTAAGAGTTTTCGAGCACGTCAACTATAATGGTTAGATCCTACACAGCGACTTCCTCTCAGCACGACACCAGCTTAGAATTACTGAGCTCTAATTCTATCTCCAACCTCGACAAAAAGGCCCAGTCAAATTTCATTTCAAACCCCTTAAGACGTCTAAAACTAATTTACGATAAAAGCTAAATAAAAACTCTGACAGTTAACATTTATTTGGTCTCTGGTAAGGTAAGCTTAATAGTCAACCGCAAGCTTAATAGTCACCCGGAAACCATTTGCGGATCAAGAAGGAAACCTGCCGCATGTCGAGTAGAACGTAGTAGTAGCTCGCATCACATTAAATTTCATCATTATTCTCCAATGACGGAGTGGGACAGAGCGGTGCGGGACACAGCGGTCCGGAACGGAGTGGAAAGGAGAGGAGCGAAGCATAGCAGCCAGGGCAGTGCCGGGTAGATAAAACCAGAGAGTAGCAGAGTGGAGGGATGCACAAGTATTTTTTGGCAAACAGCTGAAGCAAATGGATTCACTTGAAATACTTGTGAAATGCGCTGCAAGGTGGATGGTGATTCAAAAATCTGTATTATTAAGGGGGTTGGGTTATGTTATCTGGACACAACAATCACCATTTCGATATGACTACATTCCAGATGCGTTCTATTTTTCCATTTGCTTTTGACAGTAGTCAAATAAAATAACACGTGAACTCTTCGCCCCGAAGAAGAAAACTTTGACCGGAAGCAGAGTGAAGAATTGTAGAGCGGCACTGAAGTATGTAAGTTACATTATTTCCATATTCCTCCCAATACATACAGGTAAGTTAACGCCCTTTTTACTTATGTAAATAAAATGCAACACTATGAAAAGCATTCACTTTGCAAATTAAATAAAGAAAAATATTCATTATTTTTTAAATACCAAATATTCAAATTTTTCAAACCATTGTACATTGGTGAAAAATCATATAAAATATTATTATAATTTACGATTAGAGAATGAATAAAGTATTCACAAAAATTCAAAAGAATAGTAATAAACTTTCGAATAAAATTGTCTTAAGACTAGTAACGCCTTAGGACTCTAATTGAACGATTATCTTTTCCTCATAATATTAATAATAACTTTGACACCTGGCGCAGATGTCATTCTTTCTCATTCAGTTAGGTTGCGCGTATTTGCATCATTTTGAAACAAAACCTTTCACTTTCTGTGTTGTACACTTCTTCCCTGCCGCCACTCCCTAAAATAGTGAAGTATCTAATGAATAGTAATTCTATATTCTTCCGGATGAAATGTATCCAGTTCCTAAAGACATTTATTTTCCTTGTTACGTTACCAACCGTTCACGAACTATCAGGTCTCTTTACAACTACAAAGCATAAAATTTCCGAAAAGAGGGAAGAAAAATGTTAAACATTACCCTGGCAAGTAGAATACGAAATTAATACATACGAAAGTAACACAAATCAATGACGGTGATGCCACTGTCCGACACCTGAAATGGCGTTGGGCAGGTCATATCATGCGAATTGAATTGAATTGAATTGAATTAGTGCCTTATTTTACGTGGCGAGACTCGGGCCATCAGGCCCGCTCTTCCGTCTGACCACGCAAATTTCGCTACGCTCCTTTCACCAACTAGCGGAGAAAGGAGGTATTTCTTGGGCGAGAAACAGGCGATTTGAATTTTGCTCAGAGGCGTCATTTAGGCTTGAGGATCTTTTACATGCAAGTAAATCTACTAACATGGGACAGCCGGCTTTACTTCCCCTCCGAAGGAAGGCGTACGAAGGATTTTTTCGCCCTTAAAAATCCACGGCTTCGATCGGGTTTGAACCCGCCAACTTGGGTACAACAGTCCGGTACGCTAACCATTACACCATCGCCACCGCTATGGTACGACCGACTTCCTCATACTCGCTGGACTCACCGAATTACCGCTTGTAATTCAAGACTTGGAAAGAGACGTCGGCAGAAAGAAGAAGAGGTGGTCGGACGAATTGAAGATGATGTTTGGCAGCCAATGGTCTACTTCGGCAAAAGAAATGGAAGACTATGTCTAAATCCAACACAATGAACGTACTACACTAGATTATTCTATTTCCCACCAACTTAATAAGTGCCAATGCAGAAAGTAGTACGATGAAGTATTAGCTAATTACATTTAAGTAGTAAAATCAAAGTGAACAGTGTTAAATTTTACAGTGACAAAGTGAAGTGTTACTTATTGTGTGTGTAAATAGCGTTTATATTTCCTTATTTTTGTATGTAAATAGCTCATGTAGAAGGAAGTTTCCGAATTGGGTGCTCGGGAATTCTACCATTATATAACCCACCCGACAAACGGAGGCCCTTGCCCTCTACGAGCTATAATAATAATAATAAGAAGAAGAAGGATAATAATAATAATAATAATAATAATAATAATAATAATAATAATAATAATAATAATATAATAAAAATAATAATGCATCTGAGAACGTATCTAAATAGTCATCTTGGCTGACGGACAAGAACTAATAGATTATTATGGGTCTAACATGATTACTTCCACTCGAAAAGAACTTTCAACGACACCCAATCCCGTTTTCCACGATATGTACAGAACTTCAATAAAGAATAATGTCAGTTCTCTATTCACTCAGTACTTCAAATTTATTCATTTCATATTCATTCTTTACTTTTCACCTAATAAATCCTGATGAAAGCCAGGCAAAAATGTTTACCCTCCGTAGACCAGACGTCCCCCAAATCTCACATACCAATCGCAACCCATCACCTGGCTCCCTCCCAACAAAACTGTAAAATATCTTGAAATTATGTTCGATAAAAGGGTTACATGGTGGCAAAATATAAAACAACGAAAAGCTCTAGCGACTAGTAAAGTCCACCAATTATATCCGATTCTCAAAAAATCATCCCCCTACAACTACTTGATGCTATTTACCTCTATAAAGCAATGATACGACCCATACTTTCCTAAGGTACCCCAGTCTGGGTGTCGCAACCAATACAAAACGCAAATTTTCAAAAAAATCATCAAAAATCATCAACAAAATGCAAATTTTTCAAAACAGATTCCTTCGTACCATCGCAAAAGTTCCCTCGTACATTCCGAATGCTCAGTTACATAATGAATTTGGCATTACACCCATCCACTTCTCCATCTTATCCGTAAAATTATATTCCAAAATACTAAAAATCAATTCAGCTTTTCACTTTTACACAGGTAAGCAAAATTCCTCATCGCAAAAGATTAAAAAGACAGTTACCAAGACAATTTCGGACCAAGCTAGAATGCTTTTTTAATTAAAAAATAAAATAAAAAACTTTTCACCGAGATGGGCCAGATGTCAACCTCGTAAATAGACTGTAAGGAACATGAAATGGGCCTCGGTGTGTAGTCTAGGGTGCACGAGCGGATTCGAAGAGAACAATAAGATAGTCTTGACCGGAAAGAAAAGGGAAAATCAATCTATTGGTTTTACATATAGTTCTTCTACTATTGGGTGCTCAAACAGAATCCAGCTCAAAGAACATAATTTGCATTATCTTAAAAGTAAATAAACTAATTTAGAAACAAGTTTGAAAATTGCCGTTGAATTTTAAAAACAGTAAAAACAAATCGTTTGATCTTGAATGAATGTTGGCAAACACTTTTCCACGTGTTCTAAATACTAGCATCCACGATATAATCACAGTCAAATTTTCTCTCAATCACCACAAAAACGATATTAAAGTGAAAAACATCAGAGAGGGATTTTGCACATACTACAAATTTCTTTAAATTATATTTCGTAATAACACAAAAAAATTAACTTTGAATAAATGAAAGGAGTTTCTCAATTGAAATATTTCTATTCATTCACGTATTAAGCATAAATCAAAACGTTTTAATACCACTGGTGAATGCTGTTGCCAATTATCGCAAAACTTTTCATGGTTTATATTTATACATATTAGCTACATTTAATCGCTAATTATATTAGTTTAAACTTAATGATATCCTGAAAGCTTTTTTGAATATAAATTAATTGAAATGTTTTTATGCGCGCATTCAACAATTCATCATTATTCTTACAAAACGATGTCAAAAAATAAATATCTCCTATTTAGGAATAGGTAGAAAGATATGTGGGTGTTAAAAATCGTGTTAAAAACGATGTCAAAAAATAAATATCTCCTATTTAAGAATAGGTAGAAAGAAATGTGTGTATTAAAAATCATTTTTAACTCATAATGAAATAGCAATTCTAAACTTCCGACAATCTACAAATATTTCTACACAACAGAAATTAATATCCATGCGAGAATTCTTATGCAAGAAGTGAACTATATTTATCATCAGTAAAATAAAGTTTAATAATTACTTCCCAGCTGGTTTTGAGTCATTAGCGGAAGTGAAAGCAACATCACATTATTGGTGCTTAGAAACGCACTTCTGTAATCGAGGAACTATCCTTCTATGAACTTATATTTGCTTTCAAAACTATGTTTTGGAAAATTCCCTTGTCCAATCACACGTGACAGATCACATTGTGAGCTATGGTAGAACTCACTTCGATCAGTATCTATTTTTAAGAATTAATTCAATACAGTGGAATGAATAGAATGTCTACTATATACAATACATAATGTACTAGGGAATATATTTTTATATAATTCCATAAATACAATTGGAACTGGCAGAAGTCAATTTCATCTGGAAATATTTGACTACAAACCGGTTCAAATTTGGAAGGAGTAATCGAAAAACACTGAGCAAGTTTAGAGCTTCGAAATACTATTATACATTACAAAGATATCTTAATAAAAGTGTTATTTTCATGTTATTTTACATTAATGTATCCACTATTTGAAGCTACAAATATTTCAAACAAAAAAGTTATGTTCCTGTCGTAAATTCTAAACTTCACAAGAATCGACAAAGAACTAATCAATAAAATATGTACTACGCTTCTTGAAAAACTGCAATAATTACAGACTGTTTTAACCAACATAAAAAGCACCAGACCGGCAAGATTCGATAGAGATTTTCACCCCAAATTAATATTATACTGTCTCCACAACAGAGCGTGTAGTAGCAAAGTCACATATTCGGCTTAGTGCGAAAGTTACTCCCACGTCCGGAAGGAAGAGGTTATTTCATTACCACGCCATTATATCACTAATCCATATTAAATCACTCAAAGAGAACAATGTATTTAGTAAGTTAACCCTTTCAGTCCTATTCCGTTCCGTTAATACCACATTCATGTGCCAACTAATTTTAATGAGCTTACGTAACAACAGATATAATTAGCTTTTGATGCATGCGTCGGCAGGCTTACACAACGAGCAAGATACGAGCGCGTGCTGAATGTGAAATAATTCACCAAATGTTCTGTTTCGAATATTAACCATAGCTAATTCTAAATAATCCAAGGAAATACGTTGGGGGCATTCGTTGGGGGAGTCTGTTACTATTGCTCATTGAACAGGTCGTTCTCGCAAATACTCTTTTGCCGTGTTCATAATTAATACGTTGCACTACCGGCGATGCCTACGGATCAGTGAAATACAGAATGAGATTGTGCGTTTTAAATCTTGCCCATACAGCTGTAGAGATATTTGGCCCACAGAGAAATAAAGCGGTGAAAAAAGGATTATTTTCAGTTGAATGTATACATTTTGTTGCACAAGGGGAGGTCAAACTGGCAATGAGGACAGAATTGTGCATCCGCCAATAAGGATAGGCTAGGGTGTTTTTAAAACTATTCTTTAAAAGACTGTCTTATTAAGGTGGTATCATGCATCATTTCGACAGACCTATCAAACAGTGAGCAAAATGTGGCAGTGGATGTTTTACTCTTCAATGAATTTGTTATGGTCTTTTATTACGCACTTATGCTAGGCTAGAGTTTCGCAAAGAATTTCGTAATTGAAATTTGGAATTTGAAATACGCATTTCATTCTCGCCCTGGTAATTAGAGAAAAACATTCTGGAATTGAATAATATTTTACCACATCAATACTCACACTAAAATCTCAGAAATGCACCAGGGTCCTGGGGTCTTAAGAATTTTGCTGCAATGAATTCTGCACTACCGAGACTCCCATGTAAATTCACTTCAGTGTTTTGACTAAACTGTCTAATGTTTGCCCACGTTCTGATTAGTGCTCCGATGTGCTGCTGTAAAATTATATATTTGTAGACAACGGTAATGGTCCCATAGACACTAGAGCTCCATTAGTGTATTTTGGCTTTGTGTAATCTGATTTGTTGCATATACAATTGTTATCAGGAAAACATTAATTGCTTGTGAAAAGTGCCTTATACCAATATGTGTTGGTTGTACCAGACTACCTGCATACATTCCATTGATTGAACATAATTTATCTGTCAAATTATGGTATTTATAAAAATATTTCCACTGCTCTCCATTCTTATAACCAATGATATGCCAACAATAAAAATATATATCCAAGTTTACCACCAAACTAACAATATAAATATAATTCATACAAAGAATAATCCCCATCGAACATACATTTTGTGTTATTTTTAAAAAACATTTAACGATGTTCTCAATGTTGTAGCAGAGGGCTTTACGTTTTGCTGACCCCAGATTGGAGGAACCCGCAAGTGTGTTTGTCTCTAGCGTATGGTCGAATATACGTTTCATCGGTACGTAAAGGATAACCGGCTGTCGGCGGGAAAAGGCCCCAGGGAAAAAAAGTGTTACCTTTTGTGAAGAGCGGCTTAATTTCAGTTGTTTTGAAATTAGCACCTGAAATGTTCCAGTGTATAAGGATGCATTAAATATGTGAATTAATGACTGTATAACTTTAATAATAATAATTATACACATACCGAGCAAAGTGGCTCAGTGCGTAGCGCACTGACTTCGTAATCGGGAGGTCCGGGTTCGATTCCCGGGCCGGCCATCCTGACCGGGGTTTTCGTGGTTTCCCTCGGTCATAAAGGCGAATGCTGGGATGGTTCCAAAAGTCCACGATCACCTATCGCCTCCTAATCCATTCCTATCATCTTTCATCTTCCATACCCCCGGGCTAACAACCATGGGGGATAAAAATCGGATCCAGCTAAAATGCTGGTCCCCCCTAAGAATTGTTGCAAGCACCTGCCACCGCGATAATAAATAAAAACTGAGCCACGGTAAATGCAGGATGCTTGCTTGCGTGGTCCTAGTCGGCTGATTAACGAAAAAAAAATGTCAGAAGGTATTGAAAGCTTAGCATCCACGAGTGACAGCGGCTGATGTCTCTCGTAATCATATCCCACGCAGCTATATTGTTAATTGTAAACACAATGGAGAAGGTAGCGGCGACAACAGAATTACAACCAGTGTGAGATGCTCTCAGTGATTTGGGGCTTGAAAACTGCTAAGGTTATTTGTACCGTAAGTGTAGTGTATGTACTTTTCTTCGGAGGCTGTTGTTGGCCCTGGATGGCGAGATACGGCGTCGACATACCCGACGGCTAGCGGGCTTTTCCCCTCACCAGGCATCGCCCACCTGCGGAACACCGCCCGATCCGGGCAAAATCTAAACTTCCGACCGATCTCCCGGCTTGTTTAGCAGTGTAGTGCATGTAAGTGTAAGTACGTAATTAAGGAGTGAAGATAGTTCAAGGAAGAGGAAGGAAAGATCGCGCGCGGCTCGTGGCCCGCTTGTTAGGTTAGTGTTTTGGGATTTGCCTAATGTTTATCGGAGAAACCACGGAAAACTAGCGATCAAAGCAGTCGGCCTCTAGAATTCTCCTCCAGATAGCGCCTGAACAAGGCTTCGCTTTCTAGCTAGAGTCGAAATTCATGCCACTGTTGGGGCTCGAACCTAAGGTCAGAGGCGTTGGAGTGACGTAAGTTGATACCCTGAGCTACCTCTGCGATCTCCCGCTCGTGTACGTGCTGCTTATTGGAGGGTGATTTTCAGAGTTGATGGAAAAACATTTAAAACTAGGAAATGAGTAGTATATGAAAACATTTCCTCATTTTAGTCCAGTGAAATGCAAAATATGGATACTGTAATGATTTGGTAGCAATATGACAATTTGCATGTAACAAAATAATGTAAAAGTTTCAGTTGACCGATTAGACTGTCCCCATGGTCGAGAGTTATATAAATCTGAAGAATTTTACAGGTTCTAAAAATATAAACATGCAACTGTTATAGGTTTAATTATAAAAGTTTGAACGTACACAAGAAAAGATGTTACAGCGACAGCTACACTAAATATGTTATTAAATTCCGATAGTGCTGGCAAAATTGAACTTTCAAAAACAGGCGGTACATAGTTAATGGAAATGCCATGAAAAATAATGAAAAATGATTTCCTTGATAGACACTATAATGAAAACCACTTTCAGCAATTAGAAGAAGTTTTTAATCAATTTAATTTTAGGATATGAAACAATCAATATAACAAAATGGAATTCATGTCATCACGTTTTCTATTAGAAAACTAATATTATAGGTCACTCTGCAATTAAGCCATGTAATAAGATTATGGTCATATTTACGTCATCTACTCTTCGTAATAGAGTAATATTATTCATTTTTTGGTGATTAATAATTCAAAAGAGAAATCGAAACAAAAATATGTCACGTACAGAAGCAAATTAGATAATTATAATAATCGGATTATTTCTATACATAAAAAAATGTTTTTGTTATAGAAATGGCAATTTATCAAATAGAAAAATATTTTAATAAATGTAATTGTTTCTTACGAAAAGCGGTAGAGATGTATTATAGCGGTAGAGATGTAGAGTTACACGGTATTATAAATAGTAATAATGCAAAATTATTTGCATTTGGAAGGTTAAAATTTGGAATTACATGTATTACACATTAGTCACAGAAAATACGACAATCTAATATTACAAAATATTTTGTCTCTATTTATAATGTATGAGTGATAATGGAGACATTCGATTGCCTTCGCAAGTAAAAAAATAGAAACCACTAAGAACCTCATCATTTAGAAATCTTAATTCACATTTCTTAGAAACCTTAATTCACATTTCTCAATTTAAATACTCGATTTCTAGTCATTAGTTTAATCACATCAATATGTTTCTCTACTCAATAACCAATGTCGCATTTGGATGCCGTTGTAGATTTTAATGTGCATTATATACAATATATATCTTCGTATATTAAAAGAAGAATCACTGGTGACTGCAAAAGGAATATAATCTTTAATTGTCGGGTTAAGAAGTCATATTTTTAAAGGTAATTTTTCTTTAAGTTATGTCATTTTTTTCTTTCTGTATTTAAAGCGTGGTTTTTATTATAATAGAACAATTTAACAATTATCTGCAAAGATTCACATCTTCGGCCTCAATTTCTTTAAAAGAATGTCCCATTAGCAAGAACCTAACCAAGACAACAAGAGCATTCGATATTATATAAGCATTCGATATTTAATAGGAAAGAAACTCTTCAAGTATTGATGTTAGGAAAATGAGTCAAACAATTAAGCTCAGAAGTGTTCAAAAATAATATTATGGAAACTAGTAGCAAATGATAGTTCGTAAACAATGAAAAAATACATCCATAAAAGACAAGTACAGCATATTTGTTTAAAAGTTTTACCTAAGAAAATACATCAACACAAAAATAAAAGCAGAATTGTATGAAAGATAACTTAGAGCAATAGAAAATAACAAGAGTTTCCTACAACCATAAACCATAGCAATGACACAATTCCAAATTTCGGAATACAATCAGCACAAAATGGAAAAACTCATGACGACAAAGTAAGACACATTTTAATCTCCAATTTGCATTTTGGTACAAAGACTCACTTGTCAATCCGTTTTCCATTGAATTTGACGATTTTTATTAATTTCATAGATTATATGGGAGAATACGTTCATACATTTACAGTTTTTTACACTAACCTTTACACGGCGGGGTCATATAATTGGCATTTAAAATATTGAGGTTGCTGATTTTGAAATAATTTGCTAGGCCATTTGGGAATTTGAATTAGAAATAATTACTCGTGTTACTAATAAAGTATTATGTCAGGTATTAATTTGAATATTCATTCAAAATTATATAGTTAGTATTTAAATAAGATTAGTTAAATAATAAAGTTAAATTAATGCGTAATTATATTTCTTATAATTGGAAATTAAAATTGTAAAAGTAAATACTGATGTAAGGTTATTCTAGACTTGGATTTAAAAATGAGATACAGATAAAAAAATATTGGGGTGATCCGGATTGCGACAAAAATTCATGTTGGCAATTATTTGGTTGGAGTAAAGAAGATACACTGATTCTTGAACTGAAGACATTTATGCATAAATCAATTGCAGATGACACAAGACTTGTTAATACCACCTCCAATGTCCGCTCTAATACGCATGCTTCCGTAATACTACCTTTTACAACAACACGTGAATGCACATTACACAACGATAGGTTTACCAGACGTACTTATTTATCAGGACATATCCTGATTTTGAGACCTTGTCCTGACTATCCTGATTTGTTTTCAAAAGTCCTGATATTTTGGTCTGTGTCATCTATTTATTGTTGTGTACTGTATGTCATTATAAAAAAATATCCTGACTTTTTGTGTAATGTCCTGATTTTTAACCCAATGATACTGATATTTTCAACTAGGTTTCTGTTAACCCTACACAACGATGTCTCAGAATAGCATTCGCTTTTGGACATTGACGATGCCAATGACATAATAAGTGTGGCTGATGTCATACGTGTGGAAACTGGAAAGTTAACACGTTGAGATTAGTAGCATATAACTTCAGAATACTCGGTGTCAGACTAACGGTCACTGAAGAGAGCATTGAAGAATTTCTCATTGACCGTGAAAATTACATACACCCCTTTATGGAAAATAAAACATTCTGTACGGCGGCACCTGACCACATGTCATCCTTGACCCTGATGGAACTAGGCTCACAAAACCGCGAAGTGCGCAGATCCATCTTTGTAACAAAGATCCTTTGTCTTCAAGCAAGGTAGTGTAAATAATTCATGGTGATGTCAAAAAAGAACATTAGAAGAACACAGCAGACGTAGTTATTCATAACTTTATGTCATCTTTCCTCAAGATTTCACTTAGCATATGCAAAGGGAGCGTCAGACATTCTCAGGCGAAACAATGTCATAAACAATGATTGTTTTTACAATATCATAGTAAAAATGGAGAGGAATATCGTAGTGGATATGACAGCGTAACCAAGTTGTGATGGTTACGATAATTGATGTGAATCATGGTAAGAGGGCGAATAACACAGGGTGGCTGATATGATGGTTGTGAGTCTAATTGTAATGACGATTGGGAGTTAGCCTTAATGATGCTAGTGAGGTTTAGATAAAAGAAAGGGTAGTCGTATGTAATGTTCATGGTGATAGTGGTGTTGAAAACAATTGGTTGATGTATAGACAAGGTGACAGTGATGTAACGAAAATAATACTGGTGGTGGTATTAACTGATTGTTGTGGTATTAATAATGATTACTGAGGAGATAATTTTGCGTAGGGCGATATTCATGATTTTAGTGGGTTTTTTAGTTATGATGTTTACGGTGGTCATGGTATTAGTGTCGTCACATAAATAATAATGGAAGTACACGATTAAGTTATTGTGATGGCCAATGATGTTGGTTTACAGCTATTAACATCATTAGGTCGATAAACAGAAAAAAAACAACCGAGTTTGCCATTTGTTTTATCGACCCAAAAGCGTTCAATATTTCTCGTAATACCCATCTTCTTAGACAAATCATGTACTAACAAGCGTCATTTCTTGAAATAAATGCATTCATATTCCGTTTTAGTTGTAACTCAGTCGTTTCGATTGTTCTTATAAGAAGTCTGATGAATTTTTAACAGACGTCGGGTGTTAAGAGCGACTTTTCGTCCCTGTTTGGTTGTGGTAAGATGATTTATGCGGTTTAAGTAGAGTGGCTTCTGACAAATCAGCTTAGCTGGAACTACA
Organism: Gryllus longicercus; assembly: GCA_038098605.1. NCBI lineage: Eukaryota > Metazoa > Arthropoda > Insecta > Orthoptera > Gryllidae > Gryllus > Gryllus longicercus. The sequence continues at coordinate 60,589 of JAZDUA010000283.1, forward strand.
ATACCTTCACTTTAAGGCGTAACGATGCTTCTGATTAGATCAACGCAGCCAGCTGATGATCTGTCAGAAGTCACTCTTTACATCAATGAACGTAGTTTTACGAAAAAACTTATTGCTAACGCCCACGGCAACGGTAACGTCACACGGCTTCTAACTACAAGGAATGCGACATCGATGTCAATGTTTTCAAACCATACATATTTTTAAACAAATATCGATGTATTTAGCATCGATTTACTGAAGTAGATTTTTTAACATCGATGTTCTTACTTATTTTTGAATTAATGAAATGTAATAACTAAAAACTACAATAATTTTCACATGTCTATATTTGGAACATGTTTCAGACCAAAGTCGCTTCAGACCAACACATTACGTTAACCCATCTCCGCGCGTGAAATACGAGGAAAGACATAGAAAATACCAAGGCATCGCAGTCATCTCGGGAATGATGGTCTGTTCGATAAAGGTAGTACTCGTACAAGTCGCGTTCGTTTTCTTCAAACACATACATTGTCAGAAAAGTGGAACTATCAGTTCTTATTTCATATTTTCACTTTTAGAAATGTGATTATGGGAATTTTTCATTCACAAACAATACAACCAAAACGTAAAAAAGAACATCGAATATAAAACATGTTGAATAGTTGTCAATGTTTTAAAAAAACAATCAGCTTTAATGTATCGATATTTCGATACATTTCATTTTTAGACAGATTCGACATCATCATCAGATCATTCGACAGATTTCAGCTTTAATATATCGATATGACCATTTTTGGCCGAAATGAAATTATTGGCACAATTATAAAAATTTATTGTCGTCCACCCAAAGGTATACAACGCTGTATCCCACATCAAGAATTGGCGAAGTTGCAGTCTTTTTTAATGACACTAACCCATACAAGTCCATTTCCAAGTCCAAAGCAAAACATCTCCAAACTACTCTCTTGTAAAATTCAGGAAATGTGACATACCGTCCAACACCTCCGACCGGCAGATTTAAAACACCTGTTTCTATCAAAGCGCCGACATCGCCGTCTTATCCTTGCGCTGGCGTCGCGCGCCGCTGCCCAGGCCGGCGCGGCGGCGGCGGCGGCGTGGCGTGTCGGGCGAGCGACCCTGGCGCGGGGCCTTACCTGTCGGAGGAGCGGTCGCCACCGCAGCGAGGAGCTGTCGAGCGAGCGGCGGTGGTGGTGGTGGTGGAGGTGGTTGCGGTGGTCGTCGGCCGTTTCGCCGAGACGTCCGCGAGCGACTGCGTGGCCGTCGGCAACGCCGCGCGTAGGAACCGGTCGCCGTGGCCCCGCCGAGTATCATCCGTGCGGACCTCCCCCCCCCGCTCCCACTCCCGCTCCCACTCCCGCTCCCACTCCCGCTCCCACTCCCCCTCCTCCGCTACCTTTTCCGCCTCCTCACCGGCCCCTCCCGCGCCGCACTGGCGGCACCCGCGAAATGTGCCGAACGAGTACTCGGATTTAATTGTGTCACTTCCGACGTTTGATCTGCTACACGGCCGGGAGAAGTGGCTCAGGGCATCAACTGAGGTCCTAGGGCTCCACTCCCCACGGTGGCAGGATTTTCGACACTAGCGTGTCAACTAGGTAGAGTTCAGTCGCTGTCTGGGGGGAGAATTCTAGAGGCCGGTTGCTCTCATCGGTAGTTTTCCGTCGTTTCTCCGGTCAACACCAGGCGAATGCCAGAGCAGTACCCTAACAAACGGGCCACGGACCGCGCGCGATCTCTTCTTTCTCTTCCTTGTCCTATCCTCGCCCCTTACTTACATACACGTACACTAACATGCAGTACACTACCATACATGGCAGGAGACCGGTTGAGAGTTTACAGCTTGTCCTGACTGAGGCGGTGTTCCGCTGTTGGAAGATACCTGGTTGGGGGAAACCCTATTAACCGGCGGTAGGTCGATGCAGAATATCGCCATCCAGCGGTAGAATTGCATCGCCATCTCCCCAGGATGAAACATGCACTACGCTTACGGGACTAATGAACTTAGCCCTGAATCACAAACAATCAATCAATCTGCTAGACGCTGTTACCGAAACGGAAACTTCGTTATGATTTAATGTTTGGTATGGAAGCTTCCGATTGGATAACTGCGTCCCAGCTGTTCGAATGTCCAAAGTCACTATAATTAACTCGAAGAATAATTAGACTTGGATGGCCGCTCTGCCGGCCTGGCCGCCACTCGGCCGCCGACCGCTGCACGCCGCAACACTCGGGGCTTCCCTGATTCCTCTCGAGGTTGCGACAGCGGCGGCAGGCGGCGGGGATGACAGCGGTGGAAACAATCGTCGTAGTGGTGATGCTGATTGGGGTGCGGTGACGGTGGTGTTGGTAGAGACACTAGTGTGGGTGTTGTGGTGGTGATGCTGATGGTTGTCCTGGTGCTGATTGTGAGGTGACGCTGTTGGTGGTGGCATTCGTGTTGGTGACGGTGGTGATGATGGTAACGAGAGTAGTGATACACTTACATGCACTGCGATATATACACAGGTTTTGTTATATACTCATGTCCGGAGAGCAGACGGGGGCTTAGAGTTTATTCCGGCTGGGGCAGTGCCCCACTGAGGCACATACCAAGACGGGGAAATCCCTCGTAATTCGAAGAGTAGGTCGGCGCTTAATCTTGTCATCCAGCAGCGGCGGGGGGAAGGGGAGGCACCCGGGCATCTCCCGGCATAAAACATTCAGTGAACTAACGGGTCGAATAACCATTGCAGTTGACGTAAGCGGAAACATGAATCAATCAACTAGTGTGGTGATAGAGGTAGTGATGGTGATCGTGATGATGATGACGCTGATGGCAATATTAATGGTGACGATTGGTGAGGATGGTAGTGTTTGTGGCTGTGATGGCGGATGTGAAGGTGACAGCTGCGGCGATAGCCTCAGGTGGACTCAACCACACGTTCACTCTTTACTCTACAAACAAACCTAAGAACAGGATCTGTTCGGGTAATAGATACGAATCGGACTGCGTCAGTCATTGGAACAGACAGTTATACAGAGCGAACGTTTTCTTAGTGTAGAAAGAAAAATCAACCTTAACCCCAGAAACAATGGTCACTGTCCGCTGGTTCGTCCTTCAAATTGACCGTAGGTCGTTTGTTCTAAATAGAACAAAAACCTGTTTTGAAGATACGTAATGTGGTGTGCAGTCGATATTAAGGGGTATAATTAAGTCAAAACACGTGGAGTGTTTTAACTTAATTATACTCAGGTAGCTTTTGCTTTTCGCAAAGATTTCGCCATTTACTAGTACAATATTTTTGTAATAAATGTTATGAGTTATACACTGTTGTGGGAGATAATGTGTTAGTTGTCACTTATATAAATAGAAGAAATATTTCGATTTATAAGCAGGCAGACTTTTTATGGAGTGAATAAGTGAGGCAATGTGAAATAGGCATCACTGAAGAGGGTGGAACATACAAATCAGATGGTGGATTCGTCGAAGATTTGTCAAAACCTTGTTGTAGTTTAATTTAACATTAAATAATTTTCTTACTGTGGAAATAATTTCGACAATAACTGACAAGATATAATATTTCAACATTTCTGTTAAGTCCCAATGGTTTCTTTATTTTAAAGAAAGTTTATTTACTGTTATATTTATTCTTGTATATGTTATCAAAATAATAAGTAAAAATGGATTTTGGAAGAAATTTGCGTGATCATGAGTTGCCATAATCCCCTGAAACTACCCCTGGTCAAAGCACTAGAGATAAGCACAGTGTCGATTGTGCAGTACATTAACACACAACCACTAATTAAGATGATATTAATAACTTCACAAATGAGACTTTTTGTAGTGGGAAACTGATTTTATTTCCTGACGAGGCGTGACGAATGAAGAATGGTTAAGGAGACGTTCAATAATACATTTGCCATTAGCTCTGTCATTAATTGGCCTAGTGAGGTAATTGCGTAGTCTCACGGAAGGCGATAGGTTAGTCGTGGTAATTAAGATGCTGAGAGCTACTACCAGACCGGTCAGCAAAAGTGTCTTCAGAAAATATTAAAGAAAGAGAGCGTTCAAAAAATTAAAGTATGTTTTTATTAATTTTAATGTTTTTATTTTAAGATAAAATTACCGTTTACTCTTCTTTAAATAGGTATATTATAATTAATAAACGGTTTTAAATTAAAACATGTTAACGTTTCTTTTCCTTCTAATATTACTTTAGTTTTCTACTAAGCATAATTTCAATTTAGTATCGGTGTTAAATTAGAAATTGTAAATATTAAAAATAATGTATTTCCTAAAAGAAAACAAATCCCTAAAAGTTTTAAAATAAATACTCAAAAATATACCAATTAGAATCTTAGCTAATCCAAACCCCACAAATCCGAAATTTCGTGTAATCCTGTCTGACATCTTTATTTTGGGGCACAAAACTGTGTATATTTCCACATGCCCTGTACCAATCTTAACACCCACAGAATATAATAATACGCTGCTACCCGAAGTAACAGCTCAAAAGAAATTTCAACACGGATTCTATGACAAAAAATTCGAGATCGTACGTAATACGTTAATACCAAATATTTAATTACAGGTGGCGCCTTCCTTGGAGTCTTGCTTTCACACGTCGTCATCTGTGACGTGAGCAGTGAAAATTAAAATTCAATACTTGCGCCCAGTACGAGAAGGGGTGAACTAACACAATAAAATATTTGAATTTTTCATCAAAATAGAAACTGCTACATTGTTTTGGGATTTTTTCCGAATTCGTAAGTTTATTACGAAATCATAGATACCCTTTTCATGGCTGGAGGCTGCATAGTTTTCTGTCAATTTCTGCGTGCATTGGAAATCAGTAAGATAAACTAATGGCCTGCAGCAACAGCAAAAAATCTGCTAAACCAAACCACACAAAATGGATTTCCAAAATGTCGCACCACACGCCTCCTACTTAACAACAACAACAACAACAACAACAACATATTCTCACATAACACTGCAATAAGTTATTTTTTTCACGCGCGCATTCAAAATTAATATATAGATGAATTTGTAAGTTCCTGCGTTCCTGGTTATCTAACGAAGCCATAGACACTCCTCATTTCGCAGGAGGCTACATAGTTTTCTTTCAATTTCTGATCACTTTGGAAATTTTCATTATAGTAGATATCTTTCTGTGAAAAAATTATGCAAAGCGAAACCAATTAACTCAAACACGATTATGATTAAGATAAAGTCTGTCAAGTACAGTGGAATGTTTACACAACTCCACAGCAAAGTAAGTAAAGTTGTGCCCACCTATTTTTTGTTATTCTGCATAGTATGCAATAGGTTTGTTTATCATAAACTTACATCAACATTACTATATTCTATTTATTAATGCTATCTATTTAATCTATGAGAGCAGAAAATTTTGATACAAAGGAATTTAGCCCGTTTTTTTATATTTCCAGTATATATTTTCACATTCCCCTTTCAGACTCACTGCCAGTTTCTCTGTTGCGACAAAAACCGTACTCGATTATCATATCTACTGTATATGGAACAATCGAAATGTTTTATTTTTAATAATCAATTAGCAGTTTCCACTTAATTTTTGCTTGAAGCAAAGGCAATTTCTTATATTTAAAAAAAGGCTAGAAATTTTTTTCTTAAATTTTTTCTCGGATATATCAGAGAACGCTTAAAAATAAGACACAGGGTGTTTTTGAACTGGGTGTTTTTGTTATTAATTGTTTTGACAAAAAATTATGAGAGAACTAAGGACTCTACTTTAAAAGCAGATATCCTCAAAAATCGCTGCAATTTTTTGCTAAACACTAAATAATTTGACCGAAACGTGGCTTTCGGTGAAAATGAGCTCTAATTTGCATATCTTCAGAAATACTTAAAATATAGATTTCATTCTTCTAGGATATTCTTGAAGTCCTATTTCAATTTAACTCGTAGGGGAGTAAAAAGCTAAGAAAAATGTTTTTAAAAACATTTACGTGCTATCAGGTAGAACAGGGAAGAAGATGAGGAAAAGTCGAAAAGCTAGCCTAGACCAAATAGTTTAGAAAGCTAATTAGTGTGACAAAGCCTCTGCAACTCTATAGCACCGCTAGTCCATTCTTGTTTTTTTTATTTCGTTTTCTAATTTCATTATTTTATATTTCCATTTTGTAGATCTATTTTTCCTTATACTTTTCCCTTTGCATTCTTTAATTTACTCCGTTCTTTCTTCTCCGTCTCGTGGTGATGCACCTCAGTTCAATTAAAAAGGGAACGTTTTGCATGACTACCTGACAATGTTCACGCTTCTCTGAGAAATTCTCAGAAATGTCGCATGTATCATTTGTGCGCATAAAGCGGAAAAGATCTGTCTGCTAAGACGAGAGAAAAGAATGAAAAAACGCGCACGTTTGTGGTGTTTCTCGTTGACTTAATAATTCCCCGATATTGTTCTGTGGGTTTTAGAGGAATCCTCAAGAACTTCTGTCAGAAGTTCTTTTCAGGAGAATTCTCCGTAAGATTGTATTATATTCTGACTTCCCTTGAACCAAGAAATAAGTTGTCATGGGATAGATTGAGTCATAATTCATATGACCTCGCAAATTTTCGCCATCCTGTCAGCTTGGCTTCACATTTAGCTATTGAAAATAGCGTGCCTGAAGTTGTTTGTCTTCGAATCACATTTGAAGATGATAACGATGATGATGATGATGATGATGATGATGAGCACCGTACATGTTACAGAGCATATATGAGTAAGAAGTATACGTATTTACTCCCTCCTCCATCCTGATCACGTGATGACATAGTTGGTTTGGCGTTGTCTACTGTAATGGTAGGGGTAATCATAAGTCGTGAATGATGAGAGCACGCCACAAAGACATACGCTTGATTGGCTTATTGATTTCATCGTGTTTCTGGGCGCGACAATAGCATGTGTCAGGCATGTTTTAATCAGGGAAATGACTGTGTTTGCCTCAATTGGATGGTGAGATCTGGAGCCGACCTACATGCCGGTGACCAGGATTTTCCTTATCTACGTATATCTCACCTGCGAGTACCGCCCTAGCGGGTAAGCTCCTATCTGACCTCTTGGCACGTGTGGTAGTGGTGTGCGTGTACGTGTAGGTGTGTGTTATTAAGGGGTGAGGATAGGACAAGGAATGGGAAAACTCGTGCGCGGTCCGAGGCCGGTTTGCAAGAGCACTGTTCTAGCATTTGGCTCCCAGTACTACTAACACGCTTTTCCAAACCTCTGTGCTGACAAGACGGAGCGTACTTCAAAATTGTAATTCTTATATTAATTTATCTCAACAATACAAGAAATTATTCACTGCTGCAAGAAATTATTCACAAAGTTAAATGTCGTGGAGTTAGTGTTGAATGTGAGAAGGGACAAAGTACTAGTGATTTCAATATTTTCATTTTATCGCTCGTCTCAGTGGTAAAAACAACTTTTCTTACTTTTCTTTCGAGGCTAAGCCAATAGTGAAGAAACCTACGGAAAGGTAAACAGTTTTGTTTGCGTTTCAAGAAAGAATTTATGCCGCTGCACTGACCAGTCGTAATAAATAATAAATCGAATTTAATTTAGACACGTGATTCGGGAAAGTCAAAATTTTCAATCGGTTAATATTTAAATAATAATAATGTGTCACGAATGTGAATATATCGAAATTACTCATACATTTTAACAACTGTGCGAACTCTCTCTTCACAGAGATGTTCAGCAGGAGTTTCACAAGGTTCCCCAATGTCACCGGCTCTCTTTAACATGATCGCACCACCAATAGAAAAGTGACACAAGTGCGAATTTCTGATTTCTCAGAAATTGCAATTTTAAGTTTCGTAGTTCTGTAATACTCGTTATATATTGTACCAAATATTCACCTTCTAGGGGACAGTAATTGAACTAATTCAAAATCAACTTCCGAATAGTAGCAGTACCTCTTGGTAACCTCAGCTTTTAGCTGAAAAATGACGATTTCGCACTTGTGTCACTTTTCAATTGGAGGTTCGATTACATTTCAGACATTCCATCGCATCCCAATGTATACACAGCCGTTTTTGCAGATGATACTGTCATTTTTGTCTCTGATCAGTATCTCAACACTACAAGAAACTTAATTTAGGGACACCTCACGATCATTGAAACATGGTGTTGAAAGTGGAAAATTAAGATAAATCCACATCGAAAGTTGTCAACCTCCGATTTCCAGTTTTCCCACTCCCACTAAAATTCGACTCAACAATAGTACCATGGTGCTCCACAACCACCCCCGTTCGTTATCTACGTGTCCTAATGGATACTAGATTGACATTGACTACGTCACCTCCAAAGTGAATGAAGCAAACAGACGCATAGATATTCTTCGAACAGTAATTAACCGTCACTCCACATTAAAATCTCCATCCTCCCCTCGTTATCTATGATGCCATTTTACGCCCGTTACTCACGTACGCTTGTCCAGTCTGGTGTAACGCCGCCCCTACAACAATGAACAATATTCAAATATTCCAGAATAAGGTTCTCAGAATTGCAGTTAACGTCCCTTGGTATATAAGCAACACAAATCTCCGCGAAGACTTAGCCATAGAACCCGTCCAAACATACATCACCAAACTTTATCACACATTCTTCCAAAATCTATCCTCAGTTATCGGTGCATCTCTTAAATCTAGATAAAGAGCAATCATAGAACTTCGTCTACATAATCGACTCCCCTTTCACATCTTCCTCCGAAATCTGGCTGATATAAGATCATGAAATAAATACTTCTCCCATCAACACTCAACAATATGACATTCCCCCCCCCTTTTATACTCGCACTGCTTCATTATTATGTTTAAAGGGAGGTCGCCTTAGCTACCCCCTTTGCATATTTTTCGTCTGAAAATACTCGCCCCTAAAAACTGAAAAGCTATATGGCTGAGTGTTGAATATTCACCTCATTCTGTAATTTAGAAAAAAACATAATGAAAATAAAATATTTACAGTTCCATTGTGTGAGAAGAGTCAAGATGAGATAACCGTTTTGAAACAGATAGAAGACAACCTGTACATGAACAATGATCGTAAACAAACAATGAATGTAGTACTATAGAACAGCATGCAACAATAGAACAATAATTGAGTAGCGATGTGTTTTCTGGAACACAATGACGTACGCTTTTGTGAATTCAATCGCAGAAACTGAATTTAGAAGATTTGTAATATTTAAAATATGTTGAGTTTGGTCCAGCTCAATTTAATGAAACAAGATTAATTTGCTTGTTCGTAGTACCAATTCAATTTCTGTATTTTATTTTTAGTACCTATTGATTTTAGAATAATTTAACTTTTGAGTCTCAGCGATCTGATTATTAATGTTCATTATTAAAACAATAAATTAAATTCTATCTCTGCGGAAATATTACCAATAATTTAAGGCCAAAATGCCTTCTTAAAAACGATGATAAGACAATAACAAAATTTTTAAAAACTTCTCATTGCCATTTCTGTACTACATTTTAATGTAATATCTAACGCAATTTCTATTTCTGCCAAAAGACTGTCAATTATAAAATCTTTGACTCAAAGACTGCGTTGACTCCATTACTCCGTTCTAATACAACAGTCTGACTCCACAGATTCATCTTCTGAAAACATTGATCGCTTTCAAAATATTAATTTTTGCTCTTCCTTCACTTTCATTGTACACATTTCAAAGATTCTAAGTTTAGAGAAAGAGAAGTGTAGAATAACGTTTATTTGTTTCAATTTACTTGAATAGTATTTTTTCACGATTGTGCTTCTGTAATTCGTGTATTTTTTCCACACATTGGAAATGATGCTAATTTTATTTCATTAACACATTATTAATTTCGTCCGAAAAATCCTTCAATAATTTCTTGGAACAGGGAAATCTTAAAAACGTTTCCAGATCACACGTGAAGGAATTCCCATGTCGAAATTCTAATAACTGTACTTCTGATGAGAACATAAGCAAAGATACATTGCTTCAAATAGAAGTAGAAACATTGCATCTGCAGTTAAGACACACCTTATTTTAAGTCGCACAAGAATGGAGAAACACATATGAAATCACATTCCAGAAACCAAGTATGATCGCATTCTACAACTGTCGCATGATCTGTTACAGCATGTATCAGAAACCCAAGCCTAAGCTAATAGTAAAACTTAACGTACATTTGAATTCAAAACATTTCTTTTTACGTTTCACGTCCAAGTATGGCAGTATCAAAATTCAATTTAATGTAATATAATTTTTGTAAGAACTAGTTTCAATATTATGTAAATAAATTAATGCGTTTCCCATTTCTCTAAAAAATGCATTTCGTCAGAGCGTGACTTTAATTTTCTCTTATTATTAATATTCAAAGAAAACTTATTTTTCTTTTTCTTTACAACCCGTACATTTGGAAACAATTTGTTGACTGAATTTCATTACTGTTTTGGTTAACTCCACCAGGAAACAGAGAGACTTATTATTTCGTATGCATCCCAGCTTGCCAGCTGCTACAAATCACCAACGCTTCTTGGGAATTTTCCTTGATTAATGCCATTTGAAGATGGAGAGGTAGCTCATAGTTCGACCGTAAAAGTGAGAGAACAAAATAGGGAAGGAAGAATTGAATGAATGAATGAATGAAAATTGATTCCGAGCGCTTCAACTACTAAGGTCGTTAGTCCCGTAAGTGTAGTAAATGTTACGTTCGATTAATTGATTCATTGATTAGTGTTCCCGAGCGCGTCATCTGTTATGGCCGTTAGATCCGTAATTGTGGTGCATGTTTTTTATTTTATTTCGGAATGTGATGGTGATCTTCCTCCAATAAATGGCCAGATGCGACGCTGATCTATTTTCGTTTCGGATTGTGAGTTTTCCCCAACCAGGTTATCTTCCACCAGCGGGGCACCAATCGGAATGAGCTCTAAGATTCAGAATATATTATATACTCTCTGTTCAGAATGGTCTCTGAACATATGTGGTAGTGTAGATCATGTAAGTGTGTGCGCGCGCGTGTGTGTAGAGAGGGAATGATAGGACAAGGAAGAGGAAGGATAGGTTTCGCGCGCTGGCCCTTCCAGCTCCCGCCTGATTTTGAGCGGATAAACCATGGAAAAAGTACCGAACAGAGCAGCCGGGCGGTAGAATTCTTTGGCATTAAACGGTTGTATTCGATCTTGTGATGAAAAACCGCTACCGTCGATACTCTCCCGGATTCTTCTTTACGCTGGAGCAGTACCCTAACTAACCCTAACGCGAGCTTTCCTTTTTCTTCTTTATCGTATCCTCGCCCATTACTTACACACACTCATACACACTTACTCTTACACGCACTACACTACCGCACACACGTCTGGAGGACAGTCGGGATCTTAGAGCTTGTTCCAGTTGGAGCTATGCCCCGCTGGTGGGAGATACCTGGATGGGAAAATACCGCAAGCCGACGTGTAGACCGGTGCTGAATATCGCCATACAGCGGGAAAAAAGCGCCACTATCTCTCATGATAAAAACATGCACATCACTAAAGAGACTAATGGTCATTGCAGTTGACGCAACCGTTAACACGAAATAATTAATCACCCCAAATATTGAGTAATAATAATAATAATAATAATAATAATAATAATAATAATAATAATAATAATAATAATAATAATAATAATAATAAATGAAAGGAGAGGAAGGAGAATAATCACTTCAAACACTTTTGAGAAGTATATCGAAACGTTCCTTTCAAAAACGTCTTTAATCAAGTCTAATAATAATTTTTGGCACTTATTCAGGATGTTGGAATAGCCAAAGACGTAAGTAAATGACGTTCGTAGGTAAAACACCCTGGTATTCACGGCGCAGCTTATTTACTGCTTGTGTTTGCGTTTTCTTTGGCTGTGTTAAACCTTTCAGATTCTGAGGAGTCACGAGATCTGATTCTCCGCTCCGAAGGATCTGAGAGGCCGTTATGCACGCCCGTGAGAACTTACGCTTTCTTACGCTAAGGAACGCGAGGTCGCCAACCATTTGCGGAGGAAGAAGTTCCGGTGACGCAAATAGCGCACGCCTTGCATTCCCAGCGGTCGGGGAGTCTGTCAACATCTTTCAGAATCCAGCATTCCGACATTGGCTCCCAAACACATAATGTCATTTCACGTCATTTGATGGCTGAACGACGTTAACACGTTTTAAGAGAAAAATTGAAGTAGCGAGTACGAAAGTGATCCAAAGATTAACTTAGGTTTTGCAATACAAATGACCCGAGGGCCTATTTTCGATTATATGGGGCCCCAAGTCTCTCAAAGATTTGGGGCTTCTAAGTATTGTCTGAAAAATGTGTTATGTCGTTTTGTCACAATTTATTCTGTAAAGTAATATAAAATTTAAAATATGTGTTGATCCTTTCTTTTATGGTAAGCAAACGAAATATTAGAAGATTATTAAATGAATAGAATTAGCGTTCAGATTCAATTTTATATTCCATTTGAACTTCCCATTAGAGAACATGAATTCAATAGAGGGGGGTTTGATAATTTTTTATTATCTGCGGGGTCTCCTTAATCATCAGGATCTGAGGTACAAGACTCGTCACCCTGTGCCCAAAGACGGCCGTGAACCAACGAAATTTTATTATGTACATTTGGAAAAGACAATCTGAAACTATTATTTTTCTAAATAATTGCTATTTAAATTGAGTCATCACAACTTAATCAGCTTTACTATTCCTTCTCTGTAGAAATCTGCCGCCGTAAGTTTAAACCACTGGTTTACACCGGCACGAAATTTTGCGCCACTGTCAAAGCGCTGTGTTGCGAGCCAGGTCTTCATCGCTGGACAGATGTGGTAATGACTTGGCGTCCCATCCGGGCTCTACTGTGAGCAATCAAATACCTCACATTCAAATCCATCCAAGAGCTCTCGGGTACGATTAGCCGTAGTGGACGTGCCTTGTCGTGGATAAATGACACTTTAGAGCTCAGTGTTCCCTGACGCTTGTTTTGTATCGTTTGCCTTAGTTTCCTCAATGTTTTGCAATACTTTTTTGAGTTGATTGAATCTTCTGGCTTCACTTTCGTGACACATGAAGGAAAAGGGAAAAGTATAAGGAAAAATAGATATAAAAACCTAATCACCGAATGCACATCACAACTCACGGGATTTTCAGTAAAAACGCAGATTTTAATAATTTGCAACAAGTAAAGGAGAAAAATCACAGTCTTCACGCTACTATAGCTTGTTGCGTACTGAGTATAGAAACGTTTCGTCGACAATAATGCGGTTCTATTTCTACCCATCTCCACGCTAGGCACAAACGTAAGTTACTTTCTGGATTGCCCTCGTATGTTGCCGCATTAAGGGAGTCAATTCATATGCATTGACTCATGTACGTAGTTGCAAGTCCGTGTCAGAATCTTCGTAGATTTAGAAATCATAGGGTTGCCTTCAATTGTTGGTAACTGAGACGGGCCAGAGCTATACCACAGTGACATTGAGCCTCTTGAGAAAAATGCTCTAATCGGTCTTTTTTTGGGGGGGAGGGGGTCTACATTGATAAGTTCGGCCGAAATTGTACCTGTGGTTACAGGGCACGGGCCTACGATCTTTTCTCCCCCATTCCCATTCTTAAAGCCGAGCGACGAGCGTTTGCCCCCCAAATTTTCCGCATTTCTAGCAGTGCAGCCTATTTGGTGCGTTGTGGACTGAGATCACTGGGGCCAGTTCCTTCCTTCACCCTCCTTCCCTTCTCTCCCATTCTCTTCTCCCCAGTGTCTTTCCCCTCTGCGGGCGAACACATCCCTCCATTCACATAGTCTTCCAGGACTGCACTTGAAGAACGATGGAAACAGATGATTGGCTTCTCCGGCGCACCGAGTTTTTCTCGTTCTGCACAGCACCAATTTGCGTATCGAACCACGTGACCACAGTTTGGGCACTTCGTTTGAAAAGACAGACCAGATACTGGTCGCAGTGTTACATGGAGAGTGAGAAGTGTTGAGAAACATTTTGAAAACAGCATAATGAGACAATTTTCAACGGTGATCAACCAAAAATAACTCGATGAAGGTGTACAAGATGCAATATTCAAAAGAAATGCTTCTTATATCTGTTTCAATGACTTGTAACCAGGTGATAATTTTGGTATCTGGCTGCATTTAAAATTCCTGCTAATATTGTGACGCAAGCTGGTGCTTGAAGTTCATTGGCTGAAGTCGGATAGGTTGCGCAATAGCACACCCATGTCTTACCATCAAAGCTTGAAGTACTCCGCGAAGGCGATTCCTGATTGCGTTCCTAATAATTAATTATGTAATACAAGTTAAAAGATATCTCTGGCTTGGAACTACTTCAAATCTGCAATTACAAACTCATAAAGTAGTTTAAAAGTTGTCTTCCAATCTAGTTTCGTTTTATTCACCTTTAATGGTGAACAATCACCATCACCAGTCCTTCTCTGATTTTGTTTTACCTAAGATTTCATTAATTGATTACCAAATCCAAATAATTTAAACAAGAATACACGTATAAATTCCCTATCTAATTTATTGCTTGGCCTGGTTCTCAGTCTTACTGCACTTGGTCTTGATCAGTGTTTCCATATCGGCGGAATTCCCGCCGTTTTCAGCGGATTTTGAACTCGTACGGCTGAAAAAAATGAGTTTCGCGGACAGCGGAATAAACGGCGGGAATTAATGAAGTTAGTAAAGCAGTAAAATTAGTAAAGCATCAGTTTTCGTTAACCTCTATTAATAAGTTGTCTTGCACAGATGTATATTTTGAAAATTTCTAACTTGAGTTTTCTAACTAACTCTAATTTCTAACTAACTCTTTTGTTACTAGCAAGAATAAATAATATAATACTTATACAAAAAATTATATACTACCTGAAATCAATTGTTATTACTTTGCAAATTTTCACCTAAGTAATGCATTCTATACTATCTAAAAATTGAATTACAGGTTCAATAAAGCCACTATATTTCGCAATCATATTTTTGTTTTAATAGAATAAATTAATACAACATTTAAATATGGAAAAATATTTTTTTTACGTTTAGCGGATTTAGGCGGGAAATTTAAAACCAATTCAGCGGATTTTCGGCGGAAACTGAAACGAACATGGCGGAATCTCTCTAAACACATCTGGCAACACTGGTCTTGATGAACGCCTTATAGTCAATAATGTCTTGTCTAGCTTTAACAATGTAGAGGCTGTAATTTGCCTCGGCGGATTAACTGCTACGTCGCGTCGCTGCCATTTGTCATCCTTAGTATCTATTGTAACAATGCAAAAATATACAAATGTGACAGAAAAAACAACACATGCAATCAACACATGGCACAAAACACTCTCTGTGAATTGTCACACGTGGGTGTCGGTCAAGGAACTTCCATATTCGCCATCGAAACTTATTGAAACCAGTGAAAATGACATTTCGCGCACCCACTCTACGCTTTGCAACGCTTGGCAACGTTGAACTCAGTAATTCACCGGACTTTGGTAGTACGATCAGAAAGAGTGATTGTGAACACGGTCGAACTAAAGCGGACTGATTAGCTAGTTTCCCGCGTAGTACCGTGTATCACCGGACTAAAGCGATATCTATGGCCCTTAGTGTTTTAAATAAAAAATGTAATTAGTGTTCATCAGGAAGCCTTGTATCTACCGACGCATTCATTTCTTCTAAATTATGTTATCCTTGGTTTACATTTCTTCAAGTATATTAATTGACGCAATTGTTTACCTGTCTTTCTTTTCCTGGAACTTTCCACCATTTGCAAGGAGAAAAATTATTCCTGTTCAATGCTTTCTGACTATTTTCCTTATTGATACTTCCTCCTGATGATTCGGAAATGGTTTCGAAAAAATATCTTTTTGAAGTGTCTTTCTTTCAAAAACATTGTTCATAGCTACAACGGTGTTGCAAATAAGTATAACAAGGAAAGAAAAGTCAATTGCAGAAAGTCCTAAGCTCTGTCTGTTCGAAAATTTTATTGTAAGGATCTCGTGTCCCTTGTTATATACTTTTAATGGAAAAGAGTTTTAATGTTATTATATTAAAGTATTATATAAAGTTACATTTTCTTAACGAGCTTTGGTTTTGCAAGAATTGATTTGTCGTGTGTGGTTAGTGTGTGTGTGTTTGAGGGAGGCGGAGAGACGAAGAGAGAGAAGGAAAGTACGTTCCTACATGTTGTTTTTAATTTATTTGTTCATTCTCTAGTGAAGTTCTTTCTTTTTTCAGCAATAATAGTTTTCTCCTTTCCTGTAACCTATTGCAAATACAGAAAGTATTCTATTCTCATTAGAATAGTAGGTACACTATTTCCATTATCCATAAATAATCAAAGGAAAATATGAAAACAAATACTTGATGTGCTGAAAATAGTTTAATTCATTATTCGTTTCGAACAATTACCGAGAAACGTACTATCTAATTTATTAGCTATCCACTTGCTTGTAATCAATTTATTCCTGAAGAATTTGTCTTCTCTCTGCAACTATAAGCGCCTTCAATTCGATCGATATAGCTACTGAATTTCAATTTTACAAGCTTAGGTTGCTATTCCTAGGAAGTACTCTTCTTTTCTCCCTAGAACTTTTCTTTCAAATTTTGATATTAAACTTGCTACCACAATCGGATAAAATGATATTATAATCCAATAAAAATGTAATTTAATTATATTCTTATAATTCAATCAGTTGTAGTGTCAGTGAGAGTTGTTAAATAAACATATATAGAAGTTTAACGATTAATTTATGTGATATCAAAACTAGCCGAACCTTTTAATTTACCTGCATTTCAATTCTAATAAATTTGAAAGCTAACACAATAAAAATGTTAACACATTATTGTTGTTATTATTATTATTATTATTATTATTATTATTATTATAAATAGGATATAGAACTAGATCTACGATGATGGCGGGATGTAAGGTTGTAATCGTGGCATTATTTCACCATCCCATCATTCGCCTTATGACCAAGGGAAACCACGAAAACACCGGTCAGAATGGCATGCCCGGGGATCAAACCCGGACCTCCCAATTGCGTAGTCGGCGCGCTATGCACTGAGCCACTTCGCTCAGTATGATATTTTAACACTTATTATTTTTATATTTCTTCAAGCATTCATGGAATGATAATATTTTCGCGGATTTTGGATTCAAGAAACATTTACTTCGAAAATGAGAGATGTACTACTCGAAACAATGACTGGTTTAATTAAATTAACACGTCAAGCTATGGGAAAGAGAGCGAGCTATATCAATTATCAACTTGTAATGAAGTCAATCCGAAGATCTAAGTATCTTTTATAACTACGTAAATGATACGTAACATGTTGGTTAGCGTATTGTCAAGTGTGTCTACGTCATTGTCGGTATAGAGGTCCCTTTATTTTTCTCAATCAGATTATCGTGTGTTTGACGTACGTAACCTCAGCTCTTGACCTTTGAGTGTATGCTCGTGTCCTGAAGTAAAGAACGGTAAACTAAATAAATAAACTCGCAAGAAGAGGTAAAAGCCAGAGGTCACACTACTTGCAGACCGGTTCTGCTCGGCTGCCCCTGTCGCACGTCTTTGCGCCAAGATGTTGACGTCACGTCGCACCTCCAGCACTTCTGTCTACTTTTCAGTGATCGTGTGATGCTTCCTTGATTCGAAGAACGGACGGAGTAATCGAAAGTGTGTAGTGGCGATGGTTGAAACTTCGTCAGGACCTCTCTGGATTAAACACGTACTCTTATTCAACATTTTTAATTTTTAAGAACGATCTGGAAATGTTGAAAGTGAGTATTATTAACCTGACTTCTTAAAATTGCTTCTCACCAACTGTTAGAAGCACCATTTTATTGCATCACTGATATAATGAAAATATAATATTTATTTGGCTACAATTGACTCATTGTCAGGTCACAAAATAGAAAGTTATATTCTGTGGTCAGATGGTAACCAACAGCCTACAGATTTACAATTCATCTACATACACATTTACGTACATGTACGTTTTGTAATACAAAAACAATTTAAAATACAACACAAAAAACACAATACATCGCATATGTGAATACTCACTCATACATCTATAACACGTACATACACGGTTCTATATCTGTACACATACATATGCATATGCACAGTTCAATTACAATATACCTGCCACACACACACGCATGTGTGGCTTCAATTTAAAACCGCCGCGTGCGCGTGTGTACAGCGCCCCTCTGTGGATTCCCAGGTGGTATGGCAGCGCGGTGTGCGTAACCATTGGGGAAACAGATGGGTGGGCTACTCCAGTGCATCGACTTTGCTCGTGAGAAGCACCACTTTGCGTCACGAACCACGTAACTACACCATGGACACTTCGTTATAACAGCCAGACCAGACGCTGGCCGCCATGATGGAGAGAAGTGTAGAAAAAAATTTTAAAAGTGGCATCAAGTGACTATTCGCAACGAAAAATAACACGATGAAAGTATAAATGAAATCGAAGATGCAATTTTTTTTTAAAATTCTTCATATATCTTTTTCAATGACTTGTAACAATGTGATAATTGTAAATCTAGCTGCATTTAAAATTCCAGCTAAAAATGTGACGCTTACGGTGCCTGAAGCTCATTGGCTGAAATCGGATATGACGCGCAAGAGCTCACCCACTTCTTTCCACCATGTGTCTAACTGAAACGGCGAGCCCGGGAAGTGAGTCTCTAGAATAACAACAGTGCCGGTATAAAAGGACGAACAGACTCCTGAGTTGTCAGTCGAGAAAGGTGTAATCAAAAAACGCGGAGTACGTCCCTTGTTAAGTGACTTCGACGCATACGAATATATACTAACACCCCTGGACTGCTCAATAGAATATATTGGGATTTAGGCTACGTCTTGGAACATCTTTTTGCTACCGGTTACTGAGAAATGGACTTGGCATTTTCTACTGGCTGACTGGCGTCAAGTAGCAAAGTTAACTGTACGAGTTTGGATACTGGAAAAATTTTACTTCCACTGCAATAAAACTATTGTGAATTACATTTGTATGTACCCGTTATTATGTACACTTCACACGCTATATGCACACTCATAGATTTATAGTCATACAAGTTTGTTCTTTTTAAATTCAGAGTGACAATATGAACTTTGAAGTCAGCTCTTTAGACATTCAAATTGGATCCCACCCTCTCTGTCACTTCACTTCGCTGCACTACACTCTGCTTTCACCTTAACTTTTTCCATTTATTTCAACAGCGAATAGTTATACTTTATTAGTTTAGATTTTTACTGCACTGCACTGTACAGCACTTAATCTACACTACATAACACTTTGTTTGAATTATTTGTCAGCTGAGCTAAATGGTAGAATACGTATTCAGTCTTTTTTTACATCAAATGAGCCAGGTAAAGGTTCTACGACTTCTGCAGGGATTTCATTCCAAATTTTAATTGTACAATTTACAAATCAACATTTTCCTACGTCGTTCCTTTGAGCTTTACTTTTTTTTATTTTGTATTTGTAGTCGTTTCTCCCGATTCTCAAACGTATGTCCAGTTTTTCGTCACCCTTGCGGGTGACTTACTGTACGCCTTGAAGAGGCAGCACAATCTGGGCTTTTTTAGTCGCATACCAAGAACATATTCAAGTTTTAAAGACCGGGCGAGGGAAGACCCAGCATGTGCGGTTTACGGCTTGCAGTGGCACGGCCGAGGGAGTACCCACAGCCAGGGTGGAGTAAAAGCGGGAGCCTGGCAAGGCACGGGCAAGGGAGAATCCACAATGAGCACGAAGATCAAACAGGCGACTTGGAACGGCAAGCCCGGCCAAAGGGAATCCATAGTCACAGCGAAGTACGAACAGGCGGCTTGCAACGGCTCGTCCCAGGTTCGAACCATCGCTAGAGCAGAGTATGAGCGGACAGCTCGAAACGGCGTGTCCGAAGGAAAACTCACAGTGACATCAGAGTACGAGCGGACCGCATGCAACGGCTCGTCCCAGAGACGACTCAGAGCTAGAGCGGAGTACGAGTGGGTGGTTCGTAACGGCACGCAAACTTCGGGAACGCTGGAAAGAGCGGACGCCAGAAGACGGTTCAGCACGGGCGAAATGTTGTATAGTTTGTGTACTAAGAAAGCCTTGGGGGCCGGTTCGGATGGTCAATATCGTTAAGGCGGTAGAAGTGAAGCGATCTCGGACAGAAGGATTGCGGGTCTGAGTCCCGCCTCGGGCGTGGTTCTATTTGTGTTTGACCTTTCACCCCCTATTATCATCATATCGTGTCAACTTCACAGTTACCATCGTGCCAATGCAATAGTGGTCGCTAATGACCTAAATATAGAGACGATCTTAAATAACAAAAAATTAAAAAAGCCTTTAAGTGTAATATCAACTACTTTTGTTGATCATTTGCTTGCTTCTTGATTTAAGCGTTCATCCCCAAAGCTGAAACATAACACTGTCTGTCTTAATTGCATTCTGCACCAGCCCGTCTGCTTCTGCCCTGCCCGTTCGTCCCCGCTCGCCTCACCCGCACCACTTGCTCTTCCATCCCCATTTCCTCCCCCGCTCCAACACCTACCTCCCACCTACTTCTCAACCCACCTCGCCCGCCTCACCTGCTTCACCTGCCTCACCTGCCTCACCTGCCTCTCCTGCCCTGCACACCCTGCTCGCTTTACCTTCTAGGCCCGCTTCGCTCGCCTCTTCTCACGCTGCACACCAGCCCGCCCTGCTTACTCACCCACTCCTGGCTCCGCCTGGCCTCATCCCGCATCTCCTTGCTAGTGTCGCCCAAATACATTTCCAGTTTTAGATTAAATTTTGAATAATCTAACAAGAATGTTTAGGGTAATATTTTCAATGCTACGTTTTCTCAGTAGCTCAGAATTTTTGTGGAAAATCAGAAACAATCTATCAAATGGTTCAAACTTTTGCACCATATTTACTTTTATTATGGTTGTAATGTCTTATGAATGTAAAAATTCTGCATGATGCAAATAGTATAATATAGATGAACAGCCACACACATTTTTACAGCCATCATATTAATTATTATTACGGCATAAAGTCTCCCTTACACCTACAACTAGATATGTATATATGTACGTCATATATTTCTGTTACATAACACTTCAGTCTACTCGCCTATATACGGCCCTACCATCCCCAAAACTTTGAAAGTCTTCCTAGCACGCGTGTTCCCGCGACAATGCCCCGACTCACTTCCTTCAAATTATCTTTCTACTTACGGTCGGTTAAGGATCCGCACTCCGGCTTTTGGAGGCAGTTCGCAGATCCAGATCCGTCTTTCGTGATTGAGAGAAGCTGCCGAGGTTCACCGTGCGGCCATTTCAGCCGATATCACGCAATGCATATCAGTCTGGAGGGGAAGGATCCTAGCATCTAGGATGCGTCGTGGTGGTTGGCTCTGTCCCACCGTACCCCAAGGGGAATCAGGAACGGACCCGGCCGACTGCGACACGTACATAATCCTGAGCCACCCGAACGAACCAGGAATGGTATAATATTTTTGCAAAGGTGCTACACGGTAGGTGGACAAACTCAACCGTGCCACAACTCTTAAGAGAACACTTATGCGTGTTCGGGATTCGATCCCACGACCTGCGCTCCGCGCTGTACGGCTGCTCCATTCCGGTCGCCCATTCGGTCCTTTAGATAAATGATGCCACACAACGAACGAATTCTAGTCGTTAGGCACGAGATAACACGCACGTGACTCTAATTTGGTCAAGTAATCATTACTCAGCAGAAGACTTGAAAGATTATTCGAAGAGTTGGCGTGTTTTTAAACAAAGCGGAAACACTGTTGCCTCAAAGTCCCTTATTTCGAATTTTACTGCTAGTGATATGCGGAGCACGAAAATGAAACGATCTTCGTAACACGACGGACGTCAACGCCTGCTGCTCGTGGGATTCCAGGTTTGGTTGGATTTTCCCGCAATAAAATATTGAGAAATTGTGTACAAGTAAAGCGTTTGCTTCTGAGTAGACTCGAAAAACAATGACCCGAAGTGTAATACAACCTGAAATTATGAAATGAGAGCAAAAGAAATTCTAAACGCATGCAACGTATGCAAAATGGTTTTTTTGAGAGCTAAGGCCGCTCAATATTTATTCAAGAGCTCGTCTTCCTTGAACTCAATGAAGAACGCATCTTTTTGTAGGCAGTACCTCTTATTCCCCTAACTCATTACCAGTATCCTGGAGCAACAAGAAATATACGTCTAGATCAAATGTCTACTTATTGATTGATTAGTGATTTCGGGCGCGACAATTCCTATGGTCATTAGGCCCGTAAGTGTAATGCATGTTTCATATCACGGGAGTTGGCTGTTGAACTTCCCCAGATGAATGGCGAGATTCGGCACCGATCTACGTTGGCTTTCGCGGTCTTTCCCCACCAGGTATCTCCCAACAGCAGGGTGCTGCCTCAGCCGAGAGAAGCTCTAAGCTTGTCACCCGACAAATATGATAGTGTAAATGTAAGTGCTTTTAAGTGAGGGGTTAGGTGGGACAAGGAATAGGAAGGAAAGATTACGCGCGGTCCGTGGCCCATTCGTTAGGATACTACTCCGGCATTTGCTTGGTATTGATCGAAGAAAACACGAAACTCTAGCGATCAGAGCAGCCGGTCGCAAGAATTCTTGTCCTCAGGGACATCAATTGATGCTCTGAGCCATCTTTGCCAGTGGGTCAAATTTAATAATAATAATAATAATAATAATAATAAAGATAATAAATAATAGATAATAGATAACATCCAAATTATGCAACTTACCCCTCACGTGACAATGGGAACACGTACTTTTACATTTACTGTCGATAAGCAAAATTATTATTTCAGGTCTGGCCAAAAACACTAGTTAAGAGAAAGAAAATCACAGTTGAGTCAACGATGTTAAAGAAATATAAAATAGTTTTATTTTCATTTGTAATAATTTCGAAAATGAACCGTTAGAATTCATAAATACTTGAATCCATGCGTACACCTTTAGGTTTTACCAGCATCATTCAAGTAATTCAACCCTTTTCACCTTAGACGATTGAGGTCACTGAAATGCTTAGTAATTCTTTTCATAGGCTTGCGCAGACCGAAACAAGAAAATGCCAATTTTATTTCTGGTTCTATTTCTGATTTCTGACATTATTTGTCATTATGTACCATTGTTGTGACATCTCTTTGTTGCTTAGACGCACAAATTACAAGAGTTGAGTAGAACAAGATGTGACATGAGGTAGTGTGTTGTTGCATGAATATAGTTTATTTTCCATTTATTAGTTTGTGAAATAGTTATAGCCGTGTTTATTTAAAAATTGTGAATTGTATACGAAAAACTGATAGTTTTGAATAAAAATAATGGGAAAGGCAAGTGATTTGTCTCCTCGGAAGATCGCAGCAATAAAAGCTCTTGTCGACACAGAAAATTATTCAAATCATGAGTTATCTCGAAGGTTGAACGTATCCGAGACATCTATTCGGCGAATTAAGGAAAAAATGTCTTTGGTGAAGAATTATCCCCACGAACACATGTGGACGGAAGAGAATATTTTCACCAAGATCTGAGAGATGTTTTGCCATGAAAACCGGTTTGCTACTACTAAACAAATTAAATTTAAATTGGAAAGTAGTGGAATATGTGTTCTGAAAGGACAGTAAGGCGTACACTACTACAAATTAATTTTAAAGCTTGTAGACCAGCCCACAAAGCCAGATTAACAGCTGGTATGAAAGAAAAACCTCTTGCATGGGCTAAGAACCTTAAGAAAAAAGATTTGGACTTCTGGAAATCGGTACAAATTTAGTCTAGTACTTTTTTTATAATTATAAATGGCTATCAAAATTAATTTTAATGTCATTTACTTGTATTTCAGGTTTGTTTTAGCGACGAATGCACTTTCGAAATTCTAGCAAACAAACATCAATTTGTGAGAAGGCGCCCTGGTGAAAAGTATCATTCAGATTGTGTCATCCAGATTGTGAAACATCCAGTCAAGGCAATGATTTGGTCAGTGGTCTGTGGCAAAGGCACGGGGGTCTGTACTTGGTTAAGGGCATCATGAAACAAGACCAGTACAAGCAAGTATTAGAGAAACGACTGCTGCCTCAACTACAGGAATGGTTCACAAATGAAGAATCATTTGTCTTTATGCAAGATGGGGCTCCATTTCATACTGCTCGAACAGTTCGATCATTTTTGTTGGAGAAAAATGTTCCTGATTTACCATGGCCAGGAAATTCACCAGATATGAACACAATAGAAAATGTTTGGGAGCTCATCGCAAAGAAAGAAAGAACAACAAAAATTCGCCTCCTTGAGAAAGAATTCAAATCTGGTACCATTGCAAGAAACAGACCAAAAATGCATTAATAGCATGCCAAAAAGAATTAAAGCTCTAATAGCCGCCAAAGGTGGCCTGACAAAGTATTAAAGATATACATGTGCAAGGAGATTTTTTATGAAAATTAGTTTAAATATTATACTGACAGTCATAATTGTGCATATGATATTTTGTTTGTATCGTAAGTATTCAGTTATTACTTATGGATTTCGTTAGAAATAAAAAAAAAATACATTTTTCGTCACAAAAACGTGATTTTTATTGAAAATTCATGGTGCGTCTAATAATATGGCCAGGGACTGTATATTGGACCCTAGACAACTGGAAAACTGTGTCTTGGTCAGATGAGTCCATATTTCAGTTGGTAAGAGCTGATGGTAGGTTTCGAGAGTAGCGCAGACACCAAGAACCCAAGGGCCCACGTTGTCAACAAGGCACTGTACATATTGGTGGTGGTTCCATAATGGAGTGGGCTGTTTTTACCTGGAATGGGCTAGGTCATATGGTCCACCTGAACCCATCACTGACTGGAAATGATTATGTTTAACTACTTGGAAACCATTTGCAGCCATTCACGGACTTCATATTCCGAACAGCGATGGAAATTTTATGAATAATAATGCACTTTGTACTTATTTAACATTTATTTAACGTGTTACAATGTTCTCGAAGTACAATAAAGTGATATATTCACTTTATTAAAGTCTAGAAGAATGTTTGTTCAGATATGCATATTATTCGCCGTATTCCCGGTCGGGGCAAAAATTAATTGTGCACTTTGCAATGTCCTAGTATCTGTTGCTGTGTGACGATGGCAAAGCTCACTTCTCAGGTTTAGAAGACCAGAATAAGGAGTAGGGATGGCTATGTGCTAACCACACGTACCCCTTAATCCATGGCCGCAAGGCCGGGACGTTACTGATTGGCCTTAGATCGTTAAGAGCTGTTGTGCCAAAGAACATATATACAATGATATAACCGTATCGAATATATTGGATGGCCTTTAGTTCTGGATGTTCAATTGCAAAATAATCGTTACTTGCCTGTATGATGTGCTGAAAATAATCTGCGAGTAGCTACAAATAATGCGATAATAATAATACGCTGTTCTAGCATCCCTAGTTTTAATATTTAGTACAATATTTAATATTGAGTAATACACAAGTATACATTGACTATCTAATGTAAATAACTGTTATTAGACAACAGCTTTAATAATTGTAGCACTAGGATGCGTAACCAAAAAGTTGGGAAATACTGGTCTAAAGCAACATGACCACCGGAGGAAAATGAAAGGATTTCTAGTTTGGGCTTGCTAACAGCGCCTTCTCGCTCAAGTACAAGGTGGAAGTCGTGTAATACTATGAGATTTTATTGTATTCCACACTTCCGAGCCAATGACTCGGCATTTGAAAATTACGGAAAGGAGGACCTATAATTGCAAACAAGCCGAACATGATCAGAATTCCGCAAGTAACCTGAAACTAGTACGTGTCCAAGGGAAAAATTGATAAAGGGTTGCAGTGAAGAAGAATGAAGGCTATGAGGTAAAAGTTGTACAAACAGTATTTGTAAAAATGAAAATGTAAAAAGAAGAAGAAGAAGAAGAAGAAGAAGAAGAAGAAGGAGGAGGAGGAGGAGGAGGAGGAGGAGGAGGAGGAGGAGGAAAAGATGATGATAGTGAGAATGATTATGATGATGATGATGATGAAATGCAATGAAATCAAATTACCAAATTTTTCATACACAGTGAAAAATTATACATCAACTATGACACTTCCAAATGAAATTTTGGACAACCTCAATTCGAATGTTGATAGAACTTGCATGCAACAAGGAAGAAGGCTTCCATCTTTATGTCCTCCATTTTCTTTTCTTACCATTGTTTCGTAAGGAGGTATTGTAATCATGCTCCGAAAAACGGCAAATTTTCGACTGAAAAACTCTTGTTGCTGAACCTTGGTAATGAAAAGGGACTAAATCTAGTTTTTTTTATATAGGAGTACAGTAAATTCCTTCCTCTAACACGTAGTCAGAATCCATGTTTTGCGGGTCCTTGCTATAGAAACATCGCTTGACGGCAAAACGTTAGTCTGCCCGTGCGTGTCTCGAGTGAACGCCAGCGTCAAAACCGTTCACCAGATTTTCTCCGAAGTTGTTATTATTCGATCGATTTAAAGAAACTCGAGGCCCTCTGACTTTTCAAAGGCTATTTTGATTTTGGGACGATTTTACACGAATGTTCTACGTTTTTAAACTTTTCTCAAAAATGATATTATTTTTTTGTCATAAAAATTTGCATATGATATACGCTTTTCTCTAGTGTGGTATTTTGAGACTTATTTTCATTAAACTATTAGGGAACAGAAAATAGAGAAAACGGAAAAAGTTATGTGCTTTTGTTAAAAGTTTATATGCCATATGTACACGTTTCCCTGAAAATAAATATTACACGCAAAAAAGTAAACAATATATTGTGTTAACTGACACGATCGGTAAACATATTTTTTCAACACTTTCTGTCAAGTTGAGAAATTTGATCGTCAGAGAGTGAGATGTTGATAGGTTTTAAGAAAGAAAGCTTAAGAAACTCTTTGATATGAAAACGAATGATATTCATGCCATTGAGATCCACATTTTCAATGCTACAAAGCACATTACAGCTGACATATGCTTCAAAATTATTTTATTTAATCATTACTTTATTTATCTTATTATTATTTTGTTACATATCCGTAACTTGTTTACTCGTAATCTATTAATTCGACCTCGTGAGTCAGAGGTTTGGTCAAGGGCCCCCAAGTACACAGCTACTAAGGTTGCGGGTTCGAAACCCGTGTAAGGCGTCATTCTAATGTTTTCAGTTGCCTTCAGGTGAAGGTTACTTTTCAAATTCCTCGTGTATCACATCGTTGTCATTATCTTACTATAATGTCTTAGTCTGATCGGATGTGTGAGATGTCTGTGCTATCCCGGCATTGTGAATAACCCGACAAAGGGAACGTTGGGTGTAAATGACCCAGTGGCATATTTGAAGCGGTCTGTTAAGTGAACGAAATTAGTTCTTAATTTATCCATAAGTCAACCTTCAAACTGAATCATCCTGAACACATAATGACTGAATTTTTCACAAAAATGTGGTGTGTTATTCCCGCTCAAAGTTGATAATGTGTCGATCTGACTCAACATTCCCGTTTATGTGACTTTTTCGGTTTATCTAATACTTATTTTAATGCATTAAATTCGAAAAATATAGAATTAATTAACGATTTTTTAGAAAATGATGATTTTTTATGAAGTGATGAAGTTGGTGATCAATCATTTGAAGTAGAAAGTTGTCACAGTTCAGATTCTGAACAAGAAATTAATTGAAAAAGCTGAACCTGAGATTCAGGACATTGATATGAACATTTTGTAAGTAATTTTTGTTTATTTGTAGTCCAAGTTTCATAAATAAAGTCGATATTTTTAGGTTAAGAAATGTAAATTATTTTAAATGTTTGTAAACTACGAAACATGTTCTCGAAAAGGTTAAAAAAATGTTCGAAACAATTATTGTAAAAAACTTCTATAAACCATTATATAAAACATTACTGTAAAAAATGATTCCATTATGTTTGTTTAAGTCATGTAGGCATATTTTGTGAATATTGCAGTTATTAACTTAATGCTACATTTTCTTTTCTATATTTGTCCTTCGTCCACTTTCAATTGTATTTTTTGTTTACTAGTCTAAGAGCTTTAAAAAATATTTTGTACCTTATAGTAGATCTATCATGTATTAAAATATTTTACTTTGTAATAAAATATTTGTGTAATTAACTAGTGCTTCTAATAGCCTCTAATAACCAGTAAGTGGATCTGACCCAACGTTCCCACTGACGTCAGAAGTTTTTACGTTCCCACCGCTGGGATAATTGACTATTTGGTTACCAACGCCCAGAACAATGATACAAACAATTATATGTAGCTATGATCTATCATGGAGATATACAAAATTGTTAAAGACCGAGTTGAGCAGAATTGCATAGTCGGAGTAATCATTGGAGGGCACGAGTAACCTCTTCACTGAGTTGTCCCTAGAAGTGCGGTAGGTACCGCAAGAGATCTTTTAGGCGCTGATAGGTAGTACCAGAGAAGATATTGTGACAAATCCAAAAATCTTACTCCGACTGAAGAGAATAGAAAACTAAATTAAATGACAAAGTCAGTGTTACTGTTAGCATCACTAGTAAAATTCCAGGTGGTACCAGTAGGTAGTACCAGAGAAGAGATTGTGACAAATACAAAAATCTTACTCCGACTGAAGAGAATAGAAAACTAAATTAAATGACAAAGTCAGTGTTACTATTAGCATCACTTGTAAAATTCTAGGTGGTACCAGTAGGTGGTACCAGTAGGTAGTACCAGAGAAGAGATTGTGACAAATCCAAAAATCTTACTCCGACTGAAGAGAATAGAAAACTAAATTAAATGACAAAGTCAGTGTTACTGTTAGCATCACTAGTAAAATTCCAGGTGGTACCAGTAGGTAGTACCAGAGAAGATATTGTGACAAATCCAAAAATCTTACTCCGACTGAAGAGAATAGAAAACTAAATTAAATGACAAAGTCAGTGTTACTGTTAGCATCACTAGTAAAATTCCAGGTGGTACCAGTAGGTAGTACCAGAGAAGAGATTGTGACAAATACAAAAATCTTACTCCGACTGAAGAGAATAGAAAACTAAATTAAATGACAAAGTCAGTGTTACTATTAGCATCACTTGTAAAATTCTAGGTGGTACCAGTAGGTGGTACCAGTAGGTAGTACCAGAGAAGAGATTGTGACAAATCCAAAAATCTTACTCCTACTGAAGAGAATAGAAAACTAAATTAAATGACAAAGTCAGTGTTACTATTAGCATCACTTGTAAAATTCTAGGTGGTACCAGTAGGTAGTACCAGAGAAGAGATTGTGATAAATCCAAAAATCTTACTCCGACTGAAGAGAATAGAAAACTAAATTATATGACAAAGTCAATGTTACTATTAGCATCACTCGTAAAATTCAGTGCCCCCTAGCGATTTGCGTTAACGCGCGTTAAATAACGCGCGTCATAGAATAACACAGTAGCCTATGTGAAATGGCACTCAAGCGCCGCGCTGGGCGGTTCCGCTTAAAATACAGTGTTCGTGTACGTCGCACATTACACATCGAGCTTCATCGCAACGTTCGTGTGGCAGGTCTATCAGGTGCGATAACTATGACTTCAGGCACCCGCACTGAGAGAAGGAAGAACACCGAGTGAATTGCGCGGTGTGTCTTGACGTCGGAATAATCATCCAAGTGTTGCACAGTCACTCATGACTATTTTGAATAAGCAGTAGAATCCCACAGTTTTCTCTAGTTTGAGTTGCAGATCAAGAAAGCTGGGCCTGGGCACTGAGCCTAACTGAACGCGGAAAGTCGGTTAAAGGAAAACGGTCCGCACACAGCTCGTTTTCCTGTATTCATCTGCCAGAGCTGGGGGAACCCCTTGCTTTAGAAGATGTTCACAGTTGAACACAAATCTGAGAAACGCAATTGTCGTCATTTTAGAATGCACGAGCTCAAGGAGTCCAGAAGAAATCCTCTGCTAAACATTTGCGTTTATTTTTTTAAATATTTTTTGTTTACTACTTCTTCCTTTCCTTTTGCTACTAGCCATTTACATGTCCTCCTCTTGACGTCAGTTGTAGTACTACTGTGTTTCTTCTGCATCTTCTCTCAAGAACAATCTGGAGCGCGTTTCATCCCCCAGCGCGGTAATTATTATTTCACACAAATAAAGGGAAATGGGCACAAATTTCACACAAATAAATGAAATAGGAATTTCCCAATGCCAATGAACGTTATTTATTATTCATACCTTATAAAATGTTCACTTTTTTAGATTTTACAAATTCATACCGTCTTCTTAGCCACACTTCTCAGAAAATTCCTTCTTGGGAAATCCAACATCGAAAGCAGAAGAATACAATCCAAATCTCACAAGAATAAATTCATGCCCCATCAAATGGATTTCTTCGTCTAACCTTACTGCAGTATTTTCTAACACTATAACCTTTCCTCCTTACCATTTCATTCGCGACAGCCGAAAATTATAAAGAGAACTCAAGTGTGACGTGACACCTCAAACTCAATAAGGTTGGTAATTAATGGTTGGTAAGTAATTATCCAAAAAAAGAAACAATAATACATTACTAGTTATGTGTATATTAAACTCGAAGGCTCAAACGTTTCTACTCTGACCAAGTTTGCGTAATATGTACGTCCAATCATTCATACACCCCGATTTCCAATTTTGGGGAACAACACTGTATCTCCCTGCGCCAATCTCAACCATCATTAGAACGGCACTAATACCCGGATATCGTAATCATGATGTGTGTGCGAAGTTTCATCTCCATAAATCTAAATCACGGATTTTACAATAAAAAATTCGAGATCGTATTGCTTTCAATAACTTTCCTTTCTATACTTCAATTAAGGTTAAACTAGTAGTACTACAAAATGGCACAGACTTTCTCGTACTTACGTTTTCTAATTTCCTTGGTGTAGGCTATCTTTACGATCTTGCCCCATGCTATTGCCAACTGCATCTAACGCTGCCAAAAATACGTACATTTTTTTTACATTTTCTCAATGTTTCCGTTTTCTAATGGTAGATTCGAAACCTTAGTTTTAGAATATTGAAGAAGAGCAAATCCTCGTCGTCGTCTTTCAATGAAAATTTTCATTGAAAAATTTGGATCTTTGGATTTGGATTTGGAAATTTGGATTTTTAAGAAACTGTAGTTTAAGCATTAGTGTAAATAAGAATTTTATAGATATTTTTTCACAAAAATCTTGAGTTTTAGAAGAATTTTATGGGACGGCATTTGAAACATAAATAAAAAAAATGTGTATTAAAAAAACACTAGAATACTGCTTAATGAAGTGTATATCATTTTAAACACTGCTATTAGTACTATCCGTACGAAAAGTTTGAAGAAAAATTTCGGCGGATGGATGTTTTGAAAGACAAAATTCGGCATCAAGAGATCACAAAACATCCGACGAAATCTCGAAATAGATTTTCCGCAGCATTACATAACTTTCTCTGTACTACGTACATTGACACTGACACATGTTACGGACAGACGAATGGACAGTCGGATGGACAGACGGTTAGACAGACCGACAGACGGTTACACAGACGGGCAGACGGACAGACGGATGGACGGAGGTATGGACAGACGGACGGACGGGCAGACAGATGTTTGAGGGGTGGGAACGCTTTACAGATATCAGGGGACCCCAAAACGTGTATTTCCGTTGAAAGCCCGAAATTGATTTTCCACAGCGTTACATAGCCTTCCCTATACTACGTATATTGCTCCGTATATACGTGTGTATACGTGAAAGTAAAAAGTCCCCATCGCGCGCGGCCCGCGAGTCCAGCAGGGCGTCTGGGAGCCGGCGCGTCGCGGCGCGGCGGCGGCGGGAGCGCGCCGGGGGCGGCGGGCGTCCCGCGCGAGCCGGAGCGGCGCGGGGCAGCCGCAGTTTCCGCGGTGCGGAGATGGCGCGGTCATCGCTCGCGAGGGGCCGTCGACCGCACCGGGTGGGGAAGGGAGGGGAGGGGCGGGGAGGAGGGGAAGAGGAGCAGGTGAGGTGGTGGCGGCGGCGCCACGCGAACCGCCCCGCGAGCGCGAGCGCACGCAGAATCCGCGCCGCAGCGGTGAACCCTGCGGAACCTCTCGTAGGCCAGCGGTCTTCAACTTGGGCCTTCGAATTGGGAACCCTAGGGTTCCCTTAAGGGAGGAAGGTATTATGGAATGGGATAGATTATCGGCTTTCGATTTTTCGAGGACTCATTCGTTGTAGTATTGGAAGACACTTTTATACAAACATTCTTCAATAATAAAAAAATATTAATAAATAATGTTTGTTCAAAAATACTGAAAAATTAGAACAATAATTATAATTGAAAAATACTATTTTTTAATGAACTCAAAAAATGTTAAAATAATAACAATGGCTGTATCTGTTATTGTGTGAAGTATCACAATTGCCTAGATAACCATTTTCTAGAAAAGGTACATCAATAATAGAAAATTTAACTTAGGCGATGAACATGGTACCCTCTCCCTTTAAACGTTGACAGGGATTCCGCATGTGATCAATCAATCAAGTAAGATTGATCAATCAGGTTAAACATGTATGAGGATAAAAACAAAATATACAAAAATAAGGATTTTTGACATTTTTAGATCTTTTTTTTAATTTTCAGTAATAAATGATTTTTTCGCACCAGATGGTACGTATAACTAAATGATTCGAATTGTCGCGTTTCAAAATAAGTGAAAAATAAAACCTTTTGTTGTTGAAATGTTTGTACTTTGATTGTCCAAAAAGAAAAACATGTACGCAAGTGTTAAAATATTTATATTAAGTGACAATCACAATCTTTTATGTATTTTTGACTGTTTAAATAGTTTTGCAAATTTGAGTAGAAAAGAGCTTTGATAAACTATTTTATCCGCTACATAAACATGAAGTACAATCAAGAAAATCATGAGCTCGAAGGGATCCTAAAGGTTTAGAAGGTTGACGACCCCTTCGTAGGCGCTATCAATAACTCACACGAAATGTTTGTTATGCATGGTAATATAACGAGAGGATTTGATTTTATTGTTAAATTCGTGTGCCGCGAGGTGACGATTGAATTGGTCTTGGAAACGCAGATCGGTGCACCCTGCCGAATTTTCTTTTCCTGTGAACTCTCAAGCACTCATACAAATATTTGTTTACAAATAGCGAGGGGATCGGAGTTTACCGTCAAGTTCACGAGCCGCATGATAGCTAGTGAATACATGTAGAAAACTCATTACCTCATCTACAAAGTAATAACCAGGAAGTGTTGAGACAAAAGCGATAATTTTCGATGAAGTTTACTGCTGAGATTAGCTTACGATTCAAATTCTTCGCCAGTTGAGTTTATCTCAGAGCCAACATTAGGTTCAATTTACCTAAGACAATGTTCCGATGATCAAATTCACTTAAGAATGAGTCGAGAGTCTAGGTTCGCTTCTCTAGGCCTAAGTTCAATGATTATCGAGTTCCTATGTTCAAATTCACCCAGGATTGAGTAAAGGGTTGTCGAGATTCGAGTTCATTTGGAGTTCCTAGCACTGAGTTCTTGCATTAGTGTTGTCGTCTTTGTGGTCGCTTTCCCCGAAAGAGCTCCTCCGGCTGTTTCGTTAATTCCTTTACCTGCAGCGCCGCGTGCTCCGGGCGAGCGTTCGAAGAGCGCAATTAGTCCATACCTGCTGTAGTGCCGTGTGAAGAAGAACAAAGGAAGAGGCACAATGAAGTTACGACACTACTTCATCTATTTGTGCCACATTCCTACAAGGTATGAGTCAAGACATGTTCAGAGTATCGTACCGTTTTGTGCAGAATGTTTTCGTGTTTAACCATATTTTGATAGCGCTAAAAATTTACATGTCTGCGTTTTTAAAAAGTATATCACTTTCCTTTTTTGTTTCATTCGATCAACTCAGTGATTCCATTAGCTCAATTATTTTGTGTTTACAGGCGCGTCAACTTCTATGGCCGTGAGTCGTAGGTATAGTGCATGTTTTATCACAGGAGGTGAGGGTGTTCTTCCCCATCTAAATTGGGAGATCCAGTGATGACCTACATGTCGACTAGGAGGGTTTTCCCCACTCAGGCGTTTACTTTTATCCCAACAGCGATGTCCCCCCTCAGTAGGGATAAGCTCTAAGCTCCGGCAAGATCTTCCGGCATGTGTGGTACTGTACTGCATGTAAGTGTGTGTGCATGTGTGTGTGAAAGTAAGGAGTGAGGGTAGGACAGGGGAGAGGAAAGAAAGACTGCGCGCGGTCCATGACCCGTATATTAAGGTATTGCTCCGGCATTCGCTTGTTGTTGATCGCAGAAACCATGGTAAACAACCGATTAGAGCCGGCCACTTGAATTCTTCTCCATATTGCGTCAGAATGTGATCTAGACATTTAGCTAGTGACTAAAATCCTACCTAAAAACCTTAGAACACAAGCACAGCAATGACATCAGTCGATACCGTGAGCCACTTAAGCCGTTCCTATCAGCTCAAAAAAAGAGCATGTGTTCTAATAATGAATATACTAAATATTTCTATATTTTGTACCACTTGATCATTTTGAACTACGGAGCAATAATGTGCATTGTCCCTGAAAATCTTTTCTACGAGGATTGCAGCCACGTCCAGTTCGAACGTATTTACGACGTGCGGAAGAGCTGCAGGCAACGGGTAATGACATGGAAAAACTATTGGGCAAGTGCCAACATGCTGGCACGCTTGAAACTGCAATCCCTGGTTGGTCAAGGAAGGTAAGTAATGAGATGGTACATCTTTTCCACGATGACAGCTGGGAATTTCCCAGAATGCCGGCAAGTTGCGCATCTGATGAGACAACTTCTAAGAAGCTTGATCAGGTTTTGAAAAGAGAAAAACGAATAATCTGATAAATTGCTTAAGTGTTCTCAGATCAGTGCAAATTCAGAAAAGTTGACAGCTCTTAAAGAAATGTAATGAAACATTGTTTAAGAGTCAAGTGAAATTTTGGCAGATACTCGGAAACGCAAACTATTTGCATATGCTTTATTCGCCACGATAGACATTTTGCCAATTTTATTTATTATTTATGAATAATAAATCCTTTGTTTATATTTCGAAAATTAAAAATGAAAAATTTATGAATTCTGAAATGAAGAAATTAATGAACTGAGTAATATTCCAATTTAAAAATTGTCTTGAAGTTGTTCAATTATCAACATTACTATAATGGCGTCTTATGAATTTATCAATCAACACCTGTTGAAACATGTTTTATTTAGCTCCATCACTCACCACCTCAAGACAATGACATCATAATACGATATCATGGCTTTGGACTGGCATACGGTGAAGTTATTGTGACAATGTGTGTCGCAAAAGAACGAAAGACCAACAATTGATTTCATTTCGAACCAACAAGTGTCGCCTTCGTTTTTATGCCTCGTAAATACAAGTGTCATATCATATTATCGGCGGAAATGACTCAGGGTAAAATCAGTTGCAACTGCAGTATCTCTGACAGGGAATTACTGTTAGATAACTAGGTCGAATTCAGCCATTGTCGGAAGGAGAATTGTCGCGGTTGGATGCTCTGATCTGTAGTTTCCCGTATTTTCTTCTATCATTACCAGGCGAATGCTGGAGCAGAATCTTAACAAACCGGTCATGGAAAGAGCGCGATCTTTCCTTCCTCATTCTTGTCCCATCCTCTTCCCTTATAGGCACACACTTACAACCACCTGTCCGCCACACGTCAGAAGACCAGTCGTAAGCTTAGAGCCAATCCAGGCAGGGATAGAACCCGCTAAGGAAGATACCCGGGCATTCCTTGCTCGACCTGCAGTCAGGGTTGCCAGAATACTATCACGCCTTGTCGCCATTTACAATGCCACATGTCGCCAAAAGTCGCCAAGCATTCGACAGATGTCGCCATTAAACCGCCAAAGTTCAAAACGGTATAAGCGGTTAATAAAAAACACATCTCATTAAAAATGCTATATTTTATTGAAAAAATGGATGAAATGTATTATATTTTAAACATTAATCTATAAAACTCTAAAACAAAACAAACTTTCTTATATGATTAGCATCGAAATCACAATTATACCCCTGCAGTAGATAACAGTCATGCATTAAACTTCGTTGAGTATCGAAAATACGGATTCATCATCTTCGTTGTTTTGGTCCGTCTCTTTTTTCGCGTACATGATTCGAGGTGAATTTTGCGAGCATATCTTTCGAGCATACCATCCTAGAACAAATTTCAATATTCTTAACGTGGAATTTTTTTTAAATAAAAATGTTATATTATGCCCATAACCTATTTTTGAGACATATTGTTTGCAAATCAGAATAGATGTTACCTATAGCCCAGGGTTCACGTTCCCAATCGAGCCGATATCCCCTGCTACCACTAACTTTCGGCATCTTTGAATGGGAATCAGCCAAGTTAAGTTAATCAAATCAAACTCAAACTCATAGCACGATTACCTTCCTCTACTGATGAAATAGCTCAATAATACACTATGAGTGTTATTAAACCCATTCAGTGTTTAATACCAATAGTGGCAGTGTCCAACATAACAGTATTCAAGAACAGTAGTACCAACATAACTAGAATAGAATTACTACATCATTGGTTACATTCAAAAGCTTTGCTTTTTATTATCGCAGGCATATAAATATGAATTGTTTAATTAAAAAAATGAAGTAGCCAAAAAATCGCCAAGTCGCCAAATGTACATTTTTGTCGCCAATAATTGAGAATAGTCGCCAGTTTGGCGAGAAATCGCCAAATCTGGCAACCCTGCCTGCAGTGTCACTGTATGGCAAACCCGTTTCCTGGAGACTAATCAGTCTGCCCCTTCGAACTCGCTCACATAATGATATTGCGCTCTTTCACGTCGACGAGTCATGCTGGCACGTGCTTTCACGTTTGATGGGTCCTCGCTGTCTCAGCGCGGCGTATCAAGTCCCAGAAGAGAGGGTGTTTGGTCCTAAGAGTACACCATCTCGCTGGAAACGAAGGATATGTTCAACAGTGTACCAACAAGTTACTACTTTCTAGTACAATGTTGAACACAACCTCCAAGGGTGGTTTTACTTGAGTCATTATACTGGGTTATTACACTTTTCACAAATAACAGTGTACAGTTGAGAATAAGGTGCTTTAAAACAATGAATTTATCTCAATGACATTCAACACCATTTATTGGCATAGCAGCGATGTCCACGAAGTTTCTTTGGCTTTAAAACATTTCATCTCGCATTCATTAATGATCAATTATAAACAATCATTGATTTGCAGTTATTAATTATCATTCTCAAAATTAAGTAATATTATAGAAAATGTAAAATACATTATTTGTGGATCGTCTCATCACACAATAGTTTAATTTTCTTTTATGTAATATTTATATAACAGGAATAAATTGCACATTTTTCAAATCTTCTCAACTTTTCGGACCCTTAATACTTTAATTGAAATGAGACAGTAAGAATATCATAGAGGAGCTAAACTTCTTTATGTGAAAATTTTCTGAAGAAAATTTGGTTCTATATTGGAGTCGTTTGAGAGCACCTGAAGAGCGCAGTTTTGAGTTCATTTACATTTGGAAACAAATACAATTTTGAGAAAAAATCGTAAGAGATCATTTCAAGTATTTGTTCTCACAAAAACAGTAAAGTATTAAATACACCTTCAATGAAAACATTAACGATGTACGATAATAATAAAATACTACGAACTAAACCAGTATACTATTTATTTTTTGTACTCATATTAAAGTGTGAATACACTTAACCAGATGGACAGAGAAAATAACTGAATCATGGAACATAATTCTAACTCAAAATTATTATTTACGCAACTCAATTTTTTTCTTTTTGAATCACAGGAACTTTAACAAAATCTGTACATTAATTCACTTAAACAGTTTTATGTCACTGTGAATAATATGTTATAAGGAAATATGATTATTTATATTTCATAAAAACGCATTCAGTTGATTGATTGATAGATTATTTTGTTTCCGACCGCGTTAATTGCTAAGGTCATTAGTTCCGTAAATGTAAACTATAGTTCGTATTATATCTCTAGACGTGGCAGTATTTCAAAGGCACGTGTGATCTGGTGTTGACCTGCGTGTCGACTTGAGGGTTTCCCCCTCTTGATATCTCTGACAGTTGGGCACCACCCCAGCCGGGACAAACTCTGAGCTTCCGAAAGCACGTGACTAGGTCTCACTGAAGACGCGTTAAAAATATTAATTCATGTACTCCAAGTATTTTTAAATTTGTAATAGTTTTGGATCGTGTTTAGCATTCATTATTATGCAACCGAATACCTAAGTTATCAGTACGAATAAAACTGCATTTTAAGTATATTTAATAAGTGGAATGAATGGTACACAAAAAAACTGATATTGTTAAAGTACTCTCTAGTACGGAATGGGTAGGTGGTACGGAATGTTATCCTCACAGGCGAATAACTCGGCAATTTCACCGTTAATTCGGAAGCAATGACTTGCTTAGGAGCTCAGTACATCAATTGATGTCACTGCAGTGCCTCTGACCTAAAGTTCCTAGTGCTCGAGTTCCGACGATGACAGGACTTTCGACTCTAGCTAACTCGAATAGCTAGGTCGAATTCAGCCGCTGTCTGGAGGAGAATTCTCGCGGCAGGTTGCTCTGATAGGTAGTTTTCCTTAGTCTCACCGATCCACACAAGGCTGATGTGGGACCGGTACCCTAACAAATGGGCAACAGAGCGCGCGCGATATTTCCTTCCTCTTCCTTGTCCTATCCTCACCCTTACACACACTTACTCTCATATGCACTGCATTACCGCACCACTCAGTAGTTCAGAGCTTGCCCCGGCTGAGGCGGTGCCCCGCTGGTGCAATGTACTGGTTTGGAGAAAAGCCCGCATGACGACAGGTAGGTCGGTGCCGGATCTCACCATCCTACGGGGAAAGATCATCCACCTCCCACGACAAAAACGTGCACTACTCTTACGGGTGTAATGACCATGGCAGCTGACGCGCCCTGATAATCAATTGGAGGCAACGCCCGGCGCCGTTGCAGACGCCGCAGTGTCTGCGGTTTCTGTGGAGTGGCACACGCTTCAATTTGCATTCGTAAAAGTGACATTTAAATCGAATTTCCGGGAATACAATATTTTCAGAAAATAATGGATCTACTGTTCTTCATGAAATTAAAAATAGAATCTGAGATATTTTTGTCCGGCAGTTTCCGGACACCTGTAAATACAATTCATTGCTGTTCCTATCTATTGAGTGATTGTAGTAAATAAAAGTCCGGTGTGGCTAGGTTTACTGGGCTAGTTTACTACAAAGTGAATAAGTTATTCAGTGAATTCAATAAACAATTCAAGAACGATGGATCAGTTATTCAAAATCGTAATCTTCAATTTCTCAAATGAACTAATAAATAGAGTAAAACTAGCTATAATTTTTCATTTTTAGAAATGAATAAAATCTATTTACTGTTGAATACCTTAATCCAAAGCATACAAATAAATATAAATTTATCCATACCTGTGGTACGATACTGCTGAAATGATAAATGTCTTTCAAAGTTAAACTTTGAGATCGTTATCAATGAAACGTAATAAAATTCACTTAAAAAATCCACTGAAGTAAATAGAACTTGCAATGAAATAACGTTTTTCGAATAGTAATTTGAAAACTTATAACTTTATGTTATTATTAAGAGAATAAGTGGTAGTTTGGTTGTATTTCAGTTTACGGAACAATTATAGCAAATATTGTATGAAAGTGCGTTGAGAAAATTATTTGACGTGACCTTAAAATGAAATACAAATCTACCACTAACTAAAAGCTAATGTCAGTCGAAAGAGAAGGCATTTGGCCTTAGCCTCTTTATAATAAACACATTTTTTATAAACCGACATAGAAATAGTGAACTTCAGAAAACAAATTCAATATTTCTGATATTGACTGAAGATTTGTCAACTTTAAATAATATTAAAACACTTCAACTTTCAGAAATATTTTAGTAAGAGAAACAAATTAATATTTACTTCGAATTACACTTGATCAGGAAATGGACAGAGTACGGATTTTTTGGAAGGTAAATACCCTGTTGCAATACGTCGTAAGAACGTTAGATATCATTTCAGCGAACACTTTAAAACTCCTTCAGTAGTACAATTCTATGTATTTATTGCCGGAACTTTTCAAGACGCAACTGGCAAACTCATGTAGGAACTACATCTCTCAATGCCAAAGTCAGTTACATTCCTCGTTGATTACGTATACCCATCCTTGACCAACCGTGTGGCAGCCTTCCACACGATCGTAGCAAAGCTTCCGTATCAGAACAGTCACTAAACGTGTCCAATTGTTTCGTCAGCAACCGCAAACCACCTGCAGGTTGCTCATTCCCGAATAGTTATGTCAGGCGATTACGCTTTGGAGAAGCAATGAGGTACTTACGATGCCGTCGGGAGATTGCGGCTTCGGGCGCCCGGCTCAGCGTCCCGGCCAACACACGTGCTCCGTCGTATCCGGTGCGAAATGCAGCGGCCGTGACGAAGGCGCTGAGGCCGAAGATGGCGGTGCCAACGGCGGCGGCGGCGGCGGCGGCGGCGGCGGCGGCGGCGGCGGTGGCGGCGGCGGTGGCGGCGGCGACCGCTGTGGTAGTGGCGGTGGTGGTGGCCGTGACGGAGGCGGCGAAGACGGGGAAAGCAATTATGGCGGCGGTGGTAATAATGGTGTAGGGTAAGGTCAGAGTTGGAAAAAATTTAAAAAATAATAAAAGCCAAAAGAATGTGTTTTTTTGTTTTTGATTATAATACGTTTTGTTAATATACGTTTTGCACTAAAAAGATTGTGTTAAAACAAATGTTTTTGATTAAAGTGAGATTTTCGGACAATGTAAGGATTTTGTTTCAAATTATGTTTGGGGGATAAAATAAGTTTTTTGGATTAAAGTGTTTTTCTTGGTTTCCCAGCATTATAAATGTTCTTTTTCGTTGCCAGAAACTGTTCCTAAAAGGACATTTTAAGGCATAGCCCGTCCTATCCGCCCTTCCTAACTGCTCGTCCTCACAGCCCCTCCTCACTGCCCATCCTCACTTCCCCACCTCACCACCCATCCTCAGCTTTTGAGAATAAAATGTTCTTCTTGGTGTCCCAGCATTGCAAACGTTCGTTTTCGTTGCAAGAAATTGTTCATAAAAGGGCGTTTTATGGCACAGACCGTCGTAACTGCCCGTCCTCACTGCCACTCCTCACCATTCAACCTCACTCTCCATCTTCCTTGGTCGTCCTCCCTGTCTCACGTCATAGTACGAACTATAAAACAGCTTTTGAAATTTGTTTCCAAAATTAATTTTGATAATTTTATATATAAATGCTATTTTACAATAAAACAGCATATGCACCTCGTTTATAATATTGCTTTATTGCATTCGTGCATACGTATTTGAAAACTCCTTCTAACATTGCTCGTTTTCAAAATATATACCTATGCTATAAAGCTAAACTGTATAAATTAATTGTATAATAAACGTATAATTGAATGAATGGTACAATTTAGGTGTTTTGAAAGAAATGTTTTTTTAGTGTGTTTAGGTTTTAATAGTTTTTTAACAAACCTTTTTTCAGTTTATTTAAGTGTCACATTGTTTTCAAATAAATAAGATTTTTCTATCTGTTCTTCATAAAAAAAATATTTTTGAAACCGAATGTATTGTCAAGAGACAGGAACAGACTCAGGGGTTGTCACTAAGAGGGAAGTGAGGAAAGCGGCCTGCCTACACCATCTTCTATTAATATTACTAATACAAGTAACATCTCATATCTCTTGTAGTACTACGAGTAACATCTCATAGCTCTATCTACTCTTTCTGTATTTCCGGAATCGTGTGTATCCCATTGTTTGTTGTTTGATATTGAAGTGGGTGTTCTTTCAAAATATTATTTCCAGCAGAACCTCAAAAACGAAATAACGATTGGAAATCCCCATTGTTATAATGTGATGCATTTTCCGAAAATATAATATTTTCCCGAATCTAGGTGTCCAAGAAGTAGAATTACAGAGTTTCGTTATAGATATATTTATGAACAATCTAACTAAAGTTAATTTCAGACTGCAATTATATTAAAAATATTAATATATACTACAATAACAAACTCCATCAATTATTTTCCTCGTATTTAGTATAATAAATTAAATTACTGTTGAAATTAAAAATATATTTATTTCATAAGTGCCGAGGAGAATGCGTTATCTCCACTCCCAAATCTCCGCCGCAGTCTCACGATGTAAGAAAGTAACAGGGGCGAAGGACGACAGAGCGGTGATGGAGATGGAGCGGTAAAGGCAGCGACGGGCAGCAGGTAGAAGTGACGAAAGCGATGCCAATCTCTACCACCCGGGGCAGAAGTGACGACAGACTCTTCTCGGTGACGGCAGCACGCGGGGCGTCCCCTGTGGCTGTGCACAGTTGACCGAGTGCGATGCAGTACAATAATGAATGAATAAATAAATAAATAAATAAATAAATAAATAAATAAATAAATAAATAAATAAATAAATAAATAAATAAATAAATAAATAAATAAATAAATAAATAAATAAATAAATAAATAAATAAATAAATAAATAAATAAATAAATAAATAAATAAATAAATAAATAAATAAATAAATAAATAAATAAATAAATAAATAAATAAATAAATAAATAAATAAATAAATAAATAAATAAATAAATAAATAAATAAATAAATAAATAAATAAAATTTCATTAATTAATTAGATTTTAGGACAAAAATTCGTGTCATATCTTTGTAATTAAAACACGAAAGATTTTCGTGCTCAGAAAGAAATGAGAACTATCTATTCAACCAAATTTCTTGATTTCGCATTAAATGAAAGGTAGTAGGTCCCAAATCTATTATTGCTTGCTATTTTGAAACCAGTTGTACAGTATAATAAATTCCAATTTTTAATCATGTCTTAAAATTAATAGAATTAATTCTTATCTGCCGTCGTTTATTTATTACATGCGGCACTGAGGGTTGTAATCGGTCTATTGAAATATTCAATATTTCGTAGTTTAGAGAGAGCAAGCGTTTATGAGAGTCGGCTTGAAGCTGGCACAGAGAAGATTTTTATAAAGTTTTTAAGTTCGAAAATTGAGTCTCTTTAAATACAAATTATAGTAAGAGTATATAAACACAATGTCAAACAATCGTTTGAAATATGTAACACTTCACACCAAAAAAAATAGTGATTTTAATATATGATGCGTTACGTTTTTAATTAAGGTGTGTAACAGGATATCCTGCTATAGTCCACTACAACACTCATGTCTAGATCTTGACAAATATTAAAAATTACAACTATATTTTTAGAAACATGGTGAACTCTGTGTTGACAGTGAATAGTGATGTATTTTTCCAGAATTTGTAAACCTACCTCATTCCATTGACATCCATAGACTCATTCCATCAGTTATAACGAATACGTACTGAATGACAAGAAACAATTTTGAAAGGGAGTTTCCATTTCAGGTTTGGGCATTTGGTACTTTTCTATTGTAATTTTTCTACAGTTATTCATTGTAATCGCTAGTGTGTTTCAACATTTTCATAAATAGAGACCAGAGACCAAACTCTAAGGTCCAGGAAAACCCCTGAAGGGGGAAAACATCCTGGCAGAATATTACTATAAACACTAAACTAATTACAGTCAGCAATTGTATTGAAATTATTCATGCCTCCAAAGTCTCGTGTATCTCAGTTACTTAGAAGTTTCATAATTGTGGACATTTTTTTGTAACCAAAATATGTATTACTACATTCACATGGAAAGTACGTGATCGACACTCCCAGCGACTACATAATCATGCATTGTCATTCAAGATACAAACGCCCTCAAGGTTTTCTTAGTCTAATTGGTAATATTAACTTCAACATTACAAGATTTGACCATGCATATTGGTTGATGATATTTAAAAATGAATGATGCTGCATCACATCAAAGAATTTTTTCGTATTATAACGGCAGGCGATAGTTTAATTCAATAATTTACATTTGTATTTTCTGGTAATTCGTTTTTTTTAAGAAACTCGGGCGTATGCCTACCATATTCATAAGCGCACTTTCCTCTATTCAAA
Source organism: Gryllus longicercus (assembly GCA_038098605.1). Lineage (NCBI taxonomy): Eukaryota > Metazoa > Arthropoda > Insecta > Orthoptera > Gryllidae > Gryllus > Gryllus longicercus. Next base: position 104,718 of record JAZDUA010000283.1, read on the forward strand.
CAATATATTTATTTATAAAATGTTTTTGAATATTTAGTAGGACCGCATGAAGATTAAAAGAATTCTTTTGAATTTGCAAGGCCACGTAAATCAGACGTATCTTGCAGTGTAATGACATCAGTTACACTGCTTCAGAGGTGCAGTAGTGACATCAGTTGAGGCCCTGAGCCACCTAAGCCCGTTGTAACGTTCGAGAAGAAATCACATTCAATACCGTGATATTTTGTTTGGTACTGCTGCAATTGTAAACTTACACATTACTTGTAGACAAGCGGTTGGCAAATAATTATTTCACAAAGTCCTCTCACTCCTCTTTGGGTAGTAAATAAATGATACCGCGTTTGATCCACTGCAAGAGTTCCCCTAATTTTTTAGTTTCCATCAATAGATAGTCAGGTGGGAATGTAATGCTGTGGAATTTCTTGGTCCAATAATTGTAGCATTTATCAATGCACGAATTTTATCAATACTTGGAGTATGCAGTTCCCCATATTTTTAATCGCTCAGATGATATCATCCTTTAAGATTTATTACTGAACCTGTTCGATTGTTTCCACTAGCCTACATGCGAATCAACTTCAACAGGTTATAAAAAAAATCATCTCTATTGCAGAATTTGCAGGATCTGCATTTGCTCCCAGATTCCTGCAGGAAAATGTCTTCGCATTTTCCTTTGTAGGACGATCAGCATTATCCTTTTTGTTTTTTATGATTTAAATTGCGGTAAAATCTCTTAGTATTTGTCTAATAAACGATTCTGTACTCATTATTATTATTATTATTATTATTATTATTATTATTATTACTATTATTATTATAAATTGTTTTGACTGTTCAAATAATAATTTTGTTATTAGTGTTTTTATTATTTTTTCACTAAAAACTGAGCATCGTTGGTTGCTTAGCACCAGATTCACCTCATGAGAAGGTAAGAAACTCACTTGAGCTTACTGCAAAACCTTTTGAGCAGAACATGACAAGAAGTTAAACTGCCTTTTGTCCAACAGTACATATTATTATTATTATTATTATTATTATTATTATTATTATTATTATTATTATTATTATTATTATTATTATTATTATTATTATTATTACTGTTGTTATTCCTCTACTTCACGACTAAAGATGTTAAGAGTCAGTTAAGAGTTGTTCCTGGAAGTTGCGGCACTTATCATCTTGGGAAATTTTGAGAACTGCTATTACAACTGCTTCCGATTCGGGCTTTATTCTTTCCCTTTTAAGCCACATAAATGATTGTATTGATGTATATTGATCATCACTTTGTCTATTGCTTTTAGATATTGTTCATGGAGTGGTTTTGGGAGACAGAATTTGGGAGAGAATCGCTTCATTCGTAGCAGACACTTTAATATCATCCATGTGAAACAAATGTGATATCGGTCTTTCAACACCAGGGAGCTTGTAACGAAAGTCAGTACAAGGACTTTATTATTATTATTATTATTATTATTATTATTATTATTATTATTATTATTATTATTATTATTATTATTATTATTATTATTCGCGTGTGGGCCACTTCTCACCAGCACATTTCTCTATCTGAAGCCCAGTTGTATTCTATCCTGGAGAGATCAATGTGTGGAACTACAGGAATCAGCCTTTAGGCCGCATCTCTTGGTTAAAACAAGATTGTTAGCGTTGAATATTAATTAGGGGGAACAGGATGATGTTGTTGTTGTTATTATTATTATTTTTATTATTAATAATATTAACATTACTATTATTATTATTATAGGGTGATGAGGAGGAGTAAAATGACTACAATGATGCCATGGGGTGTTAGGTGCGGTAGTGGGAGGTGGGAGGTGTTCGTGTGATTTTGGAACCGTCCCAGCATTCGCCCTGCGACCGAGGAATACCACGAAAACCCCGGTCAGGATGGCCGACCCGGGGATCGAACACGGACCTCTGGATTGCGAATCCAGCGCGCTACACACTAAGCTTCTTCACTCGGTTTATTATTATTATTATTATTATTATTATTATTATTATTATTATTATTATTATTATTATTATTATTATTATTATTATTATTACGACAGGATTTGCTACCGTGGCCCACTGTGCGTTCGCGGGAGGTAACGGGGCTTCCCGGCCTGTTGGGTTTTACCGGATAGAACTGTGAGCACCTGCGCTCTCCGCGGCGCGGAAGTTCAGCCGCGCGGCGCAGGGGGAGGGGGGAAGGGGGAGGGGAACGGGGGGGGGAGGGGCGGCTCTTACGTGAACGGAGAGCGCCACCCCGCAGCCACGGCATCGCCGCGCCGGAGGGGTTATTCGCCCCGGCCACCAGCGCCTTCGAAGGAGCTGCGGTCGTTTCCCGAGTGGTCTTCGACGAATCCCTCACAAATGAGGGAATGAGATGGCCCCTTGTGCATGATCTTGGGTGTCCGGGTGACGCTGCGTCGAAAGCTGTGTTGCCGACGTTTCGACCGTCTTGTCGTGGGCTTCCTCAGGGCTGTTGACAAGGCTATCCGGGACGAGCCGCGTCACTGTCATGGTGGCTAACGTTTCGGCCAGCGTATTGTGGCCTTCTTCAGAGCGTACTGCTGTGAGCGTACTCAGTGCAGTACGCTATGAAGAAGGCCACAATACGCTGGCAGAAACGTTAGCCGCCAAGACAGTGGCGCGGCTCGTCCCGGATAGCCTAGACAACATAAACTCCGGCCGTGGAAGCCTACGCAACCATTTCTCAAGGCTGGTATGCGCCGGGATAGTCAGCGCTCGGGTTTATATACCATCTCGGCGCATACCAGCCCTGAGGAAGACCACATCGGCAACACAACCTTCGACGCAGCGTCACCCGGACAGCCAAGATCATGCACATGACTCTGGCCGCGGAAACCTACGACTTCGAGATGGACCCTTGTTTTGCTTCTGGACGTAAATGTAGCTTTACTATGCGCACGTTTTGTCGAACTCTCCTTTTGCTTGTAGTGGTAAGATTAGAGGTAAGGACGAGCTACTATTGTGTTAGCAATGCAGAAAAATCATACTTATAATTCGTTTACCGATGCAAATACGTTTTCTATAACTTGGGAACGAAAATCTCTATTTTTTAAATATTGCTAATATCGCGCCTTTTTAAAATTTATTTTTATTTATTGATTTTAAACTTTTACTAATCTTTCAACTATTTATAGTTAAAATAATGGGAAGGGATTCTGGAACTCAAGAAAACGTGCGCAGATGATCTTTTTCCCCATACGTCACATACAGTTTTTACTGTTTTTTTTAGTAAATAAATAAATCTAAATAAATCTAATCTAACGGTTCCGAAATAAACGGGGCACAGACTACACGCGGTATTTCGTCGTTCTTCCTTTGTATTCTTCTAATTCCTGACACTCATAACACTTACATGCTATACACGACTACAGATATCCGAAGACCATTTGGGAGATTAGGGTTTATCCCAACAGGGTATGTGCATCATTAAGGGAGATACCTTAAGGAGGAAATCGGCGTGAGGATGATCGGCGTGTAGGTCGGCGCCGCTTTTTTCCAGCTCTCACGTGTACACTACACTACCAGGACTAATGACCGAAGTAGTTAGCGCACCCGGAAACACAAAATACTCAGTCACTCAAAGGAGTCGCATTTCCTTAATTTTTCTTCTAGAGCATACCATCCACGTGCGTGATACTCACGACGAGCGTGCCTCGTGCCAGTTGAAAATATGTGGTCGTTGCTACCTGTTGCGTTGTTTGCATACCGAGAAAGAACAGATGTACGGCTGTCTTATGCCGTGCGGGAGAGCACGGCTTGCTCATATGAGTGGTTGTTCAATCTTTTTTCCGCTTTTTAAAATCGTGTATTCACAAGAAAACTTAAATCTAGCCTCACTTGCACCGGTTGTAAATATGTTACCTCTTCTACCTGCTCGATTGTTCGCACAATGGGGTTTGATTTCACACGATTTTCGTTATTTTTCTTCTTCTTCTTCTTCTTCTTCTTCTTCTTCTTCTTCTTCTTCTTCTTCTTCTTCTTCTTCTTCAAAATTAGGGCTGTTTCTTCTTCTAAGACGCATTCTTTATTTCTCGTCTTCTTCTTGTACTGTGATGTTCTTCCTCTATTTCATGTGTCTCGACCTCCTTTAACTTTTTCTAGTTCCCCTTCTTCATGAAATGAAGAAGCTGCTATATGCAGATAGTTCAGTATCTCTGAAAATGGATTCTGCACAATACTATCAATGCACGTTACATTTAAACAAAATGAACAAATAGTTTGAATTTCTACCCAGAAAAATATATTATTTTATGAGGGTGACATAGTAGTATACTATAAAAACAATGAAAAGGAAGGACCGATAAAGAAAAATCTTTTAATTTGCACAACCTGCATTGCATATCACTTACGTTAGTCATAAATGTGCTTGCGTGTATACCCAAATGACTAGAATGTCTTAGTACCCTTGCATTACACATATTACTTCATCTTGAATAACCCTTTGAATATTCATTGTCGCATCTTCTGTTAACCATTGACATATTCGGAGACAAAATAAACGAACCTGCACGTATATTATTTTACCACGATTACTCTGCCTGATTTGGAGAGGGATTCAAATAAATAGGCTCCCTCAAGGAAACCTGTGATATTTGCATTCGTTTACATTTCATGTCATTTCTTGGAAAAAAGTTAAATTTTTCGATGAAATCCCTCTCATGTATCTTAACAACTTTACACGAATGTGCAAACGTAGAAAACATATATTTACTTGCGTTAGGTACGAATTACAGGTATGGATTACAGGTACAGGTTTTAATTTTGTCATCAAATAAAATTCGCTTTCCTTTCTGATGTTTACCATAAACCGTTTGCGTATCCCTATTGATATTTCAGGTGGGATTCTGCACAAATTGGGGGACAATGCTCAAATTGATTCTTGTATAAATATATTTCCAAAAAAGGAATTACATTGAAATTGTCCATATTGAGTATTTTCTAATAGTATTTTTCAAAGAAGTTTAAAAAATTTCATTTAAATTCCAATTATTCTAATTTTACACTCAAATATTCCCATAAGAAAAGGAAAACATGTTTTTGAACTGTTTCTGTACAATACAGTATTTGTAGGTAAAAGTCTTTGAAAAAAATATCTTTCAGAAACAGCTCGAGAAAATCCAATGTATTGACATTTCTAATAGAGTGTTTTTAGCGGTTTCATTTACGGCCCAATCCAAAGGAATAACCGATTAAAAATCATTTCAAAGCCTCCGCAATGAAGGATACATGAAGACATTTAGTAGAAGTCTGTAATCTGCTGTGACAAAGATTGAAGGTCTAGAACAAAGATCCCTGATTATACATGCGTTCAGATGCATTGGTTCTGCAAAACGTACAATATTCTCTGTTTCTCTTCTATCGCTATGGAAATGCCCAACTCGGACATGAATTAGTAATTGGAGCGTAATTAGTTAATTATTATTCAGATTTCCCTACCTCCTTTGATGTTTTCCCGCGCTAACGAGATGACGCCGATATAGCAAATCTATTAACGAACATACGATTTCCAAATCGGATTTGGCTGGGAAACCCGCAACTCTCGCCACGTTTGCGCACACACAGCATTTGTGGATCCATTGGCTTTTTACGCGGAACTTGCAGCATTCGACACACGCGTTCGCTGCCACCCACTCCGCCAGGCGTTGGTGCTGCCACTGCTGCATCCGCTCTCCACCTCCCTTCGAATCACATTCGGCATCAAGAGGCACATGCAGGTTGCTGGTGCGAGACATTTTACCTGTCCATGTTTGTACGGCCCGGGTTTTACCGGGTCCCGAAGACCGCTCACAGGTCTCGAGAATTAAAAGCCTCGTATTCACGTGCGGTTCATAACATTTTTCCCGTCCGTGATTGCACGACTGGTACTTAACTGTTTCCGGCTGCCCACAGACCTCCAGAATTAAGAGGCTCATATTCAATCACGATTCGAGACATTTTATCCATCAGTAATTGCACGGCTCTAGAATAAGTTTCCCGAAGGTTGCCTACAGACTTCTAGGGTCAAGAATCTCATATTCAACCGCGATATTGACATTTTACCCGTCTGTGATTGTACGTTCCGTTGCAGTTTAACCGTCTCCAGAAAGCTGCACCTCCGGTATTAACATATTCATATGCACTCAGGATATGAATTTTCCGTGTGTTTCCCCGATCAGATTTTTCCCGTGTTGCACGTCTCGTGTGAAACAGTTCCCCGAAGGTCGCCCACAGACCTCCAGTAATAAGGGGCACATACTCGGGATACGAGCAATTTAAATACGTGGTAGCAAGTGACGTATTTAATTTATCACGAAGGCGCCCGCACTCGCTGTGTTACCTCGGGTTTACCACGGATTGATAGATTTTAATATCATATTAATGGGTCTTGCTTCAAATAATATTTACGAGATGCGACATATGTTCTCCGCAGAATTCCTAAGTAACCTTTTCGATTTCTTCGCTCACAAATTGTAATGTCAGCCATTGTATGTAATATCAGGATTCTTTGACGCATATCAGTGCCATTGTCGGTTCGGACGATTTCGCGGTAACTAAAGACAGAGTGATCTGTATCTCCTGGTAAACAACAGACCAAAACAAAAGTTTGCCCAATGACTTCACTTGAATGAAAGGAAGACGCCTCGATTACACCAGTAACATATCCAACAGCATGAATAGTTCATCTGAACTGATTTGGATCGTTTGTTTTTACGCCATTTTTCTTTGCTTTTAGGGCATTTTAAAACATTACAAGAGCATTTTATTGATCATTTTTCATGATATAATAGGTCATCAAAACCCGCCCCTGTTGATAATTGATCAGATAAAGAGACAGCTCATTACCATTCTTGGGTTACACAGTTCCGTAAATGTACTGAAGCTAGGGTGGCGTGTACTAATAGCACCGCTAACGCCAGCCACGAGCAACAGGGCAAGTGCCTGGAGAGAGAAAATGCGTCGGGGGTAATGGCGCTGGGGACAGAGACAGAGAGAGAAAGAGAGAGACAGAGAGAGACAGAGAGAGAGAGAGAGAGACTGTTGAGTCGCGGAAGAGATCCGCGCTACAAAAAAGAGGCGGTCGCTTCGAATCGACGTCTGTCACGTGATATTCGCCGGTCGCGTCCTTTAGAGAGAGACTCGGCTAATTAGCGTCATTAGTGCTAAATCGAGGCGTGCTTTTGTGCGTGCGTCGGGGCGCGCGGCTAATTGGAACAATAAGCGCTGAAAGGGATTGAGGGGAACCGCGACCTCCTGGCTGCGCGGTTGTTCCGACTCAAAGAAGATGCGATTACTTGTGCGCAGGCACCGGATGCTGTAATACCAGTCTGTAAAGGGAGACACACGATGTACCTGCCCGTATTTTTTTCATATATTAAATACAATCGATGCGATGTGCATAATTTATTGGTCATTTTATATTGCATTACTAATACTACTGATTTTTTGAATTACCAGTTCTGTTAACTTATCTCTTAATAGACACAGTTTCTGTCTTTGTTATATATTTTTGTATGTAGATTGCTTACGTGATGGGCTAATGAGAAAAAGGTATTAATTCTAAACATTTACTCAAATTATTTATTAGTAGTGTTAAGAACAACACGTTATTCTCGGCATACTAGAAAATAATATCGTATAGTTCGGTAGAAATAAAACCTTCAGAAATGTCAAAGTCCTCTATTCACAAAATCCTATTGACAAAAAGTTGGTTATTATCAGCTCTCTCAATTTCATTATTTTTGATTTCACTTTTCCTCAGAAATCTACGTTATGTTCGAAATGAATCCGGTTAGATGTAATTACTGTAAGATATTTTGTTCTTCTTCTTTGCTTTTACTCAAAAGTGTGCGCAGCTTAAAACGAGAGGGAGACTACATTTCCTTATCCATACAAACTTTTTATTTTCTTATGACTTTTCACTTCAAAAACAGTTTTCAGCCTATTATATATTGTTTTGGGCGGTTGTAGATGGGATCGACTCGGACTTAGCCGCATTTTTTCGCGGTAGTTTCTTACATTTTCCGACATTTTTAGCTGTGCTCTGTTGATTCTGGTTTATTATGGGTTTAATGTTTTCTTTATGGAAATTGAGTCTAACATGCCCATTTTCAAGGTAGGTTTGAACGTTTCTACATATTTTTGCATTGAATTCGTTCGTTGCACTGTAAGTACATAACGTACTATTTTGAATGTTTTTACAGCTGGAATGTGTTTAAAAGTCTCACATATTTCATTTTAAATTTTTTATCAAATTTTTCAATATGATTTTTTTAATAAAATAATTAAAAACGTCATAAATACATATAAAAACTAATTGTAATCGTTGAAAATAGCCTGTCAACGAGTTAATGGCTACATCACAATACATGCTGACTTTAACAACTAAGAAAAAGAGCGCATTTTTTCGTATTTTGTATTTTTAGACAATAATGTATTAATAGTGAAACACAAAATACGGTATTAGCTTAGTAGTAGACTAATGTATACATCCGTGTGTCATAAAACATTAAAATTGAAAATAGCTTTGTGCTTCACATAGAATTTTGTTATTGGTGAATCTTTTAAACAAATAAAATTGAATTGAAAGGTTTTAAAATGTGTCTATGGATTCTATACGACATTTTTAAGAGAATTAACATATTTACGAAAGTAAAATGTGTTATTACTTTAGGCTACGGAACCCTTTCAAAACTTTCAGGGGACGTGAGCACTCCCAGAAGTAAGCGTAAATATGTTGCCCTTCCCTCTGGAATATTTCGTAACTAGGAGTAACCGATCAAAAATGATGGCACGAAATGATGCGAGAATTTTTATAAAACCCAATACTTACAAAATGCAGATTTCTTTTATTTCTTTTTTAATTTTTTTCTTTATTTATTTTCTTCATATTTCTTTCTTTTACGGTTTCCTCTTCAAATCTCTCTAGAGAAATACTATCGTTAACACTTTTTTAATCTTGAGAGCGTGGCGTGAAACTGATCATGAACAAAGTAGGTTCCCTTTAAAAGTACACCCCTTTGTCGCCAGCATACAAAATCAAGAGAATCGCGAAGCGAAATAAATTTAGGGTAGTCTACCGGGTGTTGATGTATTTTTCAAATTCCCCAGTCCCAAACAATTTTATCTCACCCGTTTCCTACCGCAAACTCACCCCAACTATCAAATTGCGCGCAGCTAAAAACTACCTAATTGTGCCGGCAGATGTCGTTTCAATAGCATCAAATTCTAAGGGTTGCGAGTTCAGTTTGGTTGGTTTCAATTTTTTATTGCTTATGGAGACGTCCTCTCCGAAAAATCATTTTTGGGAGCAGGTTCTTAATCCGTAAGTTATAATATGAAGAAACAAACTTCAATTTTTTCCACTTGCCCAAACTTTTAAAAAAAATCAGTGATGTAGGATATTACGTTATAGATTATAATAATGTATTTTCATTTAAATGGTTCGGGTAAGTGTAGGCCTTATGTCCTAAAATCATTAGACAAATACGCCACTTATTCATTAAATGTTGAAAAACATTTCTTACATTTAGGCAGATTTTATAAATTTCCAGTACTTTGTTTATCCATTTGAGAGGACGATTTGTGATGAGTCAAAAGTCTGGTTGTAATTAATATAAAAAATATGGAGTTCTTTTTTGTTGAAGCTTACTTGAAGACAGCATAATCAATGAGGAGTTGATGTGTACACCCCATAGGTCCGTTAATGCGTTTCTGTTCTTCTTTAAATATATTATTATTTGCGTAGAGTCGGTATATTTTCTCACTAATAACAGAGGTGAAGAGCTTATATATGGTTGATAAATATGTTATTGTTCTATAACTCATTGGGTTATGTTCGTCTCCCATTTTTAGGATTAGAAAAGTGTCCCCTTCACTCACATAGGCATTTTATCCGAGTTATTCAGCACCTCAGAGAAACAGCATGAAATGCTTTCATGAACATGAGTGAAGTACTTCAGCCAAAAAATTTGGATCCTGTCTGGTCTAGGAGATTATCAATTTTGAGTCTTTCCTATGGCACTCGCAATGTCCTTAGCTTTTATTTTTTTAAGTACATTAGTACCAGCAATTCTGCGTTTTATGCCTTCCTTTTTGTGAGTTTATTGTATCTAAGAATCCGAACACTTTTTACTTTCATCTTCTGTCTATGTTATCTTTCAGATCAACGAGTTCTTGTCGACTATTACGTGATGTACATCAAATTTATTTTTAGCCGCAATAGCTTTTACTTTTCGCAGAACCTTTTTTGATTGGTTACCTTATAAATATTGAGAGATTACATTAAATTTACTACTCAATTCATCAATATTGTTTTCGAGTCGTCTCTTCCAAACGGGTTTTCTCTCTTTTGACTTCGCCATGTTTGTCTTGGGTGATAAGTCCTTTGGCCGTTCATTTTACTGCAGCACTGTACAAAGAGAATTGAACTTCAATTTGATATCGCTGTTTACTCAGGTGCTCTTCCAGGGCGTCATTGATTTGGGAAAGGACTAGTTTGGCTTTAATTACGTTACGTAAAACTGGTATTGCTGGTTTCTTTAAAGGATCGACTTGACTGTAGTACGCAAGAAGACTGCTAAATATTTCTTTCACTTTGTTCCCTCCTTTGATTCTACATGATCTCCGGTGTATAGTACTCTTTTAATGCTTTCTATTTGTTAATTTGATTTGACAGTTTCCATGAATTTTCGGTTTCCTGAATCAGTACTGGTTCATTTTTTTTTCATTTGTTCACTTGTACTGGCAGATGGTCGCGATGAGTTTTAGAATTCCTGTTGTATTTGTTCTAATTTCATTTCATAAAGGTAGCACCATCTGTTTATGACATGTTTTCTATTAACTATGTTCTTTTCTGTGAGATGAAGTTCTGGGTAACGTTTCATTAATTCGCCACGAAGAGCGGCGTGAAGAGATTGCCTCCATCCTGGGAGTGGAATATGTTGAGGTTGGTTGATGTAATAGAACGCTCATGTTATTTCGGAATTTATCTCGCGCGTCCATCTCTTACACTCAGTACCTTTTCTCCTGCTAGCAGTCTTCCTCACGGGTGGCGAGCCAGCAGGCAGAGCGTCTTTTGGTTCTTCTGCCCGTGCGGTTAATCCACATTGTTGCACCTTTCGTCGTCTGGAGACTGACTATGGTTCCCATCGAGGGCAGCCTCATGCCTCGATGTATTTGAGACATTACTTCTCTTCTTGTTTCTCTCCATAATTGCATTTTCTACGTATTTGCCAGGCGAGTTTGTCAGAAGAGCCCACCTTTCTAGTTCACCATTGGGGTTCATTGTCCCTCATCTGCTGACCTTACTGTTCACTCTTTCTGTTTGCAGCGGTGTGCTCCAGGTCAGTTGCTACGTTGAGAATGAGTTGGGACTAAGAAAGGAATTATCTGATTAGAAAAATTTTATAGGTGAGAAAATAGCTTGTTTTTAGGAAACGGGAGAAAGTGAGCCACTTAATCCTTCCACTGACTCCTACCGGTATGGTGAAGGAAAAGGACGTCAGAGGGAGGTTTTCTAGGGCAGGTCAGTCCCCCTTGGTAAGTAGGGGAAACAGGGTTATTGCACAGTCCCTACCTTCCGACCACGGCCGACGATACGTATAAATTGCAGGTGGGGAGTGCTATGGGTTGGGGGGGGGGGGGGTCATGTAAAATTTAATATATTTACGTTTTCCTAAAGAAAAACATGATCATGGTATAAAATATGTGGTGTATTCAATATTTTTAATTAATAATTTATATAACATATTAATAATTTGCTTTTATGTTTTTTACTTGCCAATACACGACAATAAAACGTTGGGAAATATAGCTCGGGGTTGTGAAATATATGCGACTCAATACTTTAACCCTTGTTTTCTCCAAACTACGATTTTGGACTTAAGAACTTTAACCCCGTGACCACAGATTTGTAGCAAAACTTAAAGTAAATTCTGTGTAGTAATAAGAAGAGCTTCAGTATGGAGTTATGGAATAGTCGCTGATCTCGTCACAACGCCAAGATTGCTGGAATAATCTTTGCAAAGGTAAGTTTAGACAATAAGTGACAAACAGACTTTAAAAGACAGTTTAGCAAGGCCAAGACATGCTTAATTTTAAGGTGTAATATTAAATTAAAAAAAGAATTCTCATTTTTTAATAGAGATTCGATGGCCATCAAAGTAGGTAACAATAAGAAAAATGTAATGAGATATTGTCAAATTTTAAAAGAAATAGAATATTGAAGTAAATTAATTTTGCAGCTGACACTTAATGTTGCTGGCAATTCCGTAACAGATTACAAGTTGTTAAAGTAGTTAAAGGATATTTCCTTACAAAATTAAATCATTACCATCCGAATACTCGTATGAGCAGTATTTTCTAGCCCACGAGAAGAAGGACAGTACCCTGAGATAATGTAAGTATGCAGACGCCCATAACCTTAATAAAAATTAGAGCTAGCAACTCCATTAGATTAAATTGAAAAAAAGGGGCAAAGTATAGTGAATTGCGATTTTGCAAGAGAGTGAATACGATCCACTACAATATATCGCATCAGCAACTTGTCTTTTTGAGGTTTGTTTTTCATGGTGTAAAATTTTGACTTTATGAAACCCAATGAAGTAGTTAAGCTCTGTTCTGTGTTTAGTCAAAGCGGTATATAGTGCCGCATCTTTGTTGATGTATTCATGCTGGGTAACCCGTTTGCTGAGATATTGCAGTTTTCTCCTATGTATACCTGTTGACTGTCATTACACGGGATAGAGTAGACTACATTAGAATTAACCCCTATTTTGGGTTTATCTTTGTGTTTGTCTTATAAATGACTGGCCTTATTACCAGCAGCAAAAATTTGCGAATTCCAATATCATTTTACGAACGTATTCACAATAAAATAAAGGCCTACTTCAGATAATACAATTTAGACGTCGTATTTTACAACTTAAATAAAACCTGGTTCTATGGTACTGTTGAGGTGATTCCAATGCTTTTTACTCAGACCGGGAGGTTCTGGGATTCAAGTTCCGACGGTGGTAGGATTTTCGATACAAGCTAGATAGCTAGGTCTATACAACCGCTTCCTGGAGGAGAGTTCTAGGTTTCTCCGATCAACACAAGGCGAATGCCGGAGCAGTACCTTCACAAACGGGCCACGGACCCCGCGCGATCTTTCCTCTCTCTTCCTTGTCCTATCTTCACCCCTTGCTTACACTTACATGCGCTACCGCACACGTTGGAGTACCAGTCGGGAGCTAACAGCTTGTCGCCGCTGGGGTGGTGTGACGCTAGTAGGAGATTTCTAGAACACCCGCACGCTGGTGTGTGGGTCGGCGCCGGTTCTCACCATCCAGCTGGGAAAACACTGCCACCTCACGTGATAACGCACTACACTTACGGGGCTAATGACACTAGCAGATTTCGCACCCAGAAACACAAAATCATCAACCAGGCCCCATCTCTTTCCTAGAACACGCTCCCACTATCGCTCTTGCTTTATGCCAAAAATTACATTGTTAACGTAATTTGATATGGCTTGAACGTCCTACTTGAAGACGAAAATAAAAGATAGCGTTTTGTGTCCAAAAGCCCATGTACACTATAATCGTAGAGTTATTACAATGAACATGAAATAGGAAAGACAGTATAAAAGACAATGAAATCACAAAACAAAATACTTTTACTGAACGTCTTCTGATTGGAATGATTAGGACACTAGTGGACTTGCAACTTTCACATGAGCGGATCAACACTGGAAAGAAAACTCTTCACATTTACTAATACTAATAAAGATACAATCGTATACTTCACATAGAACTTATTACCAAGCGTAGCAAAGGAAGTAAACAACAATAAGTACATAATAAATGAAAACGAGTCAAATTAATTGACAATGCAAGCCTCGGCGAAAATAATATGTTGATACTCATGCCTAACGCAGGAAAGAATCCATCTACGACAGAGGTCAAACTGAGCCGCTATAAGTTAATGAGACACCCCAGAATTAAAAAAGATTCCAAGAATCTCCTAGCGTTTTCTTCAGCCGACTGCCGGTTACTCTTTACATTCCGATAGAACATATATTCGTCCATTCACTAGACACCAACACACTTGCGGACTCATCTGATCTGGGGTCAGCAGAACGCGAGGCCCTCCGCGACCACACATACATGAGAGACAAGGGGTAAACACCCATGCCCAAGGCAGAACTCGAACCCGCGACCCTTCGGACCGAAACACTGAGTCGGCACACCCTCGTTTCCACCTCGGCCATCCCAGTCGGCCAAAAACCATTCCAGCACAAAAATATAGTCTTCTATTTAGAGACTCAATCAGCTGATAACAACACTCGCAGATCCAGGGGGGGGGGGGACGAATTCCCCCTCAAACCCAAAGATTTTTGTTCTAAATTTACTAAGCTTATTCACACATTTATTTAAACAATTACCACTGATCTCATCACATTCCAAATGAATATTCGCGCAACGATGACATTTCTTTTAACACATTTTTAATTACATTTTCAGAAACATTTTCAGAAACTCTGAGTTCACAGTTTTTCTATTGTTCTAGAATTTGTAAACCACCCTCGTTTCATCAGGCTTCAAAAATACTCACGCAACAAAATTTAGGGGTTTTTCGATTTTCCGTAGAGCGTAAAGGCAGAACACTTCTGTTGTAACTTTTAGATTTTTAGATTAGATTTTTCTACACCTATTATTTTAAGCAAGGACACAGCCAGATCACGCATATCGCGAGCAAGATAGCAAACTTTTTGGAACGCGGCGAAGCAGCTGGGGTGTGGTTTAAAAGTGAGGGTTGTCTTAAATGCTCTGAGGTGTCGGTTCGTCCCTGGACACTTGGCTCATGACCATCTTTCGAAAAAAGTTTTCAGATAAGTAAATTGACAATTTCTGCCCTCAAATTCCTATTTAATTAACTACAATAATTCGATGCAAAGATTATTGTCTGTAAAAGAGCTCTCAGCTCATTAGAGAGACTTGATAAGTTTTCCATATGATTGGCATAAATTGTAAATAATATGATTTGATTAAATATCACACAAAACAAAAACATGCCAATTCGTCCATTTAAACAGATTTCTACCTCTTGGAAAAAATGCTTATACAAAGCAGAGAAAACAAAATCTTCGATAAAATTGAGTTTAAAAGTTATTTCCGGGTGCGAAATGCAAACCTGTTGCCGCACCACACCGGAGCGACGTCTGCCAACGGGACTGAGGGGCACCGTTTCTTTGCGATTTTGGGTAAATTTCGAGTAAAAATCACTTGCCGCACACTAAAGTACCAAGTGCGCACTAAAGCATCAAGTGTTTTATGTGCACTTATTTAATCTATTAAATAGACTAAAATTCATTTTTACTATTTGTTATAACCACGGTATGTAGCGGCGTAACAATGAACGCTGAATGCGAACCAAGCCTTATAAAAATTAACAAAATACCTGTAACGTTCCGAGAACGATCTGAGCAATATATGATTCAAGTTAAGATAATTCAGAATTGCTTTTGTTAATATACCTTTGTCTTTTTTAGCGATGAATAGTTTTCTAAGTTTATTGAAAGCCTGAGTAAGTTTTTGAATTCATGAAAATCTGGGACACAACATTTTTACAGATTTTAATCTACGTCTTGTCCTTTGTTAACTATTAATAAGTCAATAAAAATGTTGTACCTTAAATTAAAATTTCACGCAGGTACTAAGAACTGCACTTTCTTTGATGTCCCACCTCCCAATTTTTCGTGTTACGAGTAGTGTCGTCCACGATTGAAAGTAACAACCTTACAAATGATACTAGATATGAGTACACATCTCATAAGCTCCATATGAATCTTCCTCTCTGTCATTTGAACTCTCAGCAGAAACGAATCAACAAAAAGGCTGACCACTGAGAGTACTTCACCTTGTGGATGGGATCGAAGAGTTTGATGCCCCCTGGACGAAAAGTATTAATTTTCCCATGGACTCAATTATCACTTACCTATATGCCTCATTTACAGAGCCGACCTCTGGTTTATTGGCGCCCAAGGAGAAATATTATTTGGCGCCCCACCAATAGACAAAAAGATATTTTACAAATTTAAAAAATCTATTTATTATTACAATAGTTAAACAATTTTTTGACAAGGAAGAATATAATTATTTGAAGAGCACTTGCTCTTACATTTGCAAATACGTTGATCACATCGGCAAAGTCAATTTTGTTCATTGTATCATGGATATGTATATGTGTGTGTGTGTATACACACATGCCCACATACACACGCATATACATATATACACATATATCTATATATACGTAAACTAAAATAATTTTACAAACTTTTGGTATTTACAATTACATAATTTTGATATATTCAACCACAGGAATTCAAATCAAAGAAATGGGAAAAGAAAACTTTCAGAAAGGCATTTTTAAAATACACTCAGTCTGTGCTGTGTAAGCCAAGTTCACCTTTGTTTCACTCATCAGTTCTTCAATGAATCTAACCCCTCCTCCCTCCTGAGTTATATCATATCCTGAAGAAATTGGAAATCACACTCTAGCAGAAGTTTCTTTTTTGTTGGAGTAACTAAGGTATTTGTAGGAGCTAATAATATTTATTCATTTAATTAAATGTTTCATTATCTTAAGAATACATTTCAAAACTTTACTTTTTTAATTATATTTCGATGGATATAAAAACTAATTTCAATACTTCATTTTTTCTTAATTGTAGAAAGTTAAAAAAAAACATAATAAATGTAAAAAACACACTAACTAAATATCACAATGTAACTAAACACCTGACAAATCGCCAGTCATTATTGGAGAGCAAAAAGTTAACCAACAACCTAATTGTAAAAGAAATTAAGCAAGATGTTTTATACTTGGAGTAATATCCCAACAACATCATAAAAGTTTACAAAACTAGTGGTGCTGCAACAGCACACTTTGCAATTTTCCAAAATTCACAGAGTTCAACAAAAAAGATGCTTATGTCATTCTTTTAAGCTTTCTTTGTTCTATCCGTGAAAAGAAAGTATGAAAAAATGTTGAGCGGTTTTTGAGTCAATATTTTTTATAATTTCAAAAATCAAAATATTCAATTGAAACTCAGTGGGTCTTCAGTTCATTTAAATCGACCGGGTAATATGAATTTTGGAGGAAATCGGCTAAATGGTTTATGTACTAGCGTTGGCAAGATCTCTTTATTCAGGAAAATAAAATGATATTAGATGATCAGAAGGTATGCAAATACTCACGAGTATGAATTATCTGACATCCAGCACTATCAAAGCTTTCACCAAGCATCATCAAAAACAATGTTTATTAATTTTGTTTGACAGAAATATCCTTCTCCATTGGCAGTTTTATCATAGAAAGTAAAATGTTAAGGGAGTTTTTACCTTCACTTTGTTCTCTTTAATGACATCATTAATGAAATGACCATTTGAAGATTAATCACACATTATCACAACTGGTTTACCAAACCTTGCAATAGCAATTATAAATATCTGAAAATAGTACATAAACTGACTATTAAATACAGTTAAGTTTCTCTATTGAGTGCCTAAATTGAATCAGAAACTGGAATTTTTCTTCTGCAGAACCCCGTCTTGATCAGGTTTTTGTCCAGTTTTCCTGATCCTTGAGCAAATGCTGAGATGGCCCCTTGTTTTGCTTCTGGACATTAATGTAACTTCAATTTAACTTTTCCCCATAGCATGTCACACAGTTTTCAACTGTTTTTAATATAAATAAATAAATAAAAAAAAGTTATCTGACAGTTCACCACCATGACTCCAATAGCATTAGCAACAGCAGATTAATTTTTCTTTTCATGAAAGGTCTAAATCAACAATCACAGGTATGGTACGGGATAGTATTCATTCTTTAATATACACTCTTATAATATTTCCCTATTGCCTGTCAGTATGAAATGAAAGAAATTATATGAAATAGTAATAGAATTTGTGGGTCAATATTGAAGACATTTTGGCCAACTTTAATATTCTTTATGCCCATTGCAACAGCAACATTTCATTTGAATGAATAGCTCCAAAGGTTTTTCAGCTCGAACATTGGCTGGGGCATTATCAGCTACCATAAGCCATAGTCATGTGCCCGCCCCATTTTCTCAGGATGGACGGGGAGCTCCCAGAAAAAATTTCCACAATCTACCATGCATGGACTAGAGAATTAGAATACCAGTTGTTTTTTTTTCTTTCTTTCTTTTTTCCCTCTCAATATTTACATTATCATAACCAATGATTTCTGAGGTCAAAATGGGCAAAGATTTATGAGCTAATGAATAATAGACGTGCCAAGATTTTTCTGGTGTTTAAAGCAATCTCTTATCTCTTGGGATATGAAGCTACTGATCAGAATAACCAGTTGCTTGTTCAGACAGTGGTTGAATTCAACTCAGTTAAGTAGTTAATGTCAATAAACTGCTACCATCAGGGCTCAAACATTATGATATGCTGGTCAATGATGCCGCATTGGCAACCATGATGACAGTGAGCTATTGTACCTGGTGCATCTTTTGTCAGTGTAAAAACACTGTATTTGTATACATATATTACGCTACAGCTGCAAAGAATGCCAGCGCATCATTTAGAGCTGAATAATGTGAATTCCAGTCCCCAACACATTTTGCCAGAAGACAATTCTTTAAAAGATTGCCCTGACTGTATCGATACTACTAAAAAATATATATATATATATATATATATATATATATATATATATATATATATATATATATATATATATATATATATATGTATGTATCATAAAAACTGTAAAAATAAAAAGTAACTGTGTATTTATGATAAAAAAATGAACTCTCTGAAAAACATAACAGTAAACTTTCTCAAGCTCATTACTACTATTTTTCCAGTGCTTAAAATAACATTGGTTCAATCAACTCTCTATTTGATGTATATTTGATGCTAATAAGAGCAATTTTAAAAAGTTGAAAGTAAATCCTAGATGGGAGTCATTATGGGCAATTTTTTTAACTTTTGATTGTTGTGATCTAACTCAGGTATTAAAAATCTTAGTGTATTTCTTTTAAAACTAATTTGCAGTTTTCAAGTAGATTGACAACTTTAAAGCAACTTCCAAAGCAAGTGCTTCTAATTCTTATCAGGAGCAATCAAATATGTGAAAATAACTGCACTTAAGCCACACTACTCATAGAATGTGTTTAGGGTCTGAAAAATGGACAATAAAACAGGTCTACAAAATGAAACTTCTTGTAATCATCTGAAATAAAATCAGATTTTTCTAAATCAGTTTTTAACACAGGTAAAGGTTTTGCATTCTGATTTGTGCCATCATCACTCACCATTTTTCTACAATAGCAAATCCATTTATTACACTAAAAATTGGTATACTCCATTTCCTTATAAATTGTGTTGGTAAAGGAAGAGTAGAACTTACAGGTTTTGAAATGTACACAATAGTCTTTTGGTTCCGTTAACAGAATCTGAAGTTTTGTTTTTCCCTATGTTCACACACTCACTGAAAATTTGTTCAGGCATCTTGTTCTTGAGATGTGTTGAGAAATATTAATAACACATGGATATAAACAAAAGATACTCCCGCTCTTCTGCAGCAACAAGAACACTGGTCTATATTAATATTGTATATCAAGGCGAGTTTCAAGAAAGCTCCATTGACAACACATGACTCCAGCAAAGAGAGGCACCTACATTTATATTAGTATCTTATGTGTTTTGAGCATGGAGCTGTAAATACCATGGAGCTATTCCTAGCTCCATGGTTTCGAGATATAAAAGACAAAACAAAAGCTCATCAGTCCAGCAGTCCCTGAAGGAACAGCTTTGCCATGGTTTATTCACACAGACACCATATGAAAACTGTTCTATCTCCAAAACAATTCGTATTAGAGAAAATCTAAGCACGCATTAGGCATCAGAGCATGACACTTAGTAAATATCACTTATTTTATTTTCTGATGATTTTTCATTGTTGACTAGGTAAGTCCTCATTTTAGGGGCTAATCTGCATATTTGCAATATTAAAACTATTTTATCACAAAATGATATGTGCAAGAGAAATTATAAGAACATAATATATTTGGAAGCAGGGCATACTTAGTGTTAGTAAATTACACATAATTTTACTTCTGATGATTTTTCATTGTTGACCTGTGTAATCAATTAAAATATTTGCATTGTACAGCTGTTTGCTCATTTGCAATTTTTAGATCCAAATCTTAAAATACCATTTGAAAAGATACTTCAAGATATAAGTGTAGTAATGAGGGTCACCTTCACATGCCTTAGTGTATACCATTCTCTCCTTCCTTCTGAAAATCCCTTTCAATAAAATTGCAGGAAGAGAGAGACCGATTGAAATGGAGTTTTGGGAGGAGAGAGACTCCCAGTCACAAAATCTGTTTTTCATTCTCAAACTAGATTATTTTAAATTGGCACCTCATATAAATGTCAGTCTGATACCATTTGTAGCAAGTTATCTCTCAAGAATTACTCATATGATCTCATAGTCTGTTTCAAAAACCAATTTCTGAAGATTTTTCCTCACTTTTCTTCCTATGTATCAAATGTGAGCCTCACTGCAGTAGCTCCTGGTCATTGCTCATCACTGGTTTGGGGCTTGTTCTTCCCTATTCATAAGTGGATGTGCACTGGGATTGCCATCATTCATTCTGTAAATATGTTTAAAAATTCAATATCAAAAGCCTGTTGAAAGAATTGAATATACTGTTATCATGATATTCACGTACTATTATCACTATAATATTCTAAAATTTCACTAACTCATAGATACTTTTTTCCTTTCACTACAATAAATATTATGATTTTGGTATTAAAATTTATTGTATTAAAATAAATATATTTTAGTTAATATTGAATTTTCTCATAAAAATTCTCAGGTAATAAAAAATCATACAAAAATAAATGCTATATATATAATACAATAAAAATTATAATGTATATTATCTTCACAATATTTTGCTTCATAAAAATCGATTTTATTTAAATGCTCTAGAGTTTTTCAAGCAATTATCAAATAAGTTTGGAAATCAATGTCACTTAAATCATAGTAAAACTATCAAAATCAGTTAATTCTAATTTTTGAGTAATAAGAAAACAAGCCCCTATCACTTTCATATCCCTCAGTAAATACATATTTTGAAACAACTCTTATGATAATAACAATGTCATAAAAGGGGGCAGATTTGCCACAATGCCAAAAATGATAAATAAAATGCTCTTAAAATGTTTTCAAAAAGTCCTAAAAACAAAGAAAAATGACTTAAAAAATTGATCAAAACCAATCATCAATTGATCAATCATATGAACAACTCAAGCTGTTGGATATGTTACTGATGTAATGGAGGCTTTTTCCTTTTGTTCAAGTGAACTCAGCTTGTAAACTTTTGGTTTGGACTGTTCTTTAAAAGAAAATCTCTGCCTTCGTTTATCACAAAATTGGCCAAATTAGCAATGGTGCCTATAGGCGTCACAGGAATCTTAGATTACATAGTGCTCACAACGGCTGACATTACAATATATGAGGGAAAAATCGAACAGGCTACTCAGGAATTCTCTGGCGAACATTTGTTGCACCTTGTAAATATTGTTTGAAGCAAATACCATTAAAATTATATTAAAATCAATCAAATCAGTGAAAAATGCATTAAAAGTTACGTAAAAAGGTAAAAAGTAACTTATTAGTCCAAATCGATGAAAAATGCTAAGAAATGACTTATAAAAATAGGTCATTTCGTTTTGTCATTACATAAAATGAATTTCTATACTAAACAGCATTGTCCTAAAGTGAAAAGAAAAAATTTACTTTTCATTCAAATCAGCCCCTAGTCATAAAGTTTCAATCCATTATAATAGACGAGTTAGTTGAAGATTGTAGCTAACTCTTCAACTGGCTTTCAATTCTAAAATTAGGCCAACATATAATACACTTTCTTTCTCAAAAAATGTTTATTGAAAAGCCTCAATTAAATTATTTTTGAAAATAAATGGAAATGATTCAATTCTAAACATTAACTGCTAATTCAAAAGAATTATTATTCACATGCTTAAAGATTAATGTAAGAACATATCCATAAAACTTATTTTATAGATACTATTCCCTTCAAATATAGTTTTTCAATTATATTTATTACAGAAAACAAATCTTAATAAATAAGTTCCTCATTTCATTCCAAACTTTGTTTCTAAATATAAATAATAAATAGAAGTTTTTATAGAGACTCAAGCCAAAAGTGTGTGTCTGATATAAAACATCAAGTTGGTAATGAATTGCAATCAAATTTAACTTGAAAACAAAACCCATAAAAAGAAATTATTAATCTCATGAAAACTAATAGAAGGTCTTTCTTAAGTATTCTGCTAATTATTCCATTTCACATTAGATGTAGTAAGCTTGGAAAATTCTCATTTCGAGCTTAAAATTGTTATCCCTTATCATATATTATAATGTAAACTAGTTACAACATAACATATATAATATTATCCAAAAATAATACTAGAGAGAGAATAGAGGTCAATGTAGACAGCAGAGAACTTCAGTGATAATAACACTTGGCAAAAGTTGAAGGTGTGGGTTCAAATTGCATGTAAGGCATTGATCCACATTGTGAATGTTATAGAGAAAGCAAAGGCAAATCACCAATGTTTCCCATACAATCATTGTATCAACATTCATTAACTCCTGTTGCCAAGTATCTCTTCTCTGGTCACCAACATCCCAATAAGGATATGGCTCAGGAAGAGGAGGAAGATAAAATTGAGAAAAGCAGTGTAAGAAAATAATATATTTGAATAAAGCAGTTCCCTTTACATCTTATTCTAACCTTTCCATATAGTTATCATTCTTCTTGCCAAGAATTTCCAACAATTTCTTTGACATATAATATGGTCTTGCAGGAGAGCCATCATTTCGTTCTAGATCTTCCACTGAAAGAGAACACAACAATTAATTTTTGGTTACGATACCGTAGATACATATTGTTTTTGGTGTTTAGTAAACAGTTGTAACTAGGAACTAATACAACAATTAATTTTTGGTTACGATACCGTAGATACATATTGTTTTTGGTGTTTAGTAAACAGTTGTAACTAGGAACTAATACACACTTTAGAATAGCAATAGCTTGTTTATACTTTGCATCACTGCCAAATTACCCATTTGAAATAATATTGTGTTAATATTTAGTACCAAGAACAACATCCCAATATCATACTTTTGGAATGTCTTTGTATTTTTTGTGCCTATATTTTTTCAAGTAGTTATTACATATCTTTGAACAAACATCCTCACATTTAAAAGTTTTCATAGATTAAGTATTTTACCAAAAATGAAGGACTGAACCGCAAAAAAGAGTGTTATTATTAGATCCTGTGTTTTGTTTTTCTTAATTAATCATATATGATCCTGCTAAATGATTTCCAACACAATTAATTTTCTATCATTAATTAAATTCAGTCATTAAAATCAATGCAGTAATAGATTCAGTTCCATGAGAAATTTGAATATTTGGATTATTTGCTTAAATTCATGTTGTAGAATAGGAATATAAATTTGCAAAGATATGTTTTATTGGGGGGTAATAATTTTCAAACATGGAAGACATACATTGAAGGAATTTTGATACAGAAAACATGGAATTATGTGTGAAAATACGCCACTCTCTGCAAAAAATGTTATGGCTACAAGTTATAGCAATTAAACTCCCCTCAATTTTTGTTGTTGTCTATAATACCAAAAATGTTTTAAATTTGTCTCTTATATTGAAGAATAGTAGTGTGCAAGAGTCCATCTATTTGAGACAACAATCAATAGGATAACCATTTGCAGCTGGTCACCAATAATTGTTAGCTTCTAGTATTAATATTTGATTACAGCCAATAGCATAAATACTTCAGCAACAAAGGTTACGAATACACTTAAGAATGGTTTAAAAAGATTTTTACATAAGAGACAACTTAATGAAAGAAAATGATTAATGCTTGGTGCTTTCTAATTAAAATATAAATGTAAAATAATATAAATGTTTTAATATATTATACAATATAAAGATATTAATGTATTAAATAAATAATTTTAATTTATTTCTGGAGATATTACTGTCGTTCTTTTCTTTTTTTGGCATTTAATGAATGAGTTTCAAAATATTACAATATCCTAAAGAATAAAGCATTAAGAACTGCGATATCTAAAAAAAGAGCATTCCTATGAATTAGAAAAATGTTTTTGAAAAAATACTTACAAAAGCAGAGAAATATTGTATCTATAGCCATTGCATAAACTGAGAAAAATACACATGCAACAAAGTATGTGCCTATTGCAACAATAAAGATCGGCACTAAATAATAGGCATATTCCTCAATATCTTCATCACCATCATAATGTACATCGTTGTCAAAAATAAGAAAAGCCACAGCCACCACTCCAACTGTTATAAGTAATTTTCCTAATAAGAGGAGGAAGTCTGTCACCTAAAACAAAATTAAATAATACAGTAAGTACCCCCTCTCTTACTTTCGACAAGTGGAAAGTGGGTTAATTTACCAACTTTGAACAGGTACATTTACTGAGTGGGTACAACATCTACTTGGTGTGGGTACAATATGTAACCACACCATATATTTTTAAAAAGTTACTGATGGTTTTAAAATATAGTTCTGGCAGTACATGTATTTGTCCGACAAGTTTTTATTAGTAGTTAAATAACACTTAGTCGTTTGTTTTTTAAATAGTTAATATATTAAATATTTCAATATGGCAGTGAACCACTGTGTACTGATTTAGAAACTGTTGATTTTAATTATTATTTGAAAATATTAAAACTTGATTGTGGCAAGTTTGAATCATAACATTTAAAATAGATTTATTTGCATTCAAATTTAGTTGATTGTTGACTACTCATTGATAAGGCTATAGAGTTCTAAAATGAATCCTTATAAAGTAAGGAAGAATGAAATTCAAAACATGCTACATGAGGAACTAAATAGACAGTGAGATAGAAGTGATATAGATAAATGACTAGATAATAGTGATGTGTGTGATCAAAAAATTACCTTTATTATCTGCTAATAGGAACAACTGTATCCTTAATTCATATTATCATAATTTTATAATAATAAATATATTAAAAAATTGGTATTTATTTGGAAAAAAATAGTGGGGCCAAATGTTCTCAGTCAGTAAAATTTGTAAAACATTTATCTTAGTAAACAAAGGGTTGAACTGAAATTCAAAATATCATTTCATAATATGATCTATATTGGTTTTCACAAGGTTTGCTTGTGTATGTAGATTATCAATGAACAAAGCAATGATAGCAAATTAGAAAAATTGACTATTACTACAGGCACTGTGAAATAGAAGATATTACTGAATATAGTCAAATTTTATTTGCTGTTCACATCATGATAACGTAAGTGAAAGTAACAATGTTTAAATATTGTGGGAAGATACATTTCTCATCAAACACCATTTGCTTTGGTCAGTTCTCGGCCCCTTGCCCTTACAAGCAACTGATTTTTTGTTTTTGTTAGATAATAAAATATCTTTAGTCGCATTGTAAATAAACACAATTGGTAGGCACAAAAGAAAGTATAAAAGTGTATTTAATAAAATAATTCTTAATGGGGAAGGTAATAAAATTACAATAACCAATTATTTGGTAAAATCATAATATGAAGACCCAGCCTTTGTGTGAGAGCTCTTGTCAGATTCAAATTATTCCTTTAATTTTATTACTATGTAATTTCTTTACTTATTAAATTCCTTTATGTTTCATTTTCTGACATGCTGTCAATATTTTTAAATAGTACCAACTATTTTTAAGTAACATGAAATTATCACAGAAATATATATTTA
Source organism: Gryllus longicercus (assembly GCA_038098605.1). Taxonomy (NCBI): domain Eukaryota; kingdom Metazoa; phylum Arthropoda; class Insecta; order Orthoptera; family Gryllidae; genus Gryllus; species Gryllus longicercus. The sequence goes on from JAZDUA010000283.1 coordinate 130,614, forward strand.
TTTCTGCAAATAATTATCACTCACTTTATCTAAGACCAAAACTCGAATAACATTTCTCATCACTAGGTTAAAACCATCACGAGAAGAACGGCAAAAGTTTTTGCCATGTATTGCACACATTATGTAGGCATTTCGATTGATAAATTTTATAAAACTCTCCAGGCACATAAAGAAGCATTTGCAGCAACACATCAGGCATTTTGCTAGTCCACTATCATATTTTCTTAATTGCTCTTCAACATATTCAAGAGCTGTTCTAATTAAGCGACATATTGCCAAAATCAATGAGCCAAAAGCAAGAGTTCCCAAATGGTACCTGTAAAATAAGTAGCAACCATTAAAATTATTTTTAAATTATTTAATAAACACCATTGCACAGTGAAAATATTAGGCACAAAATAATTCTAGAAAAAAACTCAAATTGGAAAATTATATATCTTACCTTACAGCTCTTCCAACACTTTGGGTCAAAGCGAAAAAAGGAACATCAGATTTGTTTCTAGTCCAATACCATGTTGAAAACGTTCCAGCCAGAGCCATGTCACTAAATGCAGATATGAAACACAATATCCAGAAGAAACCAATAATGTTTATAGCATGGAAGTAGCTAGTAGTTGCCCTGCTTTCATATCTCTTGAATGCACAAGCAACATCTCCACAAATGCTCATGGCACTGCTGCATTGTTTATTGAATGTAAATGGTTCACAAGAGTCTCCATTCTAGAAAAGTTAAAATCTCTTGTACAACAGACAATTCAAAAGTTATATTATAAAAATGAAATACTTGGGATTTCTGTTCCAAAAATCATAAAATCTTTCATTAATTTCACATAATGATTTTCTTAATGATGAGTTCAAACCCCCATTTCAATCTGGTTTTTCATCCAGTTTCCCTTGATCCTTTGAGCAAATCCTGTGACGGCCCCTTGTTTTGCTTCTGGACATAAATAGAGCTTCACTCTCTGTACATGGTTTCTTGAATTTAGTGGAAAATATGTATAGTTATTCAAGCAATCATTCTATTTGTTCTGGCAAAATAAAGACTATTCATTTACTTTGGACACAATAAGTAATAAGAGCTTAATATTAAACCATTGGCAATAGTTTTTATTAGATGGTAGAAAATATTTTCTTGCCAAAACTGCTCTTTGCAACTTATATTCATAATTCAACATAAAATAATATAAGAGTTAGAGCCAAATATTAAATTAGAGCCAAATATTAAACCATTGGCAATAGTTTTTATTAGATGGTAGAAAATATTTTCTTGCCAAAACTGCTCTTTGCAACTTATATTCATAATTCAACATAAAATAATATAAGAGTTAGTATAAAGATCTCAAAGCTCTAAACAATATGCACAGATCACACTTTTTTTCCATAATACATCACTCACAGTTTTTAATTTAAGAAAAATGTTTAAATGAACAAGCAAATAAAGAACAATTTATTTCTAGCTGTCACTTTCATTTCTTTCCTTCAATTCAGGTGGAAGTTTTCTAGTATCAATACAAGTTTAACTAGATGTATTTTCTAAGCATTTCATTTGTATGGAATGACATAACAGTGGTTGTATAAACAGTTTTAGACAAATATTAAACTGTCTTTAAATTAACTTAATAGTAAGTATAGTACAGTATAAGTATAGTAATAGAAAGTATTGTATTGAAGATAATGCAAATTTTCTTGAAAAGGAATATTACAAGTAAAAATGTTTGAGTTTATACAAATTCCCAGAATATCTAGTGCTAATTTCTTCTAATGACTGAGAGATGTAGCTTTTATGAAAAGTTTCTACTTACAGAATATGTTTCGCAAATACAGTTTTTATTATCAAGTCCACGAACTTCATAATTAGGATTTCCTGAAGATGCTATATATACCCATACAGCTACTGTCCAAGCAATCACAGCCATTTGAAATATCCAAGGCCCCAATGGAAAGAATAACGTACTCATTACATTTCCAACAGCTCTGAAAAAAAGACATTATATTATCTCAAGTTAAAATCAAATTCTTGAAAGAAACTGATCATAAATATAATGTTTCCTTAGAGAGAATATTTTCTTATAATAAGCATTGTTCATTACACCTGTAATGGGCATTCATTATTGGTACAAATTAACTATACACATACAACATACATAACACCATTTGTTAATTCACATCTCCAAGTAACTGACAATGGAGAGGAAAAGAGGGAATTCTTTATTCCTAAACAAATAGAGTGTTTTTTAATGTAAGTTAAGGAAGATGATGCTTGGTGAAATAATATGATATTACTGTACTTGAAGTTAATGAAATGGATCTGAACTTTCCTTCAATATTTTGAATTCAATCTATCCCACAACATAATATTTAATAAATATTCTAATATTGTTTATTTTGATAAAACGGGAGGGTCTCTTGGCTTGTTACAGTAACATTAAAGATACTAATTTGAATTTTATCTTAAAATTTGAAAACCTGGCATAATTATGCTTCACTGCAGTAAAATATGTTCTTAGAGTAGTATAGAAATTACACATTTACAAATGTATGAAAATCTACTTTTTACCTATAAACTATTACACAATAATGCCAAAACTACCTTAAACTAATCAAAGCAATATTTTCATTTCCAGCATAGAAATTTATTTGTGTTTTACTTTGATTTAATTATTACAGATATAGATATAAAAGTAAAATATTACATGCTACTTTTCATGGCAACTTATTAAATAAAAATTAAAAATGAATGTATTATTAAATTAGTTAGTTACATCTGCTTTAATTTAATTAATAATCGAACTTTCAGCAATACAGATATATATTTATTAATGATACTTTCTGGGGGGAGAAAAATTACCTGCTTGCTTCACTAATGAGAGCTGTAGCAAGGCGAATTCGAGTGCGCAGAAAAATTATCAATAAAAACACAACAACCAAAACAATACAAGATGCTATGAAGAGTATCAGCCATGATATTTTAATAGGTCCTCTTGTGGGATCAAGATCTTCCTCATTTCTTGCTTCAGCATATTTTGTCCATGAAGCATAGCAACCTTTAAATATCAAAAATATTATTTTTAATATTATTTTATAATTTTATAAACTCTCAGTTTAAAACATTATTTAATAATTATAACATAATTCTCTTTTTGACATTTTTTATTTTTATTTAATGACAATCTGACAAACTCAAATATTTCCAACTACTGTATTCTCTAACACTACATTACTGAATTCTCTAATGTACAACTCTTAACATTTGTGTCAATAGGAAGAAAATAATAACAATTCAATGCAAATCAATGATTCAGCAATACCACACAGTAAACAGTTTTTAAAAAAATGATAAATTATTTCCAACCATTCCATATTTTTGCAGGTATTTGCAAGTCAGAAAAATAATAATGTATATGTAAAGGAGGTAACTCACAGAATCCCAGGAGAGCAAGTACACCAATCAAAGATACCCAGACCAGAATCCAGGCAAACCATCGCATGATCACAATGTAAATCATGCAGAGCACCATAGCAATCACTAATGCAACAACCAAGGTGACCCAATTCTCTTCAATATTAGTGACAATTGTATCCCCAACCTGGAATTATAATGAGAAAGACGGATATGAGAAGAAAAATATTACTGAAACCTGACATGGAGCATCATTGAATATACTGATACCTAACATAGAGCAGTCAGACCCTAAACTGTTTTACATCATAAAGATCTGATACTTTTTGTGCAATCAATCTAAATGTTTAAGAGTAGTGCTTGATTTATAAAATTTTAGTTTCCGGAACGCACCCCAAATTAATTATTAATTTAATAGAAATAATTATATATTTATAGTATAATTTAATCATGATTCCCAAAGTACCAGAATGCTGTTCTGACACATTCCACCAGAAATCAAGCCCTGCTTAACAGTATATTAACAATAAAAAAGAATTAGTCTCACATGGATAAATTGTACAGAATATCTAATAGTAAATTTAATTTTACATAGATTTCAAGATTCTGTAAATTTTTAATCACTGGTGCTATGAAATACACATACCCAGAAAAGATAAAACTCCAAAAATGTTGAAAGTCCCAAAAACTTTCATATGCAGATCACGGCCTCCCTTCAGTGCCTAAACACAGGGTTTTTTCGTTATGTATGATGGATGAGTCAGAATCAGCATAACTTGTACTGTGAATTGCACTACCCTTTGCTGATTTTTTTATCACCTAATGAACTAAGTTCAATGTTTAATGTCTTAAATCAACTAGATGTACACGTGAGGGTAATGCCTTATCCAGCAGTAGGAATTTTACAAGATGTTGTGTCATCAGGTTCTAATGAATCTGGGGGTCTTTTCTTAGCTTTGATATTATATTGTTTCGGGTTCAGTTTTTAACCTAGTACTTTGTTCCTTGCTTCCAAAAAAAAAGTTTGCGTACTTATCAGAATCATGATAGTGGGAGTTTGATATTTCAGTTTTATCATGCCTAAAACTTAAATCAGACTTGAACATCAGAAAAAGAAAAACAACAACAACAAAGAGCTTCAAACTCCAAAATTGGTAAATTGTTATTTTATTGATTTCTTCAATTTGAATTTGCATGAGTAGTAGGAATTATTAGTCTAAGTGTTAAAATGTTATACCCTCTTGAAATTCATCCATACACCTAAGAGGTTTATGACTTTTGAGAACATTGCTGATTGATTATGATGGTTCTAGAATTAGACAGGCTTGGAAGGATTTGAAACTCCATGATTGTCCTCCCTCTGTATTGTCTTTCTTCTGAATCAAATTGTATGGTATTTTTTGAATTGTTTTGTAATTTTACATATCATATTATTGTTTTATTTTTGTGTACCTAATTTTTTGTGTAGATAGAGTATTACTTGCTTTAATTATCAGATTTGTTTTGACATTCTTCTGAACAATTGTATTAGGCATAATTTCAGTTTGAATTGGACTGTATCCACCAAAAGTATGAAATTGCCTGCCTTTATATTATTTTCATTATAAAAATCCTTATAAAATCTAAAATAAATTTTTAGAAACCTAAAAATCTGAGCCCTAATATCTGTATACAATTTGACCGGGTGCGATGAAAATAGCTTGCAAGGAGATGCAATTATAAAGGATATGTTTGCTGGAAAAATAACATTTCTATTTTCTTTTCTGCCTTTATCATTGTGATAATTATACAAAAAGTCATCACTGCTGGCTCTACAAAGATGAATTACAAAAGAATATCAATACTCTGATAATTCAAACGGCAATATCTCAAATTTTCAATAAATCATTTTTTTTATATTCCTTGTGCTTCCATTAACATATGGAGTTTGATTTAACCTTTTTGAATAAAAAAATTAAAATATTTCCATACATGAAATTTTTCATTTGTTTTCATGACTTGTCAATCTTAGTCAATTGTATTTTCTAATTACCGTTCTCTTCTGGGAATGTGACCTTGCATTTTGAGCACCTCTTTCTATATCAGAAAACTTCAGTTTGAGTTCACCCTCTAAACTTTTATATAATGTATCATTCACGAAGTCTTCTTTTCGTACATAAATACAACGTCGCCCAACTGCAAAATGAAGAAACAGTTGTGAGTGGTAATGAAAAGTTCATAGTACAGCATTAACAATTTTATAAGAATATCAAAGAATCTGAATATCTTACCACTTCTGAGAGGGAGGTACCAGGCAGCACAATGATGGTACTCAATTGCATCTTGCATTTGGGCAGCACTAGGTTTCTCTCCTCTACATATACCTTTGCTTCGCTCAGTTGCAGCTCGGCCAATATCTCTATAATATTTTCCATAATACACTTCTGTTGGACACTTTTCAACACATACCTGAGACACAAAGATGTTCAGAATTGAAAAGAAAAATAGCAAATATAATGTCTTATTAACTGCATTAACTAAAGGTTCTCAGATATCTTAAATTTTGAAGTATACCACCCACATGACTAAACATTTATGTACTTCTCTCATGACAAAGTTTTTTCACATATATGTGTTTTTAAAAGTCTTGCTATGTTATTAAGAAAATTTTTAATTAGTGAGAATATATTTTAAATTTGCCTAAAAATATTTACTACAAGAATATAGATGAAACTCAGCTTCATAACTTGTTAGGACAAAGTGAACACGATGTACTGTACTTACATTGATAATTAATAACGCAGCATTTTCCATGTGTTTGAAAGCTTATAAGATTACAACAGAAAGGTTTTAACCTCAATTTCAGTAATGATACTTATATATAATTTTAACTCTCGAGTTCAGAGATTTTTAATGACCACGTTTTGCTAATGGGTATACCAGCTTAACTTGGCACAGTTTTCTTATGTTAAATTTCTTTAGTCGTAATTCCAAGTTCTTAGCTCCAAATTGAGCTGATAGCAGAACAAAAGTTAAGAAAAATATAATAATGCAATTTTTATCCTTCTCATTTTCAGCCATCTCTTGAAAAAAATTTCATCAATGAAAGAAGCAAATTTAAATTTTCAATTTTTGATTATGATATTTTATCATAATGTATAATAAATTGTTAAGAAAATTGTTTCAAATTTAATTATAAAATATATAACATTTCTTTTCGCCAATATTATTTTTTGAAGAAAAATAACATTTATATAACTGCAGTTGAAGTATAATTAACTTTAAAATATTTATGGACGAAAACTAGTTTGAAATAAAGGACCTTTGTCAAAGTCCTAGGCCTCTTGTTTTACCTGGACCTCCTGGTATTAAAGTTACTTTTTTAATGAGACTCCATACCTGAGGAGTAAAGCACCCATGTTCTCCACATTTTGTAATATCAAAGTAAAGGAGATACTTTTTATCTGCCACTCCTTCATCATATCCACAACGCTTTCCATCAGAATCCACTGGTGCTATAATTCTGCTAGGATCTCCTTGCCCAAAAGCTATGCATCCTACCACTATCCATGCTATTAGAAAGCAAACAAATAACAAGAGACAAATTATGTCTGTGCAAGATCGCTTGGCTCTTGGGCCAAAGAAATTATCGTCGTATTGCAGTGGTCGCCCTGAAACAAACAAAAAAAAAAAAACACAACAGATCTAATGCATCGTCATCATAAGAATTTAATGTATGTACTACATATTTAAAAAAAAAAAAAATTGCCATGAATCAATTTTGAAGTTTTTGAAACTAAGTGCAAGAGGTATTTTTTTCTTACTGTATCATCTGTCTTACAATGTGATGGAATTTACAGACATGTTTACTTATCAAATTACTAAGAACTCATTGTTTATTACTGGTAAAACCTTATATTCGTTAAAACAAGAATTACCTAGTTCAAATTCCTTTGGAGAAAAAATATTATTTTACAAGTAGAATAAGAATTATTCGAATTGGCCAGGGAAAATGAGATGAATGATATTTTGTAAATGAATAGTTGAAATCGGTTTTGGCTGAAATGAAGCAGTTAAGGAATGGTCAGAGCATAGACTAAGGAGGTATATCTCATTATTCTATGGTCAGAGTAGAACCGTGTTCGGCTGAACTTGTGGTTCTAAGCCCTCCTTTTTGGGAGCAAATGGCCGACGCATGGAATGGAGGAAGACAAATATAGCGTAAGGACATGATAGAAAAAAGTGACATGGTGTAGTAGGAATGCGACATCGCCACAAAACGTCGATGTTTAGAAAATCGATCTTCAAAATTAAAACATCGATGATAATAAAACATCGACCCACAACTATCGATGTGTTTAAAAGTCAATGGTTTTGAAACTCCGTTGGTGACTGTTGGCTTGAGCCGCGAATCTTAAATTCTCACCATCAAACGAAGATTAGGTACTCGTGTGGGAACGTGTGAGTGCTAATGTCGCAGGACAATTACAGTTTATAGATGGAAAAACGTATAATTTTATACACATTAGCATTATAAAGCCAAATTTGCGAAGTAGTACTCTTAATACGGATTTTGAAAACGAATTGTTTCAGAAGAGCAATGGCCCTAGGCTCTGAATACAAAACTATAGATCCTGTACAAGGTATAAAAAAATATCTCCCCACTCCCTCTCTCGTCATCAACTCTAAAAACAGTATTCGTATTATATATATATATATATATATATATATATATATATATATATATATATATATATATATATATATATATATATATATATATACTGTGGTCTAAATCATTTACAAAGCATCTTGGAAGTACATTCGAATTAATGGTGATACAGAATGGCACAGACTTACTCGCAGTTATTGTTTCGTATTCTCTTCAGTCTAGGTTAGCTTATCAGTTTTGTCCCCCCCCCCCTGTTCTTGTAGTAATAACAGTAGTAGTAACACAGATCGCGTGTGATCCTTGGTGATATATACTCTTTGGGTGATCCCCTAAGAGGATATTCAAACCAGTTGGATGCCAGCCTTGCTCTTTTTTAATTGGTACGGAATTAGGGCAGTGGTAGGGTTTAAGGCATTTCACAGGGGGTTGGACTAGCCCCTGTGAAGCAGTGAAACTCGTTTTGTCGGAACAAATTTCACGTGAGATGTTGACAGAATCGAACCTGGACCTCCTTGGTGAAAGGCAAGCGGAAATACTTTAGCTCTGAGCCACGAGTTTGCTTCTTTTCTCCCATCAACCCCTAAAAAACTGACCAACTGCCGGTACCTACTACTCCGAACGCTTCTCTGGGATCATTCACAGACAAGTGCACCTTCGCACTCCTCGGACACAGCACGGGCGTATCTCGGTCCTATATTTTTAGATAACTGCCTAAGGCTTAGTCCCACGACTGGGAAAGGTGACTCTGGGCATCAACGGATGTCACTCCAATGCTTCTGACCGGGGGGTTCTAGGTTCGAGTCGTCGATTTTAGACACTAGCTTGTCAGATAGGTCATATTTAGTCGCTGTCTGAACGAGAATTCTAGCGCCGGCTGCTCTAATCGGTAGTTTTCCGTGGTTTCTCTGATCAATACCAGGTGAATGCCGGAGCAATACACTAACAAACGGACTACACGCGATCTTCTTCTTCCTTGCCCTATTCACACACCCTTACTTACTCTTACATGCACTGCACTACAGCACACGCCGGGAGACCGGTCGGGAGCTCAGAGCTTGTCTCCACTGAGACGGTTCCCCCGGCTGATGGGAGATACCTGGTTAGGGAAAACCCCGCTAGTCGAAGGAAAGTCGACGCCGGATCTCGCCATCCAGAGGGAGGAAGGCCACCACCACCTCCCGAGAGAGAGAAAAATCACTACACTTACGGGACCAATAACCTTAGCCGTTGACGAGCCCGGTACCACTGACAACCAACCAACCAACTTGGTCCCGTTTCAGTGCTTGTACCATTGTTCTGGGTGCGTGGAGCTAGTTCCTCATTCCACTCACAGGTCACACATATTATTGCCTATCAGACCAAGAGATACTGAAGAATTAGGGTATATTTTTCATTTAGATTTAGATTAGATTAATTTAGTCAAAAATCAGTAAAAACTGTATGTGACATATGGGGGAGAAGATTATCTGCGCACGTTTTCCTGAGTTACAGAATCCTTTCGCATCATTTTAACTATAAATAGTTGAAAGATGAGTAAAAGTTTAAAATAAATAAATAAATTTTAAAAAGCGCGAGATAAGCAATATTTAAAAAACTAGACATTTTTGTTCTTTAGTTATAGAAAACTTATTTGCATCGGTAAACGAACTGCAGGTAGGATTTTTCTGAATTGCTAACAAAATAGTAACTCGCCGTTACCTCTACTACTATTACAAGCAAAAAGAGAGTTCAACAAAACGTTCGCATACTGAAGCTACATTTACGTCCAGAAGCAAAACAAGGGGCTATCTCAGCATTTGCTCAATGGGTCAGTGAAACTGGACAAAAACCTGATCGAGATGGGGGTCATTGACCCGGAAGCTGAAGTACATTATTTGTTACAAACATTTTAAGTATTTAAAAAATATGCAATATAAATGTAAACTAATTCAATATATATCACTGTTTTGTTAAAATAAACATTATATTTCTTCTTTTTCATTTATTATAGAACTACCCCAAATAAAGTAATTACTTGTCATTCAACACTAAACGCCATTACACTATAAACTATGTATGGGAACACTATAGAACAATACACTGAGCCATCCGAACTGGACATGAGCGAGGGGGGGGGGGCAATATTTACACGGGGATGTGGGAAACATTATTCACATGCTTTGAATTGGCCGAGTCTGGGGAGCTTGCAAACGGGAACGGCAACGCGAACGTAAAGAAAGACGGACACTTCAGGGAGGCGTTCACAACGGGAGCGGAAAGGATGGTCGTGGCCGGAGAACTAACTTCTAACTAACTTCTCCCCTAGACGGAATCATTACCAGGTCGCCGTCAAAAACACATGCCGTCGGGAGTGTATTTGGCAAAGATGCCTCCGGCCCTGAAACAATCAGGCATCTCTGAGCCCCTATCCCATTCACCGCTATGGATTATGACCCATAACAATATCACCCAACACTACAACGACGCGGCCATGGCGAGTGAGTGACCACAACTCCGAGAGATCCAGTCAGTTGCCCGGAACCTGCGTCCTGGTATTGGCACTGGGACAGGACGCCCAAGTACTAGGTTCTACAATGGCCACCGCTTTCAGCGGCAAACCCACGGAGGTGCAGGTACAAGACGACCAAATACGCAAATTGAAACGCTGTCGGCCGACTATACCAGTGCTGAAATACTGGTGGCATGATTTCGATAAAATATATCCTTCTTGAACTTGAAATATGAAATGTTCATTTCTTTACAATACGCTTTTTCTATTTAAAAATGAGACAAATAATTAGAATATAATATCTGTTTCAACATTTTAAAAAAATGTGACTTAATAATTTAACATATAAAAATTTGAAAACACTCTAATGTTATTTGAAAATCGAAATAAAAATACAAGTAAGAAGTATTTTCTCGAGAAATCTTTCCATTTTTCAAAAACTGTCCGTTCATTGATGTTTTCATTTTGAGTTGGTTTTATTTGCACAAAATTACTCCTTTGAAATCTATTAAAAATCAAGCTTCTTATACAGTTATTTAGGTTCTTTATCAGTTACTCTTTCTCATACATCTGTAATCTATAATGTAGAGGAATGATAATGGCCCTTGACCGCTGATTGCGACTAATGTACGCGTGTTTATGGCATTTTTGTTTTCCAATGTTACTCTTGATAATTTGGATTGTCTCGATATCGCGACATATTATTCGAATATATGATATTAGCAGTTACAAAAGACATTATACAATTTGCGAGTTGTAACGTCAATTTGAGAGATATATCTAAATACGTGTTCATAAATGTGTGGGCGTGCTCCTGATGTCAAAGCATAACAAAAAGCTCCTATGAACATGAATACGCAAACATTTTGTTATGGATGAGGTATAAAATTAAATAACCTCAATCTTGCATTTTTCTCACTTTCTTCATTACAGGTGATCATTGCATTTGTTTTGTTCCCTTTGCACCTCTCGGTTTGGCTCAGTTGTGTCTTTGGCTCTTTAGTGTTTGTTTTCCCTGAAATGTCCCAGTAAATGTTACTGTGTGACGACGAGAAAATCCATTTCTCAGGTTGAGAAGACCAAAATACGGCGTATGGAGTTCTTCGTGCTAACCACACGTGCCGTGAGAGCGTAGGCTTCCGCGGCCGGAGTCAGTATTTACTTGGCTGTCCGGGTGACGCCGCGTCCACAGCGAAGGTGCCGACGTTTCGGTCGCCATTCTGCGACCTTCCTCAGGGCGTAATGCCGTCACCCAGACAGCCGAGTAAATACACACGTACCCTTAAACCCGTGGCCGCAAGGCCGGGACGCTGCTGGTTGGCCCTGGCCCGTTCGAGGGGTGTCGCGCCAAGTACCGACGGATTATCTTTTCTTCTGGGTTGTTTTATTCACGTACCATTCATCACACTACAAGATGTATTGAGTAAAAGATATGATGTAGATGCACATTTATGGCTTAGCAGATTCGAATTTGGTAGCAGCACGTCAACATTGTGGGAGGCAACTGCCTTGTGTAATAACGTTTACATGCATCCACCAACGTTTGCTATAGAAGGTTCATTCGGACTTTCAGATTTTGGGACAAGACTTTCAGATTCTGGGAGACCATGAGAGGTATGATCCTATGCACTTGAGGAACAAGTTCTTAGTAGTGTGAATGAAACTCCACCACACGAAAAAAAGAACAGTTGCAGTATGCCAGATCCATGATACTGAAACAAGGGAATTTGTTACAGTATCATGGATCATGGGTACAGTCACTTCTTAAGAAGTACAAGAAGTATTGCTAGAAGGGAAGGCGTTTGTCACATGACCAGCTGGAAAAGTCTTGATGAAAACCCTCAGTACCTCTAATATCTCTAACTATTCACAGCATAAATTGAAGGATTAACTTGCTTCCTAAGGTACCTTTCTGCATAAAGCGACGTGTTGATATCGTATTCCCATCTACTGAGTCATAAATGTAGTGCATCTCCGTCACTTCTTTCACTGAATACATGAACTGTGATGAATCCTTACTGGGAAGAAAGAAAACGGAACAAATATCACACTGATCAACAAAGATTTTGCCACAGAACTTGGGTATGATTCTATAGTATTTTTACATGAAAAATCCAGTCCTACTTTCAAAACTTTGCTAACTTTTCTGTTTTCAATTTTTTTATTTCATTACCCGGAGATAGAATTCTGAAAAAAATATGAGATATAGTTGACATCAGTTCTTGTCTGGACGTCGTAGCGAGCGGACGTGTCTTGGGGATCGCTCTCTCTTCCAGGTAAAGAGATAATGGGCTGCGACCTGCAGGCGTACCGGGCCCGCATCGGCGGCTGGGCCGCCCGCGTGGCGTGCGTGCTGAGAAGGGGTAGCGTTCCTGCTCCTTCTCTGGACGCCTTTGCGTTGCTTATTATAGCAACATTATTAATTATTGGTGGCGTCGAAATGAATCCTGGCCCGGTGTCCACGCGACGCGGCGCACCAGTAGACGTTTCGTGGAGGTGCGTCGAGTGTTGTAACGGTGTAGGTGGACTGCGCGATGAACTGGCGCGTCTTCGACAGGAGTTCCTGAAGGTAACGGCGAAGCTGGCTGCAACTCAAAAGGAGCTCCAAAATCTGAGGGTAGCCACAAGAGTGCCTGAGGTGGAGAGGGCAGCAGAGTCCGCAACGGTGACAGTGCAGCTGGCCACAGCAGACCGGCCAACGGAGGTGACGGCGCCGGCCCAGGCGGCCGCGCCGGCCCCGACGGTTTCAACGGCGACGACGGCAACAAAATCCTATGCATCGGCTGTGAGGGGCCCAGCGGCAATGAAACTTCGAAAAGGGACGAATCGCAAGAAGTGTGTTGTGTTCGGTGACTCCATAGTGCGACACGTGGGTCACGAAAACCTACAGGTCAAGTGCTTCCCGGGAATCCGCGTGGAGCAACTGAAAGCGCAGATCGAAGCCAGTGAGGTGGAAGCCCCGGAAACTGTTATCATTCACGGAGGCTCCAATAATTTACGGGGATGTCGCTCGTTTGACCACCTCACGGGCGAGATCTACGATCTTGGGGTAGCAGCTAAGAAGCGCTTTCCATCCGCCCGCATAGTGCTTAGTGGTGTAATCCGCCGCCGGGATGTTTGGTCCCGTAAAGTCGCTAGGGTGAATCGCGACATGGACTATGTGGCAAAAGCGCTCGGATTCATCTTTGTGGATCCGAACGGGTGGATCTCGGAGAGCGCCCTAGGCCGGGACGGCGTCCACCTCAACCGGAGGGGCGTCGCGGCGCTCAGTGGCCTCTACACCAGAGTAGCTGAGTTCTGCGCACGCCCTCCTGTCAACCGTTGACGCTGTGAATGCCCGCCGATCTTGCACGCTACGGTTGAATCGCGGGCTGTGGAGATAGGAGCGGAAGCTGAGGGTCTCGCACTGGTGCTGGAAGCTTCAGCGGACAAGTGTGTGATGGCGGAGACGGCGGAGACGGCGGAGACGGCGGAGACGGCGGAGACGGCGGAGACGGCGGAGACGGCGGAGACGGCGGAGACGGCGGAGACGGCGGAGACGGCGGAGACGGCGGAGACGGCGGAGACGGCGGAGACGGCGGCGACGGCGGCGACGGCGGCGACGGCGGCGGCGGCGGCGACGGCGGCGACGGCGGCGACGGCGGCGACGGCGGCGACGGCGGCGACGGCGGCGACGGCGGCGACGGCGGCGACGGCGGCGACGGCGGCGACGGCGGCGACGGCGGCGACGGCGGCGACGGCGGCGACGGCGGCGACGGCGGCGACGGCGGCGACGGCGGCGACGGCGGCGACGGCGGCGACGGCGGCGACGGCGGCGACGGCGGCGACGGCGGCGACGGCGGCGACGGCGGTGACGACGGCGGTGACGACGGCGGTGACGACGGCGGCGACAGCGGCGACGGCGGAAACGGCGGCGGCGACGGGATATATTCAGGTGAGGAATGGCTTTCTAAGATTGTTGCAGGTAAACTGTCGAAGTATAGTTAATAAAACCATTGAGTTTTGGAACCTAGTTGATTCGTGCGATGCCGATATAGTGATAGGGACAGAATCGTGGTTATCAGATGACGTAGCTAATTCTGAAATCTTACGCTCCGGCTATAAATTATATCGAAGAGATAGAAAAACAAGAGGCGGTGGAGTTTTTCTCTGCGTTAAGACAGCGTTATATGTTAGAAATAGTTGGTTTAGTAACAACCTGGAAATTTTAGGAATGGAAATTGACGTACTAGGAAACCCCGTGGAAATTATTGCTTGTTACAGGCCGCCAAACGATGGGTATGAAATTTTAGATGAAATCGGTGATAGGCTGGAAAACAGAAACGGTCGGTCTATTCTTCTCGCTGGCGACTTAAACCTTCCCGACGCTAATTGGAAAGGAGAGGTGTGCGACAGGAAACTTCAAACGCGCGTCAATCGTCTGGTATGGGAGCAGGGATTAACGCAGGTAGTCGACAAACCCACGCGGCAAGGAGCAATTTTAGACATTTTCCTTGTTTATCCAGCAGAAATGTTCCTTTCCTGCGACGTCTTTCAGGGAATTAGCGACCACAAAGCAGTTATGGTAGAAGTTCAGGTAAATGTAATTAAGCGACCTAAGGCAAAAGGAACGATAGTCAGGCAATATAGAAAAGCGAACATTGAAGGACTACGTAGTTTCTTAAGAGAAAAATACAATCATTTTCTAAGAACAGAAGGGGGAATAGAGGAGCAATGGGGAGCTTTTAAAACAATCGTTGAAACCGCTTTAGATACGTATGTTCCTTGCAAAATACTGAAAAGTAATTCTGATCCTGAATATTTTAACGGGGCAATACGACGTTTAAAGAGAAAAGTTAGGCTAGCATTTAATAGGAGACATCGTAGCATTGCTGACATGATAACGTTCAAAAAATACTACAAGGAATTAGAAAAAGAAAAGAAAATTGCTCATGAATTATTTTTAAGAAACATGTTGGAGACGGGACGAAATAATTGGTCAAGCTTTTACAAATATGTCCGCAGACGCCGGGGGAATAAGGAAGAAATTCAGGAAATTCGAGTCACAGATAACGAGCCACTGCACGACGACCAGGCAAAAGCAAATGCGTTCAACGCGTATTTCGTATCGGTATTCAAACCAGAACGGGCGCAAGAGCATGTTCATTATTTTCCAGTAGAAAATCAATTTAAACTCCACGCATGGGAACTCCGCAATCGTATAAAATCACTGGAAAACGGTAAATCACGCGGGCCAGACGGTATCTCGACAGATTTTATTAAACTCGGTGGTGAGGCGATATTGCCCTATTTGTTAAGATTATTCAATATTTTCATTAATAATGCAAGTTTACCAGACGATTGGAAGGCAGCTATAGTGGTTCCAATTTTCAAAAATGGCGATAAAACGAAAGTATGTAATTATAGACCTGTATCCCTCACTTCAGTAGTATGCAAAATAATGGAGCATTTAATAGCCGGGTACATTCGTCGCGAATGGGAGAAAGTGAACTGGATTTTCCACGGACAGCATGGGTTTAGAAGTCAACATTCGTGCGAAAGTCAAATTGTTTCTCTTTTTCAAGATCTAGCTGACGTAGTTGACGCGGGTGGGAGGGTGGATGCAGTAGTAATCGACTTCGCGAAAGCATTCGACGTGGTACCGCATAATTTACTTATTAGGAAAGTATTAACCTCAGGAGTTGACGCTAGAGTTGTGAGGTGGATAAGCGAATTTCTAAGGGACAGGAAACAAAAAGTTCGAATTGGCAATCAGTTTTCGACTACGGGAAATGTTACTTCAGGGGTTCCACAGGGAAGTGTGTTAGGGCCATTACTCTTCTTAGCGTACGTGAACGATCTCCATGTGAACATACAATCAAAGGTGCGTTTATTTGCAGACGATTGTGTTATATACCGAAAAATCAAAGATAGCACTGACGAACAAATATTACAGCAGGATTTAGAGCATTTACGTGATTGGGCTGAAAAAAATGACATGGGAATTAATGGATCTAAAAGCAAAACAATAACGTTCGGGCGGGGACGAAATTATGAGGAACCAGACTATCGTTTAGGTGAGGTAATCATCCCAAGAGTCTCATCATGCAAGTATTTAGGCATTCATCTAGATAGTAAATTAGGGTGGGAGGTGCATATAAATCAGACAGTAAGAAAAGCGTGGAAGTCTTTACATTTTGTAATGCGAATACTAAAGAAAAGTTCTGCAAACGCCAAAGAGTTAGTATATCTTACGCTGGTTCGCCCTCTCATGGAATACGGAGTTGCGTGTTGGGATCCATACAGAAAGGCGCACCGGAAAAATCTAGATAGAATACAGAGAAAAGCGAATAAGTTTACCTATAGACGTAACGTAACAAAAAAGTCATGGGAACCTCTAGAAACGAGAAGAACAAAGGCGAGGCTTTGCGCTCTTTATAAATCGTACGTAGGTCAACCAGCTTGGAAGGAAATTCAGATTAGACTAGAAAAACCAAATTATTTCGGCCGAAGCGATCACACCCACAAAATTCGAGCAAGGAAACAAAATTCAGATCTTGGGAAGTTTTCCTTTTGTAATAGAACAATTAGAGATTGGAACAGTTTACCTGCGGCAGTTTTCAAAGCTTTTCCTCTCAGTGTCCGAAGTTTTAGAAATAAGTTAGAACAAGATAACAGTAATTGATATTAAATGAGTAAGTGTTGTGTAGTGCGGTGTAGTGCTGTGAAGTTATGGTCAGTGTAATTCAAAACAAAAAAGTGTAGTGTAGTGAAGTGTAGTGAAGTGAAGTGCGGTGAACGCGATCAATGCTCATTTCAATGCTGCTTTTCGTCTTGTACTGTATTGTACGGTATTATTATTATTATTATTATTATTATTATTATTATTATTATTATTATTATTATTATTATTATTTATTATTATTATTATTATTATTATTATTATTATTATTGTTATTATTATTATTATATTATTATTGTTATTATTTTATTATTAATGTAAGTCTTGTAATTTCTGCAATTATTGTTACTTAACCGCCACCGGGTCATACCCATTTGCAGTTCTAATAAATCTATCTATCTATCTATCTATCTGTACGAATCTTGGCGAGTTTCTGTAAAAAACATTGCCAAGAAATTCAAATTTTAAAAAATTAATTATTATTCTATATTTTTCTGTTTTATTTCTAAGGTGACGCATCCAAAAAATCAGTAATAAAGTGTTCTTTACTTCCGAAATTTTGTAGATTTTTCTTATTGGTGCGTCAAATTAAAAAAAATAATAACTCTTTTCTTCGTCATTTATACGTAATAAGTTAATCACTTTTCAAAAGAAAAATACTATCAGACGAAAATCATATTTTGCCAAACAAAAATATTGCGTATTATTTTTGGCGCCAAATTTAAATTTTCAAAAATAACAAAATTAAGGGGGGCTTCTGTCTCACTCCCCAGAAGTAAATGATACATAAATAGAAAAATAGATTTTAATGAATTTCTTTACTAACGAAATTCATACAATGTATCAATTGTTAACGTTATAAATCCAGTCCTTTCTCTGAAATATATGGGCATCCTAACAAACGTGGCACGTACAGAACCTCTCCTCATTTTTGTTCCCTCCTCTCCCCTTACACACTCACTCTGTTACATGAATTAAACTATCACACATTTTGGGAGGCAAGTAGAAAATGTTGTTCTGGTTGAGGCAGCGCACCGCTTTAGGAGATATCTGGAGAGGAAAATCTCTTCCAAAACTCACGTAAGTCAAGTGTAGGGTAGCGCGAGATCTTACGTTCCAGGTGGGGAAAAATAATCTTCCGAGATAGATCATGTACTACACTTATCGAATTAACGAAGTAAATAGTTGATTTGTAGGAATGCTGATGAGCTGTTGTCATTATTAAAGGATGAAATAATTGAAGTTATCTTTGCCTAAGATTTATTGAGAGAGTCGGATTTCGACGACAAAGACGATGATGACGGCAAAGCTGTCGAAAGCCGGCTCTCTGAATAAATTTGAGTTGACATCGATGACTTCAATTATTTAATTCATAAATAGTTGAGGCGTCCGGAATCCATATTCAGTCATTCTTTTGAGAGTACGAGGGAATAATACGGATTTTGTTCGCGGTTGCCAGTGACTTGACGTTCTGTGTCTGTCTGTACTAGCTCAACTGCTCCTGACAGGGTCAAGGCCTATCGCGGCGTCCCAGACTTGCGGCTATTGGTTAAGGGGTAAGTGTGGTTAACACATAGACATCCTTACCCCGTTTTCTGGTCTTCTCAAACTGAGAAGTAAGTTTCCTCATCGTCACACAGCAACAGTTACAGCGAAGGAGTGATTCAGTTTCTTAAATTTCAAGAGATTATTTCAATAGATATGAATGTGAAAAAAATTGAGCCAAAAATTACTCTAACTTGTACGTAAAAGTAATGAAGAATTTAAAAATAAAATTTTCAAAAGAAAAATCTGTAAGGTATTATAAGAAGAATTAAAATAAATTACACATTAAATGCAATGCAACAATATTCTTATTCAGACACTTTCAATTCCTCTAGAGTGGATTTATGAAAATAGTGACAAAACAATGTTTCCAAGGGTTAAAATGACAAATTAGTATTTCATAAAACAAGAAATGAACCCGTAGCTGAGTTCATAGTCATCTGGGGCCACCCACGCACTTCCGAGCTAGAGGCGCATAAATGCCTTTCGAGATAGCCAAATTTCAGTAGTTGCGGCCGCCACCACAACGGCTTCATTCTACATTTTCGTATTACATCTGTCGGTGAAGTCTGTAGTAGCTGAGTTCATAGTCAGCAGGGCCCACCCACGCACTACCGAGCTAGAGGCGCATAAATGCATTTCGAGATACCCAAATTTCAGTAGTGTGCGGACGCCACTACAACGGCTTCATTCCACATTTCGTGTATTACATCTATCGGTCATTCTACATTTCTCTTCCCACATCTTTCGGCGCAGTCTGTAGTGGAGCAACGAGGAGTTCCCTCGCTTCTTTGTTAAGCACTCACCATATCTTCCGCTGTCGATGTCGTCTTGCAGCTCCTGCTGGTTCTTCGCGACCATGGTGTCGCGTCACGAGTGCGGGGCCGCGGCGCCGCGCGTCGGCTGGCCGCTTGGCGGAGGCGGGGAATCGCACCTGGCGTATCGGGATGCGCGATAACGCCGTCAATGGCTCGGAGATAAGCCGACGTCGCAGTCTGCGGATCTGCGCTCTCGACACGTCCGCGGCCACGCCCGCGCCAAATGCCGCCCCGGATGGGGGACGTTAAGCGACTGACCGCTGTTAGTTCCGCGGAAAAAACGTGGTCTTTTGGAGGCTCGCTTATAGGAGATATCTATGTCTATCTATTTTTTTTACAAAAACAATTGTCTATTATTACCGCCCATCGAGTGTTTGGGAGAGTGCCTATTATATCGTATGTTTATGAATGGTGTTTAGTATATAACCGCAAATTAGGGAAAACGAAACATTTTGACAAAAATGTATTGTGCCTTTTTTGCCTCATTGACATTAATGACTTTTTGAACTATTTACGACCTTTTTAAATAATTTTAAACCTCTTTCTGTCACCTTCACTTAGTCAAAAGTAATCGCTTAAATCATGTTCAGTTTTAGTATTCTCAATAGTCAACTGTTCTTAACGAACCTCGATTTTCTTGTGTGGGCTTATGTCATTTAGGTATCATGACACATTCTATGATATAGGAGCGCAAAAACTCGCTTTCATCGCACTTCTTCGTTCAATTAACAAAACTATAATTAAAAACCTTGAGATGCGTCTTGGGTGAGCACTTTCGGTTCACATTCCGGACGCAAATCACCCATACTACGGAGCAAATCGACTTCCAAAATTGATATTCTGCCGCAACAGATGTTCTTTCAGGATTGTAAGTTATGGAAAGTCCTTCTATTTCAAGGAATTAAATGATATTCCTCCAGATTATCTCGCACTTCTTTTGTTCACCTTATTATTCTGCAAGTGAACAATATCACTAGCACTGTTCAGGTAGATTGGTTCTGAGAAGCTCTCGACGAGATGAGGAATTGAATTGATGGAAGATGTTCATTGCATGGTGCTTCACGTGGAGGGAGGGTAGTGTACGAGAAGAAGAATACGAGGTGTGTTCAAAATGTAAGAACCGTTTTGGAAAAAAAAAAAAAAACTCATTCAATTTTGTTTCAAAATAAAATGTATCTTTTCATGAAAGAACATTTCTTAAAATATTCTTGTATATAATTGTCGCTATTGTTCTGGCATTTGTCATAGCGGTAAACTAACTTTTCTGTGCCCTCTTCATAAAAAGATGACGCCAATGAAGACAGGCACTTTTGAACGCAAAGCATGTTAAGCCAGCTGAATTTGTTCGTCATCCTGTGGAGATTTATGTTGGAAATACAATTACTGTTGGAACAGGGAGAAAGTGAGTTAGACAATTCGATGACAGAGGAATCAATATTCATGGCAAAGCATGGAGTGAGCAGCCTTTTGTTGTCAATGAAAGATTGGTTGAAAAGCGAATGAGAAAATCCGTGAAAACAGACCCAGCAAAAAAGAATGCTTTGTGGAGTTTTTAACAATTCGCAGCACCGTTTCTCAAAAAACTGTCTTCAGAAATGTCTTCACTGGTGGTATCTTTCTGTGAAGATGGCATAGAAAAGTTGGTTCCCCGCTATGACAATTGTCAAAGTTTAATAAATACTCTTTTGTGTGAAACTAAATTTTGTTTTGAAAAACAATGTTTATTTCCTTAAAGTTAATATTACATAAACGTAAATTAAATCATTGTGTTAACTCACATAAATACTATTTTACTATAAATACTATTTTCCATAACATTTCTGAGAATATTCTGTTTGAGAAAATTCATAATTAGGGTTCATTCATCATTGATTGTGAAGTGATATGTTTTATTGCTAAATAACGTTATTTGCAATGCTACTACGGAAACGAATGATGTCCAAAACATTCATAATTATTAATTAGAACTTAAAAATTTGTTTTATTTATACTGTTTTTTGTTTAGTTAACGAAATGTGCTCAATAATTCCATGAAAAATCATTGATTATCACTATGTTTATGGCATACGTGAAATTAAAACTTCACCGTGCAATTAAAAGTTCACAACTGACAATCAGAACTCAGAGAACTGATCAAAATCGTTTAATTATGTATCAATAAAACAGACGTAGCCAAGGTATTTCCAGAGGGGCATGAAATCATGAACAAAAATGTACATCACAGATCACGTACATCAAAAACATAATCAATGAACGAAAGAAACAAAATTATAAACGAATAATTATTACTATTTCTTAGACAATTTTGTTAATATTTGTAGTACAATAATTTAAAAAAGAAACCATTACTTTATTCATACTGGGCATCAATCATCCTAACCCAGAAGTCGCTTAATATTGCACAGATACGTTTACTTCATCTATTTGCATGTGACGGCCCAGAGAGAGCAGTTGTTTTTGGTAAAATTCCTTTATTTTTTACTATATTAAGTAAATTGTTTATAACTTAAAATATCGATATTCTCCTTTACACGCCTTCTTCAAGGCTCGTTGCTTTGACACTAGCCGACTAATGGAACAACTTTAAATATTTAACATGAATAAATGCGTTACGTGCATAATAATTGGTCTTAGCATATTATATTAAAATATTAATCGTAACACGTGAATAAAGAGGTATAATTGCACTCGTAGTAAATAAGAAAACTCGCTATCGTTGCTCCTTTTCCTTAACCAAATTCAGGGTATAATGGGTATAATTCATTCATGCAATTATATCCATCTTTGTACACTCGTTTCGTTAATTACTATATTTTTTTATCAAATTATAGTGGTATTGTGTTAGCAGTAACACATTTACAAATAGTAGGGTAAAGCCACTCGGCCTCGTGAGGGAGGAGCTAAGGCTATGGGTTCGAAACCCGCCCTAGACATGAATGCTTTAATTTGTTTTGATGTGGAGGGGAATTCTCAGCCCCTCGTATTACAACTAAACCGTAGCCCTTTTATAATCACTTGGCTGCAATTGCGCTTGCATTCCGTAGTTGTAATTGAGGAACTGGATTCCGTCACACAGAACAATGGTAGAAGCAGTGAGCAGGGGCCAAGGCATACCACAGGCAAATATGATAAGGTACAGGACCGAGAGAAGTCCATGCAATGTTTGGGGAGTGCGAAGAATCTCTTATCTGAAAATGTCCAAACAGGAGTGGCAAGTACCCCGAGAGACACTGATATCTCTTTTAGCCGCCGATACGACCGCTAAAACATCTGGGAAGGCAGTGCGGCAAAACCGAAAATTAAGACTCCAGAGAATCGGAAACAAACTAGTCTGAGAAGGTTTGTGTCATTCTGTAGAACCAATAGTTCATCTTGTATCTTCTTTACCATCACCGGTGTTATTCTGAATTCATCTACAACCAAACCATTCAATGTCACCTTATGCGTTTCACCCTATGGCTCATTGTTATCATGTTTCTGTGTTTTTCTATAGCCGGCTTCAATACTCTATTTGTGCACTAACTGAAAAAAAAGTCTTGTTGGCCGCTCTCTCCATTCTCCGAGGCTTCCTTTAGGTTTGACAATCTTTTCAATGTAGAAAATTGCAAAATGGGACAGCCGTCGTTACTTCCTCTCCGACGAAAGGAATTTTACGCCCTTTAAAACGGTCGATGAGGTAATCATTACACTACAAAAGCCACCGATGTCCTGATAGAAATGGTGCTGGTTGAATAGGAACCGAGATATTTTCTTGAGATACTCTTCGATTTGGTAGGTGCAGAATTCTACCGTTTCTTCGTCAATCTATCTTAAACGATTTACACACAGTAGGGATTGTGAAGATGAAAGGGATGGCTCGTTCGTTTGTTTCTGGCCAGGTATCGATAAAGAAACCGAAAACATCGCTGAATCTTGCGAGTGCAATCTATCGAGAGCACTAAACATCCCTATATTACGTTTGCTGTCGGCATCTTACTCAGTTTTGTGAGGAGAGGTATTTGAATTGGATGCGGTGCGTGAAATTTCATGGTGTTTCGCTTCTTCAACGACAATGCATTTTACTGTGCTCACTGCCCAGATTGCAAAGTTCGAGTTTATTTGCTGTGTCGATAATCGTTGTCTCGATAACTTCAGATTGGTCGTATCTTCGAGATGGTACCGATTAACCAGTGAAGCCAGCGGCATCTAGTGATCTCCCTATTCTCGTCTTAACACCACTTCCGACCTTGATTGATTGATTAGTGATTCCGGGCGCGTCAACTACCAAGATCATTAGTCCCCTAAGAGTAGTGGATGTTTTAGGTCGCGAGAGGTGGAGGTGAGCTTCCCCCGCTGGATGGCGAGATCCGGGGCAGTGCTACGTCGGCTTGCCGCGATATCCCTATCGACCCTTTTCATCTCGATATTCACACACTGCACGTTCTTGCACTCGTGCTCTTGTATATCCTACTCACACTTTATCTTTACGACACTTATCACTTTCACCACACACATTTCTTCTGTTTCTTCCATAACATTATCTAATACTAGTTCATTAAAAACTGCCATCAATGTA
The DNA here is from genome assembly GCA_038098605.1 of Gryllus longicercus. Taxonomy (NCBI): domain Eukaryota; kingdom Metazoa; phylum Arthropoda; class Insecta; order Orthoptera; family Gryllidae; genus Gryllus; species Gryllus longicercus. The sequence continues at coordinate 154,732 of JAZDUA010000283.1, forward strand.
CATACCATCTTATTTAATACTCAGTGCGCAACTCAATGTATTTTATTTTCCTAAAATATAAGAAAAGTATCAAACAACCATATTATTGCACGACACTAAAAAACTACTATTTGCACATTTCACTCTACTGAATGTTTATAAGACTTGATGTTTTCTATAATTAAAAATGCCAATCCCCTTATCTGCATCGTCTGTCAATACGGCTGCGTTCTTTTGTAGTACGAGTATTTTCGTTATTGTGTAGGGACCTCTGAGTAATGAAAAACATGCTGAAAACGATTTATGTTTGGGTGAAGATGCATGCTGCATTTTGACCAAAACCTTTTCTTCACTTCTTGCCAGATTCTTGTTAATTATCTTAAACCATTTTATGGTCCCTCAACGTTTCCGGATAACCGCTAATTTCTGGTGGTATTTTTATATTTCGTAATAGATCCTCTTCTTGCCCCCCATCAAATTGTATCTGCGGTGGCATACGCTTAGTACTGTTCTGTGGAACATTATTTTCAATACAGGCATGACTTCGAACCATATATGATGCCATGTAGCTACAAACACCCTGAAAACTGAAATATCTTTCATCACTCACTTGGATTGCTCTGAAGATTGTAACTCAAAACTGAAACGCAAACCTGAACATTTTCTTTCCTTTTTCGCGTTTCCATCGGTCACTCGAAAATTGCGTACCAAGATCAGTCAAGATCTGGAGATCAACAATATTTTGAATTTGAATGTTTGAATGACAACTCCGGGTATTTGCTTTTCCAATTGGATACATTTGTACTGACTTGGAAAAAACTCAATAAAAAACAACAGATATTTGTGCCCAAATCAGGAAGTTGGAATTGGTCCACACAAATACGCGACATATAACTGGCGAAGTGAAGTAGGCCGTATGGCTTGTACCCTCCCGTCATATTTCGATTGGGTTGTTTAGTCAGTGGCCATACGTCGCATTCACTATTTTTTCTTCGAATTTGACGTATTATTTTTCTACGTAATATTTTTCTACTAACACATCGATTTTAGGATGATTTAAATTTTGTTAGTGCCAAAATGTCACAAATATTCATGCGTAGTTTGTATTAATAAATCTGGGTTTTTCTCGGATTTTCTCTCCCAAGATCAGAGGATCAGTTTTTCATGTGTGTGGGTACACAATGTATAGAATCTGCTTCACTTTGAGCAAGCCATTTTGACACGTTCTAATATTCACCTCATTTGACATCGGTATTTAAAACAAGCTGAGCGAGCCCTTTTGTAAACGTTTCTTACTTATATTTTAAAATATTCCAAATTTTAAACAATTTAATTTTTATTATAATTTGTATGTATACCCGACTCAAAAATTCTTATGTGATTGAGTAAAACTCAAAAGCATCCACTTCCCATCCCGTACGGGTATTCTCTGAAAACTTACTTTCCATTATGAATATTTAATGTCAAATATTTACTGGTTTACTCCAGCTTCAAGCATTGATGGGTCCTGTAAATCTTGTTGCAATATTTACGTCTTCTTTTCATCAAGTCCAATAAGACTACCCTTTGTAAATGCGTTCAACAACTTGGACACTTATTTCCGAGTGCCAGTGTTATTAATAAGCTATTATTCGTTTAGATTTGCATCAAATTGCCCTTGAGGGTGCATGGTATATCTCAATATAGTATTTGGAATAGGGGGAACGGCATCAATTTGTGAGACAATCTGCCGGAAACAGATAACTAGTGAAATATTCAGTGTATTTTTATTGAGATAACACTCAGAGAATACGCTGAAAGATAACTTTTTCTGGATGCTTCTGATCAATAATAGATAATTACTAATAAATAATTCACTTAATTTCTGCCTCCCGATGTCAGTTCCTGTGGTTCCTATCATTAGATGTGAATTAGATAAGTCTGAGGACCTGCCTGCTTCTGACACATTGTTGTTCTCCGAAACACATGCACGTCAGAGTTGCGGGTATGGTAAACACGCTTACAAGAGCTCGAGAGCACTGTCTCCAGAGAAATTGGCGCGAGATTTAAAAGTAAGGGTTGTACAAATGCTACGGAGTGGCGGTAATTCACTGAATTTCTGACCCTTTGATAGTCTTTGGGAGAAGTTACTTGACAGTTGTCGTCACAAAATTAGCTAAATTAATTCACATTTTCTCTTTAAGTCAAAGAAATGATTCATTAAAATTAAATAACACATCAATCCGATTTCAATTTCTCAATTGAGAGTAAAATTTAAAAATTGTGAGTCAAAAGTATCTTGATTTTGTAATCTTGTTTACTTAAGAGTGATACAAAAGCATTAACTTTCTAGTATCCAATTAGAAGGTTTAACAGACCAATATTCTTGTTTGTTAAAAGCGTAGTAGTACGTCCGTAAGTGAGAATTGTTAACTTATAGAGAATTGTTAATCTATTTCACATTATTGCTAAATACAATAAATAACAATGATTTAATAACACAAAACAAAAACAAGGAAATATTTCGCCATTCAAACATATTTCTGTCGCTAGCAAAGATGTTTATAAAGGGAGAATTTAGCAAGAAAATAAACAACAGCTAGTAATAAGTAGTGAAGAATGTTAACATAATCCATATCTCTGATATTTGATAGAGAAAAAAAATTGGAAAACATGTTTTCGTATGAGGCCATTATTTGCCGGCCCGTGCCGTTCCAGTCGCTACACCCTTTCGGGATTTTCTTTTAAGAGGAAGTGAGTGCGAAGTGAGGGGAAGTTGCCCGTGAACGTAGGAGCGCCTGGCTCCGCAGGCGGGCTAGTAGCTCGCGCTGGCGCTGGTTCACGGCTGCGACCTGCGAGACCGACATATTGTGACGTAGTGAAATAAGAATGAATTCAGATAACAATAATAAAATAAGTATATTGAAAAGTTACAAACAAGTTACAATAAATTGCTAAAATTTAAACTCTCCGGCAACCTTTTCTTTCCCTGTACCTTGCTTTACCGCAGAAAAAAACTACGCGTGATGCGAGCTGTCGGACTTCCGTCCCGTGACTATCACCGTCACATGGCCTGACGCCAAAATTTAAACCGGTCGCGGCGGACCGCGTGCCTACAGCACCCGAGATCGTCTGGCCCTTACACTCCGAACATCTCGCCCACACTCCTACGCTCCTCGTACCTACTCGTCCTGCGCTCTTCGATGTAAACTGAATGAGAACGCGGGCGCAGATGGCGCCGCGTTAAATAGTTGGGGTCTACACCCCCACCACGCAAGTTTCCTAGGTAGGCTCGTCCGCCGTCGACAAGCGAGGCTCGCTAGCCAGCTTCCTAGGAGTTTACAGCTTAAGGGTATTTTTGGCTCTGCCACGCTGTCTGCGTCAACTGCCAGAGCGCAAAATCCCGGAAGTTCAGGCTCAACCCCTCCCTCCCCCGCAGCGCTCTTTCACCGACCTAACGGTTCTGGCCCTCGTATTAACGACGCCACAATATCCTGTTGACAGAGAGCCCTCAAGGACTTAGTTGCTGAGAACCAAAGATTTTACATTAGCCAATTGGAGGAGCAATGAGCTGAAAGGTCACGAAATAACCAACTGTTGTACTGTCAAGCAGGGGAGAAGGGTACATGACATGCACATAATCTGTAAGTGAAGTTGTTTACAGCAAAAGGCGGTAAAGGAGTTGGGAATACCCAATGTTGAGAGGGCAATATTTCAATAAATTATAATAAATACTTGTAATGTAAATATTAATGACGTGAGAGGTATTAAAAGAATACATTTATGTAATTTTTGAGCATTCAAAAAGAAATATTAGAATAGCTTTGATATCTTGTTATTCAGGGCAGTTTATTGTCTAAGGTAAAATGCTGATCCCCTCCCCCAGAAAGGTACTTGCACCTGCTGAAGCAGGATGCACGCCTGGTCCGAGTTGGCCTACATGAGAAAAAATGTAGTTATACCAGGGAGTAAAATAATTCAAAAACTAAATCGTCCGTCCGACTGACCCTCTCCGTCTGTTCGTCTGTCCTTTTGTCTCGATCAGTGTCGGTTCGTCAGTCCGCCTTTGTCTTCGTTCGCATGTCTACTCGTCTGTCTATCTCTCAGTCAGTTGGTCTCTCCGTTTATCTTTCTTTCTCCGCACGTCTTTCTGTTTGCTGGTTAGTCCGTCTGTTAGTCTGTCTCTCTTTTCGGCTTTGTGTGTGCCTGTCGCCTGTTTCTCTCTTCATCGGTCTGTCTCTGTCTGTTTGTGTCCGTTTGTGTCTGTCCATCTAACTCTTAGTCTGTCTGTCCCTCTTTCAAAATATAGTTTGAAGAGGTGATGTACATCTTTTGCAAATTTTAATGAAACAATAATTTTGAGACATGGGGTTATATTTAAACAATACGTGAACATCCCTTTTTCTAGTTCTGATTACACTATCGGATACTGTTTGCATAGTATATAGTATGAACTGCAATGCTGCAGAGAAAAACGACGTTTTGTGGGTCTTCGATACCGAAAAAGTAGAGGATTCTTGCTTGCGTTTGAGCAAATGAATTTCGTGCGCAGTGTATCAAAGCAAAGGTATGAAGGAATATTAGTTAAAATTATGTACTCTGAATAGCAACACAAATTTTCCCAGGTACAGGAGCACAACGTCAATTGATGTAAAATTAAGAACTAAAAACATGGAAACACAGTAATGAGAATGCAGTTCCTAAATAGTGTAATAGATAGTATCACTCATATGTATCTACAAACGCCTCTGGTAGAGACAACACAATATAGTGTAAGGCAATAGTTCTCTAATAGGGCGCGGTGGCACAAACTTACCTGCACGGCACAAAACGACCCCGATTTACGGTACATTTAATTAGAGTTATCAGCAATATATATGCAGGAACACCGATGAACGTAAAACTAAAATCAGGACATCTCTTGGAAGAAATTATTAACAAAGGGGTTATACAAGGCTGTTGAATTTTTACCAATACTTTTTAATATATACCTTGACAACGTTGTAAGGGATTGGAAGCAACGGATGGTATTACTTGGGTTTTCAAATCGTGGCGCGTCAGGGTCTATTTTCATGATGGAATATCTCACGGAATTTCGCGTCTTTCTCGTCGTGTCGCTAGACACATCGCATTGCTTAACACAGTTGCGACCATTCGACATATAGTGGCGCGACCGAGAAAGTCGCGAAATGTCATGAGATATTCCATCGTGATGACAGGCCTTGACACGCCATGTTATAACAACTGAAGTATACATTTTAATAATGACAACTTATAAAGAGAGAAATGGGTATTCTAGCGGAGACTGGGTTTTGTGCAGTGCAATATTCAATTGTCTGTCACCCCAGTGACGTAATGTAGGGGACCGAACTTAACCGTTAAAGTGCTTTCTTATAAAAGTGAATTGGTAATTATGCGTTGGATAGACTCAAGGTTATTTATAGTAAACGTGAGGGACGAAAGCGCGCGACTTGGATCCGGGCGAGTGAATTGAGAAAACACGTCTTTGAAAGGATCGTCACGAAAAGATGGCGATGAATGTTGTCGAGTATCTTTAGAGACAAGACTGTAAAAGGCCAAATGGAGATCATTTTAGGGCAATGATAGAAGATATAAAAGTTGGACCCTGGATAGGAATAAATAATTTAATTTAAAATTAAATATTATTGTATCGAATATTTATTAACTCACTATCCATTCCTGTTTCATATTTCTTACGCTGACACTGTGTGGTCAAAAGTATCCGAACACGTGACTGAAAATGACTTACCAGTTCGTGACACCCTTCAACGGTAATGCTGGAATTCAACAGGGTGTTGGCCCACCCTTAGCTTGATGACAGTTTCCACTCTCGCATGAAATACTTTGAGTCAAGGGCTGGAAGGTTTCCTGGGGAATGGCAGCTCATTCTTCACGGAGTGCTGCCCAGAGGAGAGGTATCGATGTAGGTCGGTGAGTCCTGGTACGAAGTCAGTGTTCCAAAACATCCAAAAGGTGCTCTATAGTATTCAAGTCAGTACTCTGTGCCGGCCAGTCCATTTCAGGGTTGTTATTGTCGTGTAACCACTCCGCAAGACCGTACAGTATGAATACGTGATCGATCGTGTTGAAAGATGCAATCGCCATCCCCGAATTGCTCTTCAAGAGTGGGAAGCAATAAGGTGTTGAAAAAATAACCATAGGACTGTGCCGTGATTGTGCCTCGCAAAAGAACAAGGGTTGCAAGCCCCCTCTATGAAAAACACGACCACATCATAAAATCATTTTGGGCGTGCCCGAATACTTTTGGTCACATAGTGTATATGAATAAAATTTAGAGAAAAAAATTTGGAGCTGTTTTTAAGGATTTTTTTGTAAATTTCAATCTCAAAATATGCAAAAACTACTCGTTTTTTAAAAAAATTGTACATGACCTTTTTTAAGAGCTATGTTTTTTACAACAGACTTTATCTGAGACAAAAATCTCTATCTTCAATTTTGAAGTTAATTTTTTTTCAATTTTCGAAAAATAAAGGATGTCAACAAAAATGAGACCTGAATCATTCTTTTAAACGCATTTTGCACTATTCAACAACAAAATTTAATCAAAATATTTGTAGCCATATTTTTTATTTTGAAAATGTACTAGGGGCTTTATGAACAGTACCCCTAAATTTAAAATATTTGTTTCAAGTCCCAGGGTCCGCGATATCAGCTACAAGTATTGGGTAATAACAGTTTTGGAGAAAATCGACTAAACTGTTTATGCGCTAGCGTTGTGCACAGACACGTTTGCCGCCAATCGATTTTTCGGAAATAACGACCCACAAAACGGATTCTGGATACACCACGTGTTAGAGAATATTTTGATTTTATATTTGGCATATGAATTTATCCACTTTTTAATTACCAGGGCCCGGTAATAAAAGTTTTTTTTATCAAAAATTTCCCGTTTTCCGGCGCATAATTACAATACTTTCTCTTCTTATTTTATTAAGTGCGAGAAAGGAAAAAAATATGTTGTAATTGCAGGAGATCTCAATGCAAAAGTAGGCTCACAATCAGTGTTTGATGATGATGGAATCTTTGGTGGAACAAGAATTAACAATAATGGACGAAGGTTAATTGATTTCTGTGTTTACAATGAGCCAAAAATATCGATCACGTTCTTCCGGAAGAAAGGTATTAATAAATTTACCTGGACAGCAAGAGGAACACGTAGCTTCATTGATTATATTATTGTAACTAAGAAAAAAATCTGGTTAAAGATGTACAGGAGAAGATATCAATTCTGACCATTTTATTGTACGAGCAAACATTGACTATCATGGCTCCGTGGAAAACAACGTTTAGAAAAGGAAATATTCAGGGGAAACGAGTAACATATAAAGTAAACATAATAAAATATTGGTGTACATCGCACTTATATGAACATCGTATTAACCATCATTTGGCAATGAATCTGCCAAGTATTAAGATGGAAGAAGAATGGGCAAATATACAAAGATCTGTGGAAGCTGCAGCAGAAGTCCTTGGCTATAGGTATAAAAACTATAGAAGAAGAGGCATTAACATCTGAACAGAGGATCTCGAAGACGCTGTAAAAGAAAAGAAAAATGCCTACAAAAATGCCACACACTCCCTCACAAGAAACTCTGAAACCAATAGCTGACATCATCATCAGTGAACAATAAAACGGATTTAGAAACGGGCGTTCTTCTTCAGATAGCATATTTAAACTCAAAATACTAATAGAAAATAACTAACGGAAACTAATAGAAAGAAGGAGAGAATACAACCTTGAAACAAACATAGCCTTTATTGACTCTATGAAAGCGTTTGACAAAGTCAGACGACCACTGCTGTGGGAAATTTCAATAAAGATGGGGATACCTTACCATCTCATCCAAGTAATCAAAAGCCTACATGCTGGAATAATAATATGTATCGACACTGGTTTCAAATTCGGCAAAACGTTTCTGAATATAAACCTTGGAGTACAGGGTTGTAGCTTATCAGCAATGACGTTTCATGGATGAAATGCTGAATAAATGGAACTGTTATGCTTCTTGTGGTATTGAGATTGGAGAAAACAGATTTATAAATTCCGTCAGACGATCAAGTTCTGACTGCTGAAACAGAAGATAAACTTTAGAGCAAAATCCACAAACTCAGCAAAATAGCGAGATATTGTAACTGTGAAATATCCACATCTAAGACCTAAATTATGGCATTTTGCAGGAAGAAACCAGTAAGATCTATGATAGTGGTAGAAAACCAGGTTCTGAATCAAGTAAGCAATTTTAATTATCTAGGAAACTAGGTTTCATTCAACTACGAAAGAAACATAGAAAAGAAACTCTCACGGTTCCAGTTGAGGAACCATAAGAAGAACCTTTGGAAAGAAAACTCGGAAAGAAACACAGTTGTAATTCTGTAAGACAAAATTCTGTAACGCAAAATCAACTCTGCTATACCGGTACGGTAGCGAATACTGGATTTTGAAACAAAGAGAAATGAGCAGAATACAGGCATCAGAGATGAAGTTTCTGAGGGCAGTAAAAGGCTGTACGAAAACTGACCAGAAAGAAATCGATCAAATCCAAAAGTATAAACGAAAGAGGACCCAACATCTATATAGAATGGAGTAGCAGCGGTTTCCTGAAAAGGCAGGGAAATATCGACCGCTTGGAAAATGAGATCCAGGGAGACCAAGAAAACGGTGGACCATCGAACCAAAACAGGCCGTTTGGCCTAGACCGAGAAGTTGACGATGGTAATGATTGTGTTTCAATGCACCTTTGGAACCACGGTCACGACGGCGCGTTTGCCATGCTCAGACCAGTTAATCTGGCATTGTAATGTGTCAGTATTGAGGTGCCAATAAGCGTGTTAGCACGAATATCACTAGTGATATATTTCCTTCCTTTGTGTTTAGAAGTGTCTGTGTAAGTTATGTTTTAATATTTTATATTTGCATCATGCCAAGAACGTGAGTAAATCATGCAGATAATATCTGCTGTATTTGTGGTGAGCTGACCTGAAAGACAACGAGGCGAAATTTAACGCCTCTTCGGAAAAAGGGTTATCAATATCACTTTGTTTGACAAGTTAGTGATTCTTAAGAAAGTTAGACTCCAAATATATGTATGTGTATGTGTATTAAGACTATTATCTTGGTAGAAAATTGTATAGATTATATGCCTTTTGCAATTCCTGTGATTTTTAGGGAATCGAAGGATCATGTAAGTGGTTGTTATTTCTATTTGACAAATATTAAAGGATTCTCATTCCCCTTGCCAGAAAACTGTTCATTCGATTCCCATTTAGTGAATCCTGAACAATATATTTACCCCCATTGCATACTAAATTAGAGGAATGAAAAATGTTGTAAAAGCTATGGATAAACTTTCTGGTGGATTCTTGTAGTTGAAATCAAAATTTCCCAAAGTAGTAAGTGATGATAAATTAAAAGAGAATTTTGTAGGACCGCAAATGTGGTCATTAATGGCTGAGGAACATTTTGAAGAACAATTAAATCCACTGCAAAAAGCAGCCCGGCAGTCGTTCAAAAATGTGTATTGAAATTTCCTTAGAATTCATAAAGCAGAAAATTGGACATAGCGGCTGATCTTCTGAATTCTTATAAAACCGATGGGATGTAGAAGGTCTTTGAAAATTCATTTCTTATACTCTGACTTACACTTTCTCCCGGAAAAACGTGGGGCTGTCAGAGATGAGCACGGCGAACGTTTTCACTAGTTAATTTCTACAATGGAAAACTGTACTAAGGCAATTCTAATTGTAGTTCTAATATGTTGGCTGATCAATGTTGGACCGAGAAGAGAGATATTCCAGACACAGTATATGCCCGTAAATCTACATTACCACTTTCTAAGTTCAGAATGAATTGTTAGAATGTAAGTCAGGACCAGTAGTATATCATTTAGAGTTGCTCCTGCCTGGGAGCTGAAATGATATTTGAATTCAGTATGAAAAATACTTCGATAGCATCTGTTGTTTTCATTCTTGTGAAAAAAGAAAGTTAATTTTTGTAGACCAGTGTAATGAAGTCAATCTTCAGAGTCATGTACGAATTGTACAAAACAGCAAAGCTCCACATTTGCATATATTTTCCAGCAAAAGTAAATCCGTGGAGGAGGGAGGAGGGGCAAGGAGCAGTGACGAGGACGAAAGGAAGGGAAAGAGGGAGGAGAAGAAGAAGAAGATTGTGTCAAAAGTTAAATTTCTTTTTTGAACTTTTCTACATTTTAATCATTAATGCTGGAGATTTCATCGTTTATACATTTCATGCCCCAAGATTGGTTATTTAAATTATATGTATAATGTTTTCAAAATGTATGTAGTTTTTGAAATTTTTAAACAGAGTATTTTGAGGTGTCTAAAATTAAATGAACGTTGAGAATAAACTCCAAATGCCAACCCACTTTTATGCTAACCAGTTCAGTCAGTGACGGGCTTACATTAAGAGCTTAAGGCTTGGGATTCAAATCCTACTCTGCACAAGATTACTTTTTGTTTTGATTTTGGGTCTTGAGAATTTTTGTAGGTATGAAACACAATTCACCGAACTGAATTGCAGAAGTATATAGTTCATTAAAATGTTTGAATTTTCAAAAATTATAGATTTTTTTCTGAAGCTCCAGAGCTTCATTTTTTAAATTTTTCCTTGAGGAGGATGAAGTGTTAGCAAGATGGAAATTGAAAAACTAATATCAAACATCTGTTCAAATTAATATGAGGGAGTATGTTGTATTGTAGCAGTTCTAATTTTTAAATGTCAAATGCCAAAAATAAAATCATTTTAATGCAGTTAAATATGCCAAGTTGAAAGTAACTGTAAACTACCAAAATTTATTATATTATTCTTATCAATTATTTTTATTCTGTCTCAATAGAACCAATGCTGTTTAGAGATAACTAATTCAGAATTTGAAAGTCAATAAATGTAAAGATATGCCAATGCACAACAAAAAAACACGGTCTAAATCATGATCAGTTCCATCCACGACATCATAATATGAAGAATACATACATACATACATCAGAATATCTACGATACGCGCGCGCGCGCACACGCACGCACGCACGCACGCACGCACGCACACGCACACACCCACATGCACACGCGCAGATACACACGCACACGCCCCCACACACGCGCGTGTACACACGCCCCCACACACGCGCGTCTACAGACGCCCCCCCACACACACACGACCACACTCACCCACACCCGCGCACGCACACACACGCGCGCGCGCACACCCCCCCGCACATCCACACACACACGCCCTCCCGCACACACGCCCCCACACACGCCCACACATACGCCTACACACACGCTCACCCATACAAACACATATTTCTTCTGCACTGAAAATTCAGATATTATAAAAAAGAAATAATTCATATGAATTAAAAGAAATAAATATAAATGTTTATTTGGAAAGAAATAAAAATTAATTTTATTATAATGAGAAAGTGAAAATAATGTATCATTAAAAAATACTAAACAGGTACTTTATTGCAATCAAGTTTTACTTGAAAGATAGATTTAAAAAATATCATGAGATCTAATAAAAAACACACAGTTCTTGTTTGGCTTTTTCACTTGTCATTTGATATATTTAAAATGTTCTCCTCTAAAATATTGAAGTTTCATTTGCACTTTATTACACATTTCACTCACAAACAAATGATGCAATGTCTATTTTCAACAGTTTTCTGTATGTTGCTAAAATTTGATTGATCTCTGGTGAGAACTATAAATTATATAATGGACATGTTTTCTTTACATCTTATTGTTCTTTATATTTTTTGTTCTTCTTGCCAAGAATTTTTAACAAATTCTTTGACATGTAATATGGTTTTTCAACAGAGCCATCGTTACGTTCCAAATCTTCCACTGAAACAGAAAAAATTAATAAAATGTAATTCATGCCCAAAAATACATAATATAATTAAAACTGTTAAACTGAAAACAAAGCAGTTTGCCAATTTTGAATGGAAAAAAGTATTAAAACAAAACGTATTCAATTCACAAATTGTAGTTATTTCAATTGAATGAAAATGCTATCAAACAGCATCTCTACTTTTCCATGTTTTTCTCATTAAAATGACATTATTTACATTATTTTCGAGTTTCACAGAATTAAATGATAGAAGAACAAAATAGGAAAATTTAGATCATGGGATTTGGAAGGAGTGAATTATGACATTAAAACATGTTTTGATTGAAACATGTCTTAATTCATTCTGACCAAACCCTGTGAACTACATTTTCACATTTCTACTTCACGGTTGTGAATGGTGAAGAACAAAATGATCTGAAATTTTGTATTGTCTTAAATGCCTTTGTTTTTTAAGCAGGGATAAATATTTTCAAGCAAAATAAGAAACAAAAACATGTGTGCTAGTTGATTACTCAAAATGGCAAAAGTGGTAAAAATAATACAGTAATTCAATGTTTTAAAATTTCTTGATACATATGTTATGATTTAATCATATGCATGTTCTTAATCAGTTCGAAATAAATTCAGTGATTATCATTTGACTTTCTCGATATTTTAAAAAAGATGTTCATTTCAAAAACAAAAAACAACAAATCACCAAATGCTTTTCACACAACTTTCTGGAGTTTTATTTAAATTTTCACTGTTACTTTTCATAAATAGAATTTTAGAAGTACATTTAGGAGATTCTTTATCTAATATATTTACATTTTTATAGTAGTGCAATATTATAGAAATACTTACAAAAACAGAGAAATATTGTGTCAACAGCCATATGATACACTGAAAAAAATATACATGTAACAAAGTAAGTGCCAATGCCAACTATTATAACTGGCAACAGGTAATATGTATATTCTGGATATTCATCATCTTCATTAACATTCACATCATTGCTAAAAATGTAGAATGCAAGGGCCACCATTCCTCCAGTTATCAGTAACTTTCCTAGCAAGAGGAGGAAGTCTGTAACCTAAAACAAAGCGGAAGAAAACAATAAGCAAATGAAGAAATTTAATGATTTCACTATTAGAAAATTCACATAAGGTAATAAAATATTCTAATTTTTACAAATCATTCTTAAAACCCTTTTTTTTTGCAAACAAATGCATAAGAAGAATTTATGTGTTTGGTATTCTGATCTCATTGAAATGTGAAATGTGACAAGAGAACTCCATCCACGAAATAAACCAATGATTTTAAAACTGCTATTTTTATTCTATGCCTCTGGGCATAGAATATATAATAATATAAAGGTCCTGAAATCTTTTCAAGTGTAAGCATTGATGACCCTGAGGCAAGCTTACAGGTGTACATATTAAGTTAATATTATTACTACAATGCTAATAATATTTTTTTGAGCAACAGAAATAGTAGGGAAAGCTACTCTGATATCTTTTTTTAACTCAAAAATGAAACTGACAATTACACATAGTATATGAAATGAAAAGCGAATTCTTATTTAAAGAAAAAAATTCTAATTGTTACTTGAGTAATAATTCTGTTGATTACATCATAATTCAAATTACTTTCAATACAAATGTATGTATATTTCTTTTCTTTAGATTTAATTTTCTTTCATATTCTTAAAACTACATTAATATTTTAATAATATTGGTTTTAAACAACGTTTTCAAAGAAATTCATATGAAGCAGACTCACTTTATCCACAACAAACACTCGAATAATGTTTCTCATTACAAGGTTAAAACCTTTACGAGCAGAACGACAAAAGTTTTTGCCATGAATTGCACACATTATGTATGCATTTCTATTGATAAATTTTATAAATTTTTCCAAGCACCAAAAGAAGCATTTGAAGCAACACATGACACATTTTACAAATCCATTATCATATTTTCTTAAATGTGCATCTATGTATTCAAGAGTTACTCGAATTAAGCGACATATTGCCAAAATTAAAGATCCAAAGGCTAGAGTTCCAATGTGGTATCTGAAAAAATAAATACATATTTTACTTTATAAAATGTTTTCAACAACTAAAAAAACTCATACCATCAAGTAATGATAGTAAAGTAATTGCTAGGTCAACAGAAAATTTTATTACTAACCGCAATGTTCTTCCAATGCTCCAAGTTAAAGCAAGAAAAGGTACATCTGATTTTTTAAAAGTCCAATACCATGTGGAGAATGTGCCGGCTAGAGCCATATCACTAAATGCAGATATGAAACATAAAACCCAGAAAAATCCAATAATGTTAATTGCATGGAAATAATCAGAATATGATCGGCCTTCATATGTTTTAAATGCACAAGCAACTTCTGGACATATTTCCAAGGTTGATTGGCATTTCTCATTAAACTCTTGTACTTCACACCTGTCACCTGGCTGAAAAAGTTTAAAAAATGCGGCATTTCAAAATAAAATTAAAAGAAATATTGCTGACATACCATTTCATTAGGGTTTGTTTTACAATTCTTTAATTGAAGTTTTTCATGATTAAAATTTACTTAATATAAATTTATAACTTTAAAGGAACTTGAAAGTGTGATCTAAAATGAATCTTCCTAACTGAAAATTTGAACTTTTCTGTGGCTGATATTTATTAAAAAATTGTTTATATATTGAAATTTTGTATTGCAAATAGACTATTTATAATCTTTCTCAAATTTATAAGTTATTGAAAAATACCTTTTGAGTCCATATTCATTTCAACATTCCAAAATTAAACTCTGAAGAGCATTATTAAATATTTTAACATGTCAAGGTCATGCAACTAATAGTTTTGACCTTCTTATATAAAAGTTTTACTTACTGAATAAAATTGGCACGAGCAGCCTCCAGTCTCTGCCAAACCTCTAGCGCGATAAACAGGCATTGCAGAGGAAAATATATAAAGCCACACTGCAATTGTCCATGCAATAACACCCATTTGCAGTATCCAGGGTACCAACGGAAAAAATAATGTACTCATTATACTTCCAACAGCTCTGAAAAATACAATTATGAAAACAAAAACTTGTGAAATTTAATATTGTATTAGTGTACTAAGTGGTATTAGTGTACTAAAGGAAATTAGTGTTAGGAACAAACTTTTGTGTGTTACAAGTCGGTAGTGCTGCCGTAGTGCCCTCATATTGTTGGACTCCGTGTTACGTGTGGTAGCTCTCAGTCCTATGTTGTCAAGAGGTCTAGAGGTACCTGCTAATGTAATGATGTGAGCTCATTGTATTCCGAGCGGAACGATGGAAACGAACAATAGTTATGTGCCGGCCTAGGAGCATGTGTTATAAGGTTAAATGCTGTGATTTATGTGAACACGAGAAATTCACGAGTGGAAACAGTGCAAGTAGAAGCTCACGAAGTGCTTCATCACATGTATGAGTAATTGGCCGAAACGAGTCCCAAAAGTCTGAGAGAAACAATTCGAGATGGCTGAGCATAGAACGACAGCGGTCGGCAAACTTCATGGCGCAAACTATTCGTCGTGGAGTTATCAAATTAAAATGGTTCCGATGGAGAGCGACTTGTGGATCGTATTCGAACCCCGGGCGCGGATCCACAGGGAGGGAAAGGAGGGAAATTTCGCCCCTAATTTTTCTGAATAGATAACTTTAATTATTATTAAGTGTTAATTATTATACAAGTATTAAGTTTAGTATTAATTTTAACTTGTCAGGAGACTTTCAAGCAAAAATATTTTGGGATTATCTTTAAAACGAATAAAATCGGGTCGCAGCATGAGCTGAGTGTAGCCTGCGACATTTTACAAAATCTGTAATATGATATATTCGACGAAAACATTTTGATTTCCCCTCCCAAAATTCGTCTCTGGATCCGCGCCTGAGAACCCGGCGAAGATGATTCCGCGGACAATGCAAGGGCGGACAAAAAGCGTCAATATTTATCAAGACGGAGAAAATGCGTACACGAATATTGCCTTTGCCATATTCGACGAGCAGCAGGTTCGACACCTGGAATCCTCAAGGGAAGCGTGGGAAGAGTTGTAACGGCTGTTCGTAGCACGGGACAGTAAGTTTCGTACTGCGCAACTCCGTTGTGATACTCGCAGAAACTGAGTGAATGACGTTCGAGAAGCGATCTTGGGGCAAGTGAACAAAACGGTAGCCGAGCTGGCAAGTATTGGCGATTTTATTGACGAAGGCGATGGCTTGCCGTGTCCATCTTGTGTGGGATAACGGAACTGGTTCACGTGACCTTAGCGTTGTGCACCTACCGCAAGCCGATTTTGACAGTTCAACGATTAAAAGAAGACTCATTGCCGATGATGCAAGACGGCAACCATGCTGGCGATTATGCTAGGTGTAAGAAATTCAGAAATAATCCCTTTACTACTGCAAATATGACTGATTTTTGGGGGTCACCGATAATGAATAGTAAAGTCTGAATTGTCGACTCAGGGGAAAACCCACCAAATGATCCAAAACGAAAAGTATTTTTCGTCCATCAGATGAAATTCTACTGTTGGGAAATTTTCGACAGCGTATGGGATAACTACACTCTCGACAGGAATTGTACCATACTTGCATCAATAATTGGAAATTGCACGAAGTATGATAGAATGGAAGCATATAATAACTCTACATTTCTGATGTCAGGCATTAGCCCTGGAATTTTGTCCATTAAAGTGGCGGAAAGCGGTCAATAGTCATTTTTAACCAAGACGGATCTATTTTATGAAATTACGAACAATCTTCTAATCCGAACGGAGAACGAAGACCGCTTATATTCTATTAAAACATAACCTAATATGAACAACACTGCAGCGAACGTAAGCGAAATAATTGAACGATAATCAACTGAAATTGGTGGCATTAAACTTATGGCAGGTAATATTTATGCATGATAGCATCAGAGGATGAAGATGGTGCACTCATCCTGTCACTGGTTTGCATTGTGAAGAGATAACGCCGACTCCATATGATGATTGCCTCGCTGGTAACGTCGCACGTCAACTATTCCCCAACCGTCCAGCAACTTAAGTGAATGATAGTGCCATTCTGGATCTTGGCCATGCGAGTCCAAGTAATGTTTAAAACATTTTGGGGCAAAATGTTTTGGGCTTAGTGGATGATGCTAGCCGATACGTTTTCATGCGAGTTCTTAAGAGTAAAGGAGAAGCTCTGGCAGAATTTAAACACTGGAACTTACAAATTGAGAAACAGACTGATCGAAATCTAAGGAAAGTCCTGACTAATAATGGTATTGAATTTTTTTCTAGGAACTGGGATTTATTCTGTTGGAGTAATGACATTGTCCATGAGAAAACCAGGACATACACACCACAAAAACGTGGAGTTTAATGAAGTGAATGAAGATTAAACTGGTTTCGGATAGACATTGTGATAACCCAAATCAACGATAGTGACTTCCCTAAGATTGCTTGGGGGTGGACGTTTGTGTATTGTATCGTGTCACCAACAGTCGTTACAACGTTTGGACACGTATTGAATTGTGGGTCAGCAGAATACCCAACGTTTAGAATCTACGAACTAAAAAAGGGAATGTTTTTTAGCATGCCCGAAACAAAAGCGTTCTTCAAAACTCAATGTCAGAGTGAAAAGGGTTTACTTGTGGGTACACATGGGCGGAGATTTAAAGCATGAATAGTGCAAGCTTTACAAGTTATGGAATCACGTGACTGCACATGTAAAGGAGGAGAGTCGAGCAAAATGGAAAGACCAGATCGTGGTCAGTGTACAGCATCTGGAAGAAATGAAAAAGTCATCGCCTGCTATGGTGAATTAAGTCCAGAAGAAACCAGACTAGTTCCCTCACCAGATACGTCTGAACAGAACTTCAGAGATTTTTCTAATGCTGAAGATGACTTTCATAATTTGCCAGATGAAAGCGCACACGAGTTTACGGAATTTACAAACAATATTAATGAAAACCCAGATGTGAATTACCTGAATGAGGGAAACGATCTCAGAGCAGTTCAACAACGGAAGACAGGACAACTAAGGGGCACATCGGAAAACCACAAGCAGGTGTGAGAAAACGTGGCATGACACTTTGACGGAGATTTTCTAGAAATTCAAGGACTTGAAACGATGTTGAGGTGCTTACGAATAGAGTACATGGTAATAGCGAAAATCTTAAGACTTTGTACAGGCTTTAGAATCTTTTAAGTTGGTTCAGTCGTTGGAAGCCATGAACGAAGAGGTTGAAGTGTTTAGGAAACACAAAACCTAGACTTCAACTGAACCACCTTCAGATGCTGCAATCTTTAATTGCATATGGGTGTTTAAACAGAAGATAGTGGGTGAGGTTCAACACTTGAAGGCACGACTAATTGTGAAAGGGTTTTGTTTTCGAAGGCGTTCATTGCGGTGAAATTCGTGCCCCACTATTCAGCTTTAAACCACGAGATTACTATTTGCAGTTGGTCTTGAGAAGAAATGGTTCGTGGACCAATACGATGTGAAGTCAGTTTATCTCCACAGTGATTTGAATGAAACAATATTTATGGAGCCGACAAAGGGCTTCATAAGAAAAGATGAAAAAAGGTTAGTCTGTAATCTGCAGAAATAAATGTACGGCCTAAAGCAAAGAGAAAGATGCTGGAATGCTGCCATTTCATTCTAAATTAGAAGAAATTGCTTTTGATCTCAACAAAGTTGACTATGCGTTTATGAAATGAACGCAGATAGTGGGAAGAGTTTGATTGGCAGTTTACGTGGATGATACTTGGGTGGATGATACTTGCGTTGGCAGAAGATCAGTCAGACTCAAAATCAAGACACCTTTGGAGAGTAATTTCGAAATTAAGCATATGAGAAAGGAAGGTTTGCAGTGAAAGTTACTGATCACGGGAAAGGCAGAGTTAACGCTTCTCCGGAAAGTTTCGCAGAACGATTGCTGAAAAACTTCGGCAGTGAAAATACAAGACTTGCCAAAACTCCAATGGAAACTTCAATTCCTTGGTGAAGATGGAACTTCACTGAGTTTCCTTAAGGGAATTCATTGGAGGGCTCTGATTTTCATCACAGAACATCGGACCAGATATTTTCTTTGCAAAGGGGAAACTCTCATAATATTGATTGACTCCTGACCAAACTACAGGAGCTCAGCAAAGATAATCCTTTGTTTCCTGAGGGATATCAAAACCTATGTTGTCTCCTATCGTTCCACCAGCCAGAAACATGCCGCATTCGTTATGCAGGCAAGGCGTATTGTACAGTTGATTGAAAGAGCGTGAATTGATATGTGTTCATACTCGCAGCTGGGTCTATCGACTGGAGAAGCATGAAACAAAGCACCATGGAGGCAGAATATGCAGCACTAGCTTACTGTACAAGGGAGGTGTTTTGGGTAAGACAGGTCACGAAGTACCTAATGCTTCAATATCTGTGATGAATAGAGCCCGGAAGTTCAGGCATTTATTTTACCAAAAAGAGACGCAAAAAGTCATTTATTTTTATTAAAATAGGCAACAAAATGCATGTATTCTAGCTAAAGTAGGGGTATAAAGCACAGGAATATTTGAAAAATCGTTATTTAAAAGTAATTATTGTAACAAAATGTTGCTAGTTAAAATGATTCACATATTTATTTTAACTAAAATTTACATTATCAATTACATGGAAATAAACTATTTTTTTCTTGGCAATCTTGACTGCACGTGACCATACGATATGACGACTACAAATTAATTTCACTCGTCATGGTGTCTCTAGGAAATGCTATCATTTAAAAAGCAACTATAGAATTCATTTTCCGCACTTGTGTAATCGCCACAAGAGAAGAGAGAATATGAAGGAACTGGGAAGTGTATATTATGTAAAGAGCTTTGTCCTCCAAAGGGATCTGAGGCCATACTTCAACATAGAACGTTCCTCGTGAGGGAACAAATCTGATAAAATCAATGAAAAATATCACAAATTTTCACTGGTAACATCTTCCTTTCCCTTTTAGATTTTAAACACAATCTTACACTGGAGATCCCACGCCCACAGAAAGACAGTACACGACCGTGCCTTCATGTTGTCCAGGCATGCAGCAGGTACGATTGCAGGTTGATGGAGATTGGTGCCAGGAGGAGAAAAGTGCAAAATAATGACGAAAAAGGCACAAAAAAGGCAAAATGCCCAAAGTAGGCATCTGTAGCTAAAATAGGCAAAAGGCTAAATGAAAATATACTCCGGAAGGACAATTAATTACTATTGTCAAAAGTCATAAAATCGTAACAATGATAAAAATGCATTTTGTTAAACTACCGGGCTATAGTGATGAACCAACCGTGCTCACAAATGTGACAGCAGAGCCACCAGCGACAGAAACTGAGTAGACAGATCCAAGACAAGCCCGTTGCAATAACTTTGTGAGAGGTTATGGGTGGCACAGCAGAACTGACGTACGCCAGCAGTGTCCAAAACGTTTTAAATACCTCCTTGGCTGTCCGGATGAAGCCCCGCGGTTGGCTGAGAGGCCGCGGAAGCTTACATTTACGTTTCAAATATCTTTACAAAGCTAGTGTGTCAAAGATTGCATGAAATTTAGAGCAATGAACTCCTCGATAAGGTTGCGAAATGATCTGGAAGACCAAGATCCTTCCGAGATGGTATTGTTGGAATTCTTAATGTTAGAAATAAACTTTTGTGTGATAAAAGCTGGCTGCTGCGGCGCTCCTTGTGGTGTTTGAATGTGCTTAACGTGTGCTTGCTTTCAGTACTATGATTTTCGTTAGTTCAGAGATACTAATGTGCTCAGAAGTGTTCGTCAGCTCAGTGTGTTCCAAGTGAATGTATTTACTTTCCCATGTGCAACATATATATATATATATATATATATATATATATATATATATATATATATATATATATATATATATATATTGTGGCGATATGGGATTATACAACCCCATAATACCACCGTTTCATCGGCATGAACGCTCACAGGCAGCGAGAAGAGCAGCCGAAAACCAGAGTAGCAAAACGCGCAGCCTGGTATCCGTTGCTCGTACTAGTCACCACGAACTATCAAGCCACGTTTTTACTGGTGAAGGGTTGAAGGAGGAGAAGTTACCCCCGCCACAGAGAATTTCCCCAGGCAACGCCAATAAATAGGCGGGCGAGCAAGCGGAAGACCTCTTTTCCGAACCATCACGCCTGGAGTCAACATCTCTCTTCTGCTAGCACGCGTCGGGTCAGCAGTTCTTCTAGTAAGTCACCGCTCGGCAAGTAAGCAGATTTTTATCAGCGCTCGTCAGATTAGGTAGTAATTGCCGCCGCAACGACTGTTTAGATAGGAGTTTACGGCGTTGCAAAGACGTCTAGCTAGTCGTCCGCGAAGTAGTGAGGAATTAGTGAAGTATTCTTCTATTAACTAATACGGGAAGTAAAAAGTTGCCCGTTGTGAGGAAGGCTCTGAAAGTTCTTGATTAACAGAATAAAAGTTAGGAACGAGCGAGGTACTTGCACTAGCAGTCAGGGAAGTGCAAGGGACATTTTCTACAAATTGGGCGTAATCGAAGGCGGTAGCAGCCGTGGGAGGAGAAGAAACCGATTAGTGGAGACGGAAGAATACACGAGTCGACCGGGGAGAAGACGCCGTTCAGGAAGAAAGAAAAAGACGCAAGAGGACAGCGCAGGCGACGCAGAACTTCGGAGTCGAGCAACGCGGTGCGGAACGCAGCACGCGACTTCAAGGTTGGAAAGTGGACAGTTTCGAGGTAACCTGTAGAACTGTGAAATTAGGTCAAGTTCACGTCGGCAGGGAAAGAATAGTTCCAGAAGCGTTAGAAAACTGAGGACACGGGTGGTAATAATTTGCAACTTTGTAGTGGGAGATTTAATGCGTTATTGCTTGCCTTAAACCATTCTATTGGAGCAGTCATTATTCTGTTATTAGCAGTTATAATTAAAAGATAAATTGAGAGTAGTGCACTTGCCCACATAGTATTTATTGTATGTAATAGTTTAAAGAAACGCAAGAGATTGTAAATTAAGTTTAATTTCACGTGCAATTGTAACTAGAATAACTTAAATTTAGGCATATTGAATTTTCAAAGGGAATTCCCAGTACTGGTTAGAGAAATTGCTTCAGAAAGTTAGTTCTGAACAAAATTAAGTGTTCATTCATTAAATAGGCTGTAAAGGTTGCTTATTTGTATTTATTTGATCATTTTTGAAAGTGTAATTCTATTTTTGATTTGTTTTCCGTTGTTATCAACTCATGCTACAGAATTTTGGGTAAATTATATGCTCGTTTATGTGTGATTTGTGTGACTTTTATTGTGTCAAGGGTTCAGACCTTTCTCGTACCCCAAAGATCCTGCTTCCTGAGATTCTAAGCTCGCTTCACGAGCATAATATCTTAACAACCCGCTTACAGTGCATACGAGGTGTGTGCAGAAGGTATACAGATTGTGTGTGGTAAAGGGGGTGTTAGAATATATAGTGACGGCACATACTATATCAGAGCTATAATCAGAGTAATTTTATGTGAAATTTGATTGAAATGTAAGAAACGTAGCGAAATATTGACAAATGTCTTTGTTTGCGATCATCTGAGACGCACGTGGGCCTTTTCCCCTCGCCCCTCCCCTGATGTTTAGGACCGCCAGCCACCCGGCACCCGCCGATGGGAAGGCCCCGCTTCTGGGTCGTGTTTGTTTACGTCCTCCCGAGCCACCCTCTCCCCGGACTCACCCTGTTTCCAGAACAGGTCTGGTCTTGCAATAAGGAGAATCCCCGGACCTGATAAATTGCTTTTAATGCGATGATGGGAGTTAATGCAGAAGCCAGTTGTAAGGAGACGCAGAGCAGCGCACGTGCGCCGAGTATCAACTTTTGTCAGTGTCAAGGAAGGAAAATTCCATGAAAGCGCGACCAGCGTTTGGTGGGGAATTAAGCACGACGTAGCAAGCTTTCTCCAATACGACAGCGAATATTCAGGGAAGAGATGAATCTGGGAGCCTAGAGGTTCAAGGGCGAGGAAGTTTTCAAGAGAGCGATCCATGGCAAGAGAGAAGGCAGAAAGACGGGATAGAGATTAGAGGGTGGACGCACTAAAGCGAGCAGTGGAATTGGTCGCCAAAGTTGGGTAAATTTTTCATTGTGGCGTGCCACACACCTTTGTTCAGGATAGACTGAAATTTTAAGTAAATATTTCTGAAAACTCCGGTCTGACGCGAATGTTTTATTTTTGTGTCTCATTTTGTCAGAACTATTGAACAAAATTAGTCACGGGGGCCGGAAAATTCAAGTTATGAATTAATACGAAAATTTCCTGAATTCATCTGAGCCAGCGGCAACAACCAAGGACTTTGCCCCCACGCAGTAAACAGTAACGAGATCACATCGCGTGTCGAAAGTGGTAAAAGGTCGTCTGCGGGGTCGGAGGCCCGCCATCCATTCATCGGAGGGGAGGCGCGGTGGCCGTCGCCTTCGGCTCGCCCCTGCCTCACTAACCCCTTCTCGGCCACCTCCCCCCTTTTTTTGCAGCAGCCTGCCCAGCTGTTGAGGTTGACGACCTCCACAAGCACTGCGGACGAAACGCCCGGTGAATCTCCTTTGTTTTCAAAGGATACCCTGGACCTAAAATAACGTTCAAGCTAAATCTACAGATCATTGTTTGAATAACGTTTTTCTTAGAATAAGCGTGGCAGCGCATTGGCCTGATTACCGATACTGATAAAACTTTTGTCATTAGCATTAAGAGTAAATTTTAAAACTAACCTTAAAAGTTTTCACACGAGCTCATTTTTTCCCAAATGGGGACGGTTTTTAGTGTAATTTAATATATATATATATATATATATATATATATATATATATATATATATATTATACTGTGTATATTAGTGTATATTATATATACTGTGACGAACGCATGTGTGTAGGTTCGCCACACACGCCCACTCGTCAAAAAGAACACCAATAGCAGAACGTGCGAGCGAGTGCAGAGCGGTTCAAAATGGGCGCGCCCGCCGCCGATAAGACGATTGCCTGCTGTGACCGCTAGATAGCGCATGAAATGCAGCAAGGAGGAGGGTTAGATGTCCTGCCACCCCTACAATGGAGGGCGGGTGCATATATACGCGGATCCGCAAGCGGGAGCCCTCTTTTGCCACCGCTCGCCGAGCAAGCAAGTGGTTCGTCATCATTAGCTTACATATTGTTCGCCGCTGCAGCGGGTTTTTGAAGCAATTAAACCGTTTGTGCGTTTGTTTGGATTGGCTCTCAACACTCCAAAAGATCCCACTGCCCTGTGATTTCTTTCAGCTCGCAAGAGCAGATATCTGCGGACCGCCCCAACGGACAACAATTTGGGTAGTTATACATTGTTTAAAGTAAGGGCGAGGCTCGTCAGAATATACATACATACATACATACGTGTGTGTGTGACATGGCTTCATACAAGATGGGCCAATGTCAATATTCAAAGTTTTACAGAGTGGCCGGTTTTCTTACACCAGAGAAATAACAAAACATCTCTAGGCCAATGTGAAATCAGGAGATAGGATAGTCTTTCGACTTTCGCCTTTCTTGCACAAAAAGTAGGAGCGAAAAGCACACATTGGCCGTACATACCGAAAATCACCAAAAACTGACATTGGCCCTTCTTGCACCAAGCCACAGATTTCAAATATATATTATGTTTATTAATATATTCCAGGATATAACTTCCAGGATCCCATTAAAGTTTAACAACTTTTTTCAAAATATCAACTGTATTGTTTCCAAATGTGTGTATTTACTTGCCATATCCATTTAGTTCAGCATTGAAGTACAATATTTTTAAAATAATTTAATTATATTGCAATTAATTTGTGCAGTTTTTTCTTTGAAATCGTTTATATTTTGTGTTACAATTTAACAAGCAAAATGTTGTGAGGCTTTCTACTATTTTAAAAATATTTTCATAAATAATATGTTTTGGTTGTTCAAAGAATTGATTTCCCCATTCTAGAATCGAACCAGGATCTCCCAATATTCGCGCCATTGCTTTAAACTCTTCCAACTGTGACCATATGGAGAAATGTATAATACGAGTATATCCGTCACAGGCTCTTTTCTCCTTAAGAGTGACTCGGTAGCTGAAGTTGTTAGAGCAACTGGGCGTTTATCAGGAAATATGGGTTAGATTCCTAGACGAGGCAGAAAAATCATTGAAGAGTCAAAACATAATTACATCAAACAATAACAATACATCATGCTTATTAGCTATGAAGATGCAGCGGTAGTTGACAATTGGGAAACGGGATACGGTTGTTAAACTTCCAACTGCGAATTGGTGATGAAATGTAAAAAATATTTTCATATGCTGAAATTTTTTACTATAAAAGTTCTAAAAAACTTTGTTGAAGCAACTTTCCAAAATTAATGGGTAAGCTGTTGAGAAAGATTAAATAAAAGTAAACTACAATATTTCAATTATTCAAAATGTTACCTGCTTGCTTCAGTGATGAGGGCTGTGGCAATTCTGATACGATTGCGCAGAAAGATGATCAACAATAACACAACACCCAAAACAATACATGATGCAATAAAGAATATGAGCCACGAAATTTTTACAGCTGTGTTGGCAGGGGCATCGACATTCTCTTCATCATTTGATGTCTCACGATATTTTGTCCACGTTATGTAGCAACCTTAAAAGTATAAAAATGCTCTCTAATGAAAATATTACACATACATAGTCATATCATTTTTTTAAAAATTCGTAAGGTTTTAGTGACCATTTGTAAGTCTCAGGAAAATTCCTATAAAAACCATTACTCACAGAATCCTAAAAGGGCAAGAACTCCAAACAAAGATACCCATACAATAATCCAAGCAAACCAACGCATTATGACAATGTAAATCATACAGAGCACCATAGCAATCACTAATCCACCGAGCAAAAGTGGCCAATTTTTTTCCATATTACTAACAATCGTTTCTCCAACCTGTAAAAATATAGAAGAACCTAAGGATCATATATTATGATTTGAAAATAATTCAACAAACCAGTGTAATCACCATCATACTTGCTATATGCATTATACTCTCACTCCACCACCACATCATGATAATGATACAAATAATATTTTACGCACATAATTGCATGTAATATTACTTTACTTACTCGCATCTATTTTATAGAAAAAGTTATGGTGCAGGTGTCATTTTCGTTGAACTCAGTGAATTTTAGAAAAGTACCGTTCGATGGTTGTGGCCACATCAATATCCAACAGAGCATCGTGTAACCCGATTTGCAACAACGCCAAAAAATAACACCCTATCGAAACACATTCCTTCAAGAAGCAGAATGTTCGTCATATCAGCCCACTGAATTATTCCTAACATTAACTAATTATTCCTGAATTATTCCTAATATTAACTAATTTGCTAGGTTGGTTTAAGAAAATTACCCATTGTTCCTCCAAATGTTTTTATTTAAGGTAACCGTCATGGGGAGCACATCTGAAGGGAAGAAAACCTACATGATAATTCGTGTACAATCATTTACCTACCTAAGCAAGCCATCCTTGATTATATCTGCTCAAAATGAAGCATAAGATTGAACTGCGAACCCAGAAATATTCAATAAACTGATTTTTTAATAAATGAACATTTTAGTGGCAAATCGCTGTCAGCGTGTGTCGTGATGTCAGTGGTGGCTTGTAGGCCAGTGTCAGTGGGCCACGGCACCACCAACAAAAAGGAAGGGAAATAAATTTTTCATGATATTCAGGAAAGAATCTGCAGACAACTGTCAGTGGCTTTCTAAAACACAAGACGTCAGTTTACGGTGAAGATATATAAAAATTAAGTCGAGCATTTCCAAAAATTTTGTTAGTCACCATAAGGCTTGGTTCGTGTTCAACGTTCGTTGTTACGCCGTGGTTATAACGTACAACAAAAATGAATTTTAGTAGATTTAATAAATTAAATGAATATTACACATAAAACATTTGATACCATTTAAGTACTCTAGTGTACATCAAGGGATGGACATTTTCACCACAAACGGTAAGAAATGACTGTACACTCATTTCTTTTGACAAACGCCGTGGCGGTGACTGCTGTGACGCGACAGCCGGTTTGAATTTACTGCATTTCAACTCAATTTTCTTCTTCTTCTTGACAGTTTCTTAACCGCTACTTCGGTCTTCCGAGGCCTAATTTTCTTCTCCAGTCTTCTCTGTACTTCCAGGAATCAGGAGGCAATTTCCCTTCTCGATTATCTGGTCTTGGTCCCTATCTCGATTTTCCCTTCTGATCTGGTCGTTCCACTCTTGTCTTGGTCTTCCTCGTTTTCTCCTTGCACTTGGTTTCCATTCTAATGATCTTTTGGGGAGTCTTTTTTTGTCCCTTTACAGTACATGTCCAAACAAACTGAGTTGTTTCTTTTCCATTTCCTCTATAATATCATGTTGCAGATTCATTGTTTCCTTAACCGTTTCTAATTCTTTCCCTTCTAGGTATTGCTGCAGCTCTTCTGAGGAAATCCATTTCCAGGGCTCTCAATTTTGTTGTCTGTTGTTGTGGAAGTAGCCATATTTATGCTCCACACTATGTAACACTTTCAATGAATCATACATTTATATAATCTAATTTTCGTTTTGATGTCTCAATTTTTTGCCTGTTTTCGGAAAACTGGATCTGCCATTTTTCATGAAAGTCAACGTAGAATCTGGTGTATCTTTTTGTGACGGGAGCTTCTGGACATTCTGTATATTCTCTGCACCGCAATGAGTTACCGGCTTTGAGCACAGAACGGTAGGGATTCTGGCTGCAAGGCGCGGCGCGGCGTCTGAGGGAAATACCAATTTTCTGTCTTCATCTGAAACTAGCTGGAACTTAATTTTATGAATTACGCGTGTTATTGAAAGTATTCAAGTTCAGTCAATTCTGGACGGTATTGAAGGCATTATTCATGATGTATGGTGAATTTATTTTATTCGGATGTTACGTTGTTGATTCAAAATGTACATTTGATATGTTCTTGGTGTCAAGTTGGTCGTTCTGGAAAAAAAATCCCTCTGTTGCATACAGTGAGTGAAATGATCTTCCCGGCAAACCTACAGTTATTTTGCGAGCGTCGTAGTGAATGGGAGGGTTTGTGGAAGACATTTATTCATTGCAACATATATCAGAGTAGTGAAATTTTCTCCAGTAAAATATTTCATTTCGTTATGATCACCACTAGTGGCAGTAATTATAACCAAGGTTATGAAATGAATTGTGTTATATTTGAGACGTGTACAAACAATAGTGGTTGTTGCAATGTGCGGGGTGCTATCACGATATTTTCAAAACACGATTTTCTCAAACACGGCTCAAACTTTTTTCTTTAAATTTTGTTTCGAATACAGCAAAGAAAGCTTTTACAAATGGCGTTGGTTCCATTTTCGGTGAACTCTACATATTTGAAATCTGCAAAATTTTGTAATTACAAAACTACAATATTGGTAATCATTTCTTAACGAGAACTGTTTTTAATGATCAAAATGGTATCTTTAAATAATGTTTCAATTTTGGAAAACGTGAGTACCTTTCGTAAATTTGAAGCTTAATAAAGAATGTGTGAATGATATTCGAATCTGATATACACCATGATTCAAGAAATTTCTTTCTAATTGGAATCTATTTAAGTATGATAAATAAAAGATGTCTGATATAAAAAATTATTGATACCAGACATCTTTTATTTATCATACTAATATATTATAAGGTATCTACCTCACCAGATATGTAATTAATGGACTATTTCTCAATATTAGATCTTTAAATTATTTTTTAAACATTTTTTTTCAAAATATCGAAACTTTTTGTTATGTTTGGGAAATTTTTCTGAAAGGACAATATGAACAAAGAACTGTTCAATTGCCGTCAGTACCAAGGAACAAGTTTTTAGACTTTTTAGGGAATAGAGCTTAAAATTATTTTACAAAGACAAATTTAATATTTCGCACGAGTGGAAAATTCTTGTGTTAAATCGTACTGTTAATTGTTAGTATATAATTTGTTAGTGTAGTCAAAAGGCGATGCTCTAGAGATTTCAGCTATTGTGAAAGACACTTTTTTTTATAATATGTAAGTAATTACCTTTTTCAGTCTGGCTCGTGTTTCATCAGCTGCGTCTTTTACCTGTTGTAGACTAGTACCTGTGTAGTTCGCAAATTCATCTACGAGTGGATTGTCGAAGGTTTTATTTAAATCTACATAGATACATCGTCGAGCAACTAGAAATTATGAAAAATTGTGTTAAAATTACAATTTATTTTATTAAAAATATTTACTTTGAAAGTTATGTTATGAAAAGGGAAAACTCACCACTTTTGGTAGGAAGGTACCAAGCTGCACAATCATAGTTATTGAGTGCTGCTTCTATGTTATCAAGATCGGGTATGTTACCTCTACATATTGCCCCGTCACGAGCTTGTTCAGGGTGATCAGTGTGTATATAATATGCTCCAATATATAGTTCTTCTGGACATTTTTTTACACATACCTAAATTTGAAAATGAAAAGGTTAAAAAGAAAACAATTCTAAATACGAAACGTATGTACTAAAATATAAAATTAATTGTATTACAGAATAACACAGTTTTCCTCGACATTTTGATAAGGAATAAGTAAAATTCTAATAATCATATTGAAATTGATACATCACTGCTATTTTAGCCATTTGTCGCAAATCTCTGCACCAAACTACTTGTAACACAGAACAACAGGACACAATCTCAATTTGTAGAAGTAATAATTAATAACAGAGTTTCGCCGACACTTCTCTCGGCCGAGTGAACGGTTGTTTCAGGGGGAAATCTACTTGCCTCCCACAAGATGCAAGATCCTACTCCACGGTTCTCGTGGTTGCTAAAGGTCAATGCATACTGTTGATTAGTTTATTTTTTACGTGGAATTATGTATCTCGAAACGTGTTGCTTTTTGACAGTAGTGTTAAGCATGATAATTATTTAGGAGAATATTTAATGTTGTAAAATGCATAACAGTTTTGTTGTATGGTGATTTTTTGTGGTAATTTCTGTGCCAAGAAAATCTAGATATGCTGGATAATTTATTTTTTCTACGAGTCTCTTTTTTTTGCGTTGCTATTGCACCTGTTCGGGATTTCGAAAAGTCGTTTTTTATTTTCGAAAAACGGTAAGAAATTAATGTTTATATACTTGTAAAGCAAATAAATAGCGCAATATTTTGTACATAAAGGAAATTTTTTTGGTCAATTAGCTTCTCTAGCTTAAAATTAAGTCAGCAAAGTCACCAATTTTTGGAAAAAGACATTGGAACAAAAAATATTTTTTGGATATTTGGAAAGCAATAACATAGCCCAAAATTATGAGTATAGAGTAAATGTGATTTTTGAAAAAGGCTTTGCCAGCTTTCCGGAGGTTGCACGGTGGATGGGAAAGCCCGCTAGTCTACAACATATGGGTAAACGACCAGACCTGAGTGGAGGTCTATCCTTGATCTCTTCAACGAAATTGTCCATTGGGAGTTTTGGCGCCTCGCGTAAGATAGAAACGTTTTGCACTAACGGTCGTGTGGCGGATCTTCAAGTTATAATGTCTTATCTGACGACTAAGGTACGACTTAATCAGTTCATAAATAGTACATCTGTAAGGAGTCTCCCGACGTTAACTTACGCTCCTGCAATAAAGATTACAGCATCCCATACTAATAGCAATCGCATACACACAATCAGTATTTGTATGTTAATATTTTGGACAGTTGCTACATTTGTGAGCTAATGTTTAGACCGACATCGAGATAAATAATAGTATTGCATCTAATAATTATGTTTATCATTCGGTGATACGTGACAATGTGATAATATCGCAAACAGGTGTATTTTTGTACACATTTTGGAGAAATGAAAAAAAAAACTATTTTGTGAAAAGCTGTAGATCGTTTGTAAATTGATTTCGAAAACAATGTTTCATATAGCATTTGGAGGAAATTTTATCCTCTTTAAACCTGAAGTTAATCATTTTTCTGCCCGACTTAAAGTCGCAGAGGTATAGAGAAAAGCCCGAAAAAGTCAGAATCATACCGTTTATTCGGGTCTCTCGGAGTTAGTACAGGGTCTAGAAGGTCAAAAACTGGGGGAGGGGGGAACTAGTGCCTAGGTACAAACCCAAAGAAAAAAAATGAATTTTTTCCAGGTCAAATATGCTCCAGGACTATTTATAAAGAAAAAGAGA
The DNA here is from genome assembly GCA_038098605.1 of Gryllus longicercus. Taxonomy (NCBI): domain Eukaryota; kingdom Metazoa; phylum Arthropoda; class Insecta; order Orthoptera; family Gryllidae; genus Gryllus; species Gryllus longicercus. The sequence continues at coordinate 185,843 of JAZDUA010000283.1, forward strand.
ATTGATTGCTGACAACGAGAAGTGCTCCAGGTTCAGACACAATCTGTCTGGGTTAATCACTGTCTGCAATGCATATATGTTGCGACTAGTGATTGTGAGCTCTGAGAAAATTACCCCTATGAGTGGACAGTATCTATGACGTTTTATACATCTTTAAACCCATTTCCCAAAAAGAATTGGTTGTGTCAGAATTGGTTGTGTTGCGAAGACAATGTTACAGTGATTGTTTGCAGGACATTGAGATCCCAGTTTGTACGGTGTCTAACATTGCTCTAAAAAAATAAAAACCTAGTCCAGAAAAAGCATTTAGTAGGGCAAGCAAAATTTATTTACTAAATTTGTTTACTAAATGATTAATTAATAAGTTTTCAAATTTTGTAAATATATTTTGTTTCTAAATTAAAAATTAAGAGCGTACTTTTATTGTTACGTATTATATTTTTCTTAAAAATTTTCATTGCAAATTCTTACCATTTTATTACGTATTTATGCACATATTTTTGCCATTTCATTCTTCATATTTTTTCGGACTCTTAGTTATGCAATATCGCAATTGCTAAAACTCAACTGAATGTTGTTCCTAACGACCTTGTAACGTCGTAGTCACGTGATCATGAATTTAAGAATGTCACAAGTTATGCCTGGTGCTAAAACTCCCTAATGCACGTCTAGCATAGTGACGTTAGCCGCCCCAACTATCAAAAGGTAGCGTATTTTCATGTAATAAAATAATATAAAATAATATTTGAAAAAATTCCTTACCATAGGAGTATTACAGCTTCCCAATGAGCATTGTGTAATGTCAAAGTAAAAGAGATACTTTTTATCTATCACTTCTTCATCATATCCACAACGCTTTCCGTTTGAATCCGTTGGAGCAATAATTTTCACGGGATCTCCCTGGGAAAATGCTATTACTCCTACCACTATCCACGCTATCACGAAGCAAAAAAATAGGAGAAAGCAAATTATATCTGTGCATGACCTCTTGGCTCTGGGACCGAAGAAGTTAGCATCATACTGCAAAGGTTTTCCTGAAACAGATAAAAAATTATATGACTATAATGGGTGAATAATAGGAGTACAATGTACTTTTATTTTGTGTAAAGATTTTCTTCAAAACTGGCTTGATTTCTCCGAATAAATAAACAACTTAAACTAAGCAGGTTTTTGTATGTACTGTATGATTTTGAGAACATAATTAGATTATTGTTGCATTATGTATTTTTGCACTTTTACATAATTATTATATAATAATACCAATTCGTACGTAAGTACAAACGCATCCTCAGTGTATATCCTATCCATTTATTTTATTTAATTTTTATTTTATTTTATTTTAAACTTATCGGTTCCCTTGAGGGCTAAGGCCTCCCGCAGAAGTGGGGATGTGAGTTGGTACACCCAAAGTTTCATAACATAGTATGTTTACATATGAGAACATTGAAGTGGAAAGGTCGTTAAATAGCAATATATAATATATTTTTACTTAGTGTTCTGCATTAACTAAACGATCCACATTTTTCCACATTGATTTTAAGTTTCTTCCAAACGCGCCTGTTGTTTGCTGCTTGAGACCACATTACACCCACTTCTTTCTTGAACACACCGTGTCATCTCTTCTGTGGTCGTCCTTGTTTGAACCAGCCGCATCTCGGATCTGTGCGGAAAGTAGTACACTGTGATCTCCTGGTTGGATCTTGACAAGCAACATGACCACCCCAGCGTCATTTGAGTTCACTGACACTATCTGCAATGTCTTGTATTTTCTTCTTTCTGATTTCCTCCCATCTAATTTTATATTGGTGCTATATGAATATTTTTTTTCACCATATGTCTGTGGCATTTTATTACCGTTGACTCTTGTGCTTTTGTTAGAGGCCACACTTGATATCCATATGTTAATAGTAGTGTGGTGCAGAAATCTATAGCAGATTTTTTTTATTGTCATGCTGACTTTTCTGTCTAATAGTATAAAGGATATACCCCAAAACGTTTTCCAACCTAACGATATTCTTATTTTTGTTTCATTTTCGTTTCTTTCCTCAAAAAACATTAATTGTCCCAAATATAGATATTCTTGAACTATTAAATTTTTTGATTGGCTTAAAGTACAGGCATTCATTTGTCGTTCGTTATATTTTTTGATTTTTATAAGTTGATATCAAGGCCAACTTTAGAACTTTTGTCACTCAGCTTTCTTAACATCTTTCATATCTCATGGGCAAAAGGGGCAAATATAACTACATCGTCTGCAAGTCGCAAACTTGTCAATCTCAATCAATCCGTCAATTTATATTCTCGCTCATTTACTCCATGTTAGCTGTCTGAATACATCTTCTAATAGACAACCACAGACCTGTTTAGGCCTGAGACGGTTACCCGTTTGGAACTGGTGTACCTCTTTGAAGCAGTTTTTCCAGTACCAAACAGGTCGACCGATTTCAATGGGCATCCTTATAAAACAGCTATTACTTTCTTTTGAGAAATGCTATTAAACAAGGGAAGTAGTTAAGTGGAAGAAACTAACTTTTATTCATAAAATTAATTTTCCCATATAATATTAATGTGATAAAAATCTTGGGCACCAGTAAGATTAACCCAGTAAGTAATACCAGTAATATAATATACCAGTAATATAATATACCAGTAATATAATATACCAGTAATATAATATACCAGCAAGTAATATACCAGCAAGTAATATACCAATAAGTAATATACCAGTAAGTAATATTATACACAGCCAGATGATTCATAAACCAATAAATGTGTTTATTTGGTTTTATGTGTCGACATGCTTTTCTTTTTCAAAATAAAGAAATGTATTATATTGTGTATTTCTGGGGTGTGATTCATTATAAAACAGAATAAGATAATTAAATTCATTTATTACATATTTCTTCGCTTGCGAAAGAAATTGTAATTAAAAATAATTGTCTTTCAAAAATGTTTCATAAACGTAGAAAGCAGTATATCATCCTCGGCCCTACGGCACGTGCAACACATGCCATATACTAGATTCGCCTTTGCGTCATCACGGAAGAAGCCTCTCCTATTGATTCTTGCTACGACAAATTTAGCGGCGTCACCACGTGTGTCTCAATCTACAAGCGCAAACAGATTCGCACGCGAAATAACTGAAAGCTCTTCCGACATCTGTGCTCGGCGACCAGCCAATGCACTGGACGAATGGGGAGAATGCCGGGCGGTCAGGAGCGAAGAGGGGAGAGCGGCGAAACGTGTACGCGGCGTTGGAGCGTAAAGATATTTCCATATGCCAGGGTTTCGATTGAACATCGTTTCGATTGAACATCCTTTCGATTGAACATCCTTTCGATTGAACATCCTTTCGATTGAACATCCTTTCGATTGAACATCCTTTCGATTGAACATCCTTTCGATTGAACATCCTTTCGATTGAACATCCTTTCGATTGAACATCCTTTCGATTGAACATCCTTTCGATTGAACATCCTTTCGATTGAACATCCTTTCGATTGAACATCCTTTCGATTGAACATCCTTTCGATTGAACATCCTTTCGATTGAACATCCTTTCGATTGAACATCCTTTCGATTGAACATCCTTTCGATTGAACATCCTTTCGATTGAACATCCTTTCGATTGAACATCCTTTCGATTGAACATCCTTTCGATTGAACATCCTTTCGATTGAACATCCTTTCGATTGAACATCCTTTCGATTGAACATCCTTTCGATTGAACATCCTTTCGATTGAACATCCTTTCGATTGAACATCCTTTCGATTGAACATCCTTTCGATTGAACATCCTTTCGATTGAACATCCTTTCGATTGAACATCCTTTCGATTGAACATCCTTTCGATTGAACATCCTTTCGATTGAACATCCTTTCGATTGAACATCCTTTCGATTGAACATCCTTTCGATTGAACATCCTTTCGATTGAACATCCTTTCGATTGAATATCGTTTCAATTGAATATCGTTTCGATTAAATATCGTTTCGATTGAATATCGTTTCGATTGAATATCGTTTCGATTGAATATCGTTTCGATTTGTTCGAGACCGTCTTGAAATTGACGCTTAATTACACAGTATTCGGACATGGAAGTTCAACTCTTTTCAACATCCGCCAGGAAACGATCGGAAATTATCATACTTCACAATATCATCCGAAAGAATCATTCGTCACAGGATCATTTCTCATTGATTGATTGATTATTTCGTGTTTCGGCGTGCGTCAACTGCTACGGTCATTAGTTCTGTAAGTAGAGTGCATGCTTTCTTCAGGAGGGGGCGGTGATCTTTGCCTATTGGATAACATCCTTGAAGTCGACTTGCGAGCTTTTACTTATCCCCCAAAAAGGTATCTCCCACCAGTGTGGTACGTTCCTCTCTGAGACAAGGGTCAAGCCCCCCACATGTGTGGTTGTGGATGTAAGACTGTGAATGAGTGTAAGTAAGTAAGTAAGTAAGTAAGGGGTGAGGATAGGACAAGGGAGAGGAAGGAAAGATCGCGCGGTTCGTGGTCCGTTAGTTAGGGTACTGCTCCGGCATTCGCATGGTGTTGATCGGAGAAACCACGGAAAACTACCTTTAAGATATCCGGGCCTACCCGGCCGCTAGAAGCCTCCTCCAGACAGCGTCTGAATTCGACCTCGGTGACAAGCTTGTGTCGAAAATCCTGCCCCCGTCGGGACTCAAACCTAGGACCTCCCGGTCAAAGGCATTGCAGTGACATCACTTTATTTCCCTGAGCCACCTTTCCTCGTGGAAACGTTCGGAGCGTATCATTCGACCCAATATCGTCCGAAAGACTCATACTTAGGAGGATCATTTCTGTTTGATTATTTCGTGATTCTAGGCGCATAGATGGCTGTGGTCAGTAGCTGAATAACAGTCTGCACGTCGATTAGCGGGGTTTTCCCAAACCAAGTACCTCCCACTAGCGGGCCACCGCCCCAGCCGAAACAAGCTTTAATCTGCTGTTAAGTGAGTGAGTGAGTGTGTGTGTGTGTGTGTGTGTGTGTGTGTGTAAAAGTAAGAGGCGAGGGTAGGTCAAAGAATTGGAAGGAAAAATCGTGCGCGGTCCGTAGACCGATTGTTAGGGTACTGTCCCACTGTTCGACGGATGTTGACCACAGAAACGACGGAAAACTACCAATCAAAGCAGGCGGCCGCTGGAATTCTCTTCCACACAACGATTGAACTCGACCTATCTAGCTAGCTAGTGTCGGGACTCGCACCCCGAACCTCCCGATCAGAGGCCCTGCAGTGACATCAGTTGATGCCCTGTGTTGCCTTAGCCGACGAATCATTTGCGTAGTGTATTCTCGCCTACTCATGGACATAAATAGATACGAGGCACATTCCGTATTACTAGTGCAAATAAAATTAGAACACAAAATGATACCAACCCCGGAACATCCGGTGGTATGCTTCTGTCAATTAAATTTGTTTATATACGGACAAATCGACATAAAATTGGAATCTCGAATAAAAGATTGTACACCACACCTCAAAAGTGACTTTCCATGGCACGTCGGGATACCTAGACTCTGCCCAATAGTCCCATCCGTGATCTCTCCCGTTTGCTGGTGGAAACGTCCACTTTCTTGCTTTGTAATGTGAATTGCTATTATCTGGGACATCCGTAGCGAACTGATTATTTTCACATTAACCATTTCCACGAATCAAGACTGTTTTCTCCACGCGAGACTTGCATTCGTTGCATACAACGGCCGCCTTTGTGTCGATTGTGACGTGTGATGCTTTGTTGCTCATCGCTTGTACCCTTCACCACGTATACAGCAGAGATTATAGATCTCAAAGAAACGTTCACACATTGCAGCTTCATTCCACTAGCAGAACAGTCAACTTTCATTAGTTCTTTTTGTGACGATAAAATCTTTTAGCTGCTACTGCTGATAATCATCACTAAAGATGTTTGGGGTGTAATGGTGGTGGTGGTGGTGGTGGTGGTGCTGATGGGTGAAATGGTGGCCTCATTGCTCTAATTTCACAATTAATTTTTCCAAAAAGTAAATATATACTATTTATGTTTGTAATACTTCTTTGTTTATTTGTCTGTGGTTAATGTTATAAAATAATTAAGTAATGAAATAAAAAGCACAATGAATGTAACTTTTCAAAAAATAAAACGTTTTCAAATGTTTTCATTTAGTATTTGTAAAACATCAATTTAAAAATCGTAGAAATAGTATACTCGCGTAGAATGGCTTTTATTCACTTGTAGAAATTCCGACTCTCGCTCCTACGTCGCTCGTGTTGTAAACATCAACTCGTGGATATTGGCTATCATTCTACGCTTGTTGAAGAATATTCTATTACGAACTGTTCCAGTTCCTAGAATTGTTCACGTCTTCTTGTAAGTATTCCCATGTTTCTTCTCCTGCTTCTCATTTAATTCAAAACTCTTCTGTTTATTCTTTCATCGGGAATTCCAAAGATATTTTTTTTATTCAACACTGTTTATTAATAATATTTTACACGTATAATTTATAATTCTTTTCTAATTTCTTCACTTCTAATCCGGTTAAGATATGCGTGTCCAGCTACTATTCTAGGAAATTTCATTTCTTACTTGGTGATTCTGTCCTCATTTGACATTCAGAATTTACTTTCTTATAGCAAGGTGGTAAGAACACTGTTTTATACAGTTTGTGTTTACCGTGAGAGTATTTTTCGGTGAATATGGTATTATATCGCAAAAATACCCTGTATCCAATAGCTCATTTAACTGTTCTGTATTCAGAATATATAATATAATACTGCTGTCCCTACGGCCTCCCCCACTGATGGTTCACATTAAGACAATTTAAAAGAAATTATTAGAACCTTTTGTACTTAGGAATTCATGAAAACTTATTTCGTATTAAAATTCATTAAATTAATATGATAATCCATTCAAGTTGTTTTCTTAATTTTGCATTAATGTATTCAAATTTTAGGAATTAGTACACACTTTAAAAACATGAAATCAGTCTAATTAGGAATTTACGAGTATTACACCAACGCACATACTAAACCCTTCAGAGAAATTTAGTAAAGAGCAATTTACTACAATTGGAAAGTTTGTGATTGGAAATGAGATCAACACTCCACGCGGGAATCTGAACCTTCAAGTAAGTATTGTTTTTCATTGGACTTCCACATAACGTGTGCATTCGGTACAAGATCCCACGTATGTTTTACAGAATATTTTACAGAATGTTTTACAAACATATTTTATCATCATTCTTTGTTTCTAAAAAATTGCAAGGCCAACTAAAAATATTTGACCATTTTCCCCTCCGCTTTGGCGAAAATTAGTTTCGAGGGTTTGTTTCTTATTACATACTTGGTGAATTACCCCGTGTTTCGTGAGTAATTATTTATGACGATCGGCTATTAGACAGAAGGAAGAAATTCTACTTATAATACATCCCAACCTTCCCTGCCTCCAGCCATCCCTACCATCTCATTGCCCAAGCCCACCCAGCTCCGTCTCACCCTCCCAGACCCACCTTGTCCCTCCCTGTCCCGCCCTTTTGCCCTCCTTGCCCTATTCGCTACGATTAGCGTTGCCACCACAACTGTTGCTGGGAGAAGTAGAATAAAAAACGTAATTGTTACGTACTCCCGGCAAACGTCCAGTAACAATTTTGATCTGCAATTACTCAAAGCGTAATGGCGCTTTTTTAATTTGTTGCGTCTAGATGCAACGCGTGTCCTAGCTCTTAACGGAGCGTTGAGCGTACTATGGAGTAATCCTCCGTTACCAGCGCCCTCTAGAGGCCTCTGAGTAGTCGTAGTCTCGTCAGTTGCAGTGAAGTCAGGGAATCGCCGACTGGTAGCGTCTTCGCGCTCGCGTCTCGCACGCGCCCTGCGTATCTACCCATCGGCCAGTATTGGGAAGGAATAAGGATAGGGTATAGGACGCGTCACAGGGGTTAGACTAGAAGCAGGCAAACTCGTTTTGTCGTAACAAATTTCAAATCAGGTTCTACGGGAATCGAACCAGGAACGTCAGTGGTTTTCGCCCTGAGCCACGAGTGCTCTTAAAATTATTCAAAATAGTAGTTTATGTAGTTAGTTTATAATGTTAATAGACGTTTTGAAAACGTGCGATGTTATGAGCGAGTACGAATGCAATAAAGCAACGTTATAAACGATTTGCATACGCTTTGTGTAAAACAGCATTATAAATGTATAAGAGAATCAAACTTAATTTTGCGAAACAACTTTCTTATGACGTCTCGAGAATTTGACATCTATGCGAGAAAACGGTGGTCGGCTGTTCCGTTTACCTTTACCTCCCCACGATTCTCTCGCTGCTATTTTTTGAACGTGTCATGGCGCGAACATTCGTGCCGTAAAATGATAATACATCCTCATTTGTGTCGCAAAATACCCCATTATGAACGATTTCTTGGAACAGAAAAGGTCGTTTATAATGCTGATACAAAAAAACCTATTGCAGCTCAATATATACACAATAGATCGAAAAAAGCATGTTGCGCATTGTATAGGTTTTCATAAACGTCTAATTGATGTTAAGTGACCCTACATTAGGTTTAAAGAATAGGAAAGGGAGATAGCGATAGTTTTATGAAATCTCATAAAGACATTAACTTTCTCTTATTTTAAAATTTATAAAATGCAATACTTTATACAATTAAAATAATACGCTAAAACAAAAAACAACACAACGCAAGGCGCTCAACATAAACGCTAATTACGATAACATTGCAACAAGCTTTTTGGCAAAGAATTTATAAGAAAATATTCGCTTGCGTATAACAGATCTATTTGGAAAGGCAAACGAGCTACAGATTTTGGCTATAATATCGCGACCCTAGGTGAAGGGATTGATTCGTGCCACGAAAACTTGGAGGACCATTATTTGAAAAATGTTACCTACACTGATCTCAATAAAACATGCACAATATGGTCTCATCATCAAGAAGCCTGGGACAAAAATCCAAAGCAATACGTTTGTGAAAAACATTCATGTTTACTCAAAAGGCACCAACTTGAATATACTATGTCTTTTAAAAATAAAACAAAGTAAGAGCCACGTTAACAGGTCTACCTTTTTAAAGGGAATCATATAGCCAAACAGCTAAAAGCAGTTCTGATAACGTGGATTGTTTGGTTATACAAATCTAGTCTATAGTTCATCTTCCTTTTCAACGATTGTTCGACATTTTAAAAATTTTGGTGAATTTGATTGGAAATACCCGAAGATATGGCTCAGGGTATCAACTGACGTCACTGCCTTTGACCGGGTTGTCCTATGTTTCGAATCCCGAAGGTGGCAGGATTTGCTACACTAGCTACATAGCTAGATCGAATTCAGTCACTGTTTGGAGGAGCATTCTTGCAGCTGGCTTCTCCGATCGCTAATTGTCCGTGGTTTCTCCGATCAATACCAGGCGAAGGTCGGAGCAGTACATTCAGAAACGGGCCACGGATCGCGATTTTTCCTTCCTCTTTCCCCTTACAAACGCTTACACTAACATGCATTACACTACCACATGTCACGAGAGGAGTGTCAGCTGAGGGGAAAACACTTCTGAAGGGAAAACACCACCTGAGGGGAAAACATGCACTACACTTACAGGACCAATGACCTTAGCAGTTGACGCACCCGATATCACAAATAAATTATCTTTCAATCAATTGAAGGTGTTTTTTTAAATCAACCATAGTCCAAAAACGATTTTTTAGAAGACCGAAAAAACATTCTATGAGGAAGTGTGTAGAAATTTGAAGCATGCAAGTTGTGAACTTTATTGAGCTCAAATACTGAAGGACGCTTGTTTGTAGTTCAAGCTTGAACTGTATTGTGGAAATTATTGGATAAAATCGGGTTTGTAGGGAGTATAGTGGTTTTACAAAATCACTCAAGCTTTTGCAGCTAATCACTATAGACAGGAGCTGATTTTGTTCACAACACAGCCAGCAAATAGCCCTGAAGCTCTAGCAACAGTTTTAGTATCTCAAAATCTCACTTTTTGGACTAGGTTGTTTTTAAAAAAAACCTTCAGTTGGTTGGAAATGTTTTAACTGCAGGTTTCCGCCTCGGGAGACGAGGCAGCCAGGACGGGACCCCTGGACTGGTTTCGCGATGTGCTTATGCGATCGCAACAGGGATGGCTATGTTGGGCGCAATCGTTCTGCGCAATCGATTGCGGCCTGTGTAGGATTCGTGACGGACAAACTGATATTTTTCAGGGCACTATTTCTTGGCTCATGCATCATTAGACATCATCATCATCATATATGATCTAGGCCAACATTCATAACTTCATTCCTCTAGGTTTGACACCGGGATATTGTGAGACTGAAAATTTGAATTTCGAAATTTGTATAAATAGTTAGAATGTTATTTTCACAACGTTGATATTTCTTGGATCTTCATCCCTTCTTACGTTCAAATTGAACAAAAATAAAGAGCATAAAGTATTAAATGAGCTCTGCTAGGGTTACAATCGGTAATTTTTTAATGGAAAAATTATAAAATATCCAGGAATAATGTGTCGTTGAATTTCGGACAAGAGAAATTTTGCGTGCTATTTTCATCCCATGTGGAATTAAAAATTGCGTTGCCTGAAGTAGCTTGCAATAATCTGACCACTGACTATTTTTTGTAATACAATAATTTATTAATCTTTCCCAATTAAATTTTTAAAGTATTATTTATATTCGTCTGCACACAAAGATATTACTAGCATTTGCTCGCGCTAATTCTCGAAAATTCGCCCGTTTTTCACGCAGTATTACATAATGTTCTCTTTTCTCCGAAGCGATAAAGTACAAGCATTTGGCGTAAATTTCTAATATTTCGAAAATTATAGTTCATGACCTTATTTACAGAAATGTTTTTGAAAATAGATTACATTAAGAAACAATCTATCTTCAATATTGTACTTGTAAGAATATGATGAGAAAATTTCAAACTTTCGGGAATTAGAAGAAATCAGGGATCGAAACGAAAAAGAGACACATGCAATTTAAACGTTATTTCACTATACGAAAAAATAATTATAAAGATTGTGACAATTTTTAGAGAAGTTTTGAAAATATTGTTTCGATTTTAGTTTAAAGTACCCACGAAAATCAAAATATAGTTTCAAACTCACAAGGAAGAGAGTCCGTCCAGACCGATCGGGGAATATCAATTTTCGAAACAATTGTACAAACGCGCTATGCGCTAGCCTTGACACACGTCAAAGACACACGTCTTCTCGTCAAGCTATTTTTCGGAATGAAGGATTCGGAAAACGTGGATTCTGTCTACACGTGTTAAACAGAGAGATATAAACTTGTTTAAGCCAGGTCAAGAAATTCTGGTCAAGAAATTCTGTACATTATGACATGTCAGCCTTATTCATTCATAATATGTTATATCCAAAACAAAACATCTTTAATTTTTATTAAGCTTTTGACTCTTACCATACAAAAATATATTTTCTGAAATAGGTTTTGCTATTTTTATTACATAATTAAGTACTCGAAAAAATAAATTATCTGCGTAATTTTGATGCTACAGAAAATTTTGCCTTTATTCTAAAAGGAGTGAAGTGATCAGATTTTCATTGTTGAAGAAGAAAACAGTGGCACTGCATCGAGGCGAGACTGCAATGCTGCTTTACAAGGTTATCGCGTCATGTCACGTTTTCATTAACACTAGGCGAAAGCCTAACACAACTCAAGTCGGAGGGCGAGCGCAGCGTGCGTATTGAGTTGAATTGAATTGAGTTGAATTGAATTGAATTGAATTGAATTGAATTGATGCCTTATTTTACGTGGCGAGACTCAGGCCATTCTCCTCCGCCTCACCACGCAAATTTTGTAACGCTCCTTTCACCAACTAGCGGCGAAAAGGGGTATTTTAAGGGCGAAGAAACAAGCGATTTGAATTTATCTCAGAGGCTTCATTTAGACTTGAAGATCTATTACATGCTGTAAATCGTATCGCGTCCCACGAGCCCACAAATTCGCCCGCGGACCGCGTTGGGAAGAGATAGATCCGACTCGTCGGAAAGGGAGTAGGAGCGGCTGACGGTCTGAGGCCAACGACATCTCATCAAGGGGGGAGGAGGAGTCGGAAAATCGCCAAAATCACCTCATGTAATTTATGGACGGCCCATGAGATCATTTCGGTCGTATACCAATTTGTTAGTTTTGGGACTTTTTGGTAGCATATTTCATGAGCGTACGTCATAGTACTACGTTATTTCCTATGTTACCAATTGAAATAAAGAGTCAAAAATGAAGAATACACAAACGTGTACCTTTTTTAGAAAAGCTTAATAACATCACACAGCTGTTTATCCACTACGTTACGAGAAAATGAGTTGTTCTGTAACTATATATCAGGGGAGATAAACTGATAAGATTAATCAAATGATAATTCGGAGTTGATGTTTCCTGCCAGTGCTGGGTTTGAATTTTGTCCTGAATTATATTTACACAGAGACTACTCAGAATACAAGTGTATAACGGGCTATTTTCCATTTAGATGTATATAACGCCATGTTTTCTTTCACTATTTTATCTACCATGTAGCTACCATACGTGAGCAGGGTTGCCACCTCTCCGGGTTTGACCCGGAGACTCCGGGTTTCATAGACAATCTCCGGGCTCCGGGTTACTGTTGAAAATCTCCGGGTTATATACAAAATGTAATACCTTTTTTCACTTTTTAATTGAATTGCTAAAGAAAGCGCTGTCAAATGAAAAATATAGATGGAAATAGATAGCAAAACGGTAATTTGTGATTAGTGAAGAATACTGATTTTGTGATGAATTTCTAGTCGAACAGAAATATAATTATTGTTGTAGTAATTAATGTGTTATTAACATTATAAATGTATTATTATTAATTAATCGTAAAGAAGTCCTGCATTCTTTTATAATAAATGTTGATTGTGAATTTAAATATTTACTTTACTGCACCTTCACCTCCCCCCCCCCCCGGTAATCAATCATCTCCGGGTGGTTTCCATCTCGAAAGTGGCAACCCTATACGTGAGGAGTAAGAGGTTTTGTTTCCTCGAGTTAGGCTTTCTTGCTCCCCGGATTCCATGTGTTTTCGATCACAATGTTTTCAGTGACAATGTGTACGCTTACTGCTCAAATAAAGTTATTTTTCTACTCAAACGATTCAAACTCCTGAGAACACTTAATGTGAATAACTAATTATGGGTATGATAATATTTGCTGACGTTATTAAAGCTAATTTTTATAGTACCATTACAAACATTTCTTTTTTTACCTATTATTTCTGACTGAGAAACTGCCAACATTGGCACTGCCAAAGAAATGCACCTGCCTTCTCCGCATACACACGGATCACGAAACCAAAGTTAAATATTAAAAAATACAGCGAACACCAATTTCCTATTCTAAAGAAAATTATTCAATCTGTCCACATTCAGTACTTGTCAATTGTTTATTTTACAAATATTAACTATAAGTTAACAAATGAAAATATATTTTATATTCAGTATAAATGAAAATTTCTTCATAAGGAAATATCAATTCGGCTTATGGATGTCAGCCCCCCTCCCCCGATAAAAATCTTGAATGCGCTACTAGTAGAATAAAATACAATGTGATAACATTCATATGTCAAATTCCATTAAATTAAAACCTAGCATGAAAGTGAGGACCTCAAAATCCGACCAAGTTAGGTGTTACACTTTCATCCATATTTCCATGCTGTCGGACGATTCCATACGTCCACAGGCCCATCTTCACAGACCCATCTTCAGGCATAATGGCAAACCTCTCTTTTTCATCGGAGGCCCTCAAAACTGATTTTATGTCAGAATCTTTATCTATTATTGTTTTGACTGAATCCAAGAGTCGTACACTCTTTACTACGCATCACTGAGGAAAATTAAAAATAATATCGAGAATTTTCAAGATTAGTAAGATATGCACTCGATACAATGCTTTATTCAAATACAATCGATACAATGCTTTATTCAAACCGTAGTATTATACTAGTGATTATTATATCAGAACAACGTTTTCCTTGATTGATATGCACATACGTTGATTGCTATAATGCTTTAAATCTTCTATATTCCCGAAGTCTATTAACAAATCTAATCATTTTCAACATTTCTTTTGTTTTATAGATGAAACATTATAATGTCAAGTGTAAGGAGTCATCACTGGGACAAATAAATATTCTCAAGTGTAGTAAAAAGTATGCACGATATCAACAATGGGAAATCCGAAGAAATGATATGACGATTTCGCAAATAATATGAATTTAAAGGAAATGTAATTTAAACAATGAACAAGGAAAATAGAGGACTTCGTTGTGATTATAAACTTGACAAGGACACGTGAGGAATTTCCGTGATAATTAATTATATAAAAGGGTGAAAGAATCGATTAATGAAGGAATAAACAGTAAAAGATACTAGCAATTCGATTACCGATGCAAATAAGTTTTCTATAACTCGGAAACGAAAATGTCTTCCAATTTCTTCAAATATTGCTAATCTTGCGATTTTTATTTTTTTTTAAAGTTTATTTTTATTTCTTATATTAAACTTTTACTCATCTTTCAACTATTTATAGTTAAAATGACGGGAAGAGATTTTGGAACTCAGGAAAACGTGCGCAGATAATCTTCTCCCTCCTACGTCACATACAGTTTTTACTGCTTTTTGACTAAATAAATCTAAATCTAAAGATGTTTAGACACGAATAACCAATCAGAGAGGAGAAAGCGGAAGTAATCTGCGCAGGCGAACGAAGACCGAGCGGAAATGTGGACAGCACTGTGCAGCTTATAGGTAAACAAAGGAACAGCGCGTTTTGTGAACAAGAAGGCAGAAGGTATAATTATAACATTTCTTAGAGGTACATGGTGGGCAGCTGAGCCTGTAACTTTACTGAACTATTATAAGAGCTTATTTAGATATGTATAATAGAGTATGTCTGTTTTCGTTATTTCCACAAACAAACAAAAATTAATGTCAAAATTAGAAAGGTTACAATTAGATTAGCCTTAGGATACAGGAATAGCACTTCCACTAACGTACTTTTGGCTAAATCCAAATTAATGATTGAGGATCATGTGAAATACCTGTGTGTAATACATTCTTAATTAAGAGCATTATTCTAAAAAATTCAGTAACCTATGAGAGAATTCAAAGTTACTTTAAAAATATTTCACTAGATAGTAGGAAAAAGTACATATATTACAGCATTGTATGAAAAATATAATATGAGTAGCTAATACAGTTTTAGCTGATATACATTTTTCACTACATAATTTTAATTATGACACATTGATGTACTGTAATATATGGTACTACATGTTTGTGTAAATCCTTCGAACTAATAAGTCGGCAAGAAGATGAAAAAAATGAAGAGAGACAGGAGGCTTTTAATGGGAGAACATAAGAAATGTTCGAGAGAGAACATTTTGGCTTTGTGTTTAAAAAAAGGAACAAATGTTTTAATAATAACAAAAGTTGTGTAATAGAATGATATTTGCGACGAGAAGTGAGACGGATACTTCAATAAGTTAAATAGAGCGCTGAAGTTCGGGAAGAGGGAGCTTGGGTGGTGAATCTGAACCGGGAACATCCAAAAAGAAAACAAGTAAGTCAGTTATGCTTTGATATGATTAACTGAAAGGGAGAACCGTGTTATTAGTGCTAGGGCAAAAAAAAGACCTTAAACGGTTGAGAACAATTATTCAAAATAATAATATACTTTCTTGTTCTGTTTTTTAAATTTTTCTTTGATCTTGTAAATAAATCAAGATAATATAATTTTGTTTGTTCAACACAAAAGCTCATGATATTCATTTTTAGAAAGAGACATTTTATTTAACAATTTTTAACAATTCTTCTACAATTTTGTTCAATGTTTTCCGTATGGAGAATTCTGAAGTACAAATCCATGTCCTGAAAATTGGTAAATGGAATTGTTTTAGTGAAGTATTTAAGGGAACAGTACGGGAATATTTATAGATATATTTCGGTGCATCACAGTACCATGTAGATATGGATGTAGAATATAGAGAATTGTTAGTAGGGTTATAGAGTATTGTTAAAGAATCCTAATGAATTATTTCAAAAATCCACAAGCTCTGTCTATTTACACTGATGAAATAAAAGTTAAGGATGCCAAATCAGTTGAAACTGTATGTCTCTGCCCTGATCTCAGTGTTCATGTTTCTAGAAGTTTGCATCCGTATGCATCAATTTTCACGGCAGAATGTACATGTATAGCTAGCAAAAATGTTGTGGGCATAGCCTTCCAATACAAAGACAGAAATGTTGTATTACTCTGATTCTCTTAGTGTGCTATTAATTTTAGATATAAAGACAGTAAATATAAGGACTATTATTTACTCGATATCAAAAACACTTGAAGTAAATTTTTCTTACAATAACTTTGCAGTTGAAAGACAGTAAGCAAATTCAGTGAGACAGAAAATGATTAAAAAGTTATTACGAGCAGCAAGCCAAAGAATAAAATGATATGTTAAATGTATGTGACCAATCAAGAGCGAGATCGTGTGAGATGAGAGACAGATGAAGTGCGCGCATTACAAAAAAATGGAGAAAACGATGTTCGGACACTGTGCGAGCCAGATGTAAAAGGGAAAACGATTTAGTTGCGGGAAGAATTAGACTGAATTTTGCGTTTGTAAAGGAGGTGTCTTAAGGTAGCAAGTGTACAATTAGAAAGGAAATGTAATTACATGTGTGGAGGACGCGAACATCATTGGAGTGGACCGAATTCTTTAGAAATGGACGCTGAATGGAAACTGGACGACGTTCAAGTTTGTGGTAGATCTCCAAAAGGAAGGTAGCGAAACATGGGGGAACATTGTTAGGGGAATACTTATTTTTATATGTATTTGCCATTGTGGGAAGACCAAGTTTTGTGTTAAAGTAAAATTTCTAAATTACGAGAAGATTTGGTCATGCATGCAAAAAGAAAGGGATTTGTAGCGAGTATTTGAGAAGGAGAATAAGAGAATTCATGAAAGAAATATTGTGCTTGCAAACATTGTTGTTTTAGTTTTAAAATAGGATATTTGTATGAATATATAATTATACGGCTTAATACACAATGAAATGTTGATAACTCAAGAATTATTATTTATGAGTAAAAACAAAGATAATTTCCAATTCTAGGAAACAAACAAACTACTTTACGTAAATATTCCTCTACTGAGACAGTCTATCAGATCCACTGCTATATAAATTAATATTATGGCGAGGCGATCTTGGGACAACCTTCAGGTGAAATGTGAAATTTGAATCAGTAAATTCACGAGAATAATTAAACAAAAAGGTACCTGGAACGGTCCCCAGTCAGAGAAGGAAACTATTAAAAGTATTAAGCATGTAGCTAACACCAAAGGGAAGGAATATATCACATCGTATTATAAGGAAGAAGTGAGATCTTGGTTTCATGGAAGATCCATTGAGAGGGATTTTGATTCAAGGGTGAACCGCTGGACGGTATAGTCTAAACTCATCCTTAATTAGAGTTAAGTTCACATCTGATCCAAAATGCCAATGTGTACACTTTAACAGGCGTAAATGTAATGTCCAATATATGAAGGAGAAAGGGAACATCTAATTAAAAGATTGAAGAAGATTAGGATATTCATACCATTAGATGTCAAAATATTCCTTGCACAACCCAATTGTACAGGTATGAAATACATTTTTGAATTTCTCAAATCATGTAAATTCAAAGTATAATATTGATACAAGGAATTGTTTGCAATACTGACATATTGATACCTTTTTTGAATGTAAAACTGCAATGAATGAAATGTAATCACTGCAATGAATAAAATTAATGTAATAAATAATGAACAATTTAAGAAAAGCAAATAACTTCCTGAAGGAAGTTGAAAATCTTTAATAATAATAAATGTAATAAATGTAATAATAATAATAATAATAATAATAATAATAATAATAAAAGCATGCACTGTGAAAAAGTGAATTTTACATGCAAAAGTAAATTAAAATATAAAATATTCGAGATTAGAATATAAAATATTAAGGTACTAGTTGAATGTGGCATCGCCGACGCTAAATTCGCTTTTAAACGTATTTTCATGTGTTGGCAATTTAAGTCATGCATGACGTTGTTCAAATAAGTTCGTACAGTCTCTAGCATTATACACAACAATGAATCGTAGTAGCTAATAATGTTTTACTTATCCTAAAAAAATCCCAACACCCAATGGCCATGTATGTTTCCACCGTAGGAGATATGAGCTGGTAATATTGCAATTTAATTATTATAAACACCGTAAAAATACTTGCAGGTATGAATGACGCCGAATAGTTAAAATTAAGCATAGCTAGAATTTTACGTTTTTTGCTAATATGCACAGTCATCTGTAAGCAGGTCATTCTCTTAATAAGATCATTCTGAATTAATTCCAAAAAATCTGTCGCAAAATGTTCTACAACTACATTTTTTTCTTGAATTTGGTTAACACTTCCTAGTAATCCCGAATTTGCATAATAGTTCCATATTTGTGTGCCCTCATTTTTGAAGAGATTAAAAGCTCATTAAGTCAGTCTAAAGGTTCACTTCTACTTCTGCAATTGCTCTATTTATCGTTTTGTTGGCGAATAACAACGCGACAGTTTTGTATGTTTTTGTGAATAAGGTTTTAGTTACGTTTTTTTAAGAAAAAGTTATTTGTCATATTCATTTTCAAATCAGAATTTTTACGTTTAAGAATGTAAATGAGAGAAATTGAACGTAATAACGTAAATGTGCCACTGTAGCATTATTCACAGTTTGGTTTTCTCCGTATTTACGTGGAATTCTTCAAATTCAATAAGTTCCAGACAAATACTGTTCGTAGGTTTTTTCAAATTTATTTTTAAAAAATACGTTAATAAGGATGCAAATTAAAAGTAATCTCCCGCGCGGTAATTCATTTGTCGCATTCAACGCTACCTACATATATTTATTTCAGTGGCGTTGGTTTAATTCCCGGCATACTCGCTAAGACGGCTGCACTAAAACACGCAAAAAGCACGTTTTTAGATATTTCTTAGAATTTTCGGGCCTGATCCGAAAACACATTATACCTACCAAGAGATCGAGACGCGGCGAATGACACCTTATACGAAAGTCTCGGGAAGCTTTGGTGCACGGGAAGTGGTCTAACCGTGAGTGACGGAACCGCACATACGCTCTCACGCACACTCGGGGTTACTCAACTACTGAATATGGATTTTGTTATTGATAGAAAAAATTGGCGTTCTAGCAAGCATTGTAGAATCAATTATGAGCCATGAGTGACATCAAATTAGTGACGAGCTTTTGCTCTCTCTTTTTTTCTTGTTGTTTTGGTTTCCATTAAAGGTTCATTGCAGAACAAATGTTACTTTAACGCTTTTCAAATTGTTTTCAAGAGTTATCGGATAAATACTCCTAATTTTTTCATGTGGAAATATCAGGGTGCAGATTCCTAAAATTGTGATATGAAGACAGTCTTTTTTGTTAAATAATTGTTCTATATTTTTACTTAATTAAACAACCTATGCAGCTAAAATATAATATTTTTCGACGTTTAAGAAAACGATATATTTCTCCTAAATTAAAATAAAACAAGAAAACGCTGAGCGAGAAAACTGATAAGAACTAAGACTTACTTCTTGAAGAGTAACCTTGGAATAAATTGCGTGTATTTGGCGTCCAGCTCCCAAGAACGAAATGAGAACTTCTCAGAAAAAATGTGAATATTGTACCAGCATTTGTTTCTCTTTAACACTGACGACAACCATTAGTTGACATAAGTGCGATGAAAGAAATATGAAAATACGGGACGTTACCTCAAACAAGGAAGATTTGGGATTGGGTATAAACCTTATTAGTAAGGAACTTAGCTCTTTGAATCTGCAGACAAGCAATTTACACAGCGAACATCTGAGGCGATTCCCTCAATTTTGAACATACGTCTGAAATGTGTCACAACGTGTACGATCAGCCAACTCACCGTAGACTCCATTGTCGATATCTTCCTGCTTCACCTTCTTGCCCATGATGCGGTTCCACTGTGTCGCTCGCTCGTCTGACAGCTGCCGCACGCGGCGGGCATCACTTGGCTATCGGTGATAACGACGCGATGGCGAGGAGATAAGCCGGCGACGCACTGTCGATCCCCGCCCTCGAAGTGCGACTGCGCACGTGCGAAATCCCCGCGCCATCCCCGGCCTTCACTCCGCTTCACGCGTCTGCGTCGGTCTCCCGTCCGCGTAGCTGTCCAAGTCCCCGGTGAAGTCGGGGCGCGCGCCTAGTGCGCTTTGTGGGCGGGTGGCCGCGAACGTTCCCGAAGGAAGCCGAAGGTTCACGACCGAGGTATAGTGGGAAAGTCTGCTGTCATTTACGTGTCTTTTATTGTCCCATTGAATCCAAGTTAATCGTCCACGATGCAACCATAAAATTAAATTTATGAATACCTTATTGTTCTTCTGGTGAGGCGCTCCAGACATTGAAATAGTCACTCCAATGCAGGTCGAATATTGCTTTTCTCAACATTTTTATTTTGCATTTCATACGTAACTTTCGATGATTTAGGATCAATATTAGATAGCAGTAAACGATTCGTCTACTGCTGAATTCGAGAAGGCAGATCCGATGATGCTGGCTGGCTGTTACTGAAAGCTATTTATCATTCATTTGAAAATAAAAAATGTTGGTAATTTAATGTCAACTTGCAATTCTAATGTAAACTTTGAATCCCAAAATTATTTTAAGACAGTTCATTTTTCTTCACAAACTAACATTTTTCACATCGCATTTTTCGGTTTATTTCACAATATTTCGACATTGTATTTGAATACGTTCTTCAGGTTCTAGGACGCTGCGACTGCAACGGTAACCACCACGCTAAGGGACCCATGTACGCCGATATTTTGGGACTTCTTCAAATTTCACATTTAGTAATGTTCAAGTACACATAGTAGTCTCTGGATAGAGTGAACTTTCTGTTTTAGTGATTCAATGTCAGTTGTCCTGATCAATGAACATTGCAAATAAGCACTAGATGATTCAGTTATAGTGAGTCCTCCACAGTGGATGAAGTGCATATAGAAAATAGCATATCCAAGAAAAAATACTGCCCTTCACGCCTTCAAATTCTAATAACCTAAGGGTGTGCCGGTGGAAGAAAAAGGAAAGGAATATTGAAATATTAAAATATTATAGTAATATTGAAAAATATTGCATGTAGTAGTATAGTATAATTGGAAAAGGAGAGTAATATTGATTTTAACAATCACTTCGTATTAGTTATTATGTAAACTACATAATTCTAAAAGACTAAATATACCTGTAACAATTATTGTATCTCAGCATCTGGGTCGATGATCCCATCTCTATTAGATATTCCTTCCAGTTTCCCTGATCCTTTGAGTGAATACTGAGATGGCCCTTTGTTTTAATTCTGGACATAAATATAACTTCACTATCTGTGCACATGTCCTAAGAGTGCAGTGGGAAAATTATAAGTTATTCAAGTTATCTTTCTCCATGTTCTCGCGGTAGTAAGTACATTCCTTCACGAAGATTAAGAAGGAGAATAGCCAATGTAGCTGATTTGCCTTCTCAAATTGTTTTAATTATACGAGAGCAAATGTTTTCTTATCAATTCTATCCAAAATGCGCTCGTTTCCAACTCTATTCAGAATTCATCTCGGATGTGGGTTATTTCCAAGTACTTCTCTGAAAAATACTTATTTTCCAAACATAGACAGACCGACCGACCGACCGACAGAAATACGGACAAAAGAGTGTTTTGCAGAAAATACGAGCTATGCCATTTCCTTAAGCGTCATTTGTTCTATCAGTGATCATTATCTCTATCATTACCTCTATCAATTTTGAAATTGCTGCTAAGACTTCACGTTAAGTACCCCCCAAAATCACAATTCCATGATTCCCCAAAATTTCAAATTCTAGGGGCCGCAATCAGATCGGATGGGAAATTTCAAATTTTGTAAAAATACTCCTGACATTTGAGATGCAAGCAATGCTCAGTAAGTCGGACAAACGAACAGACAGGCGTTTTGCCATAATCCAATATTTCGGTATGAAGAACCCACCAAACGTGAATTCTGACTACACAACGTGCAAGAGAAAGTAATTTACTGCACACATAAACAAATTTATCGACATTTTAGTTACTAGGACCCGGCAATAGCTGTTTTTCTGCCCGCTACAGCATTAAAAAAATTACTACGAACAAGGTGTGTTCCATAAGTGGCGACCAAATGCAAAACTAGTGGTGCTACAGAATGGCACAGACTCTCTTGTATTAGTTTTTTTTAAATTCCTTTGGTCTCGGCTAGCTATTCGGACTAGCCACATACTCTTGCCAACTACCATCTATCGCCGCCCAAAGTACTTTTCTTTTTAATTCTTAATTTTTCGATTTTATAATAGTAAAACTGAAATATTACTTTAAGGATATTAAAGATCACTAAAATCTGCTCATAAATGGCAATTTTCTTTGAAACATTTGGAGCTGTTTTTAAGAAAATGGCGTTTAAGTGCTACTGAAATTAGAAATTCGGATCTATGCCACTTTTATAGGTGTATTGTATTCTATTCTTAAAAGAAATTTAAATAAAAACATTGGAGTCGTTTTTGAGAAATTTTTGAAAATGTCCGGGGGCTACGTGTAAAGTACCCCCACATTTTGAAGACAGTTTTTCAAAATCGCGGCGCCTTGAATGGAACCTGATTGACCGGGAATATGAAATCTAGCTACTTCACATGTTAGAGGATTTTTTTCATAATTTAGCAAATGGATTTATCCCCTTTTTCATTATTAGAGTATGGCAATTAATTTTTTTCTGACGACAATCCGCCGGTTTTTTCACGCAGCAGTACATAACTTTCCCTATACTACGTGTATTACTCCGTATATACCTATGTATACGGGAGAGAAAAAACTAATTCATAAACATTCGTACAGAAGGCATCTTCCTGCGTCGTTTCACTTCTCGAGGGGGTGTTTCCAGGTATGGAAGGCATCCTGGAAGACCTTCTTCGGAATGTTCTTTATAACGTAATACGAGACTTGATGTTTTCAATTTTGTCCTAATGTTCCTCTTCCAGGCGTTCTTTTAATCGAGGGAACAAAAATGTCTGCAATAGCCAGGTTACGACTATATTGAAACTTGGTATTTTTTTTGGTTGGGGTCCTAGCCAAGAAAACTTCAACGAAGGTGTGGCTTTGCGCGTTGGCGTGATGAATTTTTTATTCATCCTTGATTTTGCTTCGGCAGCGGTTACAATCCTAAAAACTGCTTTTTTGATGTGTGTAGAAATTATACTATGAATTGAAGCTTCAGTCGTCAGTCAGAATACAAACAATCACGCACACACGCCACATTTTCGACGAATCGGGAGGTTCATGGATGTTCACTCCGGGGTTCAACGACGACATTCTCTCGTCCTTCCTTCGACACTTCGGCAAGAAATCGCTCCCAAAGACCTGCTAAATGAATGGAAACATTTAGATGGTGAACGTGTCAAGTGTAACGCAAAAATCGATAGCATACCTAAGTTCCACAAACGATCCATCGCGCTGTTACGTAACCTCACCTTCGTTCGTGGGAACGCACGTCCTGGTTCTCCGGCAGTTCGGGGACAACCGAGATCGAGCGCGTTTTGAAGCTCCCCTCCAATATCCCTCTCGTATCAGCCCAGCAGGTTAGAATGCGCTGCAGTATAATGCCCCATAAGAAAAACATGGTGACATTACTTACGGAAAACCCTTTGTAAGTAGAAAGGCGAAAAAGTAAAAAATGACTGTAAAGTTTTAGTTTTTTTAATCGTGAAAAAAGATCAGCCAAAATGGAATGTTCAAATGAAAGCTTTCAAGTTCTCTATTCTGAAGAGATTTGTTTTGATATCAGCAGTGATTATGTCTGATTAGTGATTTCTTCATTACATGTATGTTGTTATTCATCTTTCTTTCATTCTCCTTTCGTTCAAATGTTTTCGTCTTAAGGGTACAGATGAATTTCTGATCTAGTTTCAATAGGTTCTTGATATGAATATTTATTTTCCTGTGATTAGCATTGTCACATTATTTCTGGTTTTGATTGAAAGGCTTTGCTTCTTCTGCTGCGTTCTTATTTCATGTCGTTCATTTACGACATTTAGTATATTGGACCCATAGCTTTTGTGTGAAAATATCCAGGTCTAGAGTTGAACTCATATTAATTTTCAAATCTCGAGATTCACATATCTCGAAACGTTGTGTTTCCCCCAAATAGATGTAATTTGTAAGAAGTTTTATCGCGCGGTTTTCTCTTGTTCACTCAAGCTGTTAATTTTACAATACCTCTTCTAAACTCTTCAATTTTGCAATTTTCGTCTGAAAATACAAAGCTCCATGAAATTTCGTTTGCGACCATGAGATTCCTTGATGTTGCTATGATGTGATAGTGATAGTGATTGATGATGTCTTTAATTTTAATTCCGAGAGTGGTCGTGAGAGCCGAACAGTTGATTCCAGTGTGAAGCTTATGTAAGTCTGTGTCATGTAATAGGTATTACGGATTCATTACAACATTCAACATTCGCGAGCATGCAGCTGAGAAGCGTGCGTTGTTGGCGCTCGAACATAGTGAAAATACATGGGCGAGTTCCTCCAGCGCACCGATTTTTGCTCGTTCTGCCAGCACAAGTTTGCGCCACGCGACCACAGCACGGACACTTCGTTTGAAAAGCAAAACCAAATGCTGGTCGCTATGTTGCATAAAGAGCGGCAAGTGTTGAAAAACATTTTGAAAGTGGTACAAAGTGTCAGTTTTCAACGATAACCAACCAAAAATAACATAATGTCATACAAGATGCAATATATAAAGAAATGCTTCATAAATCTGCTTCAAAGTCTTGTAACGAGATGATAATTTTGGTATCTGGGTGCACTTAAAATTCCCGCTAATATTGAGACGCAAATTGGTGTCTGAAGGACGGCGAAGGCATTGGCTGAAGTTCGATAGTGTTGTCGGATAGTATTGAAAGTGTAAACGAGCACAATAAAAATGATTTACTGTTTATTTCTGGCGAATGTTGTGAACATAACAATAGGAATATTGAGAGGAAGCGCCAATTAATGCAGTTTTTAGCCGCTTCCCTCCAAAACATTGTGAAAAACCTGGAAAAGCCACGTGCTTTTTATGTAAATCCATGCCATCGCGTACATTGGTGAAACACTTTCTTTCAGGCATTTACATCAATCGTTTCGACTTGATTAAACAGATTAACGATCACTAAATCTAATTTTGTAATGAAAGAAAAATTTAAACAAGTATTTTAATCGTTTCTTTTCATATAACTTTCTGTGTTCGGAGATAGGCAACTTGAGCTGCAATGAACTTTCACATCACAAATTATATTTTCTAGGTATCTCCTCCAGGGGGCACTGCCCTATCTGGATCAAGTCCTAAGCTCCTGACTGCTCTCACACGTGATATAATAGTGTATGTAAGTGTGTGTACGTAAGGGGTGAGGATGGGACAAGGATGAGGAAGGAAAGATTGCGCGCCGTTATGGCTCCTTTGTTAGGGTACTACTCATGTTTTCATCTGGTGTTGAACGTGGAATCAACGGAAAACTATCGACCAGATCAGCTGGGTGCCATAATTCTCCTTCAGTCAGCGATAGAAGGCGACCTAGGTAGTGTCGGAAATCCTGCCAACGCTGGGACTCGAACCCTAGGACCTTCCGGTCAGAGACTCTACAGTGGCATCGCTTAATACCCTGAGCTACCTCGGCCGGGCGGATTCGTCACTAGCGCTGTAGAAGACACTATGTTGACTTGGCACGCACAAGGGTGGTACATAGGTGGAGCGTGCTCCTAGCCTCGCTTCGATTATAGCGGGTCTTGACGTCGGCGGTGTCGAACGAGTAATAAATTGCTCGTGCGGGGAACGGAAAGGCAGGGGCGGGGAGGGGGGAGGCGGGTGAGGGGAATGGCTGCAGCGGGGAGGCGGAAGGCGGAATGGCTGAAGCGGGGAGGATGAAGGTGGGGGTTGGGGAGGGGGAAGGCGGGAGAGGGGAGGAGGAAGGTGGGGGCGGGAGGGGGAAGGCGGGAGAGGGGAATGGCTGAAGCGGGGAGGAGGAAGGCGGGGGCGGGGGTGGTCTGATGCCGCGCACTCACGGATGAGATAAGAGAAGCAAGGTTACGCACAGGCACGGCCCACGTAACCTGCGCACACCTGCTGGCGTCATTCTGGGATGTGGGAGATTGTAGTAAGTACAAAGCAAATGCCGCGTTAAACTTCCAGGTTCCTCTTGTAGGTCAAGATCCGGCAGCACGATTTAGGGGTCCGAATGCTTGCATTATGAAACATCTTATTGTTCGAAGTAACTGTCAACACAATTAATTTCACCGGCTAGGGTGCCTCAGGGCATCAAGGTCACTGCAATGCCTCTGACCTGGAGGCCTCAGAATTCGAGTCCCTACATTGGCGAATTTTTAACCCTAAAATCTGTTTCATATTATTAGGGTCTGTAATTCGGCCATGTTGATCCCGGATTACCTATTTTTTTGAAAAATTCTGTCTACGATACAATGTTTTACTAGTCAAGCAAACAGGCTTGTTTGAAAATAATTCCCTTTTCGGTATCAGTTATCTCCATTATTTGTATTTCTGTCGAAATCATGGAATATTTTTTCCAACATTACGTAACTTGCCTTATGATACGCAAACGAGAAAGTTAAAATAGGTATTTCGGTTCACCAAATGTAGCTATCTAATAAGATGAATAAACGAAAGCTTATGATTTTTGTAAATTTCAATGGCGTAGCACATTAAGAAACTTCCCGTGATCCCTGTGCTTGTGGGTACACAATTTTAATACAATCAACAATAATAGTTTGACGATATTCATATTTGTTTTCTAACACAAGTTTAAGACCTTTTACAAACAAAGTGATTAAAATGTGCTGCACGTGTAATGTGACAAAGCTTTAACTTCTCTGTTTTTATGTTTTCTACTCATACGATAACACCGGCATATAACTTTGGGCATCTGAGAATGACATTGAAACAATTGTCGAAAAGTTGTGATTAAAATGTGTTTTAACAAATAAGTCGTGTTTTAGGGGATGTAGCGAATAAAATGTTTTTTTAACATCTGTATCTCATCAATTTGGATTTTTTAGTTAATTGACTATATAAATACAAGTAAATGAATAATTTGCGTGTGTCCCTCTTCACTGACGACTAGACCACTTCCAGTCCACCACTCAGAGCAAATTAATGTCGTCCAACTCGTAATGAGTAAAACATATGACACACAACACAGATGCCTTCGGGATTAATAGCAGATTTATATGTATAAAATGGAATCATTTCTCAAAACGTTTATGAACGAATTCTTCAAAATCCTATGCATATTGACACGCTTGACTGTCGAAGATGAGATGGCTACGGAAAAGAAGTGCATTTGGAAGAGAGAGAAAATAGTTTCTCGAACAATTCCGTTTTGGCGGGCGCTGCCATCGCCAAATACATCTGGTAAATCGATGTCCACTTTTAAATCCCATGGAGATCTAGTGAGTTTATACTTCAAGAGTATTAAACTTTTTTCTTTTAGTTCAACTGCAAATGTGTTATTTTTGTCTAACTGAACACAATTTAAACGCACCTTCTTAAAGCGATTTGTTTATTACTCTAAATCGACTAGCGTAAAGTTATAATTTCGTATTTTATGATGAGGACGCGAAGATGTTTTTCAAATTTGTAATTTGGCATCCCAGAGCCCCAATTATTTGTTGCTTCATTTAAAGTTTTGGGGGTGTCTTTTCTGAATTTCATTATCTGGAATTTGAAACATTACATTAGAACATAAAGGAAGACTCAAGTCAAAAGATGAAAATATAGCTCTCAACCTGATTCCTCCCCGGGGTCCCCTCTAATAATATTAAAAATAAAAACATAGCATACTGTCCACAAAGAGTAAAGTGTCAAAATCGTTAAAACCGTATCTGGGCGTCGTTATAAATAAGTTCGTCAAAGCGAATGCCCTCAGGACTCGATTCACAATTTTGTAATTGATTTTGATTAATAAATGTTTCTTTCAATTTCTTTTGGGCACGCTTTTTTAAGTTGGACAAACGCTTTTGAACGGTCCTCATTTAATTTTTGAACTGGGGCCCCGGGAAAAATCAGTGTATTAAACGAACATGAGTCCTGCATTACTCTGTGAGACGTCCTTCACACTCTCCAACAACAAAATTTAATAAAAAACGGAGCCACTTTTTTTGAAAATTTGGAAAATATTCCAAGCACGTCATGTAAAATACCCCGAAAATTAATATATCGGTTTATTTAAAATTAAAATATGAAATTTAAGGGGCCGGGACATTAGCTAGATCGATTGAGAAATATCAATTTAGGAGAAAATCCTCTTAAAGGTTAGGCCTCTAGGGTTGTTCACAAAAGGGCAGGCCTTTTGCTGTCGTTCGAATTTTCGCTATCGATCCATAAAACATGGATTCTGGCTACATCATGTTAGACGATTTTTTTAAATTCAGCAACTGGACTTATTTACCTTTTCGTTACCAGGACCCTGTAATAAGAGATTTTCTGCCAACAATTCGCTGTTTTTTCGCGCAGTATTACATAACTTTTTCTCTACTCCTTAGCGCGAAATTAAAAATATTAAGCCAAATTTCGTGATATAAGAACCTATTTTAAGGGCTCAAAATGGGGGGAGTTCAAAGCTTACATTCGAAGTGTAGGAATAAAACATGCTTCTGGCCATAGCATTGGCGACGATCAGCTACAGAATGCAAAACTGCGGTACTGTAGTAAATAAATTTGATTAAAGTTGATTTTTAGAATTATCTCAAAGAAAATCTTTAAACAAATTTTAAATGGGGCATTTTGGAGAATTATCAGACATTTAATCTTGACACAATCAGATAACAGAAACAGAGTGTTCAATAGATTATTGATAATGATTTCCACAGAAATAACAAGAGCTTATCAACATATTAAAATTTGAGACACATCGTTGGTCACAGAGGTGGATTTACGCATAGGCACAGTAGGCACGTGCCTACGGCGGCAAATTTTCAAGGGCGGCAAATTTTCAAAGGCGCAAATTTTTCTTGATATTTTCTAAAACAAATTTAGGTTCTCTAAAAACTATAACAGCATAAGTCATATTTTTATTTTAAAAATATCATATTAATATTTAATACAAGCTATTTATTTGTCTACTTCATTAGAGTATACCTTATGATTTCAGAAGTATATGAATCTGAAACTAAGGCCCGTTGACGCAAGAAAACATGTTGCAATTCTAGTTGTCATGTTTTAGTTTCCTTTTATGTTAACGTTTCAGTGTTGAAACGTTAATAATGTTGAACGTTACTTGCTATGAAGATACAGTTTATATCCAAAATTAGCTAATCCAAAAAAAATATTTAATTTATGAAAACAATGTGCAAAATATAATGTTATTTTTAAAGTTAAAACGTTTAAATTAATGAGAAATTGTTACTGAAACGTTACAATTTGAAATGTAACATTAATTTTAAACAGGGGGCGGCAAATTTGATGTGCCTACAGGCGGCAAAAATATTAATCCGCCCCTGGTTGGTCATCTACAATGTTTTCTGATTGTTTTATTCAGTAGTGACCAAGTATTTCTG
Source organism: Gryllus longicercus (assembly GCA_038098605.1). Lineage (NCBI taxonomy): Eukaryota > Metazoa > Arthropoda > Insecta > Orthoptera > Gryllidae > Gryllus > Gryllus longicercus. Next base: position 215,558 of record JAZDUA010000283.1, read on the forward strand.
AACTAGAAAATATGTTTAATACTCTCGGCAATGGTACATACATTCCGATCCCAAGACTCGAATTTATTGGGGAATGTTTTAAAAATGGAAGATAGAAAAGTATAAACGGAGATAACATCTGGTAGAAAACATCTATTGTCGAACGATGAAATAGAGCTTGGAGAATAGGAGCTTGGGCAAAAGAAGAGCTGAAAATAGGACTGAGCTCTCTTTATGAAAGTAGGCAAGGTAAAACTATGGAATGTGCTATCAGTAACTGTTCATGGAACAATTTTACATGTGGTCAAAGTTAAATTGTTCAAATAATTTTCTATCATATCAGACTTATATGTGGCGCAAGCCCACTCAAAATTTGCCCATTGTTTTGCCACTTAATGGAATATTTTGCAGTAGGATCAAAGAACGACTATTTTGATCACGCACGTATTCATTTTACATTCTTGAAAATCATTTAAAATTAAAAGAGAGGTGAGCAAGAACGTCGTCGTGAAATACGGTTCTTGAAAACAAGACATATTTAAACTGCAATTGGATATAACCAGGTAACAGCTAATTTCATAAATAAGACCTTATAACTAACATAAAAAGTATATAATAATAATGGTTCAATAATAAAAATAGTGCTTAAAAAATAATAATAATAAAAATATAAAAACTTTAGAAACTTCTATATTCTAACTCCACACTGAATATTTGTAAATTTAATTGTAATATTTGTACAATTAAGATCACACAGCACTTCACTGCACATTAATATGACCCCTATTTCCTTCGCATTTGTAGCACTCTTTTTTAAGATGCGCATTACAAAGGGAAGAGATCTCCATGCTTTCTCTAAAACAAAATCTAAAAGTGAAAAGTAAAGTGCCAAAAGTGAAGGATTTGCTTTTAGAACTATTTATGGTCATTCCATTATTTTCCGCCCATTAATATAAAGCTTCAAGATCCCGTTGCAGCATTTGTTCATCATCTTTCGAATTCATACTACGATATATTAGGCAATCGTCTGCAAATAGCCGTACATTTAAGATTAAAAGCGGCTGGCAGATCAATGACGAGAGCTAGAAATAGAAGAGGTCCAATTGCCCCGGAAGGTAACTTGCCCAATTCGTATTTTCTATTTTCTGTCTCGCAGAAGCTCGCTAATCCACGCTACCATCTCAAATCAGTTCGACACAAAAAAATTCCATCCATAGGATGTGAGAATTCTCAAAACTGCTTCTGATATACTTAGGTATCTCTCAATTTGATAAGAGGTAATCTCAAGTAAATGTCAAGTAAGATCTTAAGTCCCTCCATCTTGAAGAATCACCGTCTGCAAGGAAAAGAGCTTTTCGTTCCCATGGGGTTTCTTCCATAAATTGTTTGAAACGTTTTGGTTCCCTTTACCCACGGAGCTGTGTTATTAAAAGCTCTTCACGGCACGTTGACAATTTCGGATCAACCTCATTTGGTGTTTAGGCTCAAATAACAATGTCGATTGCCCACTATTATCCAATAACTACATTACTGAAGTAGCATAACTTTTTTGATGAAGTTCTTTGAATTAAATTTAGGATTTATTTGTTATATTGCAAAATTGTTCCAAGTTTCTCCTGCCGTAGAACACCAGAGGATATTGTTATGCAACATACAGTATGACTTACAAGTTTCAGCAGTTTTCTCTAAGGTTTATGTTATGTTGTCTTTTTAGTAAGATATTTGATAAATTGTTGATCCACTAAGCAAACAGACACGTCTTCAGTGGCAAGTTTATTATGATGCACACTGTATTCTGATTGTGGCCTCCATTAATAACGCTTTTGTTATTACTTTTATCAATATTACTTTTGTTATTAATAAACTTTCAAACGGAAGGAATCGTTTGCAACGCCATGTTAAAATCTTTATTGTAGAGATTATATTTGTTTGACATTGTTTGTAAAGAGTCAACTATGGTCAGTGGTGGATTTTTGTAATTTGCCTCCCTAGTCAAATATTTTTGGCACCCCGGTTAATTGAATGATTTTTTATTTTAATGTTATAAAGACCTTTGATTGGTTGATTTTTAGTGATTCCGGTCACAACAACTCGTGCCACGTAAGTGTACTGTATGTTTTTTGGTCGGTAGGTAGCGATAGTCTTCCCCCGCTGTATGGTGAGATCCTGCGCCGTCCTACCGTCGGCTAGCGGGCTTTCCCTGACTAGGGGCTGACCCTGATCTCCCCTAGCGGGGCACCGCCCCAGCCGGACAAGCTCTAAGAACCCGACCGCTCTCCCGATGTGCATGTGTGTGTATGCGGTAATGTAGTGCATGTGTGTGTGTGTGTGTGTGTGTGTGTAATGGAAGAGGATAGGACAAGAAAAAGGAAGGATAGATCGCGCCCGTTTATTAGGGTACTGCTCCGGCAATCGCCTGGTGTTGATCGGAGAAATCACGGATGTCACATTGGCAATGCAACAGAAGATCTCGGGACGCTGACGCAGGGTAGGCGACGCTAACAGCAATCAATTAACAAGAGTTCACCGACTCGCTTTGTAATCATGACAGCAAATCTCGCAGTGATGGCGCATGCCACCATTGCACGGTTGCAAACTCCACAGATAATCGAAAAATACTTATAATGCGTTAAGAATACATATTTTCCATAATTGTATTCAATATTTACGTTATCGTTCTCAGCAATATCGATGAATGTGAAATCAGTTTGGAATCCAAGAGCTGCCCAAGAAACGCTTTCTCTGACGTCTCGTTCACTTCATGGCGGAGCCCCATTTCACGCTCTTCAGTTCATTTACTGCATCGTTAGACTTCAACATAGGGTCCCCCTTATCCTCTCACCCACGACTAGCCACCGTCTTGCAGCGCAGGTGTCTGGCCGCAGAGCGCGGCGCGCCGGCGCGGCATCCGAAGGGAATAACTATAATATAATAAATAATTTTCTGCCTTCGTTTGTCTCTGACTGCAAATTAATTTTATAAATTTCGCGTGTTATTGACAGTGCACAGTTCTTGTCAGTATTGAAAGCATTATTATTATTATTATTATTATTATTATTATTATTATTATTATTATTATTATTATTATTATTATTATTATTATTATTATTATTATTATTATTATTATTATTATTATTATTATTCACTATTATATGCAGATTATTGAATGTGAGATTTCGAGAATTTAATTTCATTTGCTGTTGGGTTTGCCGACAGCATATATATTTTACGAGTCCTTTGAATAAAGTAAACCGTTCTGGAAGAATATGTCTCTTTCTGTCGTTCTTTCGCAGACGGTGTGTGCAATGATCTTCCCGGAAGTAGTAGCAGCAGTTATTCTGCGAGCGTCGTTGTGAACGCGAGTGCATGTAGAATGTCTTTCATTATTGCAATATATATCACGGTAGTGATATTTCCGGAATAAAATAATTTTATTTCGTTATTATCGCCACTAGAAGCAGCAATTACAACCCAGATAATGAAATGAACTAGTGCAGTGTTATTCAAACTGTGATGTGCGCCTCTCCATGGAGGATAGTCGGTTTCAGAGGAGTGTCGCGAGAACTTCAGTTTTTCAACCATGGTGGCCATCAAGCAAAACGGACATCTAGAGTAAATATCCAGAACAGGATGCGTATTGCCATTTCGTAATTAGTGTTCAGATTCTATGAACTATGTGACACGAAATTAGCTCGTCCATCTCATGTACTTTTTTCTGAAATATCAGTATGATCGCTTTTTATAGCTTTTCATACAGTTTTCTCCGTAAATTTAGTATTTATTTATTGACTGCTTTTTATCAAGGAATGTTCATTCAAGACAGAAAAATTAGTGTTTTTGAAAAGTTTTAGAATTTCCAAGTTCTCTAAAATATTCATTTTTGTGCCTTTGTTGACTAGGTGAAGAATTTTAAAATTATAAATGGGGTCAAAAGAATGGTTAAATTGTATCAAATGATTGGCAAAGGTAGACGTGTCTAAATTTTGTTTCCAACATCTAATATGCATGTTGATTAAATTGAATATGCTGATGATTAAAAGCAGTCCCATTCTAAATATTTTATTAACTATCCCCTAATTATTCTCTTGAGTAGTCCTTTTATGACTACCCTTCCTTCTCTTCTTCCCCCACTCCCTTTCCCTTCATTGTTAGGCTTCCTCTTCTCCCATTCGCAAAGATGGCTGCCATCAATCTGTTACCACCTTGTTATTTTGACCATTTTTGAACGTTCGTGGGAGATCCACGTTGCTTGAGCAGTAAGTTATTTTCTTTTCTTTTCTTTTCTTTTTGTATTTATATGATATTATTTATTTTTCCACTATACTCACTGTCCCCGCCCCCGTTTTGTGTTCAACTTATGTTTGTTTCATTTCTCCATTTTGCTAGAGATCCACTGAGGATGGGAAAATTCATTCCCGAAAGTTAACTATGGAAAATTGTTAATAAAACTATTAAAAACTTTTGTGGAGATTATTTCATTTACAATACCATGGATTACCACAAGATATCTGCTACCACCACGGAATTTTTTCTAATGCAAATATTCGAGTGCTCACTGTTAATCAAAGCCAGGACCACAACCGCGAAGTGAACATACCTAACAGGGACGCTACGAATAAAATTAAGTAAATTTTGAATACTTGCCTAAAACTTACTTTAAATTGACGTGATTTGCGCGTGTTTATTACATATGAGTGTTCTGGAAAGTCTATTTTCAGCATATTATGAAGGTGCACCCCTAGTTTGTCGGGGCACCAGCTGCCACTGAAACTCCGCCAAAAAGAACGAAAGGGAGGCAAGCTACAAATGTTTCAAAACTCAGCGCATAAAAAGTATATTAAAGAAACAATAACTCACTATTTATTTATTTAAAATAACATTAAATAAATTCGGTAATCAATAGAAGGAATAAAAGAGGTAATAGTAAATACTTGCAACCGACTCAAAACCACTCCTGCATGCTTAGTGCTGAACTGCTGAGAGAACAGGGCGTCTATTATAATCTACTCGGGAAGAATAATAGGAAATTGTTTTAGAAGGATATAATAAGGTGTTTTTTTGTGAAATGTTACACAACATTTTGTTTTGACTTCATCTAGGATGTTTCTACTATGTTTTGGTAACAAGTGAACTACATCTTATCTTGACAGGAAATACAACAGTACGTATTCTGAGAAATATTTTCAGAAACTGATTCACGGACAATACTACGGAAATATGAAAGATTAGAATCTCCCTGAAGGAACATATTACTGTGGATACTTTGAATGTTATCTTTGTCTCACGTGAACATGCCGATAACGTTCACGACTCACTTTAATACTTTACTATCTGAAACGCTTGTTATACTTTCAGGATGTAGTTGACGTTATCACACCGGTAAAGAATGCGAGGGTCAACGCACATTCACTCCGCACAACGATTTTCATTAAAGTCAACATTTTTTGGTCGAGAGGAATTTCACATCCGTTATTCAAAGTCCTGGCCTTTTTTTTCTTGAAGCGAACACAAAGTCCTAGCTCGGAAACAATATATATTGTACATAATGTAATATGGCATCATACGGGTGTAATCGGAACACAGACGAGAGTGGTTTGTATACAGTAGATTTATTCACAATCTAGACCGTAGTCTCAATTAAACAACTACCCTGCTTACAACAAACTAAATAAATAGACCCACTACAAGGAGAGATAATTTACGAACGGCTACCATACCGCAAAATACTACCGATGTTCCCTGCGTGAAGCACCGCACTACCTCGAGACTATCTACGCGTCTCGCAAGTCACGGCAATAAATTGCCAGCCCCTCGCCCTAGTGCACCTACACGCACAGACACGCGCATCACCTGTCGCCCACGCCGCTAGAACAAGAAGACTGGGGCATTGTTCTCTTGGCCTTATATAGGCCCTTTGACGCCACCCGCCGCCCCCATTGCTTCCTCTCCACCGCCGCCTTGGCCACACTACGGTTCGGTTCACGGAAAGTTCCAGTGCGTCATCACTCCGCCCTTTGTTCAACAACCGGCGATGCCCGCCGAGGGCCACGTGTTTGACTCCGCGACACGACGGTACAGTAATATTCTGACATGAGTTAGCGTAAAGAAATATCATTACATCTGTTCCAGGCATCCCCAATACAAGCGTATTGGGGAATAGCCACTTTTTAGAGATATTTGAATGAATTCAATTTACTTCAGAAAATTCAACATTGAAATTAATCTGTAATATACTTTTATATTTTTTAAAAAGTTTATTTGTCTAAAAATTGAAGATTCATACATTTATATGAACTTAAATCGAAAATTTCTTTAACCCTTTTATGTACAAAATTGAGAACATATATTTTGTTTCTTATAATTTGTACGAACTACTGAAAATAGTGTCTCAGTATTGATGTGTTTACATGCTATCTCGAGACGTTTTGTTTTCACGTCGTAGTGGCATGTATGTGATAAAAATAACAATTAATTCTAGGTCAAGGTATGTAATACGTAACCATGTTTCCGTTTGTTTTTTCGGTCATCTTTTACTGAAGTATGGTTTATGAAACTTCCTGAGTAATTAATAAATAAGGTAGATACAGGAAAGGATCGGTACTGTTCCCATAATAACTATATCTTGTTTTTATTATTCTCATCTTATTTTTTGAAGCCAATTGTTAATGTACTCATATGCGCTCATCTGATCTCGAAAGCGATTTATATTACGTAATGGAGGCAGAGCCTGGAAAACAGTCCGCCGTTCTGTTCGAAAATCTAAAGATTAATGTTCTATGATTGGGTGAAATTATAAATAGAGAAGTATAAAACAATTTTGTCTGTTGATGAAGACTATTCAGCTATGATTAGAAACATCTAACTGAATGATCTAAAGAAAGGCATCGAGAATTGCAGCTGATCAAAAAAATTAAAATTCCCCTATATGGGATGTGGATCTACAACAGCACCAACATTTTATTTGTAACTAGTATTAATATACTGCATATTGTATTCTACTTACACTTCACCTCGTGAACTAAAGTTAAACAAAAAAAAAAGAAGAGAGATTCAACTGTGCGATTTTCAAAAGTTTACAGGTGTTTATAATAATTAAAATTCTACCACATTTATCAGAATACTTTCTTCTACTCCAACGAAGAATTTTAAGAAAAAATGTTTTTTAGTATTGCCGTGAATCAAACCCAAGTCCGCGAATTACAACTCCGCTAACTTCCTACCATGGCGATACACTTCGCGATCAAGACAACTATAAGGATTTATCATGTTCATGACACAAGACATGATTTAAAGATGTAATGATAAGAAATAGTTTACAATGTGAAGGAAATTTGTTGCTTCATATTTACGGAGTAAGACATTTTCCAAAAATCATTCGAAATAGGTCATTAAGTAACTCAATATCATGATTCTAAACTAATATTTTTAAGATTTATGAATCTACTAATCAGGAATATTTTGCATTTTACAAGAAATAGCCGGTGTTATTATTAAAGGAGTTTAAAAATGAACTTTTGCAGTTTTCAAAATTTTAATGAATTTAAAGGTTTTAATGAAAATTTGACATTTAACATCCAACTAATTAAGGAAACTTTGCTCGATTTGAGTAAAAAATTCCGGCGAGTTTTAAGGAATCTCCGCCTTGTTTTAAATTATTTTTCACTTGGATTGGAAATATTGGCGGAGTGAGGAGCTCCGCCATGATCAATTTGGAAGTTTTTTGGAAGTTTTGTCGGAGTAAAGGTCTCCGCATTGCAATTTCATTTTCTTCGAGAAACTTAATAATGCAGTTGTCACAGCAGTCACTATGTAGCTTCAACGGCTTTCTACAATAATTGTGTGTCGAAGTTCATGCGTTTAAAGCCATGGGGTGATGCTTCCCGTTTGTATGACTAATTTCAACATGTGTTTGATGCTTGTTTGTGGGTAAGAATATTTCAATACATTTCTTTCTTTACTCCATGAAATAAGTGGGAATTAGAAAGGCATAGTAAATTTTATGTAATCTTGAATTTTTATTACAATTAAACGAATATTAATTCCAATGCGGCGACATGGTTATTGATTGTTTAATTCATTACGTAGTAGCATCACATGTCAAATTTATTTTGTAAATATGTATAAATAATTTCTCATCTTTTCGATGGGTATTACATGTGATATATTGCTTCATTTTCACATAAATAAATTCTAGATTTCGATTGCAAAGTTTCACTTAATTCGTACCCATAGTTTACAAAGTTTCAGTTTGCAATTCATAATCTATGTGTATTTCTCAGAAGTAGCTTTTCAGAAATAACTTCATGTAAAGCACCTCCAAACATAAGAATTTCCGTTTCCAAACCCAGAGGTTGCGACATCAGATAAATCGGGGAATAACAATTTTAGTGAAAATTACATGTCCAAATTACGGGCTAGTATTGTATGGATGAAAAAATGTGGATTCTGACAATACGACATATTAGAGGACATTTCCTTCACGAAGGAGGAAGAAAAAAATACTTTATTGGTTTTAATGATATTGGGATTTGAATGTACGAATATAAATACAATAAACGAAATAAAAATTCATTTCAAAGACTTCTTGCGAAAATTTCGAAAATGTTTTCTAGGGTTTCCAGTAACGTGCCTCCCCAAAAATTAATAAAATCGTTTCGAATTCGAAGGGCCGCCACAACAGCCAGATCTATTGGTAATATCAATTTTGGAGAAAATCCAAATAACAGTTTAGGCGCTAGTGTTGTTCACGAACGGCAAGACAGAAATACGTTTTAACAAAGAACATTTTTTGGCACCAAGGATCCACCAAAGTATTCGATGTCGAAATTTATTACGTATCAGACATCAAAAATTCACTTTTTCGAAATCAACAAACCAAAAACAGAGTTTCGTGTTAAAAATTTTCCAGCGTCGTTCTAGTACTTTCTCTATGCTTGAGAAAATAAAAAGTCGAGACACCACTTAGAGCACGACAGCCCACGCTGCTCATTCATTGATAAGCAGCAGAGATGTAAAATCGATACCTAACTAATCTTGTTTTATCAGTGAATCATTGGATAATTTAAGTGACATTCATTTAAACTGAACAAACGATGGACAAGAAATATCGAATAAGAATACTTCACGGTATTTTTTTTCCTAGATCTGATTTTGTTTTACTTTCCTACAATTTTCTTTCGTTTAGGAAAAACGGAATGGACTCAAATATCCATTCATACACAGTTGATATTTCCGGATACTTTTACTGATTTCTTGAATATCAATTCCAAATCATCCGCTTTCAAAAGCGCGGAACTGAAATCCTTAAAATCTACCATTCAGAAGAGTATTCATTTGGGTATAAAATTGCATAAAAATTGTTCTCGGCGTCGAGACCAGCGCTCAGAGACCGCCATGTCCGAGAGTGCTACAGGGTTGCTCAGAAAAAATAGCCTGATTTGAGTCAAATAGTATAGACGCACTGTTCGCGTATCATTCATGATGATATACTGTTCCACCTCTATAAGATACAGGTCATGCAACAGTAGCAAAAATTATAAAGTGTCCCTAAGGACGTTTGCTATGAATTTGCTTGGTCGTTTAGCAGCCGAATCGTAGGTATTCAACAACTGGCTAGCGCGGTGGCCAGATTTGACTTCCCCTGATTTCTTCTTACGGGAAGAGTAAAGTCTACACTACACGCCTACAAAGAAAAATGTAAAGAGTCAAGTCTACACTACACGCCCTCACTCATTGACAGATCATAAGCGTTGGATATAAGAAGCCTTGCAGGAAACCCCTTTGCACATGGTACATCGTGTGATGCAGGTTTTCGTTCGCCGCTTGTAGCAATGGGTACAATGTAATGGTGGTCAGTTTTCGGATGTAATATTCAAGAAACAGTGACTATTGTCAATAATGATTAAATGGCATACTTTTACCAGTATTCTCAATGTATTTTCAAATAAATGATTGTACTACTTACAATATGCAGATCTGTTTAAATCATATTATCATTTCTGCGCAACCCTATTGTTTCGGCACTGGTACAATTGAGAACGAACGATATTGATACTAGGTCATGTATGCGACGCGTACCATCCGTGTCAACGGATGAAAAGTCAACGATAAAAAACAAATGCTGGTGGTGTACTCGATTTCTTGACACCCCTTCTCTCTCAAGTGTTTCTATTTAACGTCTTAAAGACATTATTTATTTTATTTTCAATTGTGGGGAAAAAGTATACAACAAAGTAGGGCATGCTCTTCTGCAATGATAACTGAGCACACCAAAGGTGCTACATCAGAAAATAATTTCTCCCATTATTTGAAACGACTAAGCCATCCCTATACAGTATTTGAGTTACTGCGAGTGTGCGTGTGCACCTGCGAGTGTATGTGTGTGTGTGTATCCATCACTTCCTGTTAGACCACTTTCCGTGCACCAATTGAGACATGATGTGTCATTCGATGCGTCTCGGTCTTCCGGTAAGGAACTGACAATTTATTTTCGGAGCCAGCTACATTCTAATAAATTTCCCGCCCGCCAATAAGTGATTTCAGTCAAAAAATTTGCCATATTTCGGCGCACGATTACAAACCTTTCTCTTCTTGCACAGTAAGGAAAGAAAGTACAAAATCTACACTGCTCAGTTCACACAAGTCTCGTGTTTAGTAAACTACCTCTGTAATCTCACACTCGAGCATCCGCTGGCGCCTCACCTTGATATCAAGTTTCTCTTACAATTCTCAAAAGATCAGACGCACTGTTTATATCAGTGCACTCACTGATTGTTCAACAGTGCACACAACCAGTGCACTCACTGGTTCAACTCATGGGAACATTTGATAAATGTGAGATTAATATAGTAGTGTTTCTTCTTCGTATCACTGCGTATATTCATCTGCTATTTTTCCTACAAGCCCTCTAATCTGATTTGAAATCGTTTTGTTAACATTTCCTTTAGGCAAATCCATTGTTTTGTTTGGTGTTTTAATTCATTTATTAAATAAATACTTTTCCCATGTAACAATTACTATTCTACAGTACACTTCTTTTCTTAATTTCTTATAATGCTGGCTTTTAATTTTTTATACCGGCCATCTTTGTTAAATAATATAGGTGGATGATGAATAACACGGTAGAGCTCTAATTTCGAACGAAAAAATACCAGGCGTACAAAAATTCATATTACTCTAAGATAATATCTGGTAATGAATGTATATTTGTATTGTATGTAGCCGAGATTAATTCTTTTGTGCATTCATATATTCTTATGGGAATGACTTTTCATCTCGGCGATCTCAATAGTCCTAGGGATTCCCTTATAATGAATTCTGTTTTATCTAAAGATTATTCTGTAGTAGACACGAGGGGCTGAAAATTCACCACTCTATATGAGGTTTCGGCTGATAGAAATACTATATTGGGTATTACGCTTGATGGAAAACACGTCATTACTTAATTAAAATAACAAACATTCGTTATAAATTTCTTAAACAACAATGTATACGTTGGATTATTTATTTGATGGGGTTTCCCTTGGAAGTTATCTGACAAAATTAGCATGTAATAAAAACAACTTAATTTCTATTTTGATAACAAATTAAAAACTGCATTCGCACTATTCACATTCAATGACATGCATGCATCATGCGCGCAGATCTATGTAATTGTACTGTTTTTAGACTGTTTTTTTATTTTGCTGTACTTTTAGAATTTTAAATAATTTTAGGCCTTGTAAATTACTACATTGTCTCTTTTGTAGACTGGGACTTCCTTTGCGATGATTTTCACTAGTCCTCTTGGTCGGCAAATCCCCTTTGTTCATTAGAAAACACTTCTTCATCGACTGTGTTGTAGTCTAGCTTCCATCCGCCTCCACATTCGAAAGTTCCGAATTTCTAAATTTTCATTTTCATTTACGAACATAAAATGCCCAAAGTTGTTCTCTTCAGTGTCTACTGTACAGTCATTACTTTCACGCATTTAGATTAAATTAAAACATAATAAAGAAAACACAATAAAACACATCATTACATATCGTAGAGCACATCATAACGCGTATCTCTAAATTACGACTACTTTCTCCCTCGGGTGTGTGCGTAACAATACTCTCCACTTCACAGTCCACTGTTGTTGTTTTCGGCGCAGATCCAACTCTAATGGGTTTCTCTTAATAATCCGTCCGCACCATCCTCATTCGTCAATCTACCATGCCATTCGCTACTGCCTTTCGTCATTCGTTCATTGTTTACATAAAAACACAGTTAATTAAATTATACTCAGAATGAAAACTATGCATCTCTTAAAATATTATTCAGGTCCTTTCCTTTTTTCACTTTTTAAATTTATCTAGCATATTTTTGGCGCACTCTCTTGTCCTTAGAACATTTTTATTAATTGTTTTCGCATATTAAAAATTTAGATAACGTTACGTTTCTCAGAATATATGTCTGTATCCAAAAAGTACTTGAAAATATTCAAGTTCTCGGTGGACCAGATTAATGTTCAACCGCTCTAAAAAACTGTGTTCTTATTTTTTTACACTTAAAATTTACTGTGAGTAAATTAATAAATGCTTTGTTTTTATGTGGTTTTTGTTCAGTTTTTCGTTTTTATGTAGAATGTCGTATGAGAAACACCCCATAAATTGTATTTTTAACTTATATTAGTATTATTAGATCATTAACTAGGAATACAACAGAAACTGACACACTTCCTTCGTGTCGACCCCTTCCCATCACTTGAAGTTCCCGCGTGTTACGCGTCGCTCACAGACGGTGCTGCGCTCCCCACGCGATCAAGCGAACCGCGTCGAGGGCGCGAAACATCTGCTCCAGGTCGCTAGGCAACGGGACGTACACAACAGGGAGGCGCGCTAGCAAGTCGTGCAGCACGAAGAGTTTTTCAGTTGCGATTTCAAAATGGGGATCCAGATTCAGCAGGTGTTGGCCGAAGTGGGGTGGACAGACGGCTATCGTGTGCCGGTGGCCGACGAAGCGAACCGAAAACTAGAACTAGAGGTAAGTGTAAATAATGACAAAAGTTTGTTATTTCAACTTATCTTTTATCCTGTAATTTTATAGCTGATTTCGAGAAACCGAACGTTGAAAACACGTTCATGAACAAAAAGGTTTGTAATTTTGTTTGTTAAAATGCTAGGGTGTTGTCACCAAATATTCATGAAATTATTATTTACTTGTGAATACTGTTATAAAATTTTATGTTTTTCTGCTGATATTGGATTTCATGAAGATGAATGCTTTCTTTATGCAACTTCTTCCTAAATCGTGTTCAACAATTTTTCGAAATATTCTACTTTCTCTAGTATTGCATTATCTTTTGCCGACCAGACAGCAAACAGTTACTCAGAAAGAACCTTGACTTGGGGGATATTGATCTAACAACATTTGGAAAAAATAAAGATGCATATACTCTAATAATTAACTGTAACACGTTTTTAGGTAAATTACTCGAAGATGCGTACACTTTAATTGTGAACCATATAAAACAAATATTACTGAAGGTAGAATTTCATTACCTCTAAAGTTTTAGAGACACTAAGGAATGTCGGAATAGTCCAGTGTAATCTCGTTTAAATACTTCTGTGACGTTTTTATATCTTTTACCTTATCACTACGTTCTATTTGCGCTAAAATATTGGGGGAAAATGTTTAGAACTTTAGTTCACCTTCTTGTTCTCTTGCCTGCACAGGTTGAGGAAAAGCTCAAGAGGAAAAACACGATATCTCTGCAGTTGGCAGAGCTCAAAGAGCGAGTGGATACAACTGAGAAATACCTCAGAAATGTGGAAACAGAGAAACAACAAAATCAGGTAATTAAGCGATTTCAAATTGAAGATAAATATACAATTAACTGAGTGGACAACAGACTTCTTTGTGTCTTATCTAAGTTTATAAAAGAAAAAATATTTCCTCCTTCATATAAAATTAATATATTGTAGAAAAAGTTTCATATGAAACGCTGCGTTCCAAAATTTCGAAAAATAAAAATAATAGAACGTAAGTGAGCATAAAATGTTGTTCACCATATTCGAATAATGCTACCATTAATACGTATGGAAATTTGTTTTACCCTACAAATTTTCCTTTTTCATCTTCATTTGTTAAATCTTCCTAGTTTGCCGAATTCTATTTTGAGATGTAAGTTAACCGAAAAGCAAATGAGGTAGAGCAACCTTTTAAAAAATGAAAAAAGCTATGAGAGAGAGATGCTCTATCGGTAAAATTTAATAATAATTTTCACTCCCGCACTTTTCGTTACTGCAAAGGAGTTTGCACACGACTTCTAATGCTCGATAATAACCTGGAGTTTGTGATATCGACGAAGCGAGTGAGTACAAGCATTCCACTAAATATAGCCGGGAAGAACATTTTTTAATATAAAAGAACAAAACGTTAATGACGGCATCGTATGTACAAAATGTAATACCAAATATTCCGATGTACAAAATTGAAAGCGTGCAAAAACAACCCAAGAGAGAATCTGGAAAGAAAGCTATTTTTTTTATTTGCACACATTTCTAAATCTATAATAGAATGAAACAGTTTTTTTTAAAATATCTTGTAATTTCGTGCAACGTGTTACACTTGGAATGTTTTGAAAAGTGACTCATAGATTAACTACAGAGCTTCTGGGCGCTTTTCACAAATCTCTAAAGAATACGAAAATTGCCTTATGTTGAATCCAATGTCACAAGCAAAATTGTCTCTCTTCTAGCTGTTAAAAATTAAAACCAAAAATTTCTGTCTGAACTTAACAATAACGTTAGTTAATTTTAGAAATGATTAGTTCAAAGAATATAATTTTCGAAAAAATCACTGTTGAATAGAAAAGTAGAAACAACCGTTAGACACTTTTTGAAGGCGTCTCAGAACCGAAACATATTATAATAAAAAAAATTGAAAGAAAAGCAAAAATATTGTAATAACCAAAGCGAAGCAATACAGGGAAATTTATAAATTATTAATTCCTGTTTTTTGTAAATTATAACCTATGTATAAAGAGCATTCGTAAATGTAAGGATTCGGAATAAAATTCGCCAACTTTCAAACGAAAAATATTCTCCAAATTAAATTAATTCTCCAAACGACTTGCCCTGGCAATTCCATTCACTGTCTTTTTAAATTCAAATCAACCAATTATCGTCATTTGAACTGCTCGAAACCACAGAGGAGAAATATTTGAGCTCTATACTCGAAAACCTATACTCTCTTCGTTTTTCTTTCTCTATGCGTATCGTTTATTTTTCTCTTTTTGATACATAAAAATGAGAGAGAATAACGTCAGCTGTTCCGTTTATAATTATAATAATTGAGAGAAGAATATTTCTATCTCAAATCCGGATGAAAATACCCCCTACCTCAAAAAAGCATTTCCTCGTCCATATATGTTCCCATTTTTTTCCCACAACGAAAAATTCCCTAATGAGGCAACCCTGAATGAGGGCTACGCGCGAGCGAGTCGGTGAGCGAGGGGTGTGCGCAGGCGCTGTTGTCGGCGCACCGCCAGCAGCTGGAGTCGGAGCAGCACATGGCGCGCCTGGCGGAGGCGCAGCGCAACCAGCTCACACAGGAGATGCGCGAAATGCGCAAGGCGGCCACTGCGCTGCGCGAGCGCTGCGAAAACATCAAGGTAGTCTCTCTGCCCCTGCAGGCCGCAGGGAGCTCTTCTTTTTCTTTATCAGCGTTCTTCTCTTTCTTTACCAGCATTCTTCTTTTTTCTTTTCTTTATCAGCATTCTTCTTTTTCCTTTCCTTTATCGCCATTCTTCTTTTTCCTTTCCTTTATCGCCATTCTTCTTTTTCCTTTCCTTTATCGCCATTCTTCTTTTTCCTTTCCTTTATCGCCATTCTTCTTTTTCCTTTCCTTTATCGCCATTCTTCTTTTTCCTTTCCTTTATCGCCATTCTTCTTTTTCCTTTCCTTTATCGCCATTCTTCTTTTTCCTTTCCTTTATCGCCATTCTTCTTTTTCCTTTCCTTTATCGCCATTCTTCTTTTTCCTTTCCTTTATCGCCATTCTTCTTTTTCCTTTCCTTTATCGCCATTCTTCTTTTTCCTTTCCTTTATCGCCATTCTTCTTTTTCTTTCCTTTATCGCCATTCTTCTTTTTCTTTCCTTCATCGCCAGTCTTCTTTTTCGCTTTTTCTTTATCAATATTATTATTTTTTGAACATTTTTCTTCTTCTTAGCCTTGTTTATCATCATTCGTCTAATCATCTTCTTGATCATAATCTTCATTTGCAGTTCTTTGGCAATCCGTTCGTCTTCTTTTGCATCTGCCTTCAGTTCGTTTTCTTCTGCTTTAAGATCTTGTATTTCATCATTAATATAATATTTTTCTTTACTTACTTTCTACACTACGTTCTATTTTTTATCACTTCCAGTTTTCATTAATTTTTGTTTTATCGTCTACTTTTCGTCACTTATTCTGGTATAACTTTCTCTATCTTCTTTTAATTATGTTTTTATTTGTCTTCATCTTTCAGTAAATGTTTATGGACCTATGGTCAGTTTAATCCAAAATAAATTCAGAAATTTATTACTTTCTTTAAAAAACTTCATTTTTATGCTGTACCTGATACAAAGCATTCAATTCACTATATTTGTTTGTACACTCAATTGGTACGATAACCCTTCAATGGAGAGTAACGCACTCTGCACGCTGATGGTTTCCATCTGAGCATGTGGAACGACGTGCCTGTACGCTCTCGTTTGTTTCCCGTTACCAAATGCAAATAAAAAAAAGTGTATGATATCTCCTTTTATTAGTTAAATAAACATATACTTTTGAATGCGTAAATGTTATAATAATTGATTTATAAGTAGTTTAATCGGTATACAAATCAAAACATTATTCTCAGCACGAATACGGCTTCCTTAACAAGAAGGATTTTGTCTAACTCTGAAACCGCACGAGGGGGAAATCTGCAGTCCTTGAATCCTGTATGAAAGACGAATGATTTCTCCATTCTATTTTTCCTTAACCCTTCTTTTGAGAAGCATTCCTCATCCTCTGTCTGTCTCGTTCGCCCGCAGAAGGAGACGAAGCAGCACTCGGACAAGCTGGAGAAGCTGAAGTCGACGGTGAAGGTGGACCGGCAGACGCTGACGGAGTGGGAGGAGGAGCTGGCGCGGGGCGAGGAGAGCACGGGGCTGCTGGAGCGCTACGTGCACGAGGACGAGAAGGAGGCGCGCGTGAGTACGAGCTAGAGCGGAGGCGGCGGCGGCTCCCCGCACGCGCCGCTCGTGCGCCCCGCGATTGCGCACCTTGCTCATTGGTACGAGTTTTTTTAAAATTATTTTATTTTTGTTAGACATTACATTGTTCAGTTTACATATTAACTGTGCAAATGATTGATGGTCTTAACCTATCTTATACTAACTTAAAATTATACATTACAATTATATTAAACAATTTACTGGGAGAGGAAGCAGGAAGCACCTCAGATTAGTATTATTCCAAGTTTGCGAATATTTTATAAAATGAATGGAAGGGATATCTGTTGTTAATACTCGTTTGATAATTGGGGGCTTTGCCTTGTTTATAGAAGGATGTTGCTTGAATTAGGGGAAGGTTAGTGTAAAAGTTGTGTGCGAGATAGACTATTTGGTTTTTTATTGTGTTTATATTTAATATTGGTACGAGTACGTTCGCTTCGCCCCTCAAGACGCTTGGTCTCTCCCACCTGGGGTTCTTGTTTTTAGTTCGATTATTCAGGCGCCGATCCACGGGGAGGGAAATGAGCGAAATGTACCTCCTAAAATTTTTCAGTAACATTAATTATTATTTATCACGAAACTTTTAAGAAAAAGTATTGTCGTATAATCATTGAAGTGAATAAAATCGTATCGCAGAAGGAGCTGAATGTAGCCTGCAACATTTTACAAAATCTGTGAAGACACATTCGAGGAAAACATTTTTTATTTCCTTTCCCAAAATTTGTCTCTGGATCCACCCATGATTTATTTCTGGTGCAATGGAATAACCACTTTATAGAACAGTTACATACATTATAGTCACACCTAGTACAATTTGTTATGAATATTCAGGGAGTGTATCCCCTATGGGAATCTGTATAATCATCCAGCAGTTTAGAAGTGGTTTCTTTTTTAAGTTATTCGAAAGCCTTTTTTACGTTTATTAGAATATGAATATAAGAGTTAAGGGTTTTGTGGGTTTAAGGTAGGCGAAACTTGTCTTTGGAAAGTCTAAGTTTGCAATATGGGAAAACGCCAGATTTCGGTTGCTCTTTGTTACCCCAAATTCACCCCGAAGGGATTTGTAAACGTGGGTAGGGCACCCCCCCTCCAACTGGGGTGTATTATTTTGTAGGTTGGTCAGGTTAACAAAGTACGTAATATTCCGGTGTCAGCGAATCTTCTCAGCTTCCCCTGAGTCAAGGGTTCAGTTGCGCTAGACGTTATGAACGTGACATCAAGAAATGACCTCGCCCCTAAAGCGTTAATGAAAGATTTTATTCATTTGTCGAGTAAGTGGTATCACGTGACATGGCCTTTTGACAACTGCGCGTCCAAATATCAGATATGCTTATACGTTGACAATAGTGTAGTGTACAGAGTGTGTAGAAAAATTTATGAAATGCTGCAAAAAATGTTATGTCAAATTATTAAAATGTTATGGAAATTTATGTATGTCGTTTCGGGATCCCTGACAAACTAGGTCCAGTGTTTTTTTGAAGCCTCTGAAACATCGAAAAAACCTTCTCGAACCTACCCCACCTCTTTAACACAGAAATAAGATTTTTTAAGGCAATCTATTTTATAATATTAGATATGTAATCATTTCATATACCATTTTTAAAACATGAGTAGTTTCTACATATTTGTAACTCATATACCGGGCCCTTGTAAAGAAAAAGTAGTTACATTATATTGCTTCATATAATTAATGACTTCTTCTGACACATGGTATTGCCAGAATACATATTTTGTGGGTCCTTGATACAAAAAATCGATTGTCTGCATAACGTGTGTCTGTGGTCAACGCTAGCGCCCGTTTAGTCGAATTGTCTTAGAATTCTCGGAACAAACTCAAGACTTTGGGAGTTTCAAAGGGATAGTTTGATTTTTGAGGGTACTTTATATGAGGCCTCAAAAAAATTTCCGTTTTTTTTCAATTAACGAAGCAAAGACGGACGCTCAGCGGACGGAAAGACGGACGGACAGCGGAAGGAAAAACGGACGATCAGACTTACAGGCAGACGGGCAAGCATATGGACGGACGGACTGGCAGACAGACTTGCAAACAAACGGACAGACGAAAGGACGAGTATTGCAATCACATACGATTTTCTTGGGCAAAGCACCGGGCACTCCCTCCACGGCCTAACGCTTTTGTACGACAGAAAATGTAGTTAAATTAGAATGAAACAGTTCTATGTTGCGTGTAGACGTGTGTCTGTGCACTAAGTGAGGTATTATTGCCTTTGTGCAACTCTAAGTACTAGTTTTTGCCAATTGTGGCATTAATACTTCTATGATTGTAACTTAAAGTGTATTTTAATCTGCGGTAATAGTCGAGTACACAAATTGTAATTAATCTTCTAATTTACTTCAGATACAAACGGTGGCTATTCGCGAAGGGATTAACTGAAAGTCTCTGTCGCACACTGTATGCAGTGTTCGTGAACAAAATTGACTAGGCCATGTACAGAAGTTTCGTACGTGCTTGAGTGCATGTAATGTGCTATCCTATGACTCGCCTAGCGAAGCAATGCGTATGTGCTCCTCGCTATACCCACTATCTAGTGCGCAAGGAGTGGCTGCTGACTTCAACCATATTTAGTTGAGAATTTTGGAATACAGTCAATTCAACGAGGGAAAGCACGTTCTAGAGTTTTCTCCTTGTTCACTGGATGAACGCCAAATTGCGTTCGTCGTATGGGGAGTGGGGATGGGGGAGCTCTTTTGCCATTTCTCTTTGAGAACATCATCTTGCGGTTCATGTTTTTCAAGCCTTTCGTCACCCTGTTCGGAAAGCGAACCTGAGTCTCCCTGTTTACAAGTTGCTTTAACCACTAAGCTTCCAGCCCGCAGCGTTTTCATGTGCCCATAAACTCCCGACAAGAGTATCTTATAGATTTTCTCCCCGAGACTTCCCGTGCAAATAAGTAACATAATGAGGATATTTCAACAAAACGGAAAGTTTTGGAATGCAATGTAAATCACATGACATAAAGAAGGAAATGCTCAAAATATGATACCACCAAACTTAGAAAAGAATGATTGAAATGTTGGTCTAAGTGATTCTTTTTGTTGAAAACAGATACATACATATTATATATAGAGAGAGATACGTATAAAAAAAGATGGGCTGGGCATGTAGCAAGACTCCATTACGTTAGGTGGAATTATAGAACTGCAGTATGAGATCAAAGAAGAGATAAAAGAAAAGTCGAAAGACGAAATAAAATGTGAAGTAAGAAATTTATGGTCAAGAACAGTAAGAAATAGTACATAGAAAATTCTCAGCAATAAGTGAACCTGTGAAGTTAAAGACGAATTAAAAGAAAAGGATAGCATTTGGATAACAACAGATAAATTGTGTACGGTTAAGTGAAAGTGATTAAGTTCAGGTATAACCTATGGACATGAACATTATGAAGAGAAAAACATGGAAATTAAATTTCAACGGAAAAATATCTAATCGTAAAGGAAAAATGCATATTCATACAATAGGTTAATCTTTAATCACGCTACTGAAAAGGCCCTTGCCCTATAGGGGATGTTAAATGGGTGTTACTATTACTGTGGTAAAGATAGTTTAGACTTACCGTAACTTTATTTATTAACCAACTTCTTAAAAGTTGTAATTAAAAAGAAATTCTAAAATATTAACTTACTCGAGAGAATAATAATCCTTCTATAAAACTTAAATACAAACACAAGTAGAATATACTTGTATGTAAGAAAACGTTCTGAAAATTAGACATTAATTGTTGCATAATATTGCATATTAAAATAATTTGGAAATTTAGTTTTCAACTCAAACTTCATCAATAAGAAAATTAAAATGTCATTTGCACTGTTTCATTTATCAAAGCTCATAATTGTTTTACTCAAGCACTTCGCCAAGCTTCATTTCTGATTACTGGCAGTATCTGCGTTAGCGCTTGATGTACTAAAATACCTGTATTATTTACTGATTCGTTATAACGTATTTCCTTCGATAAGAAGCTCTATACACACTACACAACATACCTGGATAGAAAGAATCGTGTTACAAGGGAAATATGAAAACAGTTTATTGGTGCTGCATGTTCTTTTACAGAGGGTTATATTAGCTATACATGCAATAACATTTTCTTATCGGGGGCTGAGAAATTAATGTTGTGAAACGTGCTGGTTCCTGTAGACCTACTGCGGCATTGATGTAACAAAATATGGGCACATTTCCAATTTAGTATTTACAATATTCCAATAAGTATCAAAGTTTAGCCTATCAATTGTTGTTATATTTATCACATACTGAGTTAGGTTTTAATTAACTGAAAAACATGTATTTTAAATATGCTGCTGGTTAATAAATTAATAACTGAATTTTCGTTAAGAGCATGCAAATTGAAAATTGGCTTTTTGGGAGGCGGAATGAAGAGAAAGTTTGAAATAGGTAAATATGAATGGTAAGTGAACTTTTTAGGAAAAAGGAAGAATACACAGTTAATGAATATTAAAAAAAGTATTAGTGAAGAAGAAGGGAGTTGACATCGTTGAAATGTGTGCTATTTACATTTCCGCAATACATTCGAGAACTAAACTACATTATGACAAATATCACTGGTTTTTATAATTTCGTAAATTCTAAACCCATCAATAACATGGACGTTTATGTCTTTTTTCATGAATCTGAAACATCAAATTGTCAGAAATGAGCTGGTAGGTTGTGTAATATATAGAAACATTCCAAGAGGTATTAGAGGCAGAGTTACACACAAAAAATCACTTGTGTTGCAATTAATTAAATTCCATACGTAGGGTAAGGAGGCTGATGTAAAGAATTTGAAGAGGCAAAACGTTCCATATTTTTGGTTCAAATTTGTTTCCGAAGAGCATATTTCTGTTCTATATCACGGCTGTAAGAGACAAGATATATAATGTTTCCATAATAAATGTTATTTAAAAAAATAGAAATAGCTATAGCTCATTTTTATTACAAACGTGTACCGTTAAAATAAGTAATGAAGTTTAATATTTTAGAAAATAAAGTTTGGACCGATTTGCTAAACTTTTAAACTTCACTAGTAATTTTACACCCTGGAACATGCACTGAAATTTTTTTGTTTAATTTATATATTTTTTCTCTGTGTTTAAATGTAATAAATGCACTACAAATTCTTTGTAACTTATATATATTTATTAAAATTATACACATCATTATACACAATTTTCGTGGTTATCCAAAGAAATCCCTTGGTCTCACAGACAGCGTGCGAGCATTTCCATGATGAAATACAGCGCGAGCTTAGCCCGGTCATTATTGCCAAAATGTACCGGGAGAGAATCGAATTAATGGGATTGGACTAAGCGTTAATTCACCTTTTAATTTAATTTTAATTTAATTTATAGAGGTTAGAGCTCCTCAAACGTCTGAAGTCATTGAGGTCCATAAATATTTTCATTACCAATGAACAGATGATAGTGATGGGGTGAATGATGAAGTAGAAATGACGACAGTGGCAGGGGAAGAAGGAGAACTTGAGTACAGTTTGCTATGTCCACTTCAAATTGCACATGGTTTCCATATTCCACACCCGGGACTAAACGATGGCCCCAACGATGAAAGACGTACCCACTAAGCCAGTAATAAGAGTCATGCGAGATCAACAAAGTGGTTTTCGCTAACTCTTTCTAAACTATTTAACGTGGATAATTTATATATGGTTGCATACAAGGCTGGTGCATTGGGCACACTGGCGATCCACACTTCCACATAATACGACACACTGTATACACTCGTATAACTTCTATTGGCTGACCAACTTTGTTATCTTCGGCGTACAGAAAAAGGGTTATTTTTAGTTAGGTTGACAATGCTGTCCCATATGCCACCGAAGATAGAAAGTTACCAGCGGACAATAGATGTTGTTTTGAACAATGGATGTTTTAAATTTGAATGAAATTATCCATTTTACGAGAAGGAATCGTTTTACACATTTATCATCAATGGTTTCTTTTGCTAAGCTTCACATCCTTCATGGTAGAGAGTATTGATTACGATTTATTTCTTATCGCATTCATGAAGACTTACTCTAAAACTGAAAATTATTTTCACTCATCTGACTGCATAAAAGTGAATAATATCGAGAATAAATTTCTTAAATGTAGCAACAAGAGAAATAATTGAGCATGAAAGAACAACGCAATTTGTTTGAACGGAAACAAAACATTTATCAAGACTCTTGAGTTAATATGAAGTGTAGAAAATTTTTTTTGTGATTGTGTAGATGTAATGATATATTGACGAATATTACTGCAATACGTAAATGTGACGGTGTTGATTTTGTGCTAAATGTTGACAGGTTAACATTATAATCCGCAAATGCTAGCCCTGCTTACGAGTTTTGTGACTTAAAGAACTTCTCTTGCTGACCGAGTTGTTCGATTTTATCTGTGTGCACCGCTGCTGATTTTGTTAAAAATGTTTGCAGGGTACTATCTAAATGGTGTTCAGACTTACCCTCACTAAATTGACACAAGTTGTGGTGACCGCAATATTGTAAAATTCGACAAGCGGTAGTAGGAGTTACACAATTTTTTGCACATACTCAAGCATAAGTCTTCAACGGAAATTCTAAATACATTTCGCAAACGGTAGTCACCCTCCGTCAATTACGTCTTTGAAAACTTTAAAGCGTTCGTAAATTAGAAGCTTATTTGTTTCAAGTTATACGAATAACGCCTCGTGTAACCTGTATCATTTTGCTGCTGTCTTTATCTATCGCGGAACCAAACAATGATCGCTGTAGTTTGCCTTATGTAAGGACACAAAAGACGGAGCCCGACGAAGGCGATAAAGACGGATGTCGGGCACAGGTACGGTAAAGCGCGCAGCGATAAGAGTGAATCAAACTGACTAACTCAGATGTTCTAGCTGCGCCAGAGTAGGTACAGAGCTGCTAACTAATGTATATACTATTTCTTGGGAGAAATAAGTTTTTTGTTATTCTTAATTAAGCCTTTACACAAACATTTTATATACTCTTGTTCGTCATTAGTCTTTTTCGATATATTTCAAGAAATCCTAACAGCATTGCACACACACACGCACACACACATACTTTGAAGACTCGCAAGAGGGGGGTTACGCGTGGTTTTTCTCAAGGGTGAATGCAAGTAGATTGAAAAACTTCGAAAATAAGTAGGTGAATAAGTAAATGAACGCATTAGCGGATAATTGAGAAAGGGGTGCACAACGTAAGCGCAGAGTTTGCGGACGATTTTTTGTGATATTTCTTTTCAGGTTCTGATGATGTCAAAGCCAGTACGAAAAATTCATGATGTTCAATCCTAGCAATAATTCGTTTAGTAACGGTTTGATAGCTTAACATGTATTTATCTTCTGACTTTTCTCCTTGTCTGTCAAACGGATACTTTTGTGGGTTTATTTCTCATTTTCGAGTTGTTGGGATTCCACTACTTGCAACGTTCCTGGGTTTCCACTACTCGAAACGTTCCTGGGTTTCCACTACTCGAAACGTTCCTGGGTTTCCACTACTCGAAACGTTCCTGGGTTTCCACTACTCGAAACGTTCCTGGGTTTCCACTACTCTAAACGTTCCTGGGTTTCCACTACTCTAAACGTTCATGGGTTTCCACTACTCTAAACGTTCCTGGGTTTCCACTACTCTAAACGTTCCTGGGTTTCCACTACTCTAAACGTTCCTGGGTTTCCACTACTCTAAACGTTCCTGGGTTTCCACTACTCTAAACGTTCCTGGGTTTCCACTACTCTAAACGTTCCTGGGTTTCCACTACTCTAAACGTTCCTGGGTTTCCACTACTCTAAACGTTCCTGGGTTTCCACTACTCTAAACGTTCCTGGGTTTCCACTACTCTAAACGTTCATGGGTTTCCACTACTCTAAACGTTCATGGGTTTCCACTACTCTAAACGTTCATGGGTTTCCACTACTCTAAACGTTCATGGGTTTCCACTACT
Organism: Gryllus longicercus; assembly: GCA_038098605.1. NCBI lineage: Eukaryota > Metazoa > Arthropoda > Insecta > Orthoptera > Gryllidae > Gryllus > Gryllus longicercus. Next base: position 240,720 of record JAZDUA010000283.1, read on the forward strand.
CTAAACGTTCATGGGTTTCCACTACTCTAAACGTTCATGGGTTTCCACTACTCGCAACGTTTATGGGTTTCCACTACTCGCAACGTTTATGGGTTTCCACTACTCGCAACGTTTATGGGTTTCCACTACTCGCAACGTTTATGGGTTTCCACTACTCGCAACGTTTATGGGTTTCCACTACTCGCAACGTTTATGGGTTTCCACTACTCGCAACGTTTATGGGTTTCCACTACTCGCAACGTTTATGGGTTTCCACTACTCGCAACGTTTATGGGTTTCCACTACTCGCAACGTTTATGGGTTTCCACTACTCGCAACGTTTATGGGTTTCCACTACTCGCAACGTTTATGGGTTTCCATTATTCTCAACGTTCATGGGTTTCCACTACTTCACAAAATTCATAAGTTTCCATTTCTTACGACGCTGCTTGGTTTCGGCTACCCTGGAATAATTGCCGTGTGTGCGCAGGACCTGGAGGTGGAGCGGCTGCGGCTGCGCGGGGAGGTGGACGAGCGGCGGCGCATCTTGGAGGAGCTGATAACGGAGGCGGCCACCGCGCACACGGCGCTGGAGCGCAGCGGCCAGATGTTCCGCCAGATGCACCGCGAGCGCCGCCAGCTGGTGGCGCAGTGGGAGATGACCGTGCGCGAGATGCACGCGCGCGACAGGGACATCCGCTCCGTGCTCGACGTGCGTAAGCCTCGCCGCTTGCTTCGTCCTCGCCTCTTACTTACTTCGTCCCCGCCTCTTACTTACTTCGTCCCCGCCTCTTACTTACTTCGTCCCCGCCTCTTACTTACTTCGTCCCCGCCTCTTACTTACTTCGTCCCCGCCTCTTACTTACTTCGTCCCCGCCTCTTACTTACTTCGTCCCCGCCTCTTACTTACTTCGTCCCCGCCTCTTACTTACTTCGTCCCCGCCTCTTACTTACTTCGTCCCCGCCTCTTACTTCGTCCTCGTCACTTACTTCGTCCTCGTCACTTACTTCGTCCTCGTCACTTACTTCGTCCTCGTCACTTACTTCGTCCTCGTCACTTACTTCGTCCTCGTCACTTACTTCGTCCTCGTCACTTACTTCGTCCTCGTCACTTACTTCGTCCTCGTCACTTACTTCGTCCTCGTCACTTCATGCTTGTCACTTCTTTTTCTTCCATTCATCATCATGGGTGTTCCACTTTCATTCACTTCTCTTCCTGTACGCTTTTATTACGTTGCCTCTTGTACCTTTTTTCTTCGCATGTCTCTCGAAGAGCCTTTTCTTTTTATCACTTCTTTTTTACGTCTTGAATCTGGTTTCACCTTTTTCTGGTCTTCATCTTTTACCACCTTAATCATTCTTCTCCGCCATTATTTAAAATTGTTATTATACTTCCTGCATTTAACTTCGCTTTATTCATACCTCTCTACAGCAACTCTCCAATTTTAGCTTACCTTTTTCCTTCCTGCTTCTGACTTCCTTCTTCTCTCTTCTACGTTTTATTGACCTGCGTCTTCTGTTCTCTCCGCTTGTTTTTTTCTTTTAATAGTTAGTTTTTAGTTCAACTAATTCTGGATTCACTTAGTCTCCTGCCTCCACCCATCTCGCCTCTGTTTCTTCCTTTACTTCTGCATTACATTGCTCATCATACAGTGACCTTCCTCAGGGAGCAATACATTTTTCTTTGAAAAAGGTCGCAGAATGGCGACCGAAACATTGCTTCTCCAGATTCATCATCTCCTCGTTCTCTAAATTTTTATTGACCCTTTACACATAGCTTATTTACGCTTCTCTAATTCTCCCCTTTCTTCATCCACCGCACCTATATTACTCCTTCGTAAATGACCTGAAAATTTCTTGCTTTCAACTCACTTTTTGTTACAATTCAGCTTCTCCGCCTTCTTTCTCTACTTTTCCACTTATTGTTTATATCACCTCCTTCATCCATAATAGCTTTCTTTTTTCCTCGCTTCGTTTTTTTTTTCAATGCCTCTCTCTTTACTCCTATCTTCGCGTTGCTTCACTTTTCTCTCCTTTCTTTCTTTCTTTCTTTCATTCTTTTTTCGGTTTCAACCAATATTTGCTTACCACATTTGTATCTTTCCCAAATTCAGTCGTTTTTCACCACCACTTTCTTCTGTTATAATTTTTTTCACCGTTATTTTTCTCTTCATCTACTGACATCTGTAATTGCTCCTCTTCCCCTTCTGTCTAATTTTCTATCCGCAACATTCTCTCGGCCCTCAATCTATTATTGTGTTTCCTACTCTTCGTATTCGTTTCTTTCTTCTTTCTTGCATCTTCTTCTTCGATCTTAACTTTTTCCTGCTACATTATTTTCTTTCTGATACAATTCATCTTCTTCTAGTTTTCTTTCAATATTAGTTTTAGGTTTTTCTCAATTTCCCCCCAATCTTTTTCTCTTTTCTTCTATAATGGTTTCAATTTAATTTCCCAAGTTATTCGTTTGGACCTCCTCCTGATCGACTCAATATCCATCTCGTAAGTTCATCAGTCTGTATTTCTTTTTTCTCTTAATATGTCTGTCTCGTATTGGCCTACTTTTGTCTTTCTTCCTATTTTCATTTTTACTGTCCTTCATCTCTTCAATTTTTATTTACTTGATATTCGTGATTTAAATAAAAAATATTTGGAATAAAAAGTTAATAAACAATAGTTTAAATACCATATTGTAATTTGCAGTTAGGCATAAAAAACGTGAATATTTCTTTACAGTTATATTAATCATTATGTTTTCTTTGTTGGTGACTTTTGTCAACCGACAACTGGAGGTCTTGTTTTGACAGTGTATTGTTTAGTAAGCGCCATGAAGCTATAATGATTTCAAATACGTTTGTAACAAACCCTCATTTGGGCTTTAAAAGAATAAGTCGAAAATGGAAAAAAGAAACAAGCATATAATAAAAAACAAAACGTTTTAAATTTTTCTTGTTTATCTCCAAAAAACAATATGGCTCTTAATCCACTAATTATTTACGTTAGGTATGCAGGCATTATCTACATACTATTCTAATGAAGTTAATATACTCACAATAATTAACATGATTTTGGCTCTCGGTAGACCAAGGCGACTTTTTCGTCAGAATGAAGGTATTTCTACTAACTTGCCTGTCTTACATTTGTCAAGGTATTGTAATACTGACGAAAGAATTACCACTGTGCTACAAAAACATTAATTGTTCTGTTTTCTGTGGCGAGGGACACGAGGCTAACATCTTTATCCTTTATCTCTGAGAATGAACTTTTCATGACCAACTAGAGCCAAGATCTAAATATATTTCAGCGTGTTCAACAAAAATATTCAAATGGGGTAACATTTTTTTATTTGAAATTACATAGATAAATGTATTTGAATTTCGATTTTTTTATTTTAGCGAAAGGAAAAAAAATAGAAAACAATTGTGTTTTGTTTGTGTTCTGGAGAGAGAAAAGGCGTGTGTTTCGGGTCTGCTTGTGTTGGCGAGCCTGGCTTTGTTGACCTCCGGTGCGCCGCCGTGTGCTTCCCCGCGCGCAGGAGATCGCGTCGATGCACGTGACGGAGCGGGAGCGCGAGGACGCGCTGCAGGAGCAGGTGCGCTTCTACGAGAACGAGGTGAACAACAACCAGGAGCGCGAGCTCAAGCTGACGCGCTCGGAGCGCGCCAACGCCATGTTGGCCGAGAGCAACAGCCTGCTCGACAAGTCGGTGGAGGAGCTGGCGCAGCAGGTGAGGCGATTGTTTTTAAGTTGTTTTATTTGTTTTATTTGTTTTTATTTGTTTTGTTTTATTTGTTTTATTTGTTTTATTTGTTTTATTTGTTTTATTTATTTGATTTATTTTTTAAAGTGATATTTCTGATCAAATTAAATCAAGTTAAATTTAGTTGTGGTAGTAGATACCTTGTGGTACTTCATAATGTGAATTAGGAAATAATCAACCACAACAATAACAGGTTTAATATTTATTAAAACGTTCCAATATAACTTTCAGAAAACTCATTTCTACATCTTTACTGGGCCTAAAACATGGAGAAAAGAAAAATAAGAAAAAAATTGGAAACGTGTTTTTTGAAAGTTAATTTTGGGATGTTTTAATAATAAATATTAAAAATGTTACTATTGTCGTTATTTTTTTCCTAACACACATGAAGTCCAGTTAATCACAGTTCAGTTTGACAGTCCAACATAGAAAACAAGTGCTTGTACTCTGAATATGCCAAATCAAACATCGCACGTAGCACCCCCTGAAGAATACAACTGGAAACTATTCCAGAAACAAATTTCTTCCTAACATCTCAGTGAAGGAAATGAGGGTTTGTTTCGTAGACCGGCCTACGTGTAAGTGGGCACCATACACACAATCCAAAAAAACCTATTCGCAGTTAAATTCCACGGGATCACTTCAGTCAGTTCTTTATCGGAAACGCCCGTTTCTTTGCGAGACTATTTATTCTGAGTATAGTTGTTGAGGTTCTTTTTTATTAATACTTTATACTTCCACTCCCTTGCATAAGGCCGAAGATCAGGAAAGAAGAGTTATTATATTGGGGTGGAAGGGTTATGTTATTAGGATTGACAGACGATGGACAAATAGCGAACGAAGAGACAGATGTAAGGAGGGTTGAGGGAGATACAGGATAAAACATGTTGTTATGCGCCCATCGGCCGTTCTTGATGGTGGAGGAACTTGGACCGTTATCCAAGAACGTTGATTCGAAGACTGCGGGTTCGAGTCTCGCTTAAGGGTTGGGTGCTTTTAACATGTGGTTGAGGCGTGGTTATCGTCTCATTCAAACGCTTATTCATTTTCAATCAATATCTTATTTATCGTCATTAATTGCTTTATCATTATTCACACCTGGAGATGAACCTTTTTATCATACAAAATTAGCAAAAGACAAATTCCTACCTCCACTGTAGTTAAGAAAAGGGGAGTAGGTAGAGAGGGTTGTCTCCCAGGAGAAGGTAGGTTACGTATGAATAATTATCTTGTCTGCTAATTTTTGAAGTTGGAGTATAATAATAATAATAATAATAATAATAATAATAATAATAATAATAATAATAGATATCAGCAATATCGTTTAGCCCGCTGCATTGTTTGAGGCTCAATGCACAAAAAGTGCAGGTAGCTCTTAACAAATAAAAAAAAAAGTACGTAATTGTGTCTTTCAAATAGGAACTATTTACAAAAAAATGTTAAAAAGAACATGACCGAAACCATAACCCTCAACGCGCATTTTGGATTTTCCACGAACTTGCTAAAAATTCGTTTGAAGAACATGCAAATGAAATTTTCAATGGAAGAAGATTAATGCTTAATCAAGCAAATTTGTATGTTCCTGTCGTTCAAAACATTCTTATACATCCGCTGACACATTTTGAGATAGTGTACAAAGAGAGCAGATGGCATTCGATAGAGGTGATTACTATGAAGTTACGATAGGAGTCACTCACGTAGATGTGTTCACTTTTGTGAAGTCAATATGGTATTCCAAGTTTCTATAGAACATACACGACTTAAATTTGTGACAATATTAAGCAAGAAAAACATTTGATGCATCTTTGGAGTATTATGTTGCCCTACAAATTAAGATTAAGGATATTTCAAAACCTTGACGGTCTCTTATTATAAAATGCAATGTATCCAGAAACAAATTCTATCGAATTCTGCCGCTAGTTTTTAAACTATTTGCAGAATACATTTATCTATCTTACTAAGCAGCTACGTTGTACTGTAATACATTTGAAGAATATTGGTCTTGCATATTTAATAACATATTGTTTGATATTACTCATAGATAGAAGTGCTTGCGATAGATATTATGCGAAGAAATTAAACAAAAGGTAAAAAGGCACAATTACGAGTAGATTTTTTTATTATCCCTCCACCTATTTGATAAGTAGTAGGGAGTGGAGACAATTTGAAGATTAAGTCGCTTTCCAAGCTTCAAATTAGGATTTTCACAATCGAGACTAAACGTGTTGTGGACACCTCTTTTCTAAATTTATATGTATATAAAGAATCAGAAGAACAAATAAGAGGATCATGCAAAAAAGCAATTCTACAATTAAGTATGATTGTATTGAAAACAGGAAGTTGATTTCCATTGATATTAAGAGAGCAAAGCAAAGTTATGACAATAACGAAGGGCACTTTTTCTATAGTTTCCGATCAAATGTGAGTAATATTTATTTTAGACTATTTACCTCTCTTTGAAAACTTGAAAATGCTTGTGGAAGCACATATTTTAATTTATAAAATCTAAGTTGTGAACGATTATCCAAAAATTGCAACTGTTACAAATAAGAAAACGAAATATGTTATTTTTCCCATTATCTTCCATCCAACACCAAGTGAATGCCGGAAAGTACTCTACCAAACGGGCCACGGAGCGCACGCGATCTCACCTTCCTCTTCCGCGTCCTACTTCACAATTTACACACACACTTAAACTAACATGCACTACACTACCACACATACCGGGAGACCGGTCGGAACTTAGAGCTGTCCCAGCTAGGGTGGTGCCCGCTGGTGGGAGATACCTGGTTGAGGAAAATTCCGCTTGCCGACGGTATGTCGGCGCCGGATCTCGCCATACAGTGAGGGAAATATCACCGCCACCTCCCGAGCAAAAACATGCATCACCCTTACGGGAATAATGACCCTAGTAGTTGACGTGCCCGGAATCACTAAACAATCAATCAATCAACAGTATTGATGAGCATTGCTGTTTACGCGCCCGAAAACATGAAATAATTAATCATTGAATAAATCGTACAAAATTTCCACAAAGTTACAAGCCGTTCAAGATAAGATAAAAGCAATATTAGGGCCGCGTGCCCAGCGAAGAATCGTAAAAGCGGCGTGCGGGCTACAAAGAAGCGATATTAAAAAAACAATTGAATGTAGGTTTTGGAGTTCGAATATAGTTCAGGAATCATCAGTAACCCAAAGAAATCTGCTGTGAACAAACATTTTTAAGATAATGAGCTTCGGCATGATAAAATACATTAGGAGCTATTACCATTGCTTTCGCAGTTTATTTAAATTTGGCGCCTAACTTCCAGTGACCAGTTGTAAGGTCTCTGTAATGCAAATCGAGGCTAAACTCGTGCATATTGAACTATCGTGCCTTAGAGATAGTTTAATTTTTCTTCAAAATCCGCGAGCTTAAACCAAAGAGAAAAATCACTCCGATTCGTATTTTAAATTTAATATACAGTACTTTTCCAGGTCGCTACCAAACCGCAGCACAGTCTGGAAGAGCGCATTGTAGACGCATTTTAGAACGGTAAATATTCGTTCCCTGTCCCTATGAAAACATAAAAATATATCCGCACGTCCAAACGACTTTATAATAATAATTTCATTGCAATATTCTCAAAAACAAAAATATTTTTCCGTACCAGTGGGTTTCTATGACCGTCCAAGCAAGACCAAATCCCAAAGTGTGCAGTTTCGGTGAATTCCGTAACAATATTTGCCATAGAAGTTGTAAACCTGAACCTGTAGTTCGTCCGCGAACATATGGTTCACGGACATAGCAAAACCACCGAGTGTTACGTTTTGTGGCCACTTGTGGCTCACAGGACAGTGAACGTGTGAAAGTAATAGAAAATGTCGCAGGAAGACGCCATTTTACTTTCTTCGTTTCAACGCGAGCAGAGCAGCACTATTTCGTCCTATTGTTTCCATATGGAGCAGAGAGTATCTTCGCGTAGTCAACAGCTTGTCAGTCGTCATTCAATGATCAGTGCATTATTGACAGTCTGCGCCTGCCACGTTCTAATGTGAGCTCCTTGAATGTATACTGGCACACGCGCCTTCAACACGGAGACACCAGCTGACGGGAGCAAGCTTTTTTAATAAAATACGAAAATATAGCTCCCAAAGAGGAGATATATAAAATCTTTTCTTCAAATATTGAGTGTTTGCAAACATTCTAACGCTTGCATGTGCTGAAAATATAATTGTTCTATTTCAGGAACCCAAATTACTGGTTAATGTAGGAAACTGTAGTCGACATTTCCAATTTCGTCTTTACTTTGCTCTCTGAAAACACTAGTTACTATTTTGATGCCTTAACAGGTGCCATTCGCTGTATACAGTGTTTCAAAATAAGTTTCACAAATTTCTAGGACATATAAGGAGACCCAAGATGGTCACTTTTTGCAAATAAATATGCTGAGAAATTCCTTTTAACGAAGTCACATATGTGACACTTGTCATTGACGGTTAGGATACTCCTCATACACTGATGTTTGGTCAGGTACACCCGATAATATCTTGAGTTAGATCGTGTGTTATAAATATAATGCACGAAGGAATGTTTTGCCGCCTAGAAATGTTGGTATAAAATATTTTGTTGTAATAATAAGCGAAAAAATCCATTTAATAATATGTAGAGACTGATTCAAAAGTTTGACACTCCCGGTACTGAAGGTGATTTGGTTGGTAGTGGTGAAAGTTTTAATTGTTCTGTAAGTTGACTTACCGAAAGTGATCTGCTCAGTAGTTTCTTCTTCATTTAATTCAGTAATCTCTGTACGTTGACTGGTTGCACTGCGTCGTGAAGTTGGAGAACCTGCCTGCTCTCGATATTTGGACTGTTGTTCTTCAGCCTTCCGAAATTCTTGTATAAAATTCACAACTCGTTGCACCAAAGAGATGATCAAGCATGCCATAATCGCGGCGTTAATTCTTTTAAACGAGAAATTCAATTTTTTACGACCCACTCATTCTTAAAAATTAAGAAAAATCAAAGGTTGCACATTCCCGAAACACTGTAAATGTGGAAATCATGGTTGTGACCAACTGTGCTCACCATCGACATGATATACAATGGCGTAAAATTATGAAAACACAACGCGTCACGGAGAGCGAAGCACATCTGTTGCGTGTACGTAGCTGTTCGAATAAACGTGGATTTGATAACTTAATCCATCGATATATTGCTTTCTACAATCCTGGCACAGATAATTGCTAATAACAACCAGACTGTGCTTCTTTATGGTAATGCCGGAAATGGAGATCAGAAGCAACAAGATAAGTGAAGGATTTTCAACCTATGTTTGTCCATGTAGGAACAGAGTGTTTGTAAATTTCTAATACGCTTCTTTTCGAAGACAAAGAATTGTTATAAATGAGGAAAGAGACAATAAATAAAGACACCACGGAGAAAGCCAAAAATGTCATTAAGTAAGTCTAACAAATTTCCATCCAATTTGTGGAGAAATGAAAGGATGAAAGAAAATAATGCATTTCAATTGGCGTATAAAAATAACCAAGTCCTCTAAAACACTATATTTACCGCGAGTATTAAGAGAATATCGGTCTCACTAGCGCAGGGCCTTTGAACGGTGTCAAAATACGCGAAGCTGATGGCTGCGTATTCAAGTCTCATGTAAGACATTTCACTATGTGGTGACTGCATATCACTACTTATTTCATCTGAGCATTCTCTCACATAATGCTTCAACTAGCATCATCATCATTATCATTCACTCCTCATAAATTCACAGTCATTCTTCAATCTTCGATACAGTGAAAATCAGAGGCAAACCACTGAAGTAATTACTTGCGTGATTATATAGTGAAAACCTTAGTTTTCTTCGTTGTCTACAGTGCTTAGAAACGGTCAAATGGCCATCAGAACGCTGTGTATCATACAGTGAGCGTGACATTCTTTTGTTTTAATAATTTAATGTAAACACAATGGTTTTGATTTTTTGAGTGTGAAATGACTAAGTACGAGACCCTCAGAGCCATCAGACATCCAGAAACTAACTTCGCACCCGAACGTAAAATCCGTCATTTTTATTCGATCTTAGAAAAAAACTGATTTGGGTTCGGTTGCAGCTGGTGCTGATGAAGCGCGACCTGGAGTCTGCGAGCCGGCGCCTGGACGAGGAGCGCTACCACAACATCCGCACCAACAAGCAGATCAAGGCGGACACGGCCAGCGCGGAGAACACGCGCGAGGCGGTGGCGGCGCTGGAGGCGCGCATCGCCAAGATCAAGGACGACTGCACGTCGGCCGCCGACCGCGTCAAGGAGATCGAGGACATGATCAAGGTCAGACCGCTTGCGCTGGGTAAGGCGGATAGGTTCTACCAAAAAAAGATGGGGCAAGGGGGGCTATGGAAAGTAATAAAGCTTTGAGAACAGGCATGAGCTCCCCGGCACTGGACATGGACCAATAATCGCAGACCAAGCGCTCTAATATTGTAGATATCGATGATGATGATAATAATAATAATATAATAGTGGCGTCATTAACCATAGAAACGACATTGGCCGTAGAAACGACATTGGCCGTAGAAACGACATTGGCCGTAGAAACGACATTGGCCGTAGAAACGACATTGGCCGTAGAAACGACATTGGCCGTAGAAACGACATTGGCCGTAGAAACGACATTGGCCGTAGAAACGACATTGGCCGTAGAAACGACATTGGCCGTAGAAACGACATTGGCCGTAGAAACGACATTGGCCGTAGAAACGACATTGGCCGTAGAAACGACATTGGCCGTAGAAACGACATTGGCCGTAGAAACGACATTGGCCGTAGAAACGACATTGGCCGTAGAAACGACATTGGCCGTAGAAACGACATTGGCCGTAGAAACGACATTGGCCGTAGAAACGACATTGGCCGTAGAAACGACATTGGCCGTAGAAACGACATTGGCCGTAGAAACGACATTGGCCGTAGAAACGACACTGGCCGTAGAAACGACATTGGCCGTAGAAACGACATTGGCCGTAGCAACGACATTGGCCGTAGCAACGACGTTAGCCGTAGCAACGACGTTAGCCGTAGCAACGACATTAGCCGTAGCAACGACATTAGCCGTAGCAACGACATTAGCCGTAGCAACGACATTAGCCGAAGCAACGACATTAGCCGTAGCAACGACATTAGCCGTAGCAACGACATTAGCCGTAGCAACGACATTAGCCGTAGCAACGACATTAGCCGTAGCAACGACATTAGCCGTAGCAACGACATTAGCCGTAGCAACGACATTAGCCGTAGCAACGACATTAGCCGTAGCAACGACATTAGCCGTAGCAACGACATTAGCCGTAGCAACGACATTAGCCGTAGCAACGACATTAGCCGTAGCAACGACATTAGCCGTAGCAACGACATTAGCCGTAGCAACGACATTAGCCGTAGCAACGACATTAGCCGTAGCAACGACATTAGCCGTAGCAACGACATTAGCCGTAGCAACGACATTAGCCGTAGCAACGACATTAGCCGTAGCAACGACATTAGCCGTAGCAACGACATTAGCCGTAGCAACGACATTAGCCATAGCAACGGCATTAGCCATAGCAACGACATTAGCCATAGCAACGACATTAGCCATAGCAAGGACATTAACCGTAGCAACGACATTAGACATAGCAACGACATTAACCGTAGCAACGACATTAGCCATAGCAACGACATTAAACGTAGCAACGACATTAACCGTAGCAACGACATTAACCGTAGCAACGACATTAACCGTAGCAACGACATTAACCGTAGCAACGACATTAGACATAGCAACGACATTAACCGTAGCAACGACATTAGCCATAGCAACGACATTAAACGTAGCAACGACATTAACCGTAGTAACAACATTAACCGTAGCAACGACATTAACCGTAGCAACGACATTAACCGTAGCAACGACATTAACCGTAGCAACGACATTAACCGTAGCAACGACATTAACCGTAGCAACGACATTAACCGTAGCAACGACATTAACCGTAGCAACGACATTAACCGTAGCAACGACATTAACCGTAGCAACGACATTAACCGTAGCAACGACATTAACCGTAGCAACGACATTAACCGTAGCAACGACATTAACCGTAGCAACGACATTAACCGTAGCAACGACATTAACCGTAGCAACGACATTAACCGTAGCAACGACATTAACCGTAGCAACGACATTAACCGTAGCAACGACATTAACCGTAGCAACGACATTAACAGTAGTAAGGACAATAACAAAAGTAACAATAATGACAAAATAGTCATCACGATCATCATGCTTGAGCACAGGCGGAGGAGCGCTACCTGCACAACCTGGGCAGCGACATGGAGCGCGCCAACAAGATCCGGCTGGCGGCCGAGAGCCAGCTGCTGGAGCTGAAGCGCGAGGAGCAGCTGCAGGAGATGGAGATGCAGGCCATCAACACCACCAAGGCGGCGCTCAAGTCGCGCATGACGGCCATCGAGAAGGACATCCGACGCCAGCGCGAGGTGCTCTACAACCTGGTGGGTGCCCGTCCATTCCGATAAATGTGAACTGCTGTCCCGTTTAAAAAAAAAAAAAAACTAGCATCTGCGGGTACTTTTATTCAAACGTAGCAAGTGTTCAAATCTGCGCAAAAGAAAAAAAAAGAGATTCTATTGTACTAAATGTATAATATGCTAAATTTATAGACAGTCATTAGTGTTATATTATGGAAGCTCCATGTTGAATTATTCCTTTAAAAAAATATATGAATAAGAAAAAGAGCAATTATATATCAAATTATGCTTATTAAATTTATTGTTTCAAATTTTTAAGGAGTCAATGCAATGAGGATATCACGTCATTTGTTGTAGGCTTTTTGGTCAAATAATTAATTTCTAAAGATTCGAATTTATTTTAAAATTAAATGTCTCATCTGCAGTATTGCTTTAACATACTTTTGTGAAAATTGAGAGGGAATTGAATGATCAATCATTTGATTTGCGGCCTGTAAAATCTATGTTATTAACTATTAATTACCAAATAACAATCACCAATGAATTATTGCCAGTTTTTATAATGTTTTGATGATAGTTTTGATAACAAGCCATTGTTCATTTTTACTTCCTTTATCTTCCAATTTTTGTAGGATGAAAGAGTAGAAGTTCACGATGCGCCAAAATTACTGCAAGACATCTTGAATAAATGAAAGCAACAATTCCCTAGTAGCAGTGGTTCAAAATTTCCATTTCAGTACGTTCAAGAAAGGTCGAAACACGAGTCGGGTGACACCAAATTATTCAAATTCGTAAAGGCCTATTTATAGAATATGAACAAAGATATGTCATCTGTAGGTGACACCGGGAACGGCCGAGTTGAGTAGTTCGGCTGACTGAATGTACGAATAAATAGTTTATTTCTGCTAAAGAGCATTTAGTTGCTGAGGCTTCTTTTGAATTCTATTAAAAAATGAGTTAAAAATATGTAAATGTTTACCAGTTCCTCGAATTATTTACTTTGCAGTTTAATTGCTTTGCAGATAATAATGTTTATTATAATCACCAGGAAATGTTTAAATTTCGACTTAAATATCATATTAAATAGAAATGTTTAAAATAGAGATTTATGATATTTCCGTATTATGCGGCAAAGTAATGATTTTTCAATGGCATTTCATTCCTAATCTGCTGATGAAATAGCACGAGAACGTGTGGATGTTGTGGATTCAAAGCATAATTTTTGGACTAGTGCAGTGACGAGGCAACGTGCTTTAAAGCTCAATCTTCCGATAAAATAGTATGAAGGATATAGATGCCATGAATTCAAAGCATAATTCTCTGAATAAGTTCCCGTCCAACCCCAAATAACGATCGGTTTTCGAGGATGAATAACTGTGCAGATGCAAGGCTACATGCTTTCACACTGAGTCTGCTGAAAAAATAGTATGAAGAATTGAAAGTGTCATGACTTCTAAACATAACAGTTATCGTACTAAACTCCCGACCATCTCATAAAACCGCTCGGTTTTCCAAGGGTGAAGGGATCTTTGACTGGTGCAGTGGCGAGGGCAGAATTTCTCGCGTACAATCTTCCGATAAAAAAGTATAACGACCTTTAGAAGCATAGTTTTCAGACTAAATCCTCGCCCAACCCAACATGATGCTCGGTTCTCCAAGGATGAAGGGATTTCTCAGTAGGGGCTGGGACAGGCCCAGTTCAATCCACCGATCAAATAGTATGACTTGTAGGTGCCACGGCTTCAAAGCACAATTATCTGACTAAATTCTCGCCCATCCCAACACAACGCTCGAATCTCCGAGGGTGAAGGGACTTCTTAGTGAGGCAGGGGCAAGTCCACGTGTTCTATTGCCCAATCCGCCAACCAAATAGTATGACTTGTAGGTGCCATGGCTTCAAATCATAATTATCTGACTAAATTCTCGTCCATCCCAACACAACGCTCGGATCTCCCTGGGTGAAGGGACCTTTGAGTGGGGCAGGGGCAAGCCCACGTGCTCTATCGCTCAACCCGATCAAATAGCATGACTTGTAGGTGCCATGGCTTCAAAGCATAATTATCTGACTACATTCTCGCCCATCCCAACACAACGCTCGGATCTCCGAGGACGACGGGTCTTCTGGTGCGGCGTGCTCTCATTGCGGGGGCGGGGCGGACTTGCAGGACTTCGAGGCGCAGCGGCTGGAGGGCCGCATCCTGATGGCGTCGGGGCAGATGGACGTGGAGAACAAGGAGGAGCTGGAGTCGAAGATCCACGACGCGGAGCAGCAGCTGAAGCAGAAGCGCGAGGAGCACTCGCTGCTCACCGGCCAAGTGCGACAGCTCGAGGTAGGCTATCTACAGCAGGGATTGCCAACCTTTTTTGCTTTCATCGACCCCTGATTACTCTGGATTACAAAGGTGACCTGTACTAAGCATTGTTACAAACGCGAAGTCTGACAGACTACTTTGGGTGAAAATTAACAAAATTTACAATGAAACACTAAATCAATGGATCGAACATGTATGATATGGAGTTACAAAATACATTTTAAAAGTTTTTGTGCATATATCTAAATGACTTGACTCTCACATCAGATACTTGCTGTGTGGTGTCCACACATAGCTTTTGAGAAGCGTCCGCAGAAGAACCTTGTCATGCGACTTTATTTATGATAACCAGCGTCCCATTAAGATTGCTTATTGTTCAGAACAAAAACTTAAATGTACTGACAGGGAGTTTGTTGTCATTATTTACAATAGTAGCCAACATAGCGCCTCAAATAACACCGACGAAACTACAAAAGCGAAGACTACTGGACAACACGTGTTGAAATGGCTCATACCGGAAATATGCACGCGCAGGTTTTGTGTATTTCAATGACTAGTCACAGAATTAAGGTACACATAGTTTTAGACACGAGGAGTGAAAGTAAAAGGGTGGGGGAAGCTTTCCGCACTAGTTGCGTCGTCTGATAGACCATTCCTTTGTAATCTAGGGTTATGATACTTGTTTGATTCGTGTACCCCCTTACCGTAGTTTTCACTGTAGTAGTATACAGCATCTATTATCATAATGCAAAGAATTGAACATAAATGTCTTAAAAGATACCATTTCCGTACACCAATATTCTCATAAATATCTCTATTTTTAGTAATTGAAGACGCTTCACTTTTAAGTAGCTAAGTTTTTAATTTTCTTTGGAGTGCATTGGTGACAAAATGAGAGTTTTTTTAAGAACAATGGATATTGCTGATATTATTTTCTTACGCGATAGAGTATCGTTGTGAATGCAGAGTGAAAATTTGAGGTTTTTAAACATCAGAACTCCTAAGGATGATCGACTGAACGGAAAGAAGAGGAGTGAATTTGTAATTTATTATTAGTCTATATTTAATTGCTTTCTATCAGAAAACAATTAATTATCAAGTTCATTAATATTTTATTTGTAATTAATGAAATCTTGGTTACACTGATCAGTCGCTGGGACATATTTGGCTGTTAACTCCCAATTGACCCCTTGCTCATCATTGACCTTCAAAATTCCATCGACCCGCAGGGGTCGGTCCTGACTTCTTTGGGATGCTCTGATTAAATGCAACGTGCAACATGTGCAAAGCAGGCTTCATAAGACACTTCATGAATTGGCCAAAACATTAAGACACCAGGAATTGCAGATAGACGGGCCAGGAGCACGGCGAGCTATCGGATGGGGAGGCGAAAGACCGACTCAGCACTGAGAGCCACGTAATATACTGCGAGAGACCAAAAAGTCACATGAAGTGCTACGAGCTAGAAGGGTGTTATCAACAAGGAAGGGAAACATTGTTGAATCACGTGATTCATCTGTATTAAAGGCCAGACATAGGTATATAGGTATGCTACGGCGAATGTAGAATTTCCGATCAGGTTCACTTAGGCGCCTATTGCTTGGAGATGTTCATGATGGGAAACAGGTTCGTCGATCCGGTTGGGTTTTGTAATAAACTGTCTCTATTCTCTTTGTCTTTCTATAAAACGTACGTAAAATCACGTACTTTATGTCTGTAACTTATGATTTTATCTCACGGCGAGAGAAGTGTAACAGCGGTCCCACATTAGAATATCATGTTAAAATCTTAGAGTACCATTTTTCTCACACACTTTGTGTAGAATTTGCAATATACAAAATTAATTTCTACGTACTTTTTCGGGCGTTTCATGTCCACTGCCTCATTTCCACGATACTTCATTACCATTAATTTATCTCAATTTTTGCATCACACAATTTTCACTGTTGTAAACGATAACTCTTTGAAGGGGAGCTCGTTGAAGTGAAATAGCGAAAGACAATACTGCAACAGATTCGCCAGGAAAATATGACAGAATATTTTAATTTTTGCTATGAAATTTGATATTTTTGTTAAATGTTGACATGAAATTTGTGAAATCATGAGCCATTATTAAAATAATGACGAAATAATATATGGAAAGATGAAGTGAATAAAGAAAAGAAATTTCAAATGAAACTAAAAAAATAGATATTTACAAAGTGAGAAGTGTAGTTTTGTTGAGTAGTAAAAGAGAACCATTCAATGTAAACACCGTAGTCTCATTTTAGTATGTTAATGAAAATACAGTCGTTAAACAAACTAAAGCCATAATTACTTCTGTATGCATTCCGGAAAGAATTCTCAAAAAGTAATGCAGAAATTTAACTAATTACATTCATATATTAACTATAATTTTGCACATTTATGATAATACATCAATTATAATTTTGGCACATTGCATTCGATTCACATAACTTTCATCCACCTGATTTTCCTTTCAATCGTGAGCCCAGGACACTTCCTTTTTATATTCGTGATCTTTTACATCCAGTAAAACGCTATCTGGCAACACAATTAGTTCATTACTTGAATGAGTTTGTCTTCACATTCGTGTCTCGGAAACTCAATGTACACTAAGAATTGTCGACTGATAATGGAACATAGTAAGGTTGGCATCTGCATTTCTCGTTTTTGTTCTCTTTGTGTTGTTTTCTAGTTCAGCTACCCAAAGAGCATTGAGAGAAGCGCGAGCAATACAACGCAGGCAGAGTTTTCTATTGGCTTCGGTGGTTTCGCAGGACACGATGCGCCGCATCCAGGCCAACATGGGCATCGACGACCGCGAGATGCGCGCGCTGGAGAACCGGCGCCAGGACGGGCTGCTGCTGACGGAGGGCGGCGAGAAGCAGGTGGTGGCCACGCGGCGCCTCTTCCAGGAGAAGCAGGTGGGAAGCACGCTCCTCCCTCCTTGCTGAGAGAGAGAGAGAGAGAGAGCTAGAGAGAGAGTGAGTGAGAGAGTGAGTGAGAGAGTGAGAGAGAGTGAGAGAGAGTGAGAGAGAGTGAGAGAGAGTGAGAGAGAGTGAGTGAGAGAGTGAGAGAAACTATGGTCATTACAACCGTAAGTGTTGGTCAGTAAGATATTTTATATCACGACAGAGGAGGCTTTGTGCCTCCCCCGCTGATACGTGAGATTTCTAGAGGTGTTTTTAAAATAATAGTTTTAACTGTTATTAGTTTTCAACCTATTCATCAACAAGATTCAGCAATAAAGGCACGTATGAATATACCAGTACAGACAAATATTTTAATACTTGTTTATTTTTTTCCAGTAGTACGGTGTTTTGTATTGCTTATTTTGCTTTCCTTTACGGAGAGCCTGCTGGGCAGCCAGTGACCACTCAAAGAGAGACTGCTGTCTTTACAAGGGGATGATACGTTCTAAAATTCGCAAGTTTTTCCTAATTTTCTCTGGTTGTAAAATGCAATCGATTTCCCAATTGCAAACGTTACAAATGTAACTATAAGTTGACGCACAAAAGAAACTTTTTAATACAGCAGAAATTATATAGTGTAGATCCGGTTAGCCGAGACATTGCTAAGGAAGTTGTGTCGTGGCGATCTCGAATCTAAGGATCGAGGGTTCGAATCGGCCTCGAGCATGGATGTATTTGTGATTGTCCCTTCATCATCATCATCATCATCATCCTATCACTTTATTATGAAGAACTAATAATTCCCTGCGCCCTTGCCGTAATAGGAAGTGTGCAGTTGGCTAAAACAAATCATAGTAAAGAAACAAGTCGTCGGGCCATTACACACCCATTCCTCAAAAACGTCTTGGCTGCGCAGCTGTACTTCGGGCGCGTAGAAATGAGACCGGCGCGGTGCGCGTGCGCAGGTGGAGGAGAGCCTGCTGCGGCTGCGCCTGCGCCAGGCGGAGGAGGCGCTCAACAAGGAGGGCGACGCGCTCTATTCGCTCGACAAGCAGCGCCTCGAGCTCGACAGCGTACGTATGCGCAGCGCACCGCCTTCCGGGCTGAGAGACCCTTGACCCAGACGAAATGGTTTTTCCGTGCTTTTCGTCTGCAACTGCGCCAGACATCCTCAGTCACGGGTTGGAAAGGGTTCCGCGAAATATATGTCCGTAAAGTTAGCATACCCACTTATCACAAAATTGAAAAACTGTGTCCCAGAATTTTGTTCTAATTAAAGACTAATTTATACCCAAATTTAAGAATTTTATACTAAAGCACAACATCGAAATATTCAACACTAAATGTGGGTACGCTAACTTAACGTTAAGTTAGCATACCCACACAAGAAAAACGAATGAAACATGAAAACTAAATGTACCAGAAGTTTGTTCTAATTAAGGACTAATTGATACCCAAATTCGAAAATTTTGAAACGATGCGCAACATCGAAATATTCAACACAAAAGGTTTTTTAAAGGGGTTTTCAAAATAAACTATTACAACTTGCAGCAATGTTACGTAATAATGAATGGAATACATTTAAAAAAATTGCTTGAAATTTTCGAATTTGGGTATAAATTAGTCTTTAATTAGAACAAACTTCTGGTACATTTAGTGTTGAATATTTTGATGTTGTGCATGAGTAGAAAATTTTTTAATTTGGGTTCAAATTAGTCCTTAATTAGAACAAAATTCTGGGATACAGTTTTTCAATTTTGTGATAAGTGGGTATGCTAACTTTACGGACATGCGAAATATCCTTTTGTTGACTCGCGGGTTACTTAAGTAGTACCTTCACGATCAGATGGGAGATTGATCGGTAAAACCGTTATTTTATTATAAATCCCTACAGTTATGAAATTCATTATCAGTCCCTGCAATTATTAAATTTAGTTTGAATTAATATAATAGCGCCCTTAATATCTGCCTTTTTGTTGAAATCACTGAAGATTGAAACAGATCTCAAACATTTTTTTTCATACTAACAATATCCTGTTGGATAAGTGCATAAATTATGGTTTTTGCTTCCGCTTGCGTTGCGCGAGCGCAAGGTTGTAGTTTTTCGCCTTCGCTGGTGCCGCAGCTGATGCGCGAGCGCAAGGTGGAGATCGCGCTGCACTCGGACATGATGACGACGAAGAAGCGCTGCGTGGCGGAGGAGAGCGCGCGCCTCAACCTCGAGGTGAACCACCGCCGCCTGCGCACCGACCAGCTGCGCAACAAGTTCGCCATCGCGCAGACGGCGCTGGGTCATGACGACGACGGCGAGCTGCAGGACGTGGCCACCGTGCGCGTGCAGGTGCGGATCAACCCCCTCCCCCTCCCCCCGCAAGCTTCCATTCCAAGAATTCAATTATGCAACCAACAATCAGTGTGTGAGTGAAATAAATAATTAAGTAATGAAAGTTGTGGGAATGAATGAATGAAAGTTGTCAAAATAAACGAACGAATGAATGAATGCCGTGTGAATGAATAAAGGCGTGAGAGATATCTGAATGAAACATTAGTGTATGAGTAAATAAATTAGACACAAATTAGACATAAATTAGACATGTGTGTGTGAGTGAGAGTGAGTGACAGTGACAATGACTGCGAGAGTGTGCGAGGGTGAATGATTGACATAAACAAAAATGTATAAAAGACGAGTGAATAAATGGTTGAATGACTGAGTTGGTTAGAATTAATGAAGAATGAATGAGGGTCTTTTCATGACCAACCGGACAGAATTTCCTCAAGTATCTGTAAACTTACTAAAACTATGAAAAACTATTTTTATTCATAAAAATACATGCAATACAGATTTTTCATGTGTTTTTAAATCAGAAGCATGGAAGGGAAAACCCTATTTGGACTAAAATAAGGTTTTTAGGATACTATGTTATAAAGTTGGCTCAAACTCGGTTTCGCAGCCATTTTAAGTTAATTTTCGATACTTTTAAGACTAATATTCTTTAGACTAATAAGACTCGATAAGTTAAACACTAATATTTTTAATATTTCAAAAGTCTGTGAACCGATTGCCTGAAGCTAAACAATAAGTTTTATATTGTCCGTTTTAAATTATCCAATATTTTTTCTGCATAAATATCCTAAAAAATCGTCATAACATACTAGAAATTATTTTCCCATAAAACATTATCATTGAATTTCAAGTTTTTGGGCTTTAAATTAAGGGGAGTGTGCACGCTAAAACATAAAAAATCTAGGAATACTATTTTTGATTTTGAAAAGTTAATTTTTTAAGTTGATTCTGTATTTTTTCGATTTCACGTGTTTAATACAACTAGATATTTAATTATCAGAATTTTATGCCGCCTGTAATATTATAATATTAAAGTTTATGTATTCAGGCAGAAACCTAATAGTTCAGTAAATAATTACTATAAGTAGCACTACACGTTTCATTTCTAAAACAATGACTCACAAAATATGAAGCTACACCACGAGTTAGAGGATGTAATTTACTAAATATAACTATATATTATTAATCCACATTTTCTTCGCCAGATTTAATCACCAGATTCCTACAATAAGAGAATTTCTGCCAAAACTTCGCCGTTTTGGGCGCACGATTACATAAATTTCTCTTCTTCCAAAGTACCTTCATAAGGGCGAAAAAGTAAAATTTGAAATTCAGGTTCGGGAGCGCCAATGAGATGATACCAATGTTTCTACTTTCACGCGCTTAAGAAGGAAGTTCTAAAAATAATGGAAAGTGATGTAATGCTGTGCGAAAAAACGGCGAATTTTCGGCAGAAAAACTCTTATTACAGAGCCCTGATAATGAAGAACTTTCTGATAATGAAACCGTATTTTATATTTAAAAAATAGTTTTAAAACCTCGTATTCATATTGGCATTGCAATAAAGTAACTTTAAACGGTTATTTGAAGGAGGAGGAAGGCAAACGAGAATGAATTTACTTATTCAAATGCCTCTGGTAGTTTTAAATGTATTTTGAACTTCCAATGGGGAATTATCCATTCAGTCGGAAAAAACATTGACGTATGTAATATATTGTCAACTTACCACTCGTATCTGCATTAACTACTTTAGAGTGTAATGATGTCCATGAAAGATTAACGAATACCTGCATGTGCGTCAAAAAATTGAAGTGCCCGAAAAGATATTGGGAAGTGGGGAATCGTTTGCACCACTTAGAGTTAAAAGGTCACTCTTTCCACATTATCTAAAGGTTCTATTATCTAAAGAAAAATATTTAATAATATATTTATTCCTTGCCAAGTTATTAATATTATTGTTAAATATGTAACAGGTCTAAAATTGTTAAAGAAAGGATAAGGGTTGAAGGGACCAGGAATTTCCCCTAACTTATTTTCAATCCATCATATTTCTTCTTGAAATCATATCTAACAAGATTCTTGCTACTCTGAAGTGTGTTCCTTAACATATGCTTAGCGAGTCAGAACATGCTTCAAGAACAACAAACCTACAACAAATATGATCACTGTTCTTATTTGCAATATTTACAGAATATCCCGACCATTAGATAAGCTCAAAGGTTCAATGTCAATTGAATGCACACAGAACAGAACAGAAACCTTATCGGAAAGTAACTGTTACAATAGCCTTGAAAGTAACAACTAGACTGAAAAATTCTTACCAGTTTTCAAGTAGAAGAGCGGATGCTACAGACCTCTTGATCTTGCTAGTCTTAAATTCTGTCGAGCACTTGCTAAGCCTCCTCGGAGGAGAAACTCGCACATTCTGCTATGGTGGGTGCAAAGAACTCAACAGTCTAAGCACTTGAAGTATTTGAACACCGTCCCGCCCCATGTATCTACAGGCTGTCGGCACAACACACATACGTCTTTTATGAATCTCAAGATAATGACACTCAAGACGGCAGTTCGATTCCACGAAATGTTACTACTTCCGGGCACTCGCGAAAACGTTTACTGGAGTACAACACTAATGAAGAAACCTGTGTCAAATGCTGACCACGAGCTCACGCGATTAACACTGTCATCAGCTATTGGCCCCAATATGAGTGTGTTTGATATTACTCCAAACTACATTATCTGCTGGTGCGGTCCATAAATGAAACACAAACTCTACGGAGAAGCTAGCGAAATACCAATAGCGAATGTTCGTTTACGCTCACCAACAGCGAGGTAAACATACACAGAAGAAACAGAGAAATCTGATAAGATTCGGCAAGTGATCACGCTGTCACGTGAAGCAAAGTTCCGCAGGAACTTGCAGCTCTTCGTCAAAGAGCTTACATAATCGCGGGAATTCAAACTCGAGACATTTAAACTCAAATTTTTTTGTTCTTGGGGCTTCTTTCTGCTTCAGGAGATGTCGATTTTGACTCTCCGCGCCGGATACCCACTATGTCCCTCAAGGGGATACAAATTAATCTTAAATAAAACTGTAGATGTGTATGAAAAAACAATCAAGCATTACTTTTTACGTACGAGAAAATTATGATTTGAAAAAAAGTAGCATACTTTATACCCGCAAAACACTCCATCTTTCAATGAAAACCACGTCGAAATC
The DNA here is from genome assembly GCA_038098605.1 of Gryllus longicercus. NCBI lineage: Eukaryota > Metazoa > Arthropoda > Insecta > Orthoptera > Gryllidae > Gryllus > Gryllus longicercus. The sequence continues at coordinate 263,764 of JAZDUA010000283.1, forward strand.
GATTCAGCCGCACCGCAAATTATGCAGGCAAATAAACAAAAAATAAAAGGAATTGATATGGTTTTCATATCATACAAGGAAGCAAATTAGATTGTAAAAGGCAATAATTTTGAAATGACACATGAACTCATATTTTAGTTATATAGATGAATTTCGAACAGGGTTGGGATGGCCGAGGCGGCTAGACTGTGTGACGACTCAGCGCCTTGGTCAGAAGGGTCGCGGGTTCGCGTCCCGCCGAGGTCACGATTGTTTGTCCAGTATCTTTCATGTATGTGGGTTGTCGCGGAAGGCCTTGTGAGTCTGCTGACCACAGACCGAGGGTCCCGCAAGTGTGGCTAGTGTCTTGCGGGACCCTCGGTCTGTGGTCAGCAGACTCACAAGGCCTTCCGCGACAACCCACATACATGAAAGATACTGGACAAACAATTGTGACCTCGGCGGGACGCGAACCCGCGACCCTTCTGACCAAGGCGCTGAGTCGTCACACAGTCTAGCCGCCTCGGCCATCCCAACCCTGTTCGAAATTCATCTATATAACTAAAATATGAGTTCATGTGTCATTTCAAAATTATTGCCTTTTACAATCTAATTTGCTTCCTTGTATGATATGAAAACCATATCAATTCCTTTTATTTTTTGTTTATTTGCCTGCATAATTTGCGGTGCGGCTGAATCGATTTCGACGTGGTTTTCATTGAAAGATGGAGTGTTTTGCGGGTATAAATTATGCTACTTTTTTTCAAATCATAATTTTCTCGTACGTAAAAAGTAATGCTTGATTGTTTTTTCATACACATCTACAGTTTTATTACGATTTTAATGGAATTTTGTACACAATACTGATTGCATGAGATTTCATAAAGCTTCCCAACTCCCTTTCCTATCTCCTAAAAGTAATTTTAAATGTGCACTCTTCTGTTTTTTTGCGTACTAAGTGAAAACTTTGAAGTAATTTACTAACGTTCATAAAATATTCTTTTAATGATCATGCTTTTTTACTCATTCATGCAACACAATTACACTTCCAGTAAAATCAAGATCAAAATTGTTATTGGAAGTTTGTCAGGAGAATGAAACAATGCATCTGATTACAGCTACCCACAGCAAATATGGTGTTAGCAACAATAATCATAGCTTATACGTCGGGGTGGAGAGAAACAATGTAAAATAAAGCGAGGTGCGGGTGAGCAGGGCAAGATAAGGCAGGATGGAACTGGCTAGGTGGGATTGAGCAGGGTGAGGTCGGATGAGACGGGCGAGATACGCAGCAGTTCAGGCCGAGCTAAGGGAAGAGTACAGTACTCATGAAAATCATTTCTTTTCCCGTCTAATAAAGGACCGAGGTTCTGAATCATCTACCAAAGAATAAGAGCAAAATGTCACTATTTTACAATTTTAATATTGTGCATTTAAAATCAATTTAAAATATTTTACAACATTCTATTGGATGTACACTCTTGGAATCATAAAATTTCGCGTCGAAAATGCCTTGGCCCGAGAAGTTGATGGCGCTGGACATCCCTGCTTGCCGACAGCGCTATCCAACGTTTTTTTCAGAAACTACGTTCTGTATATAGAACTATAATTAAATTTATTTTATTGGAGAGCGTATAAAATACTTTAATGGCCCTTGAGAGCTAAAGAGAAACAGTACAGAGGAAAAATACTTTCATGATTCATGCCAGTAAAACAGACCTGACATTAACTTTGGTAAACGTGATTTTTCTTTAAAGTTTCGCTAATATAAAATGTGTTGTTATAAGAAATGTATTAGAAGGGCGGAAGAATGGCTCAGTGTCGAAGTGGTGTTCTAGAACTCGTGAAGTAGCGGGTTCGGTTCCCAGTCTGCGTAGATATTTTATTCATTCTACAATGTCTTGAAATCCACTAAATTACAACATGCTATATGTGTCGTGTCAATGTTATGTATAATTTAAGCAAAATTCTCGATTGCAAATAAGGAATGCAAACAAGCAATTCTCAAAAAGCGGTAATACTCGTAGGAGACCAAAATAATATAAGCTTCTATAATCTTATAGATATAATCTTAAATTGCGAATAAAAAGAACGTTAAAATATTGCGTATTATTTTCATTTTTACTCGAATAAAACCATGAAATGGAACTCCTAAAAGCTCGGAAAGACAATTCGTTTAACAATATCACAAAATTAAAGTGTTACACTGACAAGAAAATGAAACTTGTGTTTGTATCTGTAAATAATTCATTAAATCCCGTTTGGACATCTCTTGTTTGCTTTGATATAACTTTTATTTCTGCTACACTACTATATATAAATAAATTTAAAAAATTCTGTGCATAGACTCCCTTATGCTATTGATATATAATAGAATATATAATATTATATATTCTATATAATATATAATATTGAATAAAGATGATGGAACTGTTGATGTTCTGTAATTACAATAATTCTTAGTGTGACAAGGCTTTGAAATCCAATGTCTACACTGAAGTAAATAAAATGGTTTTGATGATAAATGTGGCTCATTCATTCTGATGATGAATATTTCTGAGATCCCTTGCCTTCATGTGGGAGGCCCTAGTTATGTGGGTATTGAGATTTAGTAGCTGTGAAGTAAAGAAAATTCAAAATACAATTTGCCGAAAACGAATTTTGAAAGGAAAATATTCCTAGACTTTGTCATGCTATTGAAGTTCATTACAATATCATACAAACATCTTGTTTCAGATGTAAGTAGAAATCCATTATGTGTATTGAACGTTTTTTATGCACAAAAAATATAATACAGATTGTAAATAACAAATAATGGCAGAAAATAGTGATTTTTTTCATTTCAAAAACAATTTCTACCAAAAATTAACGCAAAATATGACTGCTTCTAGTTGAACATCAGACTGACAATTAGCCATATTAGCGATGTCATTTTGCTTGCTACAATATTCTCGTTCATAAGACAGTGGAATAAACTCATTTCTTTTGTTGAGAGAGATTATGGATTTTCTCTCGTAAGCCTCACGGTACTACCGACTCGAATCTGACCTTCGCAGCACTTCCGTGTTTTCGACTGCAGGTCAAAAGGAGATAAGGGGCTCTGCAGCGTTGCCACTTGGTAAGAAAAGAAAAATCGCGGCTAAGCAAATTGAACTACTCCGCATTCTTTATTCGACATGGCTCACCATAGCCAAGCCACACGAGAGCGAGTTATCGCATTAGTAGAAGAGGGACACCTCTCTGTTTCAGAGGCGGCGAGTCGGTATGGCGTTGGGGCAAGAACAGCGCAATACTGGCTTAAACATTATCGATAGACGGGAGAATCCGGGAGGAAACTAGGAACGGGGCTTTAGCGCATTTCAGATGCTGACAAAGATGAAGTTTTGATACAAGCAGCGGTGGAAAACCCTTTTCAAACTTCTTCACAACTGTAAAGAAGCACCAGATTTCCTGTATGTTCTGGATGCTCCAGAACAATACCCAACAGACTTTCAAAGGCTGGTCTGCGATCCAGAAATGCAGCTCGAAAACCAAAGCCGACAGAAGAACACCAGCTCTAACGGCTAGCATTTGCGGAGGAAAATTTACATCAAGACTGGGCTGATGTCATTTTCTCTGATGATAGTATATTCTCCTCCACAAATGATGAACCCGTTCGCGTTTTCAGGCCCCAAGGAAGCCGTTATGATTCTCGGTACGTAAAGCAAGTCCCCAGGTCAGGTCGTTTCTCACTAGCATTTTGGGGCTGAATGTCATCTCGTGGGATTGGTATGATCCATAGAATCCAGGCCACTTAAATGCTCCTCAGTACATCCACATACTGAGAGATATCATGATTCCATCAGTAAGGCAATTGCATCCTGTGGGGATAATTCAATTCCAACAGGACCAATCACCGATTCATAAGTTTGCTTTGGTTCAATCGTTTTTTGCGGAGTAACAATATATTCAGGTTGTTGACTGGCCACCATGTGCACCAGATCTGAACCCTATTGAAAATGTTTGGACAGAGACAAGACGCACCATGGCCGAAAATTAGCCTGATCCGGAACCTAACAATGCCGATGCGCTCTGGCAAATAATCCATGAAGCCTGGGAGGAGGTCGCTCACAGTGAAAACTGTGCGGCGAGACTCGTGGATTCTCTCCCACGTAGGATGAGAATGGTCGTAGAATCTGGGGGGGGGGGGGTTGGATTCCTTATTAATGTATTCCTTACATTTTCTAGAATAAGATATTTATAAATAAACAATTAATGTAAAAAATAGAATAAAATATTAACAAATATGTAATTTGGAGAATTAAAAACAAATATTCATAGAAAGATAAAGAGCCCTTTTCAGAGTTATTTTGTTTTAAAATCAAAATAATACTTTATTTACACAATAGAGAGAGTACTGTAATACAGTTCATTTGACAGAAAATTCACGGATAAGAAAAAAAAAAACAACAAAAAAAAAAGGAAACGGACACGCACTGGATTCGATCCTGCTGCATAGAGTTCAGAAACAAACGATTCTACCAATGAGCCAAACAAGAACTTTCGTAACTCAATTAGTTACATAAATATTATTGGGCCAAATTTCGGAACGTTTGAAATGTCTCCAACATATTTCGATAATTACAAATAATGTTGATACATGGCATGTCTTCTAGCGAACGGAATTAAAACACGAATTTTTGAAATACATATATATTGCTTGCATACAGGTAATCCTACCAACTATGGCCAACACTCATAACATCTAAACGGTTCCCGATATCGGCTTACATTTTCGCTCAACTATGCGGAATCATGCGGCAAGTAATATGGTGTAGAGATATTGTTTGAAATATTTTTAGTTTTTGACAAATTTAATCATCTTTGATTTTTTAAATAGGCACAATATATTTTTCTCACTAACAATAGATAGATCATAAAAAGAGGTATGCACTGATGTAACATATGTTAATATTTTGATTGTATTTTGTGCATAAAATTATACTTTCTGACCTGAGATTTTAAATTCAACGAGCAACAATTTTTTCTGTAGCTGCCGTCGCAACTGTCGCTTTTGGCGAACGTGACCTTCGCGGCCTCTCCCCTCTCCCCATATAAGCGCCCGCACCACGAAGGCAATCTTCCCAAAAGGAGACAGTTGAAAGGGTTGTATATTTACAGTTGAAATCTTATATATTTAACAACAATAAACATATACAATAACAACGATAACAAATAAAAAATAATAATGTAGTTTGTGCAGTGCATCCCCCGGCAAAAAAATAAAGTTTGTTTTAGTTTAAATTTTGAATATACTTTTGCCCCACAACAATTGAACTTATCCTAATGAACAAATTGGAAATGAATTCGAGTTGTTAGAATTCTTTCTTGATGCGTGATTGCCTTCCTGATGTATCTTTTCTTGTCTTCCTGTTGATGGTGATTTTTTTATTTTACGAACGCATTTTCATGGTCAGTTTTGGCGCTCTGGTGTTTGGATCGCTTTCTGAACACTTTTGCCTGAAAAATCTGTCAATTGAGTTTAGCCAGTGACAGTGCCCAGGTATTATTAGGGACACATACACTTATCACATAGTGCTTTTTTTCAAATTTCGTGTGTGGAGTGTGATTGCATTCAATAGTTCAGGAGCGAGTTGCAGGAACAGTCTTGATGTGTCAATGATTTGTAACACTTGTCGCGCGCCTTCTTAACACTGGCCAGCGCAAAAAAATTTAGGCATTTTTGTTCAATCCTATATTTTACCAATATTTATAATCTGATTTCCTCAAATGTATGTTGTTATAATAATAATAATAATAATTATTATTATTATTATTATTATTATTATTATTATTATTATTATTATTATTATTATTATTATTATTATTATTATTATTATTATTATTATTATTATGTGTTCATTTATCTAAGAAGTTGGCTTTGCATTATTACAGAATTCAAAGCATTAGAAGAATACTGAAGATATCTCATGTTACTTGACGATGTTATCTATGATACCTGCCTCCGTATTGGGTGCGGAAAACATATTCAGATTGTTTCCTTTCACGGAACTAATACGAATGACGAACGGATGCAGGCAGTGCCCGAGCGTTATCTCCGAATGCATCAAATGTCAATTCTACTGAAATAAATGCAAAATTGTTCTAATATTGCGAGAATCGGCGAATTGAAGGGTCTAGTTTCAAAACGCAACATTTTCACCAATGGTGAAAAATTAGATACTGCTTTCAATAGGGGTCCGTTGCAATTACGCGTCGTTTTATAAAATGATTTGTAACAAAACGCGTTTTTTCTTCACTCCAGAGGGCTCCTGAAGATCATGGAAAGATCGCGTTATGAATAATAATATATTAATATCAGAACGCGATCTTTCCGTAATCTTCATTTCGTTGCAAAGTACGATCTTTCCAATTCCGAACATGTATCATTCTGTAGAAATCAAACTGGTCTAAGCATTGATTAAGCTGATACTGAAAATGATTAGTGTTGTGAACGTCAGCAATTACGGTCTGCTGATCTTCATATTTGATAAAAAATTTCACATGATATATTGAAATCGAAATGAAATAATTAACACTATTGTAAAAATACTTAATGAAAACAAGGTTTTTTCACTAAAAATACGTTTTCACAAAAAATACAAAAATACTTAAATTAAATTTCAAAATTAGTCTTTTTTAAATTTTTGCTCAACTTTCTTCGTAATGACTAGACATTCCTGAATTATCTTCTTCTATTGTTTTGACTTTCACTAGCCAAGGGAATTAAACCCAAACATTTAGCATCATTATGTTTTAAACAAATGATATGACATTTTTTGTTTTTCTCAAAAGTCTGGAATGGAGAAGTCCCATTTTCAAACTAGACCCCTGAATTAAGTGTTATCGGCCAACATTTAATTTTTACATATTTTGATTGTTCCACGTGAGCTGGGGACGTTTTGCTTAGTTTTCAAATAAAAAATATTTGTGTAATGTTTTGGTGTTATTGGTCCTGCCCATGCTGGCTGAAATCTTTTAGAAATCTCCAAAACGTTACGGGTGGTCCAAACACCGCTGCGATAACTAAATCGTTATAAAAATGCTCGAACGGTACAGGACTAACATATATTATTGTTATCTCCACACTACATAATGCACAATTTTTAATTTTTAATACAATGGATCAATTTTCTAATTTCTTTACAATTGAAATATTCGCCTTCTTCGCGACGACGAATTTTCACCGTTTTATGCATAAAATTGTCACGACAAATGTAAAATGTTATAATTTAGTGGATTTTATTGCACTGTATAATGGATAAAATATCTATGTAGGGTGTGAACCGAACCCGCAACTTCACGAGTGCTAGAACAGCACTTTGATACTGAGCCATTCTTCGCCCTTGTCCTGCTACCCTTATACCAACACATTTTATATTAACGAAACTTGAAAGAAACATTACGTTTACAAAAATTTATGTCAGTTGAGTTTTACTGGCAGGAATCACGAAAGTCTTTTTCCTCAGTGCTACAACTATTTTGCTCTCAATGGATGTTAAAATATATTAAACTCTCTCCAATAAGAAAAATTAAATCTTCATAGCACGATCTACGGAATGTAGTTTCGAAAATAAACGGTAGATAGAGCTGTCGGCGAGCAGGGATGTCCAGAGCCATCAACCTATCGCGCCAAGGCATTTTCGACGCGAAACTTTATGTTTCCAAGAGTGTACATATTCCGGGAAAGTTTATTTCACATTATCAGACCTGTAGTTCTGACTTACAGCCAAAAGTTCGAATTTTCAATTGGCAACAGAATTGCTTTCTACAAAGAGTCATAGAAATTGTAGATATACAAATAATTTTACAGAGATACTCGTAATTAATATTGTAATAGTAGAAATAGTAGAAATGGTATAAATACTTGGAAGAAACATTAGAGAAATTACTAATACGATATATTTAATTCGCGGGTAATGTGAGGACTTCCACATGATCAATTTCCGTCAGCAATAAACAAAATTGAAACACGTGATGATAGTCATGACGTTCCTCAGCCTACTTGCTTGTAACTTAAATGAATCAAGCTACTTCTTCATTTCCAGCTGGCGCAAGAAAAGTACTTGCTGCAACTGAAGGGCGACGAGTTGGACGCTGAGATTCGGAAAGCCGAGAAGGAAATCCAAGCGCTGGAAAACACCTTGAAAGTGCTCAACGCGACCAACGACGCCTACAAGAAGAACCTGAGCGCAGTGGAGGAGGAAGGTGATGTCCTTTAAGCCCTCCCTGTTACCTCGCTTCAAAATCTGCTGTTAAAAATATACAATACAATAAAAATACTCATTCAAAAGCAATAACTGTGTAAAGTGCCTACTTATAAGTCTTCAATAGAAAAATTCACTATTCATTGGTTAATTATTGGCATTTGAAGGAATGAGAACTAGTCTAAAACATTAAGATGATACGCTGATAGAACTACATTTCTGCATCACAATTTTTATCCTTGTAGAGTTTTTTTAAGCACTATAATGACACTAGACAAACAATGCATGATAACAGTATCTCTTATCTCTAACTTTTTATTTGAAATATTTGCTAACTACTCCAAATATATCAGATTATTTTACATCTATTCAAAAAGACGAGAAAATAAACAAAACAACTCAAATTTCAAGTACCAAAACTATTATTTCCAGAAATGTTGAAAAATGTCTGTATCGCGGATATTCACAATATAATGTACGAAAAATTATTTACTACAATATATATTTTATTTTGCTACACTTTTATTTTATTATTATTATTATTATTATTATTATTATTATTATTATTATTATTATTATTATTATTATTATTATTATTATTGTTTACTTCAGAGATCTAAAGATGTCTCCAGAATATGCCATTTTATTTTTTGTAAATAATTATGAAAAGAACCTTTAACCTTAATAAAAAATCTCAAGGGAGAAATGGTATCACCCCAACTGTGGTATTATTACCAAATTAACGAATTTAATGACGTTTAACTTTTCCACTTTTTAAGAAAACGTGACTTTTTGGACTTACAAATAAATTCAGATTTCAAAATTCTTTGAGACAGTGTATGGTCAGATTTTAAATATACCTCATTATGTGTATTTCTGAAAATAATAATAATTTAATATTGACACTGGAGTGAAGTGAACTTAGATATAATGGAGAAATATTAGACGAAACCTCTGGTTTAAACATATTGCCATCGGCTAACCAAATGAAAACAATTCGAAAACTATTGCGCTCAATGCAATCATTGGAATGTTTAGTAATAACGTGGAGACTAACTCCTTTACTTAAAAAAATAATTAATTGGTGCCCTCTTTCTCGAACGAGGCAAATTATTTTTGAAACTTAAAGAATATAAAGAATAGTTTCCGTTCCTTTTTTTCTTAATTCTTTTTTGAAAGAACCGGAGATAGTTGTCATGTTTTTTAGTGTAGATTATGGTTAAAATCCTTATTCTTATTATTTATTATTTTCCGTTTCCTTTTCTCTTCTCAATTTACTCGTTTCAGACAAGTATATTCGCTATGAAGTATTGGGCATGATATCCTACATCTTTTTCCCCCGCGCTGCTATTTTTAAAAGCTATTTCTCTTTGTTTCTCTGTAGGCTACTTTTCATTTGTTTGTCCTCTCCCTCTCTTGCGTACTCCATAGATCATCGATAATCCAATTACTTCTTCTATTTGTAAAAGTGTTACGCAGAACTGCGTATACAAAGTATCATACATTTTTTGATCTCTTAATCAGTAGTAATTATCAATCTACAACATAATTTTCCTTAGCACTTCTTTCTTGATGATTGATGTTTACGGGCACGTCAACTGCTAAGGTCGTGAATGCCGCCAGTGTAGTGAATGTTTTGTCGTGGGAAATGGTGGTGTTCCTCCTACGCTGATTGATGACCTACACACAAGCTCGGGGACTTCCCCTTGCAGATATCTCCCCCAGCGAGACTCTCAGACGATCGAAGAACCCGACAATTTTCCCGATGTGTGTGGTAGTGTCGTGCATGTGTGTATAACGGAAGATAATAGGACAAGGAAAAGGAAGGCATGATCGCGCGCAGTCCGTGGCCCGTTTGTTAGGGTATTGCTCCTGCATTCGCCAAATGCTGATCGAAGAAACCACGTAAAAAGCACAGATCAGAGCAGCCAGCCGATAGACTTCTCAATCAAACAGTGGACGAACGTCCTGTTTCTCTTTCACATCATCGTGTGTGCTCTCTCCACAATACGCCCTCTTCTAGAGACTTTGATACCCTGCAACTCGTCTTCAATTTGCGATTATATTTTGAAGGCATTCTTCACGTTTTCAAATAGCAATTAAAATATGAAATAATAATTTATTTTAAGAGAGCAGTGCGCTAAGTGTCTATTCTGGACATCAGGAATCAAAACCTATCAAAACCTGAGAGATTTGAAAAAGACGAAGCGGATTTGCTTCAGGCAGCTCTCTCTCATTCCTTCACGTGCTCCACGTTCGTGCTCATAACATGTTATCTGACGTAGGGTACGGACATGCCGTAGATACCACGACGCTCTGGTAGAGGTCACGGAAAAGCTACTGCAAAGATGTCGCCTCTTCTAAAAAGAAACCTGTAGATTTCCACGCGGTCGTGCAAGCTAGGGATGCTCGCACACTGGCGGTATACATTTATATCTACCATGCTGTTGCATATTGTCAATTGAAAAAGCTGCTTGTGGTTTATTACAAATAGACCTTCACCACAACTTGGGGCTAACGAGGTGTTATTCAACGCGATTGGGACTAACGACGAGGAAATGTCCAGCTCTTTTGGATCCTATCAGAACTTTCTAAGACGATTATCGAAAGAAAAAAAGTTTTTGGAGTGGCTTATTCCATTGAGACACATTCGTGGTTTTAAGGTAATTACAGAAGAGATTAGCTTATTTGATTGCTCCCGATCGTTCAACTCAATTAACATGAAGTTTTTACACGGCGAAGCGTTACAGTAATCGTCAGCACTATCGATTTTCTGAGCATGTGTAGTTCAAGTTTCGCATCATTTTTGTGCATGTGCGCATGCGCAGACGATTGTGACCAGTCGATCGCTGAGCGCTTTACCGGGCAAAAACTCCCTACTATTGTTAGACGGATCCTCTAGATTATTCTGGAAGAGTTGTAGAAAACAGCGCATATCGGGAGGTTTCAAGGTACCTACAGCCATGAACAGTGAAATACAAAAATGGTTTTCCTAGAATAAATTCTTACGACTTGATTCATCTCAATGATGATAATGAAACCAGATTTTGGAATGAACTATAAACATGTTTCGCAGATATTTCTCTTTAAAATATCTGTGCTCGAAGATAAACGAGTTAGGTAAATGTATTATGTTGAAAATTTATTTTTAGTAGGGATCATCCGTAAATTACGTAATGCGAAAGAGGGGGAAGGGTTCGAGGCTGCGTTATGCTGCGTTACATTCGGATGGGAGAGTCATAGTTCATAATGCGTAATCCTGGTAATTTTAAAAATTTGTCAACATATCCTGAAATAATGTTTTTATTCAGCAATATACAAAAATTAAAATATTAACAAATTGAATTTCAAAAATATAAATAAAAATGATTGACGTAAAAATTGTTGCTATAAATGTAAATATATTTTCATCATTTGCATATTCAATGAATGTAATTAGATTACGAAGTATTCAAAACGGATCTATAATATATTATAGAATCTAATTAAATTGGCACAGTACATTCGGAACCCTTAAGAACTTGTTTAGGAATACTATTATATAAAATTATATAAAAGTCAATATATGTATGTTTGTCACAAAAACTTAAGAACCAATGCAGGGTTTGCTCCCATATTTAACAAGAATATATGAGCAGCCAAAAATAAAAATACCTTAGTTGAAATTCAAAATGTTACAGCAAAAAGCGTTTTAAAAATATTTAGTGAAATGCAGTCCTCGTGCATCTGGGTGGCATTGTCGCCTGGCATTGCCTGGCAAAGCGGAGGTCAGCGCGGGACAGTGGGTGCGAGCAAAGCCGGGGAGGGCGAGCGAAGGAGCAGGTGGAGAAAGGAATGAGTGGAGCAGAATGAGCGAAAATAGTGAGCGGAGCGAAAGAAGCGAAAGGAAGAAGAGGAGCGGGCAGAGTGGAAAGAGGAAGCGGACGAAAAAACGAGCCGAGAAGAAGGTATGGAAATAATCAGCTGGAGCACACGAGCCGGAGGATCATGCCGAACGGAGGGCGCTAGATGGCGGGACTGGAAATGCGGCCAGGATGGCAGTGGAAAGCCGGATAGGGCGTGCGGGGCGTATGAGACGGCTTTTTTTTTTCTTCCCGAAGCTCTTTCCGACTTTAGGGGATGCCGATTTCGGCTATCCGCGCTGGGTACTCATTATGTCCCTCAAAGAGGCACATATTAACCTTTTACACTAGATACACTTGCGGGCTCCTCGGCCTGTGGTCAGTAGACTCAAGGCCTACCGCAACAACACACATATATGAAAGACAAAAGATAAATACCCATGCCTACGGTGGGACTCGAACCCGCGATCCGTCTGGCTGAGGCGCTGATATGTCACACGCTCTAGCCATCTCGGCTTTCTAGGTCGGCTATGAGGAGGCTCAAAGTTTCTGCTAAATACTCAGGCAATGCTGGGTAATCAGCAAGTCACATATTTTTTGTAATATGAATACACCCGCCGGTGGTGCCAGACCACGGGAGCATTTTGATTTTTCATCTCTCTAGCGAGATAGATATTGCGTGGCGACTTTAATCTTCCCGCAATTCATCAATCACTACAAAAGATAACGGATTTAGAGGACTGCTGCCGCGACCAACCGGTGTATTCGGAAGGTAATCTCGACATCGACCGCGAGCAGCGAGGACAAAGCTTGCTTAAAGATTGACAGAGAGTGATTACATTGCAGTGTATATAGATGGAAACACACCGAGTAAGTGGCAGGTGCAGTCTTTAATGCGCAGCGGAGGAAGTATCATGTTCATCCACAATCTCGTGTTGGATCTCTACATAAGCCCCAAGCCTGAATTGCTGCATTATTTCCGTGCAGTGTGCACCTGCACTTTTGGGTAGTTCTTTCTGAGTGAATGTGAGGTGAAAGTAGAGAAAATGTCGAAAATGAATCTAAAAGAGGTCTTCCATTCCTGCTTGGTGCTAGCTAATAACATGAATGAAATGCTGTTGTAAACATCAGCTCATCTTCATTGATGCAACTCTATTGATAAAAGTGAAAAATCTACACCAAAAAGTCAACCTTGTTTGAAATATGCATTCTTGGCGATAGGTTTATTCCGGCAACTTTTTTTTTCTTATGAGGCACTTTCCGAGTTTCTCGTTAGATTTCGTTCACTCTTTATAACCCAACCTGCATATTCTATAGGAAGAACCCAACAACAGCTACCGTTGAGATACCGTCCTAGTAATCTCACAAATTTTAAGCCACACTAATAACAAACATTAAATATTTTATTTACATATCCGTTCTTTTCCTCCTGCTCCATCCTCCTCTCTTCCTGTGCATACTCTTCTCTCTTGAACTCGTCTTATTTACGTGTCAGTTCTACAGGATGTCATTCCATTGATGTCAGTGCAATGCCTCCGACCGGGAGGACTTAGGGTTTGAGCCCCGTCGGAGACAGGATTTTCGACTCTAGCTAAATAGCTAGATTGAATACAGCTGCCACCTAGAGGACAGTTCTAGCGGCTAGCTGCTGTGATCGGTAGTTTTCCGTGGTTTCTCCAATCAACACTAGGCGAATGCTGGGTGGTACCCTAACAAACGTGCCACGGGCCGCGCGCAATCTGTTTCTTCTTCCTTGTCCTATCCATACCCATATACCTTGTTTTGCCCACTTTCAGACTGACAATTTCTTACACGTACTTCACTATCGCACATGTCAGGAGACCCACCTGGATCTTAGAGGTTGTCCCGCTTATATTTATTACACCTGGTTGAGGAAACTCCTCAGGCCGACGTGTAGATCGGCGCCGGATCTCGCCATCCAGCGGAGAAAGAACACCACCACATCCCTTGATAAGATATGAAGTGCACTTACGGGACTAATGACCGTAGTTAATGACCATATAAAATGGCCACCCGAAAACACACAAATAATCTGTCAACCAATACCCCTTGGTTTGTTCTTTTCTGCTTCTACCCTTTGGCTTCTTCCTTTCTTGCACCCTCCACGCACCGTCGTCCTTCCTTCTCGGGCCCGCCGCCCACCGCGTCGCCCGCTGACTTGCGTGCTGCCCGCAGCCCCCGAGTACCAGGAGAAGAAGGAGCTGGAGAACGAGGTGTCGATGGTGCTGGAGGAGATGCGGCACTCGCGCTCCGTCATCAAGGACGAGGACGTCGAGCTGAAGGTGAGCCACAGCGCGAATTACGGGCCAATCTTCTGGCCAGCAATGGCGGGTACCCTTTTAAGGACTCAAGGGTGGCAATCTATTGCAGAAAATCAGCCACGAGGGAAGTTGTAGAACGTACGAATCTTGCACTAAGTCGACTCGTTTAATTAGTGCGTAGGACGAACGCACGTTTTGAGGTCGAATTTAATGTCATGTTTACGTGTAAGGAATGTTTCTAAAATGGTCTACATTGCAGACTCTCGCATCGTCGACCGTAGCTTGTTCACGCGGGGCAATAGATGTAGTAGTACCTCCTAGAAGTGAATATTAATAATTGTCTCTGACACCCAATTCCACGCATCTGGAATAGTTTCTTTAGATTTACGATGCAAAATAACACTTTTCTTAGCATTCCACATTCCCAGCCAATTTCTATTCGTGATAAGTCTGATGATGGGAGGATCAGCACGGCGCTTAGCCAAACTCATGGACCATTTACAAAAGGTAGAGCTTCTACTTCAAGGACATTGTTAATGTGCAATGAGATGCCAATATGTTCGAGACTAACGGTGATCTGATGTCATATGAAATCATGCCTCATAATAGCAAGCTTTCGAAACGTGTGATGTGAGACAAAAACAGTTCGTCTTATTGCTTCTACGTTTGCAAAAACAGCTCACGTAGCTTCTACGTACAGACACTGATTGCCGTCAACAAGGCAAACGGGGGATGTATCACTAAATGAAAGTATATTATCGAACATAATTAAAAGCAGATATATGCACTGATAAATTAAATTTCCTTTTTACAATACATTGTCTATAGAATCAGTGAACAATGTTTCTACCGCAGAGTCTGAGTCCTCATGAGCTTACAAATGATTGAAATTAGAAATATGCACCCGTCAAAAAAAAAATAAATTGATTATTTCCTCCATATAATCACCAGTAAATCATCAGAGAGTGTTCATACTTAGAAAATAGTACGAGTGAACTTCTATAGCATTTCGTTTTGGGATAGAGTGTGACATTCACCCTTATTTCAGATGTAGTGATTTTCATCCATGAATCATTGCTCTCGTATATTTTATACAATAGTTAACCATCTACTATCAAACAATATTCATACTTGGGGCGTCACTGCTTACTACACTTAGCTAGCGTCAAATCTGTTCCGCCGATTGTCTCCAAAATTGATATTTCTGTATTCATTTAATTCATTTATTTCATTCATCACTCGTGGCCCTCTGAGTTTGAAACGGATATTTTGATTTTGAAGGGTACTTTACATGCCGCCTCAACAACGCTTTCAACATTTCCTCAAATATGGCTCAAATTTTTTTTATTAATCCTTGTCCCCGATAGCGTAAAAGACGCTTCATGTCATGACTGGTGAACCATTCATTTTTGCTGACATCCATTTTTTTCGGCGTCTTCCTAAAATTACAATATTGAAGTTGGAGATTGTTTCTCTAACTGAATTTGTTCTTTAAAGCCGCCTCTTCAAATAAGATCATGTACAATTTTTCGAAAATATAAGTGGTTTTTTGTTATTTTGCCTGAAATGCAGGCAATTCACGTTTTTCTCTAAATTTTCTCCTCGTTTGCAAAAAAGAACGATAAATAATTTGGTGCTAGTCCCATTCTCAGCGAACTCTGTATTTTTGAAAATTTCAAAATGTTAACATTGCAAAAGTAGAATGGAGATAGAGATTATTGATCAAAAATTAAATCTGTTCTAAATATGAGATCTTTGAAAACGTTCCTGAATATTTTTGGAAAAGAACAGTAGTTTTTGCGTAATTTCAGTATAAAGTTAATGCAAATTATAAAAAATAATTTTCTCAAACAACGCTGCAAATTGTTTTCTTCAAAATTTTCCGCATACAGAAGAGAGGAAGGAGAATATTAAAAGAATGCATCAGGTATTATTTTCGTTGAACTCTTAATATTTTTTGAAAACTGCAAAAGTTAGAAATAATTTGAAAAAGTATGTGCTGTTTAGCATTACTAGTTATCGCCGGCGCCAAAGACACGAAACTATCTCAAGGCGGCTCCACAAGCACCAAATGTTCGTCGCTTGGCAAAAAGCAACCGACCCATCCACACTTCACAAGAGTCCGCTAGCGGTCGCTCGCTACTCGCCGAATACAGAATGTTTGGAGCCGCCTTCATGCAGACGAGACCGTCCCCTCCCCCCGGCCTCTCTCAGAGCGGAGGACCCCGCCCCTTCCAGCGGGCTGCTACCCCTCGGCCGAGACAATAAATCAACGCAGCCGTCAAGCAGCCTAGCCTGCAGAGGGCGACTGATCTGACTCCGGATCTGCCCGCAATCGGTATAATCAGTAGACATTGCCAGCCAGCGTCCGCCTGCCAGGCTCCGACTAATGCCCGGAATATCATAGAACTGGATGCGTTCATCAGATATCCCTTTCACCCCCTCCTGTCGCAGCGATAACGCCCATCTTACTGGCAGAGACGAAAGTCACCACTTCAGAATGAAACCTCTACGATTTGCAACATCTGCGTCTGACCTTAAATATATGTAAATTAAACTCAGACATTAATTAACGTCCATGCAATTAGATGCCGTATGGTACATTAACCATAAATAACTACAGGATAAATGTTACAAACTTCTATGACATGTAAAGTAGTGGGGGAGACGTCAATAATGTAATGACAATAAACATGTGGTGGGAAATATTATAGAACGAAGTTACACCTGTGAGACTTTTCACTAAATGGTAGACAACAAGTATACACAACAAGTAACAAAACTTGTAAAAAATGGACAAATCTGGAGAAAACAGAACCGATGTAACTTCCGTTTAAGAAATTTCCTTGTGCATGTTCACGTCCAAAAAGTAATAATCTTCGAGCTGTCGTAGAAGACATGTCGACATGTCGTAGAAGTTTGTAACATTTATTCTGACACATTATGCATAAACAAGCCTTGTGTGTTGTGTGTGCGCGCGATGGGCAGGCGATGGAGGGGATGCACGCGGAGGTGATGGAGGAGGAAGCGGAGGCGCGCGCGCAGCTGGATGAGAAGCAGCGCGAGGTGGCGGAGCTGGAGAAGGAGCTGGACGAGCAGGACGTGAAGATCGAGCGCGCCCTCAAGCAGGTGCGCGCGCTCACCAAGGAGCTGCGCGGCCGACGCAAGACCACCGACACCTCCCTCGAGGAGGTAAGCCACACACACACACACGCAAACACACACACATACGCAGACACACACACATACACACACATACACAGACACACACATACGCAGACACACACACATACGCAGACACACACACATACGCAGACACACACATACGCAGACACACACACGCAGACACACACACGCAGACACACACACACGCAGACACACACACACGCAGACACACACACATACGCAGATACACACACATACGCAGACACACGCACATACGCAGACACACGCACATACGCAGACACACACACACATACACAGACACACGCACATACGCATACACACACATACGCAGACACACACACATATGCAGACACACACACATACGCAGACACACACATACGCAGATGCACACACGCAGATACACACACGGAGACACAGACACGCAGACACACACATACGTAGACACGTACACCCACACGCACACACACACACAGACGCAGACACACACAGACGCAGACACACACACGCAGACACACACACGCAGACACACACACGCAGACACACACACGCAGACACACACACACGCAGACACACACATACGCGACTGGCTGGTTTACCATCACACTATACTCCGATTTACACAGACGGGCTCTTCAATGTCATGAGCTGGAAGGAGAGGGGGACAGAAACATCCAATCAGGAGCTTCAGTACCAAAAATATACGTCGAAACGAAGCTTTCGATTGGATGACAATGTCTCTCACTCTCTCCGACCAAATCGTGACCATGAAGTGCCAATCTGTTTAATTCGGAGTACATTGATACTAGATTTTGTGATGGATGTTGGAGAAATGAATTATTATTATTATTGTTATTGTATTATTACTGTTATTAATATTATTATTATTATTAATGCTGACTTTATCGTTATCATTTGCCCGTTCCCACTACAGTAATGTACTAAAAGGAAAGTGGCTGTTGAAAGTGGTTCTATCCCATTCCCCAAGTTGACTTAATTCTGTTCGCGAGACATTGGGAACCTCCTAAGATCAAGACCTACTACTTTAGTAGTTTAGAAAGAATTACTACTTTCTGTGCGTAGTTCAGTACTAGTTGAGGTAATTAATTTTCTTCAGATTTCATTTGAAAATTTGCACATTCAGCCGCTATAACAGGAGTATGTTGTCTCTGCAGTTTTCATAGTTATTTTGTTTGTAGAGTAAGTTCTTCAACATTTATTTTTTCTCGGTCTCTGTTTTCTAGTCAATGTGTCAAAGGTTAAACAATAGAGTATGTGTCAATAACTATGTATGGTCTACTAAATTTCATTGTTTTCTATTTTTACCAGTCTTTCACTATAAATGTACGTATTCTCTCTTTCCGTTCGCACGCGGAGTATAAATATTTCCTATAAATATACTTTATTTGTAATATGGCACCTTCCAAGATCTAATATTCCACGCCCAGTTCCAATTGCTGATGAAGTATCTTGGCCAACATACTGTGACTTCAGAAGAATTTGCAATCGGCAAATCCAGTGTAGCTGAGCATTATATTTTTCAATTGTTTCTACGCTATTGGTGCATTTTCTACTCTTGTGTATCACAATAAATGCTCTTTATAATTCGCGATCTGTTTTTAATACATTTTTAGTCTATTTTTAATTGCCATTATAAATAGCTCTGTTTCTGTTTAGATACCATCTGATATATGCATATCTGACCATTGCAGGGACGATTATTATTGAATTCACGGATAGCTTTAGGAATTTTGCGGTGTAGGGATTTGGGTTCAATAATAATTTATTTAAAATTTCACTCTAAATTCTGCGAGCTTTATTCATTTCCAAGAATTGTTCATGGCATTTATTCAAGATCTAATATTGAAGAATTTTGAAATTTGTTTGGAAAACTTCAAGAATAAAAAAATACTGTAACAATGTTTGCCGATGATAAAAATATCAACATTAACACATTTACAACCGGAATATGTAATCAAACATTCATTACTTATGAGAATGATTCACGGGCACTAATGTCTTTTAACGTTTAAGAGGAATTGAAAAGTAGGTGTAGATGATAACAGAACAGGAACTGACACAAACTGTCACTTAAGACTTTATCTCTATGATAAAAAATAACATGTATTCAATGTTCAATGGAATATTTAATTGAAGACATAGAAATGTTTCCACTATATTTCAATTTTAAATGGTAAACGTTTATAGCATTCATTTACTTTAAACTTCCATTGATGCGTTTTGTTTTATATTTACAAATAAATATTTACACATTCGTGTTTATGTTTAGTCACGCTACTCAAAACCTTTCGCTCATTATATTTATCAAATGGTTTCTAATATTTATCTTTACGCTCAGGAATGAGCGTCAGTAAAAATTGATTCCACTTTTATTAACATCATTAAATATTTAAAGTTGTAACAATTTTAAATAACTTTTTATTTTGTTGCCCCACTGGATTTAATACTTATCTTTGCTGAATGAATTTACAGGCTGTCCGTACGGAATTAATACATTTTTGTACTTTATTTCTAAGATTGGGATGCGGGATTGGGTTTCATTGAAAACTAAGCTATTCATTAATAATATAACCAATATTTGTTGGAATTAGACAATTTAATTTGACAAGCCAGTAATGCATAATATTCCATGTATATATGCAATACGCAAAATGTAAATGACATAGTATATCATCTTTCCAACCAAAATGTTAGTATGTCGCACTCTATTGTTGGCCATTTAAATACTTAATGGATATAAGGATATGGACGAATATATGGATATACCCTTAACATAATTTTCGTTATTTTTTTATTAATTAAAAAAGTTTAAATTTGAGAGCTATTGTTCCTAAATTAATGTTTGATTATTTTTTTAAATATACGTCTTTCAAAAATTCCCATATGTTAATACTAATGTTTCCTCAAACCAAATGTATCTTTTGTTAGTGTGGGTCTCACTGGGTAATGACAATCAAACTGCGTTGATGGTTCCGAGGTATTGACGTCGAATAATTCAGAAGTTTTGTAGGAGATTTTTCTTTCTTAATGTGATCTTGCGATAATTTTGAATTGTGCAATATAGTTCATGAGAAACTTATTGATAACATTTACTACTGATTCTGTAAATTTTCCATCAAATCTAAACTCAATGAAACGAGGAATAAAGTAATAATTATTTACAATTCAATTAATACTTCCAATTTCCATGGTGATGTTTGAGGTGAACATCCCTTTCACGCACTCCGAATACCAAGTTCTCTAAAACGTGCTATGAAATCATGAAGTACACGCGAATTTGTTCTCATGTGTCCATGTAGTTCTTGCTCAGCAGCGGTCACGAGCAGACGTGCTCCGCAGCTCCGCCAGTTAGCCGAAGGCTAGCGCTTATCGCAAGTCCGACTGCCCCGGCCGCTACTAGTGCCGGTCCGGGGTCAGAAATAAGTGCATTTATTTGTGAACAGTGGTGAATTAGGAACGTTTTCAACTTACCGTTCAAATTTACTAGTGATACAGTGGTGACCGCTCGTATTTGTGTACAAAGGTGACTTCATTCTCGTGTGAACAGTGGTGCGTCAAGAACTATTGAAAATCAATACCGCACATATATAGTGAAGTGAATTATGTTAACTGACCACGTCCCCTTCGGGGGACTAATCACACAAACAACAGAAATACTAAATAACCAAGAAAACAGTGATGCTTTCGTCAACAATAGTACGAACGGATTGACTTTAGAACACAGTGAAATAACACTGAACCTTCAGCAACAGCACCAATTTTTATTGCATGAACATCAACAGCTAAAACAACACTTACAACAATTAGTGCAACAGAACCAACAGTTACAATTTCAAATACAGCAATATGTGCGTGAAAAAGAAACCCCAGCCACCGTCCTAGAAGCTACAGCAACAAACGGCCAAGCATCTACAACGCAGGAAACGGCCTCAACCTTGTGCAGCTCATGGCAAACAATCCCGCTGCGTCGACAAAAAAGACGCAATGATGACAACTCTATACAACCCTCTAAGAAGACTAACAGTGAACACGACCCCGTATCATCAAAAAACAGGTATGAACATCTCTCTTGTGATGAAAATTTGGAAGGTATCTCGAATTCTGAGAAAATCAATGATACAACAACCAAGGGCAGCATGCAAGAACAAGACAAATATCGTACACCGCCTATTTTCATTCCAGGCGTCAGAGTAATATCTGATATGATCAGATCTATTAAAGAAGTCATTAAAGATGAAGACTTCTCATATAAACTTGTCAAAACCTACCAAGATGACGCCAAAATTACTATGAACAATGTGAAAATCGTACCTCAAACACCGGAGGTTTATCGAACGCTTGTTAAACATCTGAATCTAAAAAATATTGCTCATTATACATTTCAGTTGAAACAAGAAAGAGCCTTTCGGGTAGTATTAAAAAATATGCACCCAACAGCAGACGTAACGGAACTTAAAGAAGCTATAGAAGTACAAGGCCACAAAGTAAGACAAATTCATAATATCAAGCATCGCTTAACAAAAGCACCTCTACCATTGTTCTTTGTGGACTTAGAACCTCAAAGTAACAACAAAAAAATATATGACGTCGAATACTTACTACATGCAAAAATTAGTTTTGAACCACCGCGTAAAAAACGAGAAATAGTACAATGCAAGCGATGTCAGTCCTACGAGCACAGTTTTCGGTATTGTACGCTTCCGTATAGCTGCGTCAAATGTGGAAAGAATCACGATAGTCGAACCTGTACTAAAACGAGAGACACACCAGCTACATGTGCTCTATGTAGCCGTGACCATCCAGCAAATTATAAAGGCTGCGAAGTATATCAAAAAATTCGTAACAGCAAGTATCCTAGTCAAAGTCAACACCGTAGAAATGCTACGCAAAACATAACTGAAGGCAACAATTCAAGCTCACTAACAAGTAATCAAACCATAGGAACAGGTGGACAGTTCACATATGCACAAATGGCCCAACATTCGCAAATCAGTAATCAAAATGTGTCGAATGAAAATAATATGATTTCCATAATGCAAGAATCATTTAAAAAATTCGAGTCCATCTTAGCAAAGCAAGCTGAACAAATCTCCAGCCTAATTAATATCATGACTGCAATAATGAAGAAACTATGAGTAATTCACTGCGAATTGTCTCCTGGAATGCCAACGGAATACTTCAACATCGAAGAGAGTTCGAAGTGTTTCTACATCAAGAAAATATTGACATACTTCTAGTGTCTGAAACACATTTTACCGAAAAAAGCTATCTACGTATATCTGACTACGAAGTATATTGCACAAATCATCCAGATGGGACAGCTCATGGAGGCACAGCAGTAATAATTAAAACAAGAATCAGACACAATATGTACAAAGATAATGCTAAAGACTATCTGCAAGCAACCGCTATACAAGTATACGATAAGTTCGGTCCGCTCATTATTTCAGCTATATACTCCCCTCCAAAACACAAGATAACCACCGATCAGTATATCAAGTTTTTTAGAACGCTCGGCACAAGGTTCATTGCTGGAGGAGACTACAATGCTAAAAATCAACTATGGGGATCAAGACTGGTAACTACAAGAGGTCGCGCTTTAGAAGGAGCCATCTCTACACTAAAACTCCAAACAATTTCATCAGGAAATCCCACATACTGGCCAACGGATGGTAACAAGGTACCTGATGTCTTGGATTTCTTCGTCACAAAGGGAATGGCACAGACCTATCACACAATAGAACCGTCTTTTGATCTTTCATCTGATCATTCTCCAGAAATACTGACAATCAGTTCTTCTGAAATCAAAAAGAAAGAAAGCATATACCTTACAAACAGAAAAACGAACTGGGAAGAATACAGCAACTGGCTTTACCATAACACCACTGCCAAGGTCCGTCTAAAATGTCCAGAAGATATAGACGATGCTGTTGAATACTTAATACAACACATTCAACAGGCAGCCGTATATGCAACTCCAGAAATGAGAGTGTTTGAAAAAAATAAATACCCATCAGAAATACTAAAAATGATTAAAGAGAAAAGACAGATGAAGATGACCTGGCAACGCACTCATCACCCGGACGACAAACGAATACTCAACAGAACTTCCCGCCTCTTATCAAGAAAATTACAAGAAATTCATTCGGAGGAAATGAAGGAAAGAATAGAAAAGTTGTCACCCTCAAAAGCTACAGATTACTCCTTATGGAAAATTACTAAAATATTAAAAAGACCTACAAAACATGTCCCCCCTCTTCGTAAAACCGATGGAAGCTGGGCTAGAACGGAAAACGATAAGGCAGAAGAATTTGCAAAATATTTTGCAAAAACATTTCAACCACACCCCTCAGCACTACTCACAGAAGAAGAAGAAATCATAGAATTCTTGGAATGTCCCCATCAAATGTCGCCACCAATTAAATTCTTCTCAACAAAAGAAGTCACAGCAGGGCTGAAACTACTACCAAATCATAAGGCTCCTGGACATGATCGTATTACAGGGGAAATGCTTAAAAAACTGCCTAAGAAACTCATCGCCCTTGTAACATCCATTTTCAATGGAATAATACGCATCGGACACTATCCTTCGCAGTGGAAACTGGCACAATTAATTGTAATCGCAAAACCAGGAAAACAGCTACAAGATGTTTCCTCGTACAGACCAATAAGTTTATTACCTTCTTTGTCTAAGGTATTCGAAAAAATATTACTATTTCGCATATATCCATTACTTAAAGAAAATGACACAATTCCAGACCATCAGTTCGGTTTTAGAAATCGTCATTCTACAATAGAACAAATTCATAGAGTAGTCGACACCATCAACGGAGCTCTAGAAAATAAAAAGTATTGTTCCGCCTTGTTTCTAGATATCGCGCAAGCGTTCGAAAAAGTGTGGCATCAAGGCTTGCTATATAAAATCAAGAAATGTCTGCCGCATCCATACTATAATATACTTCGATCCTTTATTTCAGATCGATTTTTTCAAATAAAATTCGGAGATGAAATAACACCGTTTCATCCAGTATTATCAGGAGTGCCACAGGGGAGCATCCTTGGACCAGTGCTGTACACGCTGTACACCGCTGACTTACCTCAGTCCCCAGACGTCACCACTGCAACATATGCAGATGACACAGCCCTGCTAGCTTCGCACGAAAACCAAGAAATGGTAACAAGAACATTGAAAGAGCACCTCGAGCTTATAAACAAATGGTGTAAACTCTGGAGAATAAGAATGAATGAAACAAAGTCCAAATGTATAACATTTACCCTCAGACGTACAAGAAATACAAGAATAGAAATAAACGGAAAACTAATTGAAAACGTAGACACCGTCAAATATCTCGGACTACATCTAGACAAAAAGCTAACCTGGAAGAAACATATTTCGATCAAAAGAAAGGAAGCAGAACTGAAAAGTAGACAAATGATATGGTTAATAGGAAGAAAATCTAGTTTAAGTCTAGGAAACAAAATTTTACTTTACAAAACAATACTCAAACCTATCTGGTCTTATGGAATTGAACTCTGGGGAACAGCATCACATTCAAATATAGAAATAATTCAAAGATTTCAATCCAAATGTCTCAGACTATTAAGCAATGTTCCCTGGTTTGTATCAAACGCCACTCTACATAAAGATCTCAATATCACCACTGTTAAAGAGGAAATCACTCTCAAATCTCACAAATACCAACACAGACTCGAAAATCATATTAATCATCTGGCCATAAACATCTTAGATAACAGCACAACGACAAGAAGATTGAAAAGAGTACATCCTCTTGATCTGGACCACAGATATAAATAATATTTTTCTTTTAAAATAATTGTTACTGTAGATATATTTTGTTTGTCACTATTGTATGTTTGTTTGTTATTGTGTTTTTTGTTATTTCAATGTGATATTGTTTATTGTTGCTTTTGTTTGTTTGTCTTTTTTTTTCTTTCTCTCTCTGAACTGGACAATTAGTTTAAAACCATTTTTAGAAAGAACCAGAATTGTATGGTTTCTTTACATGTCGATAATATATGTACAATTGTATTTGCCGAATGTTCGTGTAGAACAAATTGCAAATAAAGCAGATGTTAAAAAAAAAAATGTGTCATGTCGGAGGCTACGTTTGTTTTCACTATAAAATATGCATCAATTCACCACCCTGTTTCTTTTGTTCTGTGAATAATTCTAACCAAACTTATTATTCGTCATCTACAGTATCTGACAGTCATTTTTCCAGTTCATGTTACGTACACGATTACTAATCTCTGACAGGTTTGGCTTCCACGGTTCTTCTCGAATATACCATTTGCACAATATGTGAATTCGGTCTTTTCAGTAAAACTATTTCCAATTGATAGTTAAAATCTGGAATGTCACAAATATGTTATTTATATCTGGAGCAAAAACAAGCCCAGAAATGTCAATATATTAGTATTAGTGTCTGTTTGACTATGATTTCCACCATATTGTTATTTTACAATTCAAAATATATAAATTCCAACTTTTAAATGTGTTGTTTACAGTCTAACGATATACCATATATCTTAGAGATATTATCATATCTCAATATTTAGTTTGAAATACAAATCCTTTAATTTTTTCTTCATTGCCCAAGTTGAGAATGTTGTTTACAATATACTTGACTTTCTCAAACCAATTTTGTGTTTTAGAGAATATGAAAGATGGAACAGAAAAAACGATAATAATGGGGGGTGCAAATTAATTTTAAAGAATGAATCTTTCAGTTTTGCTTTGATATTTTGGTTAATGATTGTTTTGTTCAAGAGATCAACGTATAATTTTTGAATTTGTCTCTAATAAGTTACTACAATAAACACAATTTTAAAGTCATGAATTGGAAACATGTTGAAATACACGGATTAAAAAATAAATGTTACGCACTTTCGGGCATGTAAGGAGGTCGAAGGCGATCATTTTGCCAATAAACGTGTGGTGAGAAATCTAATATAATGAAGTTACACATGTGACACTTGCCCGCAATTATTAGGCACGAGTTGCCTAATATCACATATGTATATTGATTTTAAGAGATTTCCCATGATTTATTCATTGGAAAATGTTATTATCTTCGACACTTCATGTTCTAGAAGATCGTAACATTTTTATGAGATTTCCTGTATAATTTTAACATGTTTTAAACCTATTTTTCATGTTTTCATGTGAACTAATGATTAGTCTTATATTGTTGATATTGAAGAGTAAATATTTGCGGTGTGTGATGTGCGCAGAGGGACATCGACCTGCGAGAGCAAACGGAGCAGAACCGCGCGGCGCTCAACATGCTGCTGGAGATGGCGGTGCGCCACCCGGAGGCCGAGCCCGTGATCGGCCGCTACCTGCAGGACAAGGGGCTGGAGCTGCCGGCGGAGGGGCTGCCCGGCCTGGGCGCCTCGCGCCTCTCCGCGCGCACCGCCGCCTCCCTCTTGGGTAAAGTCCATCTCAATCATTTCAAACCTGCTCAGGTGGCTCAGGGCATCAATTGATGACTCTGCACTGCCGCTGACCGGGAGGTGTTTACATTATCCGACAATGTTCACATTACTAAGTTGTATTCAGCTACTTCCTGGAGGAGAATTCTAGCGGCCGGCTGCTCTCGGTAGTTTTCCGTGATTTCTCCGATCAACAAGAGGCGAATGCCAGAGCCGTTCCCTAACAAACGGGCCACGGACCAGGCGTGATCTTACCTTCCTCTTCTTTCTCCTATCCTCAGCCCTTACTTACTCTGTCTTACACTTACATACATTACGCTACCACACTTGCTTGGAGACCAGTCCAAGCTTACAGCTTATATTGCCTTGGGCGATGTTACGCTGGTGGTAGATACATGTTTGAGGGTATATCCTGCAAGCCGACGTAGGTCGGCGCCGGATCTTGCCAGCCAGCGCGGGATAATCACCGCCACTTCCCGAGATACAAACGTGTACTACACTTATGGGAACAAGAGAGTTGTCTTCGCAAACCGTCTGTTTTTAACGTATATTAAAAACTATCTACTCCACGTGTGCAATTACATTGCAATTGCAGTATGTGCAGAATCAGTCTTTTTATTCAGATATAGAAAAAATACGATTACTTATCACTTACTATAGTGGTCACTACATTTTCAATACACCCATAAATCATTAGTGCAAAAGATGATTTGATCATATATTTATCTATTTTTAAATTCTACAATTTTGCTCAAATTTTCAGGGAACTCACTTATATTCGATCCAAATGTATTACCGCGGCTCAAAAATAGTAAGTTAAGCTGTTTGATTCTTTGCTTGCACAATAACTTCCTTCACTTTAACATTTTGAATTTCACCAAATTTATTTCATAAACGTGCGTATTATAATTTTGTGAAAGCATTTGTTCAACATTTTTCTTTTCCCAACCCCTTCCTTTAATTCATCTGTATTAACGTTTACATTCAGAGATTTTTCGTGTTAACGATTCAAAACATGTAAGCGATGTTGGTCCTTGAGCATATGTCGGATTGATTGATTAGTGACTCTGGGAGCGTCTAAGATAAGCCCCACAAGTGAAATGCATGTTTCTTTTATTGCGGGAGGTGGCGATATTCGCCCGAAGGATGATAGAATCCGGCATCAACGTACCCCTCAGGTTGCAGGGTTTTCCAAACGATGTATCTCCCAACAGCGGGCACCGCCACAGCCAGAACAAACTCTTAACTTCCGACTCCCCGATGTGTGGTTGTGTAGTGCATGTGAGTGTTAGTATGTGTAAGTAAAGGGTGAGGATAGAACAAGGAAGAGGAAGGAAAGACCGCGCGCGGTTCGAAGCCCATTTGTTAGGCTCGGGCTCACCCGGTGTTTACTGGAGAAACCACGGAACACTCCCGATCAGAGCAGTCGGCCGCTAAAATTCTCCTCCAGACGGTGACTGAACTCGACCTAGCTAAGTAGCTAGAGTTGAAAATTCTGTTGGATATGTGTGATGAAGATCTGTCAAATTTTACCGGACCAAAACATTCATGAAAAATCGTCGCCTTTCAAGAGGTTTTAGGAATCTAAACAGGGTTTTAGTAGGTTTTGAGGTACATTGAGGTGATCAATTGTTCATTTGATTTTTCGTGAAAATAGTCGATTGGCACTTCTCGTATTTTTACCTGGATTGTTTTAGAATATTATGAAAGAATTGTAAAAAAATTTGGAGGAGAGGGGAAGATCATGCGACTTACAGTGGATAAAAGCTGTGAATTACTATTACCTCTCCAGTCTTAACCTGTATTGTTACGATTTGATTTGTCGGATTATCAAATATTTCTATCATTCTTATAATATTATTTTCATGAAACATTCTGTGCCTGACGAGAGAGACAACTACACAATTCCATTTACTTACAGAGCAAAACTAAAAATGATTTCCTGGACAATATCCACAGGATAAATAAATAGTAATATTATATAGAAAATTTATTACACAAGACGTTAAATTTATATTTTATAAACGAAAGATAGCTTTGTGTAGACTCTAAGGTGACAAAGAAAGAAGTGTGATTTTTCTGGGAGACATAAAATATCTTTATCGTAACGTGTGATATTTTGTTTTACTCTTTTTAAAAAAATAAAACTTTGTAAGCAAAGTTGAGCTACATTGGGTTAAACAAATTCCGGAGCCACCGCAGCAAAATCCATGTTTTATTTAGTTAATTAAAATAACTGTCATGCAAAAACATTAACTGAAATCATAATTTTCCCTAGTATTTAGTAGTAAGGAAAACGTGTAAGTGTTCTAAAATGTTCTTTGCACTAGCAGCGCTAATGCGTCCGAAAATATTTGTTATCGTTCGTGAAAGGAAAAAAAATATTTCGTCGATAAACTCGCTATTCTGTTAATCAAGAAACAGTAAGTTCCCTAATCTAACTAAAAACATGACAAAAAGTAAACGACTTGGTATCTTAGAGACATGCAAGAGAACAAAGCAAAACACTTGTTCGATGTGTTAATGAGGCTCTCAAAAAATACTTTTTAAAAGATTATTTTTTTTCTAATCGTACTATAGTGTAATAATGTATGAGTACTTAATGATTTTGAATTGTTAGGGTCTACTTGTCGCGGAATAGCTTTCTTGTAACGTTTCAAAGTGTCTGATGAAATCAATACTAATTAGAAGTGTCTTATAAGATCCGAGAGAAACTGATGATTCGCGGTGAAGACTCTTTTGGTATTTAAATTATAAAAACGAAATAATTATTCGTTTACATAAATTTATATGAGTATTTAACACTTAATTTCCTTTAGTTTTATACCATAGTACTTTTTTTACCATTCTTGTGGCAAGGAAATAAATGTTTTATTTCTTTTATGATTACTTTCTTGAAATTAATGAAATTTCATTTGTGAAGTAGGCCTATTAAATTCCACTCGTGCCTTGGATATTCTCACATAAATCTAATTTACTGTCAATTTCCAAAGCTCTCGTTGAATTACGTGTGTTAAAGATGAGTGCGCAAGTAATGTTAAAACTGCTTCTATATTTCACGGAATATATTGAATAGGAACTGTTTGGACTTAATTATAAGATACTTTCAGCAATAAAGATGCGCATTATGACAATAAAAACATTTGTTTTTCTTGGGAAAATGTATATTAAACCAAACAACAATTATTTACGAAACTAGGGCAGAACGTCTTCGGTGTAAATGAAATGTTGACGAGGTGACGATAGGAGCTGACTCCTTCATTTTGAAATGAGTCTCGGTTGTTTATACGGTCACGACTACTTTACGATATTGCAAACTAACGGTTTCCCATCCTTAAATTCAGAGGGAACGTATTAGTATGAGAACGTATTAGTAGCTTGAGTGCTGAAAAAATATTTCTCTTCACGTACAATGATAGGCTTGCGATAGATTAATCGCACCAGACAAAGAAAGTCTCTCACTGTTCGTGAATGTTAATACCTGGGATTAATGTTAATGAAATATTTTAACCATAAATAATATCTTACTATTCTTCTCCTTTTTGCTGGAGTTTAAAATAATTTGAAAATTTCATCAGTGACCCCCTGAGTTAAATACGAGTGAGTATTGCTACTGTCTCTGCATCGAATCTGACAGGGAAGACCTAGAGTTCCAGTCCCGCTGTTAGAGGAATTTTTGACACTAGCTTCATAACATATCGAATTGAGTCGCCCTCTGGAGGAGAATTTAAGCGGCCGACTGCTCTGTTCGGAAGCCATCCGTAGTTTCTTTTATCAACACCAGGCCAATGCTGAAGCGGTATCTTAACAAACGGGCCACGAATCGCTCGTATTTCTTCCTCGTCTTTATCTTCTTTTATTCCCCTTAGGCACACACACCGTCTCAGACGGTAGACTCAGTCGGGAGGCCAGTCTGTACCTTGGACTTTATTCCTTCTGAGGCGGTGCACCGCTGGGGGAGATACCTGGAGTGGTAGACAATTTAACTTCCATCCATCGGGAGAGGATCACCAATCGAATAATCAATCAATCAATTAATCAATGATGCCTTGATTCACGACACAAGACTCAGGCCTGCTCTTCCGCCTGACTAAGCAAGTTTTCTTATTCCCCTTTCGCTCTCTAGCGAAGAAAGGTGTAACGTGGGCGACGAAATAGGCGATTTGACTTTAGCTTAGAGGCTTTTCGTCTTTTAGTTTTGAGTATCTTTTACATGCAGTAAATCTACATAAGACAGCCTTTGTTTTCCGAAGGAGGGCGTACGAAAGATTTTGTCGCCCTTAAAAATCCACGATTTTGATCGAGTTCGAACCCGCACTTTAACGGTGCGATTCACTAACCTTTACACCATCGAAATCGCAAATCTCCCGGGATGAAAAAATATCACAACTCTAATGGGGCTCTTGTTCATAGCAGTTGATTTACCCCGAATCATTAAACAATTAAGGTGGCAAGCAGAAATTTTTAGTGATAATTGGTCTTTGATCCAGAGACAGAAAAAAGTGGAAAGAAGTGACAAATGAAATTCTAGAACGAACAAATGTGTACATATATAAGAAAATACAATTGTAAGTAGTATAGTTTAAGGTAAGTGAGTGTGAAACATTCAAATGTGACAGTCTAGCAAATTATTGTTTGACAGTGAATATAGTGCTACAGGAATATCAAAGATTTTGACAACAAGAGTAAACTTAAGTTATATACAATAGAAATTGTGAATGTTTTGCCGATTGAAATTGTGAATGCCGATTCGATGGCTGAGATCACTAAGGCAGTAGTGCAATGAAGGTCTCTAACCAAAGCATCGTTGGTTCGAGTCCCGCCTCGGGCATGGTTGTGGTGTGTGTGTGTGTGTATCTGTATGTTTGTGTGTGTCTATTTCATAATTCGTCATCTCAATTTCACCCCATCCCCCAGGGCTAACTGCCTTGGGGTGTAAAATTGGAATGAGCGTTAAAATGCTGTCCCCCCCACATAGAAAGTAACGTGAACGTACCCCGATACTCAAGACTGAGCCCCGGTGGGATGTACTTATCGCATGGCCCCATCATGGCCGATTCGCGAAACAAATAATAATAATAATAATAATAATAATAATAATAATAATAATAATAATAATAATAATAATGATAATAATTTATTTCCAAAATCATTACATGACAGTGTACAAAAACCATCACCATAAAAACAATAAGAAAGAATACCAATTTTGTTAGACTACATTACATACATTACATCCTGTTTAACCTTTCAGTAAAAATACTGGTTTTATCAGATTGAAATTTAAATAAATTTTTTAAAATATATTTTATCTTATTCAGTACACTTTAAACCCTCTCTAAGTCCTTTTTGTACTTGTCAGAGAGGAGTGTGTTACATTGTATGTTTGTTTTCTTTTGTTTTTGTTTTTTTCTTTTTCGTATTACCGTTGTTGATTGATAATAATAATAACAATAATATGATTAATGATAATGATAATAATAATACTGATAATAATGATGATATATTATCAATATTATTATTATCAATATTATTATTATCAATATCATTATTATCAATATCATTATCATCATTATCATTATTATTACTATTATTATCATTATTACTATTATTATTATTATCGTTATTACCATTATCATTATCATTATTATTATTATTATTAACAACAACAACAATAACCAATTAACCGATCAATGGCAAGTGCAACCGTCTCCGGTGTCCCCAGAGTCGCGGCTGGCGTCGCGCGTGTCGCACGCGTCGGGGTCGTCGTCGTCGCTGTCGCTGGCGTCGGAGGAGAGCGTGGCGAGCGCCGAGTGCCGGCCCGACCTGCTGAGCGGGCCGCGGCGCAGCTTCGCGCCCAGCGCCGGCTCCCGCGCGGCGCGCGACTCGCAGCGCTCGCGCCGCTTCTCCAGCCTGGCGGCGCGCGACAGCGTCTCGCTGGCGCCCTCCGTCGTCACCCTCGAGCTGTCGGGTGGGTACCAGCCGGCCCCGGCCCCCGCCTCGGCCCCCGGCTCCGGGAAGCCCGGCGACCGCAAGCCGACTCCCGCGCACCGGAGATACCGCACGGCCCCGCTCGGCAGCAGTAATGCCAAGGAGCAGACGAGGGAGAAGGAGCCTCCGAAACCCCCGAGGCAGTAGACGAGGAGCAGTTTTGTGTGATGGAATTAAGTACCGAGAGACCTGGCCAATGGCTGACGGCTCACTCTTTTTTGGACAGACACTTTTTTAGTACACTATGACCTGCCTGGTATTTACTAAGGTGCTGTGGGTCTGCAGGGTAGTGCGGTAACTGAACACTTCTTTTCATTTTCTTCGCTTTGACATTACTTTCCCAGATTATAACTAGGTGCATCGATTTTTAATTTCACTGATTCACAATTGAGAGTCAAAAAAACAATTCACCTCTGTCGTCATGATTCCATCACCTGTTACCTCATTGACCTTCAAAGTCACTCAGCGCCATTCGTGGGCCAAAGCATCTTTTACCTGGTGGTAACATCCCCATTCCATTGCTCCACTAACAGGTCTTTGTTCATGATCAACATCTCGTTTACTTTCGTCTTCACCAAAGGCCGCGGCTCTCCGATCAGTCCCGGACTCCGGAAATACCAGGGACAAGGTCACAGACAGGCCATCTCCCGCAAAGATGAGATACCGCACGGCCACGCTGGGTGCCAAGAATGTGAATAATCTGCCGAGTGATAAGGGAAGCTTCCACGACAGTAGTCGAACTGCTCGCGGTGGTCTTCTGCAGTTGCTGTATACCACTCGCTAGAGTCGACTAGCCGACCGCGTCTATCCGCCCGAGCCCCCTAATGTCGGACATGTTCTCATGCCGGACTGAATCGATAAGCAGCGGACCTGCAGATAAGCGCTGGAACAGGACCTTATAACTCCCTTATAACGTGGTGGAAACCATTACGGTGGCGCGCTCTGCTGCATCACCTTCTTACAGGAACTAAAACACCAACTGCTGCCAACGATACTTAAAACGTGCGTGCCTGACTGGCACATGTTTCTCTATGTATTTCGAAGCTCTGAATCAGAATCTGAATCTGAATCCAGAACTGTACTACCAGCCTCCAATGATTTATAAATCGCAAACTTTGTGACTTTTGTATTTTTTGTGTTTGGGGATTGTTGTCATACCCAAAGACTTGACACATGTTTCTCTATTAATGTTGACGCGCTGATGCCAGTATTGCGCCATTACCTTCCAGTTGTTTTTTTAAATCGCGTAAAACCACCGTTGAATTGTAGATTGTAAATTTCACGGTTTTACGTTATTAAAGTCATAAATGAAAATTAATATATATATATATATATATATATATATATATATATATATATATATATATATTGTGACATACCTGGTGATGCCTGGTATTTCACTGCAATATAACACTAAAGGAGGGTATCTTTTCCGTGAATGGGTCCCTGGATAAGTTGGTATAACATTGGTAAAATTAATCAGGAATAGAAATACAATCATGAACAAGGTTTATTTGCAAATCAAATTTGTTAATTACATGATCTGACAATCTTTGCACACTCTGCCTTGGTACCAAGATTTATTATAACAGGCATTTATGATACCTTCGGGGCCCCGACCAAATACCTTTGATGTTCGTAGAACAGCTCACATCGACAGGGTCGCCGACCTCTACAGCAGCCGCGGGCCGTCGGCGGCTGATGGTGTGGCGGTCGTCCTGGGCTGGTGACCTTGCAGCTCCTCCCCGACTCGGATCTTGATACCGCGGCGTTGCACTTCTCTCGAATCACCTTCCGTCGATGGATTTAATTACTCAACCTGCACCTATAATGCGTGCTGGCTCTAGTTCCGTACCACACGGTTTCGGTAAGGTTTCCACTACGCTAACTAACACGAACGCGATCGAATGTTCTATCAACGCGAATCTTATATTCTGCTGATACTTTAAATGTCTCATTCACGTGTCTACTATATTCCAGTCGCTAGTAGTTCATTAACTATACCGCATGTTCTCTTTGTCCATGCACTACCGGCGAGATTTTCGCCACACGTCCGAACTCTCCGCCGCTCCGCTAGCGTCTCTCCTCTTCGCAACTTTCCTAACGACTGCCCGCACGTGCTCGCTGCCCCGCTTGTCGCCGACGTTCTCACGCTGGCCTCCCGGCGGTGGCACCGGTGGCGGTAGCAACCGTCGCTAGCTCCCCTCGCTGCTCGCAGCGCCCGGCGCACGCACCGCGCCGTCCAAAATATATATTGATTACTTACACTAATGTTTTTAATTAGTGTAAGGGAACACATTCTGTGTTTCAATATATATATTATATAATACAATATATATACACATATATACACACACAAAGCTTTCACACGAGAAGATTTTAATTAGTAGTATCGTCATCTTATTAATTTAATTATTTATATTTTGAACAAAGCTTGCAAAAAAATTGCTCTTCGCAAACTCACAATTTTTAATTAAGAAGAAAAGAATGTTACAGGGTGTAGAGTTGTACTTCGTCAAAATTCAAAGTTAACGACAATATATCAAAATAAATGGAAGTTCACTATATTCTAGGAAATTAATTATTAAGGATGAGACTTAAACAACTATTTTTCTAATTCGCAAAAATATACAACCAATACATTTCATATTTATTTGCATTACTGAAATTATTTTAGAAAACCAATCCACCTCTGCATCTACACAGCTGCTTAGTATCTACAAGCGAACTAAATGTGTAATAGGAGGAAACTCAGTCTCATAAAGACGTGGAATGTGTAATGTCGTTTAGAATCGAGCTCGACGTCCACTTCCAACGGGGGCGAATCGCTCTCCAAGGAATCGCGCTCCACCACCAGCTCCTCCAGCACGTCGGAATATAAGAGAAAATGAAGAGCAAGACAGCTGACTGACTAAGACACCCACAGCGCAGAATACTAAGATAGGCTCTAAACGACAGTGTTTTATCCCTGTATTTATTTATTCATTTATCATGTAAAGATGATATTAAAAATATATATTGTGCAAATTTTTGTTTTATTTCACGAAATATTTTTAAGGGCATTGCAGGCACAGGCTGTATTAATCACCTAGTCCTGTTAATGGGTGTTGTTGCAGAATAGTTTTTATTAGACAGCCTCTAGGGAGAGCTGTTTTAGAGTATGCAAAGAGTGGTAAAAGTGTAATACTTAGCACTAAGACTAAAAGTGAGACGACGCTCAGATGTTCACATAAAACGGGAATGCAACAAAGAAAATAAAATACTTTCGTGCTACCGCATTAGCTTCTACTGCCTTTAATGAAATAGTTGTTTGTGTTGTTGAATTAAAATAAAATGAATGTTAGTAAGGCTGTTTAAAAACAGTGTAGTACGACACACGTAGTAAGAGTGATTACATTTTGCTCTTAGGATTACGTATCATTGGCGTTGTGCCACTACATTTCCTACTCACAAAATGAAATGCCACTTTTACCTCTCGTATTATTAATAACTATTATGTTTTATGGGATAGCGATACGAAACAAATTGCGTTTAATAAGTAAATATTAGTAAAAAAAGTACTGAGTCATTATCACATATCGTCTTATGATGTGCAGCATGATTTTCTTTTAACCTTTCAAGTTTTGTCACAAAATAGATCTTAATCTCACACTATTCCAGATATACTAGTTTTAATAATAAATGTGAGTACGCTCTTTATACATTTTCGTGGATAACAACTTACATCTAGTTGTCTTTTTAACAATATCAAATTTACTTTATCTTCAGTGACTATAATAAATAATTGATTTATGAAAATTTTCTATTTAAAATAAAAATTTCAAAAAGCGGTGTAAACTTTTCTGCATTTAAATTTAAAATGATGGTCATATTTATGAATTTGACACCCTTTATCGTAAAAATGAAGAATACAAAAACAGCAAAAATTGATATTACCAACTCAGATTTTTATTTAATTAATAGCTCCAATGAAAAATATAAAACAAAAAGGCGTTCAGTTTAAGAATCTTCAGAAAAAAATCTCATTACCATGTATTGCTCTATCTACACGTACATTTTCACAAAAAGCACTCCTTCAAAAACCTCACATGGGGGAGATTTCATTGAGAGATAATTTACTACAAAAAATTCAAGTTAGTTACTTATCGAGGCAAAGAAATGATCGCCTATAAATGAAATGTGAGAGGAAGTTCATAAGCAGAATTTTGATCGAACCTTTTCAGTTTTCTGCTCACACTGGTTGAAAGAACATGCAGGTAAGTTGGTGCCTCGCAGCGATCACGTTCGATTTATTATTGTTTCCGAACGCGTCAACTGGTATGATCGTTAGTCCCGAAGGTGTAGGACATGTTATAACCTGGAAGGACTCCCTGGAATTTGAGATCAGGTACCAATCTACACCTCCCCTTGCGGGGTTTACGTCAAGAAGCAAAATAAGGGGCCATCTCAGCATTTGCTCAATGGATCAGGGGAACTGGACAAAAAACCAGATTAAGATGAGGGTCATGGACCAGGAAGCCGAAGTACATTGTTCGTTACAAACATATTAAGTCTTTTAAAATAATTATACAACACGAATGTAAATTAATTCATTATATATCACTGTCTTCTATTGTTTAATGTCATCTGCTAATGCGTTGTAAAATAACGTACATGTATGTGGATTTCTGATAGTGAGCTGTCGATACGGACACTTGATGAACGTCATTTTTACGACGTGTGTTGTAATTATAAATATCAGTTTTGCATGAAAATATGTTCCCACCATTAAGTAAGTCACTTTTGACAAATATAACAGATTCGTAAATGTATAGGCAAGGCAGTGGTAAGATTCCAAGCTCAATGAAGAGAGGCTTGCAGGGATCACGCGGATGGCATTTTTTCATTATTCGAATAATTTTCTTTTGCAATCTAGAGGTCTGAGTACTACATGAGCTTCCCCAGAATTTTATACCATATCTCAGGCGGGAATGTACATTTGCAAAATACACGCAACGAGCTGCATGAAGGCTGACAGAATTTCATAGAATTCTGAATGCGTAACATAATGAACCTAATGTAGTGTTTAATTTTGTTATATGTAGATTCTATTTGAGGTTTGACTGAATTGACAGACCCAGAAATTGTGTTATCTGAACATCACCTAATTGCATATTATTCATTTTCAATAAAGCATGCGATTGCTGATTTGAAAGGCAAAAATGCATTGAATCTGTTTTTCCTTTATTAAATATTAATTTGTTATTACAAATCCAATTTGAAACTTCTAAAATTGTACTATTTATTGTTTTTTTTTTGCAAAGAACATTCATGTCATCGGCAAATAGAACCGTTCTTCAGTTTTTAATAGACGACGGCATATCGTTTACTTATAACAGAAAGAGGATAGATCCTAAGACCGAGCCTTGCGGAACCCCATATTCAATTGGTGAAGAATTGGAAATATAAGTGTCCTTTCGCGCCAGTGCGGTATTTCCACTCTTTGAGATCGATGTTTAATTTCGGATCTTTGTTCTCAAGTCGTATAATTACAAAACGTTTTACTTTATTGAATAGAACCAATCTTTTGAACCTAAATTTTGTTTTTTTAGAAATGAAGATAAGTGACATATTGAAAGAATATATTAACAACAGTTCTATCCACGGTCTGCGTTACCTAACCCAGAAAGGTCGCAGCCCTATTGAAAGGTAATAAAAATATACAGATAGTCTCTGTCAAGTAACTTAAATGTTAATCTAATAAGTATATTATACATTAATTTGTAGATTTTTC
Organism: Gryllus longicercus; assembly: GCA_038098605.1. Taxonomy (NCBI): domain Eukaryota; kingdom Metazoa; phylum Arthropoda; class Insecta; order Orthoptera; family Gryllidae; genus Gryllus; species Gryllus longicercus. Next base: position 302,537 of record JAZDUA010000283.1, read on the forward strand.
TGGTGTGTGACTGTCATTATTGCTGTTTATGGGACGTATCATCTCACTAACTCATCGTTTGAAGCGTACAGAAATAAAGCTATTAGTTTTACAGTTGAGACGGATTATCTTTATTGGAACACGTCTTTTCCGACCATAGCATTATGTGAAACTGATAATTTTTACTTTGATACCGTTTATGAATTCGTCAAACAGTAAGTAATATTAAACTTAATTCACAATTTTTAATTGATTGATTACATTATTCAAGAAAATTGGGAATATTTTTATTGCTCACTTTCATCGTAGAAGCGGTAACGTAGAAAAAATAACAATGTCTATAATAAATATTAAATATTAAAATTGTGCTATTAAAAAAGTAAATATTTAAATTTCAATGCAGAACTTTTGTTTTTAAATTTGTTTTTTGTAGTTTTTTTCTCTATTATATCTAATGTTTTTGGAATGTCATTAAAATCCTTGGATTTAATTAAACGTAATATCCTGATTCTGATCAGAGATGTATTTTCGTTATGCTTACATAGAAAATACCCAGATAAAGAAGATGATATGGAGTTTCAAACATTCATCTACAATGTAGCTTTTTATTCTGGACATTGTGAAGAATGTGAGAGGTATTGTAATGAGAAGCAAGAAATGTGCAAGTACAATCTCAAGGAAATAGCAAAAGGTGTAAGTAGACTTTCAACGTTAATCATTTCTACTTATTACCAAATTAATCTCTTTCCTGAATTTTTAAATAAGCATGTAAAGAAATGTATGCGGTAAGTTTCTGTTGAGTACGTTATTGTTTTCAGAATTTCCAAAATATTCGGAAATTTCACTTTAATAAAAGCTATAGTAAACAAATTAATTAGATTTATAAATTGTTAATGATTCCGGGCCCATCAACGTCTATGGTAATGAGTCCCGTAAGTGTAGTGCATTTTTATTTTCTCGGGAGACGGCGGTGGTCTTTCCTACTGTATGGCGAGATCTTGCGCCGGCCTACCACCCGCTAGCGGTGGTTTTCCCCCAACCAGGTATCTCCCACCAGCGAGGCACCACCAAGCTGGGACAATCACTAAGCTCCCGACCGGTCTCCCGACATGTGTGATAGTGTAGTGCAAGTTTGTGTAAGTGTTTGTTAGGGGTATATCAATTAGAAAACTACTCTTTTCTATGTCAGAAATAAAATCAAAGCTTTTAACATATGTAACTTTTATGTATACCAATATAACTACTCTTATATTGCAGCAGATCTCTCTTCCGGCATGTGAAGGGCGCGGGCAAAGTAGCTTAGAAGAGTTCGCGGGCCCTGTGACCAGAGCAACTGGCGCGAGATTTAAGAGTAAGGGGTGCACAAATTTCTGCGGAGCGGCGGTCATTTCCTGGCCTATCGTTGTATTTTGGTGAAGTCGGTTAATAGTTACTACCACTAATTTAACGATATCAATTTTCGTTTCCTGTACTAAAGCAAATAAATTATCCTTACAAATGAAATACAACAGGCATATTTGAACTTATCAATTGCAAGCATTTTTCCTATACATTCTCCCGCATGGCGAAGTTTAGTAATGATCCCGCGAGCCACTCCGTAGACTAATGTCTGCCTAAGCATTCTTCAAAACTATCATTAAAGAATTCGAGTACCGAGGAGACGCAGTGATGTGCTGGGCAGCGTTGTGACCGAATGAGCAGTAAATTCGCAGTGCAGCGGGATGGCGACGTACTCATATTTTCTTGAAACAATGGGTACTAATAATGTTTACTAATCTATAAAAATATATTTTAAGCCACGTTGGATGGTTGGACAGCTCTTCAGTCACCTGCGAGCTGTCCAGAAGGATGCATTGCCCTCGACCATTCCTCTTTTACCGATGTCTGCCGCGGTTGCACACGAAACATCTGGAAACATGATTTCCAATAGACTACGGCCCTCCATCTGGGAAAATAATTGTAATTTTGAATACGTCCGTAAAAGCCTACATTGTTTTATTCACGGACAAAATTCTTCGTTTGGATTTTTTCTGTCCATGCGACTTATGTCGGTATAATAAATTTGGAACAACGGAATTTTTTCGTTAACCAATAGTTCAAAGAAATAATCGATTTTAATACAACACAAAAGTAATTCTTGCAATGTCAACAGGTGCGTACTCCATGTGAAACATTTTTTCACAAATGTCTTTGGAATGGTGATCGCTTCAACTGCTGCTCCAAGGTGAAAGAAGTGGAATCTGAAAAGGGTGTTTGCCTGCACTTGAATCACATGTTCGTTATAAAACTAGTTTGTCACGCTACATTTGAAAGAGTTAAGAAACCTAAGTTCATGGAACATTACTAATATGTTTTTCGTTTCTAGAAATTTAAACTCCATATATCCTGTTATGACTTCTAATAAAGATACTGGACCCGGCATCTTGGAGCTTGAACTCACACGTCCATCTGAGGTTGAGTTAAATATAAAAAGTTCCATAGCATATTAGAAACACGTTATTTATTGATTTCCTGCCATAGATCACAAATTATAATAATATCCTCGAGTTTCATTTTGCAGCTAATTGTACTCAGTCCTTACGATATACCACATCACAATCTTGGTCCAGATCCATTACTGGAAATAAAAAGACCGAGCACCTGTAACATAATATTAAATGTGAGTAGAAATTTAAGTTGAATTTAAGAAGAGTTTAAATGTGTTTTTTGTATTCCAGTATTATAAAAGTACCTTTTCTTTTGCAAGAAATCGTTCATAATCGGGCATTTTACGGCGTAAATGATGACGTATTAGTTTTTATGTCACGAATGATTGCGTCATCATACAATCAGCCAATTGTAGTCGTCACAGGGAAGTTGTTTCGCAAAATTAAGTTTGATTATCTTATAAATGTATAATGCTGTTATACAAAAAAATAAAGTATGCAACTAGTTTTTAATGTTACTTTATTACATTCGTACAAATTTGAAAACTCACTCCGAAAGTCGCTCGTTTTCAAAACATGTACTCATGTATTAAAGCTCAACATTATAAACTAATTGCATAAACAACTATTTTGTTGTGATTATCTAATACCAGGCTCTCGGAACTCATTTGGCTCGCTCTGGTATAAAATATACTGTATTTAGGTTTCCAAATTTTCCTCCATTTGAGAGGACAGCCTTCCATGGTTATTAATGCTCCACTAGGGCTATGTCCTACTTCTCCACACAATGAAATCAATATTGGATGGGGTGAGTCGAGCAAAGTGGACTGGTTTGTGAAATAATGAAACTTCGACTCCTCCCAAACATTCCAACCATAGCCCATTAATTAGATTAATTAGATTAATTGACTTCGAAGGACCACCCAGACTCCTGTGAAGAGAAAACAGGTTATAACTACCCTTGCAGGTCTGGGACTGCAAGGATGGGGAGATGATAGGGTGCTTGTTACCATGAGACAATAGAATACAAAACATATAAACGTATATTATAAATTAAAGATACAACTTAACCTATGAACCAAGTTACATATTTGACATGAAATTAATGCATATTGAGACCAATTTGTACACGTGGCGTTGTGCATTAGCTTGTAAGTAGTAACTAATTACACGTAGCATGGAAATAACACATAATGAAAGTAATTAGCGCACGTGGCATTGTGCATTAGCTTGTAAGTAGTAACTAATTACACGTAGCATGGAAATAACACATATGAAAGTAATTAGCGTACGTGGCATTGTGCATTAGCTTGTTAAGTAGTAACTAATTACACGTAGCGTGGAATTAACACATATGAAAGTAATTAGCGCACGTGGCATTGTGCATTAGCTTGTTAAGTAGTAACTAATTACACGTAGCGTGGAATTAACACATATGAAAGTAATTAGCGCACGTGGCATTGTGCATTAGCTTGTTAAGTAGTAGCCAATTACACGTAGCATGGAAATAACACATATGAAAGTAATTAGCGCACGTGGCATTGTGCATTAGCTTGTTAAGTAGTAGCCAATTACACGTAGCATGGAAATAACACATATGAAAGTAATTAGCGCACGTGGCATTGTGCATTAGCTTGTTAAGTAGTAACTAATTACACGTAGCGTGGAATTAACACATATGAAAGTAATTAGCGCACGTGGCATTGTGCATTAGCTTGTAAGTAGTAGCTGAATACACGTAGCATGGAAATGACACATATGAAAGCAATTAGCGCACGTGGCATAGAAATAACACATATGAACATCGTTACAATGCACTGATTGCCCACATGGCGTGAGCGTTAGTAAGTTGCACTAATGTTACCAACACGGGCACTGAACATGTGTGGCGTAAGCCGGTAGCACACGTATAAGCAGCTAGGCACCATTGTTGAGAGGCGTCCATAACATGGGTGCCGTATGCACGTCGCGGAGCAACGCGTAACATGTCCGTTTAACTTGGACATTACAGAAAGAAAGTTACAGGCGCGCCGCATGGTACATTAACAGCGGCGCGCGACACGTCCGTCCAGGATGGACGCTCGACAAAGACTGACTGGGAGCCGTTGGGCGAAACCGTTGGCGAGGGACGCGTCCGTTGCTTGGTGCGTCAGAGAGAAACTTCCAGAAGTTTCCCAGAAGGCCTTGCGTCGGCCGGAGCGCAGGCGGCGAGGCGGGAGTGGGGAAACCATTGGCCGCGTGGCGCAGCGCTGCAGCTTGCAGGCAGCAGTGGGGGCAGCCCCCACCCTCCGGCGACACGCCTCAGGGGGGGGGGGGCGCTGGCGCGGCGGCCAGCGGGCGGCGCAGCGCTGGGAGCTGGTGCGCTCTGGTGGCAGGAGAAGGGATTAATACGAGACATCGGCGGAGGGGCGGCGGAGGCCGACCGTTGACATGTAGCGTCTTGCAAGAGAGTATTGCGCCATCTGACGCAAGCAGAGATTTCCAGTAGGCACAGCTGCACGGCGAGTCGGTTCGTGAGGGAATTACTAAGAACTGAGGCTCCACCGCACGTGGCATTCTGAAAGCTTAGTTGGTAATACAGATTCTGAGAAGTGGGCCGCTGCCGTGCAGAGACCTCAGAGATATGCGTCTTGAATAAAATATAAAAAATATGATTATGAAATAAAAAATAGCTTGCTCTGACAAATATTATAAGTAATTTTCAATAATTATCTCAGGTTTCACAAACCTCTAGACTAACATTATGAAATGACGGATTGTTAAAATATTAAATTCAAAAAAGAAAAAATATCTAATTCAGTTACGTGATTAATGTAAACGAAATTGAACAATTAACGCCACAGATAAACTGCAATAGTACAATAACAAATATACGTTTTTTTATTTTGCCGAAATCATCGAAGATCGAATATATTTTTTCTAATTTTTAATTCATTCTAATATAGAAATACTTTTAGGTGCTTGAAATTAAAAATGATAAGGAGCTGTACAGTGAAGATATAGAACGCCGTGGTTGTCGATTTCCAGATGAAAATCCACTGGCAATGTTTCAGTACTACAGCTATTCAACGTGCATTTCGGAATGCCGCGCAAAGTATCAAATGAAAACATGCAATTGTTCATATCATGTGCTGCCTACAAGTAATTGTATTTTTAATTCATTGTCTATACTATACAATTTATATTCTATTACATATTCTATTTTTAATTAATGTTTGACAATGTAAATTTATTTATAGATCCAGATAATCCACAGTGCGGAACTCAGGGGCTTTTATGTCTTTATGACCACCCGGGTAAGTCCGAATTCAATATCAGAATTGAATATGTATATTAACTTATGCAGTAACAACGTTACAACGGCTTAACCCGTTCTGAAAATTCTAATTTGTCTGATTTTGTGAAATTTAAAATCAAGTGAGAGCATAGACAGAGAATAGGAGATTATCTCACTTTTCTTATCCGTAACAAGAAGGAAAAACAAAACGATTGTTTGTCTACACTAAAAAATCACTTAAAATAGTTATTCATTGAAGGCATGGGTAGAGATTCTGTCCAATCCGATAAAATATAAAGAGATCAATGATACTAAAATACTTTTTAAGTTTCTCCAGAAAAGAAAAACATCTAGGGCCTGATGTTGCAACTATCATTGTAAAATGCTAAGCTCTTTTTGTAACGTAGTTGAAATATTTCAGTTTTTCTCTATAATCTATAGTGGCATCAAATCTCATATCTCAGATTAAGAACAATTATTTCAAGTATCGTACAGTTAATTAATTTGATTAATAAGTAATTCACAAAAAATCATTTTCAGAACTTCTTATTCTGAGAGGAGAACGAAGCATCGTGGACAAAGGCATTTTATGCCCTTGTATACCTTCGTGCGTGGAATCTGAGTACAAGATAATCTATAAAGAATGTGATCTATATTTGTAAGTACGAAGTTCATACTGCGTAGAAAGTAGACATTCTTCACAAAGTTTCAAAGCAGGAAAACTATAAAATTTCCCGATTTTTACAGTTGAGCCCTAAGATAGGGAACCACGCCCTTTTATATTACGGAGTTTTAGCGCCACGCGTAAGGTAGCGGCGTTATGCACTAACAGTCACGTGACAGACCTTGAAGTCATAACGTCTTACCTTAGGTCTAAGGCACGACCTTATACCTTCATAAATAGTGCACGCTTGTGGGAGTCTCTACGGTCACCTTAAAGGCGGCAAAATGGCCGCCTAAAAACAGGAAAAGTTGTTTTTTTCCAACTCTAATAAACCAATTCTCGTATGTAAGGCAGTTACAATTATTCCTTACGAACTCCACAACGCTGGCAAAAATTAACGGGATATGTTGGAGAGGTGACAGGAGGAAATTCGTGAAAAAGAAGTTCAAATCATATCTTCGGGATAGGTTATGTCCTTATGCTCATAACGAACGCTGTTTTAAGGTACTTCCTATATTTTCAAGAAAAGCAGATTCAAAATCTAAAACTCCATGCCCAATGTGTTTTTTGCTGGTATATTGACTCGTAACGTGTTTTAAATGTCTCCCACTAGCCTACACTCTTTGATATATTATGCAATTTCTCTGTTCAACGCTTGAAATGCTTCCTTTGTTATAATGCATAACGCAATGTTGCAATTGCTAAAGCTCTTATGAACGTTGTTCATTACGACCTTATGAAGGCGTTAGTCACGTGATCAATAGATTTTAAGGATATCTCCTTACGTCTGGCGCTAAAACTCCCTAATACCAGTATACAAGATACGATAATACGACTACGATTCGTATAATAGTTGAAAGAGGTATTTTTGCCTTAAGAACCTGTTTTACGTATTTTCCTTAACAATATATACTATCTTGAACTACACATTGGGGAGAAAAGTAATAAAATCGTAATAACTAATGGTTTAACTTATACAGATATAAAGCGATGTCAAATAATTCCCGACTGTATTTACTTAATTTTAGCTGGAATTTCGCTTGCTTGCCGTCTTCGAAAGACGACAGAAACTGACCTTATATTGCTAAAAGTCTCGAAATAAAAGCAGTGGGAAAGTGATGCAAATAAATTTCAATTTTATATGTTAGGGCCAAAGCCCTATCACCAAAGATAAAATAATTTATACTTTTTTCGCCCCCCCCCAAAAAAAATTGATATGAAAAGAAAATGCTCTAAAGTAGAAAGTACATTGAATTATACTAAGCATTAAAATTAGAAAAAAGATGTTGTCAGCTGGGTATTAACATCTGCCAACAGAGCCTCGAGAGATCTTTGACCACTAGTGCATTATATTGCTATAATAATATATTACTATAATTCTACAATCATAGGGAAGAAAAGTTTAAGTCAAAGCACACTTCCTATTGAAGTACTGCACAGAATATTGTCACAATAATTTCGTTTAAATTAACAACTTCGCTGGTGTGTCACTGCGATCGCAGTTATCTCATACTGCTCGTCAGCATAGAAAAAAGTAGATACGAAAAAGTTGTAATGCATCTGGGCCAAGGCGAGTCCTCACCGCTGTTCCCCAAGTCTCAGTCACACGAAAAACTTGAAGCGGAATGAATACATATCTGGAGTAAACGCTGTTCAACAGGCATGTCAAGGCGAGTACTGTGTCTAGAGCAACTGCCGCGAGATTTAAAAGTAAGGTTTGTACAAATTGATCCGAAGTAATGATACCCTGGCCCTTGATAACCTTTTAGAGAAGACAGTTAACAGCTATTACCCCGTATTCGTCTGTAATAATGCTCATTTGAATGGATGAAAACCAGAACGGTGTAAGTGATGTTTTATAAATTGTGAGAAAAACGTGTTTATTTTAAACTATATTTCAGTGTCAATATATTTTCGTGGTTTTAACAAACAATTGAAATGCCGTGGTTTTTTAATGAAATAAAGCACCACGACTATACTGTAATATTGACTTAAATAAAGAGATTTCTCAGAATTTATAAAATGTCACTTACACCGTTCCGGTTTTCACCCATTCATTTCTTCTATTGAAGCAATGAAATTATTCATTAAAATGAAATAAACATCAGATTTCAATTTGTCAGCTGAGAGTAAAATTGATAATTTAAATCGAAAGTAGCTTGATATTGTAATGGTGTTTGCTTAAGTGTGTTAATAATTGCATTAACTTCCTACGTTTAGATTAGAAGGTTTAGCAAAGATTCTTGTCTGTTAAAAAAGCTATCCGTCCGTAAGTGAGAATTATCAACTTATAGACACTTGATAATATGTTTTATATTAATGTTATAAAATAGCAAATAACTGAAACTGATGAATAACAGGTTGATTTCTTAAAACATATCACAAAATAAAATTAAGAAATGAACTCATTATTCAAACTTGTTCTTGCCTCTGAACAAAAATGTTTACTTAAAAAGAAAATAGAAATGAAATAATGATAAATAGAAAATAGTTTAATCATAATCTCTGTTGTTTGATAGAAGAAATCTGGCAAACATTTTTTCATATGTAGCCCCTATTCCACATCTCACGCCCTTTCAGGTCGTGCTGTATACCCTTTTCTGGGTTTAGAGGGGAAATAGAGCGGAGTCAGGGGAAGTTGCCGATGCTCGCGCCAGGCTTTCGATGAGGTCAAATAGCTCGCGCTGGCGCGGTTTGAAAAGACCGCGGGGTTTGGTCCAAAAATAGTACATCTACGCTGTCTACGTAAAATTCAAATATCCCTGATAGCTACAGGAACACAGAACTTCTGTCACGAATCTTCTTGTAATATGTTCAAACACGTATCATGAGTAACAAAATACAAAATTGGGATTTTTTCAATTAATTACTGAAGAATTATTTTTTTCTGAAATGCATTACGTGGTATGTAATAAGAGAAGTATTTAAGAAGACTATTCCACCAATGAAACCGTTTTTGGATGCGTCAAATATTAATTTTATGATGTGTTACATTCAATGCTTGACGTTTATATTATCTCATATGCCTGATGATCTTATTGCAATGCAGCAGATTGGCAAAAAGAAATGTGATGAGAAAAAGCGGGCGACAATTTTCTAAGATATACCGCGTGGAGTTAGCCATATCACATGTATTTTTAAACGTTTTTGATGTAAATTTTATGAGTGAAGTATTCTTTATTCATTTGAGGCACATGCCTTCCATTATTTTTATTTTCAACATTTTTACTCGGCCTGAAAATACATCAATGTTTACAGCAATTACCAACTTATTTTAATGTTTTTACATACGTGTAGTTCTGTAGCCCCCCACACACAAGAGTATAACGAGGGCAGAGGAGAACATTGTTATTATTTGATTTATTTAATGATTGATTCATTTAGTCAAAAAATTGTAAACATTGTGACGTATGGGCGATAAGATCACCTGCACGCGTTTTCGTGAACTCCAGAATCCCTTTCCCACATTTTAACTATAAATAGTTGATATATGAATAAAATTAAAAGAAATAAAACTAACGAAGTAAATAATAAAATTTTTAAAAGCGCGAGATAAGCAACATTTAAAACACTAGATATTTTTGTTGCTGAGTTGTAGAAAAAATATTGGCATTGGTAAACAAACTGAAGATTTCATTTTTCTGCATTGCTAACAAAATAGTAACTTATTCCTAGCTCTACTCCTACCATTGGAAGCAAAAGCAGAGCTCAACGAAACGTGCGCATAGTTAAATTACATTTATGTCCAGTAGCAAAACAAGGGGCCATCTCAGCATTTGTTCAATGTATCAGGGAAACTGAACAAAACCCTGATCGAGATGGAGGTCATTGATCCGCAAACTGAAGTACATTACTTGCTACAGGCACAAAATTTACAGGCATAATTACAGGTTACAGGCATCATTACAGATTATAGGTATAATTGTAGGTTACAAGCATAATTTGCACCTGTATTTCAGCCCACATCTTGGAAATGACTTATTTTAAAGCCTTAATCTGGCAGATTTAAATATCCCTTAAAGATTGTTTCTGAGAAATAATTACATTAATTAAGAAAAATCATTTTATTCAATATTGTAGTTGTAGAAAGACACTGAAAAAATTGCAATTTTCAAAAATTCAGAAATTTTAACGAAAATTAGTCCTGCTCTTTAAGCTTATTTTACGATAGTTTAATTAAAACTTTTCCTATTGCTTAAAAAATTGAAAATGTTGAGGCTCTATGTTATGTACCTCGAAAAATCAAAAAAAAATTGTTTCAAACTGGCCCAGCTTCGAGTTCTTTGCAATTAATAGGAGAAAATCGATGTTGAACTCATCTGAATGGTTAAATTCTCGGCTATCCGGGAGACGCCGCGTCGTTGGCTGGGGTGCCGACATGTCGCAGGCTTCCTCAGGGCAGTGACCGAAAGCCGATTTTCAGGCGAAACGTCGGCACCCCAGCCAACGACGCGGCGTCTCCCGGATAGCCGAGAATTTATGGATTCGAGCCGCGGAAGCTTGCGTGTTCATCTGAATTGTGTTGGCGAACGTTGAAGGTCAGACAAACGTTTTCCCGACAATCGATTTTTCGATAACAAGGACCCAGAAACCGAGATTCTCACTATACGTGTTAAAGGAAGTAATTTATTATATACAGGAGCAAGTTTTAACGATTTTTTTGTTTCAAGGACTCGATAAAAGGTTTTCTCATCAAAAACTCATCAATTTCTGCCGCAAGTACATAGTAAAGTGGTATAACGTATTAAAAACAAATTGATATATAGAATACCAAAATATTCTGATGAATGGTATGTTATCTCGATTTTCATGCCGATCACTTCTGGCATTGAGGCAAGCTTAGTGGTAGTATCAGGAGACATGCTTGTGCAAAGTATTTTAGTGTTGATTACAATTCAAATAAAAATAAATGAATAGTTTATCACAACCAATTAGACTAACGAGTTTTGAATATCACGCACGCACAGACGCTGGAAAATGAGTGAATGGTTTCACGGCGTGCAAGAAATCATTAATGCCTTCTAAACCAAATTGATCGATTTGCCTCACGAGCGTGAACCAGCGATTCGATATTTCAGTCTTACGTGATGTTCTCAGGAAGGGTGAACTCCGAGAGATTACCAGGAACAAACGGCTCCGTGACAGCGATAGGCTCCTTACTCAACACTCGTGTCAAGTCGAAAGGGTTTCGTAACAAACAGTTTCTCTGAGGGAGACCGTACGATAATACTGATGAGACTGCAAGTATTGGCAGCAAATAAAACACCTTCATTGTCGCTAACAAAAAATGTGTCCGTGGCTTCACTGAAAATTACCGCGCTTAAGTTCAATTGAAAGCCTGATGTTCAAGGGGCCGAAGAGAGGTCTTCCATGTCCTAATGTTATCCTATTAACGATAATGTATCTGCTTATAATTTTAATTAAGCACAAGGCTTGCTGATTATTTGAAGGGAGAAGGAAAAATGTACTCTCACTTTCGGTCTCTGACCTAGAACTTATCGTAATCGCGTAGTATTTGTAAGTACGCCATAGGAGTTTTAAAAGGATAGATGTGAACTGCAAGTTTCTTTTTTCAAGACAGTAATATGCGTCCAACCAACGTTTTGAATTATTTTTTCTATGTGATCGACAATTTTGTGTTGAAAAGATGTTATATTATTTTGAAGTATCTATCTAGTACAATTGTACATCTTAAGTCTGATATTAAATTTAATAAAATTTGTCATATTATCTTAGAAAAAACTGTTCAATTAACAATTTATAAAGTGTCGAGATTGAAATGGTGAATTTAATTGCGATCTGAAAATGTATTTCAAACAACCAAAACGAGTGGGTCATGAATTTCTCGAAATGTAACCAAAGTTTTATTATACGTTTTATTATTTATATATTTTATTATAGTTAAATAGTTCATACAATTTATTTAAATATCAATAATTCGCTTTTTACTCTAATTAAGTTTTGAAGTTATGGATAAGTTAAAATTTTCAAAACGAATAGTTATATTACAAAAATAACAGGATTTTTGGAAAAAATATATTTTCATAGGTTGTAAATGTTTTTGGTGTGGTGTAACCGAAAATATTTTGTTTTTCTACAGTGTGTACTGATATTTGTACAATATTTAAACGACTCCTATTCACAAGTAGAGAGTGATATTACGAACTGCACTGAATCCATTTAACTTTTTAGCCTTTATACGTACTTTTGTAGTAAAGGGAAAGAATTATAATAATGCGGCTTAAATTCTACGATTTTCCGAAGAAAAACTCTTATTGTTGGGTCTAGTAATGAAGTCGTGGATAAATGGTGATCCAGTATGTACTGAATTATTTCCTGTAACACGTGTAGTCAGAATCCACGTTTTTGGGTCCTTGATACTGAAAAATTGAAGGCAAAGCGACACCCGAATCTCGCTCTCCCCTCTCTGTTCCTCGCTCTCCTCTCTCTATCTTTCTCCCTGTTTTAGTCTGAGTCTTTTTCTGTGTCTCTTTGTCTGTCTTTGCCTCTCTCCCTCTTCCTCTCTCACACATTTAGTTGCAGATTCTCACGTCTCCGAGCAGGTGGGGTAATTTCGAGAAACGCTGGACCAGAAAAAATGTAATAGAATATTTAAGAAGATCTCATTCTGTATATTACAGTGTGAGAAACATTTCTTTGAGGCCTGGCCTCAAAATTTTAGTTTTTAATGCCCTAGAACGCTTTGTTTATAAGTTATTTCACGATATAGAGTAATAAATTCTTTTGAGAGTTACTAGTTGCATTTGACATGAACATTTAGTTCGTTCTTTGTCTTTTTTCGCGAAGTTTTCCGATATTTTAATAGTTATTTTGCTTTCCGAGATAGAAATGCATCCAAGAAATCAGAAATAATTAAAATTGGTTTAGCCGTTCTTGAATTATTAATGGTGAAACTAGCCCGACTTTATTTTATTTATTTAGATTATGTAGTATTTTTACTAGTACCCACACAAAAAAATGTAAAAAAGTGGAGCCATATTTGAAAGAGACATCTTTTTATTATTGTCCTCACTTCACTCAAAATTGCAATAGTATTTAAAAAAAAATTAGATCCTTCTGTGTCAGTTTCCGAGAAAAATTAAGAAATATTTTGCCACAGTTTTTTTAAAAGAAATCATAAATTGCTCTTATTTACTCAAATACTATGTGAAAACTACTCGTGTTTTGTAAAAATGTACATGCTCTTCCTTATTTAAAGATCTAATTTGTTAGAAGATTACATTAAGAAATAAAGGGGGCTTACCGAAAGGTCCTGCTTTCCTCATCTATCCCATTTCCTAAATGCCCTAGCACTTGAAAGTACATGAAATTTATTCTAAAAATAGGTTATTAAAAACACGCATTAAGCTTTCTGTTAATTTTAAAACTAATATATGTTAACAGGATTGTAGCCAAAATCTTATATTTTAATAGAAAGAATATTTTTCTCTCATAACAAGGCTCATAACGTTTTACAAAATATTCAAAATTGGTTGTATTATGTTCTTCATACAACTTGAACTAATTCTCTTTATATCTGTGTAAAATTTCCTTCTTTAGAATATATATTCTTTAATTATTGAATTTTACTGGAGAATACCTCAGCTCAATCGTTCCATTACGTCGGTAAAATATATTCACAAATCACGAACGTTTATCTACGAAACATTTAAAATGATTGAACTCAAAATATAGCTTAACTTTCACACTGAAGCTGTCAAATATATATTTCTAAACCACTTACGCATCTCGTACGCGGTATCTTTTCAATAAATTTAAATGCTGCGATTTCAGATGCGTTGCCAAACTTAGTTCTGCAGACCACAAACAACCCATTTCCGATGTATGAAACGATTCCAAGTACAGCACATAAAATAGTCACTACGTAAGAATTAAACTACGAAGACGAATATACCGTACTATTTTATCCTTTCAATACCTATTCTACATCAGAACCACTGTATTCGGTACCCTGATCATTTGTAACAAACATGTAAATTGATCTACGACATTTTGTCTACTTCATTTGATATTCAAAATAAACACCTTGTTATAGAAACTTTTGTCATGAAAAAAGTTTCAATGACCAAGTTGGCCGAAAATGGGACCAGCACCATTTTCTTAGCCGTTTTTTGGCTACATAGGTTTTTCCTGCTTATGCCCAAGTTCCAATTAAAATAATTCTTGTTATTTTCAAATACTTTTCGTTTTCTCATGGATTTTTTTTATTTAGAAAACTTAATCTTAAAGCAACGAATAAAATGAAAATAAAATCATTCATGGCTGTAGAAGAGTAAGAGTATAAAAGGAGCTTCAAAACATTTTCAAAAATCTTATTTTATGTTAGAGTCTTAGTTCACTTCTCACATGCCATTTAATTGTTGGTAACTTTCTAATATCCTACCCGGGGTACCCTGTATTTTTTACGATTTTAGAAATACACGAAAAACGTACGCTCATTTGTTGTTAAATTGTTATTTATGTTTCAGGTATGACACAAATATGTATTACGTAACCCTTCGAATGGCTTCTCTTCCTTCAGAAAGACTGAAGAGAAATCTCATCCGTAATAAATTAGATTTAGTGAGTAAGTAATATTTCATTATATTTAAACTTTATCAGTGTGTAAACAATAGTTAAGGAATTCTGAAGCAAGAGGATGTAAATTTCACTTCAATACATCTGGAAAATAATTGCATTGTAATCCATCATTCATGTATTCTCTCCTCAGTTTATGTAGGTAGTGCAGCTGCTCTATTTCTCGGAGCAAGCCTCTTAAGTGTGGTCGAGATTTTCATGTACTGCTGCATTCGACCTTTCATTCACAGTGAGTAATTATCACTTAAGATTATGAATTCTTATTATACTTAAGCTTCAGAGAACATTCATAGAGGCAGGAAAATATCGTTAGTCACATTTGCATGGATAGCTTCTTCCACCAGACATTTCAGCTTTGTTGCCCAGCATAATACTTCACTCAAATGGTATTCAAAGAGGGCAATTAGCGGAATGTATTGGTGTAGTTTTGATATTAGCTTTATTAATGCCTTTGGGTCGCTGCACTCGAATATAATGTTTTACAACAATAATTCATTTTGTTTGGAAAAATTTTCACATTCTCACCCTTACTTCTTAAGAAGAAAAAGTATTGTAATCGTGTGCCGGAAGAGAGCAAGTTTTCGACAGAACTCTTATTGCCGAGCCCTGCTAAAAACTACTAGTACCACCACATCACATGCTTTCTCGTTTTATTTTTAAATATATAATTTTCAAAAGTTCGACCGACTTGCGTCGTTCTTTAAAGCGTTGCATGATCTATCCGTGAAAAAAAAAAGAACAACAATTTTGAGTGTTTGTTGAGAAATTTTTTCCCATCCCTCTGCCTTACTTCTATCTGGAAACTTTCTCCCTAAAGATATTTATATTTTTCCGACTAGGGTTCCTGCTCAAATTCACTTGCTTTATAACTAAAAATAATAAATAAATCTTAAATACTTGTACTCATGCTCATTTTTGTAGAATTTTTATATCTTATGCCAATACTTATCACATCA
This sequence comes from Gryllus longicercus, assembly GCA_038098605.1. NCBI lineage: Eukaryota > Metazoa > Arthropoda > Insecta > Orthoptera > Gryllidae > Gryllus > Gryllus longicercus. The sequence continues at coordinate 318,437 of JAZDUA010000283.1, forward strand.
ATCAATTGCCACATTGTAAAACTAACGCTTTTTCATATTTTTTTCTTCTCTTCTCTATTTATAAAGAACAGTTGGAAATTTATTTTTAACGCAAATCCCAGACAATTGACGTTTAAATGTAAAGTGTTTTGACTGACTTCGAGCACGCATTTTAGTGTATTTGATCGCTGACGTAGCTGACGGGAAAATGCCATTAACCACCCAGATAATTATTGTATCTTAAAAACCCGAGATCTTAGTGAATCTTCCTTAACATTTTTCTATCTAAACTAACCTTTGTTCTATTTTCAACAACCTTTAAAAACAGCGTTTACACGTTCAGTTCCTCTAAATACACATTTCTGATTACTCTTTTACTTCAATATTATTATTCTTGCCGAACTTACTGTAATACTCTTACTATAATAATGTATAAATATAGTTACACGTTTCATCCACGTTTTCGTTACCAGCATCCGATTATAAGAGTTTTTCTGTCGAAATTTGCCACATTCCGGCGAGCGATTACAATACCTTCTGTTCTTTCGAAGTAATGCCAGGAAAGTAAAAATTTTGTTAATGATTAGAGGACAACTAAAACATTTTCATTTGAATCAATTGTTAATTGTCCTGAGAGAGTTTCTTACGCTGCTTGAAAATAATATTCTATAACTGCTATCTAAGAATTTGTGAACAAATATTTATTGAATGATTAAGTGATTTACTCAGTTAAGTGCTTTAAATGTCTTTGAGAGATCAGAGAATTCAACACTACCTGGAAGAGACAGAGATTACAATATCATCATCTGTATCTTATCTCTTACACCAAAAACGAGCTTAGCTAATCATAACATAAAAAATAAATTATTTTTACTCTTCTCGTAATCGTGAAAGGTTCTACGAAAGAAACTGCTGAAAGAAGAAAGTGACATGGCAGGTGGTGAGTGCAAACTTTACTTCAATGTTACAATACATAATCATTGATGTGGAAGGCTTCCGCGACCGGAGTCAAGCAAATGATCTTGGCTGATCTAGTGACGCAGCGTCAAAAGTTATGCCACCGACATCTTGTGATCTTCCTCGCTTCTGAGTTCTTCGTTCCTGGGACAGATGGTTGACATGTCATACTAACATTCTTCTACGCGGCGTCACGCGAACAGCATTCTGTGAGCGGAGTGAGCGGAGATTGGAAAAAATTGAGTTATTGGTGAGAATATGAAAATATGTTCCAATCTCACATTGTGGTAATACATTTTCGAATCCGTTTGGTGGGTTTTATTAGATAATAGTTTAAGATTCAGCACCAGGTGACCGGTAGATTTTATCTCATTCTAGCCAGAATCCCATTCAATAGACAGTATAACATTGCTCGTATCTCAGAGCAGCAAATAAAATCTCGGAGCCCCTGTAATACGATATGATGAATGCATACTTCAGAGGTCATTAAGTGTGTTTGATACAAGTTGTACCGTGGAAATACAATTTTAGAAAGATTAAGATAATAATAGAAGGAAACTGTAAGAAAACAAAATACTGCTGGTGGGGCGAACACTTAAGAGAAGATGCATCAAGGGCGTAGGAATATTGTGAGGACCGTCGATAATTTGGTAGGTTTGATCGGCCAAGGGATGGGGCAGAATTACGGGTTTCTAAAGAGACGGGTAACTTAGAACTTAAAGAAGAATTTCAATAGTAGGACTTTATGATAGATAGTAAGTAGTAATTCTCCATTTATTTAGTTTATAAACGTGTATCACTTCAGTGCAAATTCAGGAGCTTGAATTTTTATGACGTCTTATTTCTAAACAATTATTAACATTTATGGGTAAAATAATGGGATTTTTAAAAATATTTTCAACTACAATTTTTCATTTTTTTACCAACTGATGTTTCAAATCAGTGGAAATTACGTTGTTTAGAACATACAGGCTGAATTGTAAGTGTTTCTTGGATTTCTTGGGCGATTTGGATTTTGCTGCTGGTGCTCCAGAGACATTCATATATCCAAACGAGTCATACATCTTTTTTACTATCATTTTTAGACACGTTATTAAATATTGTCAATTATGAAATATAATATTAAATAACTAAATATAAAGCTAGTCCACTTGCAACCTTAGCATATGGCACCTGCCACCCACCTTCAGCAGCATCTACATCCCATATGAAATTTGCTGACTTCTTGCGGCACACTTTTCTTGACAGATCTGGCAGCGCAGCGCCAGAAAGTGGCAAAGTTGAAGGAGCAGGTGAAAGAAGCGGTCAAAGAGTACAGGATAGCGGAAGAAGAAGTAGACGTAAGTAGCTTTGTTACCGAATATCAATGTTTACACAAAGTAGTTTTGCCTTCATCATTATCACTACAACGGAATATACAATCAGATTATCTCTTATTACGTCAACGCATTTGCATAGATGTGAACATGAACTTCATTGCATACTCTAATCACATTTACAAAACCAGTGTCGTTTCTTTCAAATATGCCCGTCTGTCAATGGTTTCCCGTAGTGAAATGAAAACTTTCAAAGACGATTCTGTTGAATATATGTCTTGCATATAGAAACAAATCAAACAGACATTTTCCCTATCGTCAGTATTTACCAGTGTTCCAAGGTTTGTAAATGAAGAGTTAGCAACAACTAGTACCGAATAGATGGAACTACATTTTTTTTGTCATGCACAAGACCAGAATTTTATTTCACGTTAAAATCAATAAAACAATTTCAAAATACACAAATTCCAAAGTAGATGATCATATAATAAAGCATATTAATAGCCCTAGTCTGCCAGAATGTTAACCAACTCCTGATAACTTAATCGAAAATATCCGATAATTTTTTAAAAAGAAGCAACTATTTGTTGGAACTCTTACTAACTGAAAGGTAGTTAACAATTATTTTTAAGGAAACGATTATTATTATTATTATTATTATTATTATTATTATTATTATTATTATTATTATTTTGCAACTAACTTACTATTGACTGTTCTCACCTGCCCTACGACGATTTCTTCAGGTAATGTTCTAATATTAATTTGCAGATAGCTTTCACGATTTCGTAATATTATAAGAATATAAGTATATTTTACAAAACAAGTATTATGTTTAAAAATTATAAATGTATATTTCCAATTGTGAACAGTACAGGATAAGGCGTGTGCGATATTTGATTGCTTAGTAATTTATTGAGCATTGTGAACTAACAAGAGGGAAGTATTTTATTTTATTTCATTTATATCAATTTTTATCAAAATAAAAAAAGCTAAGCTACTCAAGGACAAAAATTGTGGTGCGCCGCAGTGAAAGTCGCGTACGCCCCCCCCCCCCCGGAGCTCTCAGACAAGTAGATTTAAAACTTTTTAACACTCGTCTTCAACAAATGAATTTTCCGCTCTCCCCGCTCTCTCTCCATCACCCAGTCCCCGCTCTCGCTCTCTGTCTCGCTTCCGTCCCGTCACTTCCTTCTCGTCTCGTCGCTCTGCCTGCATCTCTTTCCATCTGTGTCACGCTCTCCACCCGGCTTCCCCACATCTACACGCTCTCCCATTCCTGGCCCACCCTACCACACTGCCTCGTCCAGGCCAGGCCCCGTTCGTGCCTCGTTTTCTGCCCGCCTCCCCAAACAACTGGGCAGAGTTCTATTGGAGCGCAAAAGTGTGAATTGCCGAAAATCCCATAATTAACCCCGAAAACTAAAACCATCTTTCAGAACCTCCCCGTCTTCATCCAAAAGAACGTAGGAAGTCGTTTTAACTTTACGTATTTACCTGTTCTCCTAGCCTTCAATTGACCCCTCAACCACTTCCGCTGGTGGTTTGAGGGATTCACAATACGAACCAAACCCTAAGTGCTTGTCTAACTTGTAAGGTAACTATGTAAACATGTGGACCACGAAGTTTGGGGTTGTTAGAGCATGCAGGTATCACAAGAAATTGAATAATTTGTTCGATTGATGTCAAATTTCTTACGTAAACTTTTCAGCATGCCAAAATCCAAGTACTTCACAATGATGATTAAATTAGTACGTAAAAATAAAAAAGTTAATAATTTAGCGTTTAATATTCATTGCTCATTCGAGACGATGCAAACTTATTAAAACATGCCATTTTTAGGAAGTATCCCACTTGACTGTGGTGGAAGAGGAAATAGAAAGGAGAGAGGAGGCTCTGGCAGATGCTGAGGAGCAACTGGAACGACTTCAAGAAGAATTCAATAAGAAAAAGGCGCGTTTGCGTCAAATGGAAAAGCGATTGCGTTAGAGCATCTTTTCACAAGGTGATTGCTGGAAATGAATGGAGCAGTGAAACGTGAAAATAAACATGGACTAAAAACATCAACGTAGCTACAATTTTCTGTTATGATTTCCACAAGTATGTCTGTCCAATTTTTTCTGTCCAGTCTTTAAGAACATCCTAGATCTTTCAAGTAACATTTCACCCTGTGTCACATTGTAATCTTAATGGCTTAAACTCTTTAATTTTATTTAAACAGAATTTTGCATAAATTAAAAATGAGTTTGCCCAATTTGTAATTTCATTTATTTCCAACTAAAACATTGCAAGTTGTTTGTGACGTATAGGGGAGAACAACTACCTGCGCTGTTTTTTTCAGCTTCTCAGTCCCTGTTTCTTTTACTTAAGTATCTGAACTATGAGTAAAGATATAAACAAGCGTGGTTGGAAACAGTTGAAAAAGAGACAGGTGAAACCTAAGATATTGGCATATAATTAATCTCGTTTTAAAGCTATTTGATAGAATCTATTGGATCAAATCATATGAAAGGTTACTTATTTTTATTTAAATTAAACTCAGTTTTCATTCTTAAAAATATACTTCATGAAATGTATTGAAACAGGAAAACTAGATAGCAAATTAGAACATAGAAATAACAATAATAATAATTATAATAATAATAATTATTATTATTATTATTATTATAGGTTCGTAATTATTATCCAATTTGATACAATTTTTATCAGTGTAAAAATTCTGATTTTCCAAAAACAAGGGGGAGGAAATGGTTCAGACAGTGTAATGGTCTTAGGTTTAAACTATTACTTTACAAACTCAGTCATCATTTAATGAAGAGAGACAACCTTTCTACGTCACTCTTGCAGAGTCAGCGGAAATGCTGGCTGTGAGCTATGCCACCCGGTCCAGAGATTCCTAATTGAAAGTTTTTTTCATTGAAAACTAATAACCTAACAGCGATTTAAAATAAATATTGTGTTTATTGTAGAGTCTTAAGACAAACTAACATGTAAATAACTGGAGAACGGTAGGTGAGGAGCGCCGGCATCAGCTATCCATCGCCTCGTGGAGAGTAACGTTGCGCTTATGTTTGTTTTGCGACAACAAAACGCGGTGCTCGCTAGTAAAAGCCGCGTGAAAAGAATTATGAAAGTGGTCCCAAACTGCCGAATGTGGGGTTTTCTCCGCATTTTTTTCCACCCCTACTGTTCTAACAATGGCCACCATTGCCTTCGTGACTGCCCTTACATTTTGCTTGCTCGCGTATTACATACGTAATACAGAAGCTACTAGGGCTGTTCAAAAATTACGAGGACTGACATCATAAAACAATATGTACTTCATAATTTAGATGTCTGAGTCCCCTTCAAAGTATTCTCGTCCCCAGCGCACACACTTATTCCAAAGGTGTTTCCACTTCTTGGAACAGTTTTGATACACTTCTTTTGTAATGTCCTTGAGCTCCTTCGTTCCTTGCCGTAATCTCGGGAATTGTCTCAAATCTCCTTCCTATCAAGGCTCTATTGCGTTCGGGGAACAAGAAAAAGTCACAAGGAGAAAGGTCAGGTGAGTAGGGAGGGTAAAGAAGAATAGTGATCGAGTGTTTGTCCAAAAATTCATCAGTTCTGAGAGCTGAATGGGCTGGAGCGTTGTCTTGATGGAAAAATCAGTCGTCACTCTTTCACATTTCTGACCTTCTGCGACTGATGGCGTCCCTCAGACGTTTCAGAATACAAATTTTGGTTCACTGTGGAGTCTTCGGAGACATACTCGTGGTGGACAACATTCTTATCATAAAAGAACTGCCAGCATCACTTTGATCTTGGACCGACGTTGGCAAGCTTTTCTGGGACTGGGAGACGTTTCACCCATTCACATGAGACAATTAGATCTTTGTTTCGATATCATAACTATAAACCCATGATTCATCATCGGTCATGATTCTTGAAAGTAAATATCTTCTGAACGATCAAACAGTTCCTGACAAATCCGGATACATTGGGTATTTTGTTCCTCCGTCATCAGACGTGGCACAAATCTCCCAGCAACGCGATGCATCTTCAATTTCTCAGTCAAAATCTCGTGACAAAATTCAACTGATAACCCACACTCTTAAACAAGCCCTTCGACAGATGTCGAATTGTTTGCAGCAAGGTTGTGATTTTGTCGACGTGTGGGTCGTCAATTGACAGGGAAGGACGTCCAGAACAGTCATCTTCATTGGACTGTCGACCATCTTTAAAAACGTTAATGCCACTTAAAAAACACGCCGTACGCTTCATAGCAACATAATTTGTGTAAGCATAGCAACAGTTTCTGTCGCAGATTTTTTTCATTTTAACACAAAATTTCACAGCTAGTCTTTGCTCTTTCAAGTCATTCATTTTGAAATCCGCCAAACGAAAAAATCGTGCTTCACTAAAAACCACGAAGGTAATAAACAAATGAAAACATCACCAATCGCGAAATTGCGTCATAATGAGCAGATATGGGCAAACATCGCAACATCGAGCGTATTCCCCTGGAATCAATTGGAGTCGCGCAGTTCAAACAGTCCGCGTATTTTTTGAAGACTACGTAATTTTGAGAAAATGATTGATTACCAAGTGTGTTCTTCCTAGATGTTCATGCTAAAATACCTTTTTTTGTTGCTAAAGAAATCAATGGTTTCAGAATGCATCAGATAGTTTATTTTATATTACAATGCACATTAAAAGTGACGTATTCATACATACATACAAACAAATGTGTGTTTCAGTTATATTATTAGTTTTATAAAATTAATATATTTAAAATTGTAACACGTTTACAATTAGTATTGTCAAATGATTCGACCTCGTGAGAAAGGAGCTCTGTGCAAATGCCCCAATGGACGTGAACACTGAGGTTGTGGGTTTGAAACCCACGTTAGACATAGACATTTCCAGTAGAGCGGACGGATTTCTAAGCCTTGTATCAGAACAATATTGTTCACGCACCGAAATGAGGACAAGGAATTAATGAGCAAAAATGTAAAGGCAGAGGGCCGAGATAGATCCATGCGATTTTCTGGGTGTGCAAAGGTCCTCTTCACCACCTCCAAGAGGAGCGATAGGTAATGAAAGACATTCAGTTATTTAGACGACGATAATAGAAAAATAACTAGTACGAGAATGTCTGAGCCATTCTGTAGCACTACTAGTTATTATATTTATTTTTAAGGTGTTTATTCTTTCTGAAATCGCAACAATATTAACAAAAATTCCAAAATTATTTGCATTTTTTTACACAATTCTATAGCATCCCCACAGTTGTATAAACTGGACAAAATTCGTTAAGTAGCAGCTATATTTCAGTCCACGCGGAATTCCGTACATCGGCTTAGAAATTTATAAAATATCGTATTGTGAATGATTTAAATATATATTAACTTAGTATTCCACTCTCTGGAACAATAATAACTCTGGTCGGTGTACCGGTTCCATTTGATAGTTTTATGGGCATTGACAATACCCTAAATCCCCGATCTGAAACACACAACATTTTATATCACAATTTTCTGTAGAGGTAAGGCTTTCTTTAGGTGATACCAATTATATTGTCATGCTTTACATTTGAAATCAAAAGAAACTACTGAAGAAAATGCGAAATCATTATATTCATATTGGAATATAATTTTGTAATGTTTAAAACGTCTACGATAAAACAATTTATGTGTAAATTAAAAAAGAATGCGTGATTCACCCAAGACAAATAGTACGATTAGTGAAATGTTATGACTACGTTTATGCTTATAATGTTCATATTACAATTATGTTAACAAAATATTAATTTTTTTCTTCTTAAATATTGTGTTCGTTATAAGACAATAAATTGCCTTTATTGAATAGCTTAAAGTGTTTTTAATAAGGAAATAATTTTAGTACAATTCAATGTAATATAATAAGTTTGCATAAAATAATATAATGATTTGGTTAGATCTAATGGAATCACGGATCAAATAGTATAACTAATTATTCATCATTCTTTTCACCATTTTTACTTCAGATTTCAATTAATGTACGCTGTATGTATGTATATATATTTTAGTGATATTAACTGCAAATATCGTAATCAACCAAAAAACACTTTAAATTTTGATTTCATGTCCTAGTTCTTTGTTTTTTCTATAAAATAATTTATTTATTAAATATATACTTTAATAAATTAATTTGTATTAAAATAAATGTTTTAAAAAATTTACAACTTTTTTATCAAATTATTACAAATTAGTATACAGCATGTTAATTTTGAAATAAAAATGTTGAAATGAATAATCACTTATACTTTTTGTTCCATTATCCCATTAAATTTAACCATTATATTATATTATGCTACAGTAAATTCATATGTATGTATTTGTCGGTAACTGTTCTGTTCAACAGATATGTAATTCCTGCCATTATCCAAATAGTTTAAAATATCATGCTTGTACATTTTCTACTCAAAAACATTAAGGTAAGTCTTGTGTCATAAAAGAAAAACCGTCACCAACGAATTTATAAAGATATTTTAACGTAGTCTGTTATTTTTTTACGTTAAATTGTTTTCGTAAAATTGTTACTGTAATAAAAATGTTATACAGGCATTTAATGGAGGCAGATTTGTTTTTAAATTTATAATAAAACTTGATTCCTAAAATATGTCGAAAGAAGTTACATTTAATACATAAAATATAACCGTAGAGGGTTCCTACCTGGGATGCACGGTTTGTCCATATCAACATCTTCAAGTAGATATATGTTTTTGGCAGTTAATGTTTGATGGGCTATTTCCTCACCTGAAGCATCAATTGAAATCGTATCCACTCCAACTCCGACCACTTCTGGCATCGAAGCCAGCTTAGTAGCAGTTTCAGCAGACATACCTGTAAAAGTGTTGTAGTGTTGATTATATTTCAAGACCATTATCTGGGTATTATAGAACATACAGTTTTGGCAATGTTGGTCAGTGAAATACAATTAAAATGCCATTCTAAAGTTTTGACTTCCGATTGCAAAGAGAATATAAGAATACAAATAGATTCTTGAAGTACATATTACGTGCTGATCCAAATATAAAATATCATGAGCATCGAAAGTTTTACCCTATACACTTGATCTAAAATTAACAAAATGACCATAAGGCAGTACAATTCGCACCCCCAGTGGAAGATGGTCGTAGTCCGAAAAACACCTTTCACGCATTTATCATCTGACCTCTGTGCAAAGAACACTTAAGGGGTCTCTGAGCCCCCAAAGCAAGAAACAAACAACAAACGCCTCAAAAAAAAACAAACGCCTAATAAATGCAATAATAATCCAATGACTTATGATGTAGTCATAATGATGAAGTCACAAATATGAATATGAAAAAACTCTCTAGAGGGGAAAAGATTCACCGTTTCTCATAATTTAAAATTAAGATTCAATGTAAAATCACACAATACCTCCAAAATGATTAAACACATTAAACATGAAAACACATAAATCAGTGCAATCTCTCGCCACCATAAACTACGGGAAACGGTTTCAGAACAAAAATATCACGATTTTGTGCTATCTGGTATGATTCTAAAAACCCGAACTATTTTTTTTTTTTACTCCCGCATATAGTTTAATTCACAATCCCAAGTTTGTTCCTTCATAAGTTTCCGTTAAAATATGATTAAGTTCTATTTCTTCCGCCCAAGAGGACATATTAAATTTCCATTTCCTCAATTTTCTCCTCCTTTTGGCACGAATTCCCTCCAAATATCTAATTTACACTCCAAATTTTCAAAACTTTTAACCAAATCCCGTCTTTTCAGCAGTTTATTTACGTACGATTAAATCGATTCGGGAGATGTAATAAAATAATCCGTCGAGGGAGTACTTATCATAATCTTGTGGATCGGAGTCCTCCTTCACTGCGATGTCACCTCGAATCACGGTCTCACACAGGGCCCTATCACTCCCATATAACGTGGTGGAGACCATTACGGTGGCGCGCTCTTCTGCATCACCTTCTTTACAGGAACTAAAACAGGACCTGCTGCCAACGATACTTTAAACGTGCGTGACTGCTGCATGAGTTCGCGGGTCGCAAGCAGGACCATAATGTGACAAAAGATAACGTCTACGTTCGCGTTTTCTTTAGAGGTTTCTTATAAGTAGAGATTATGAATAATTGTACATTTAGAAGACACTTTTCGTATTTCTCACAAATTAGCCAATTTGTGTGTGGGAAAGTTGGCGAGCCTAACCTGCAGCTGCACCCGGCGACACTTGCGCTTCCTATAGTAGCAACCTCGAGCTTTGTCCCCGATTTTGATGGAGAGTTGCCGGGCCCTGGTCTCACAGGCCGCTTGTGTCGGCGGCTTCCGTTCCAGCGTCGAAAAGTAACCGTAAAATGCGTGAGCGCTCTGGCGCGCTGCTTGTGGCCGCAGATCCAAGGCCCGAGGCCTCGCTAGCGGCGCCGACCGCCCGTGGTCCGATGCTCGCACTTCAAAGTTACCCGCACTAATCCACGGTCCGATCACCATCAAATCTTCTACCTCGCACCGAGGCTGCTTTCTGTTATTTTTAGTGGTCCAGCAAGCCGCGATATATCATCACTACTTTCACAAGCTTTGTCGGTTTTGGAAATCCATTGCTTTACGCAATCACCACTAAATAAATCAAACGCCTGCGTGCACTGCCACGAACTCTCGCTAATCTCTCCTCACACCGTGCTGTCTTACGTAGGAATCACCAGGGCCATATAACGTGGTGGTGACCATTACAGTGGCGCGCTCTAGAGCATCACCTTCTTACACAAACTAAAATACGAACTGCCTCGAACCAACGTAATTTAAAACGTGCGTGGGTTCTCTGGACGCAAACACACGCGCTTGATACAAAAGATCGCGCCGCTATTCGCGCTACCTTTTCTTTCATGCGTGTATTATTATGAATAAATGATTTTTAGAAGATAAACACACAATATTTAACTTCTTTTGTAATTTATTTCAGAAATCACTCATATTCAAAATGTATACGTATTTCTTGACCAATTTTTATGAGCGAAAGTTGCCGAGCCTTACCAGCAGCCGTATCCGACGACACTAGCGCATCCTATAGTAGAAATCTCTAGCTCTGTCCCCAATTTTGATGGAGAGTTGTCGGGCTCTGGGTATCACCATCTAACCGTCTCCCCTGGCGTTTCTTTATCTACTACCCCTTCGCTGCCGCCTCACCATCGCAACCTCCCTGGACGACATCGCCGCTTATCAAAGCTCCGTGCTCAGATAGAAGAATACTCACTCCAGATGCGCGAATTTTGAATGCGCAATTCGGGGCAAAAATCCCTTATGGTCATCCAGACATGGATGGGGCAGTATATCACACACACACACACACACACACACAGTAGAATTTTTTTAAACGAAATTCTACTTATGGTTAATTTCGCATTTCACTTTGATTCTAGCTAGACACAATTTGCTTCAATCATTCTCTTCCTTAATCATGCATCATCATTTTTTTGATTGTATTTAAACTAACTAACTCTGTGTTATTCCATATTTGATGAGAAAAAATCCTCACTCCTTACACAACAGAGAAAGAGAGAGCTGAACATTATATGGGCCTCGTAAAGCTACATTTATGAACGCCCAGAAGCAAAGGAACAGACCAACTCAGAAATACGTCAATGGATTTTTTTTATTGGTTGCGTCTTCAATTGACGTCAACACGTCGCAACGCGTCTTCAAGCCCCGCGGGGCGTTGAGCGCTTTGCGCTTTCAGAGTAATCCTCCATTAATATCAGCGCGGGAGTCAGAAATAATCCTCCATTAACATATCCGTCACGTCTCGTCGCAGTCAGTTGTCAAGAGGACCGCCAAGTAGCATCCGCGAACGCGCCCCAGCGTCACTACTCAGCGGCCAGAATTGCGAAGGAATTAGGATTGGGGTAGGGTTTAGGACACTTCACAGGGGTTGGACTAGCCCCTGTGAATCATGCAAACTCGTTTTGTTGTAACAAATTTCACATGGGTTCTACAGGGATTTTACGGGAATCGAACCCGGAACCTCAGTGGTGTGGAGAAAGGCAAGCGACTTAGCCATTGAGGCACGAGAGCATTGCATTGGATCAACGATAACTGGACAAAAAAATTCTAAATGAGGAAAACTGGCTCAGAAGCTAAAGTACATTACAGGACAGGTATATTTACTCCTTTGGAATTAGTATATAAAAATAGTAACTAGTTAATTTATACTATGAAAATAAAACTTTTTTTTTATTTTTTCGATGTCATTATTAATCTAATAGTACAACACCGTTACGACGAATAATTGATGTTGGCAAATGGCGGGGCCAAATTAATTCAAATTTGGCGCCACGCTTCGAACACCTCAGCTTCGCTACTCTTCGAAGACATTTAAGAAGAAAATATCATACATTTAAAACTCCCCGCTTTATTTAATTTTGACCCAAAAAACCGCGAATTCTCTCACAAACAGCAGAAATTCATTTGAGATGAAAGTTCTTTTCAACGGATGTTCAACTTGTTCCAAAAATGACCAATAGATTGCACGACCTCCTGGCCTGCCAGCGACGAAGTTGGCACATATTGTCGATCTTCACGGAACCCATTTTGTTCTCACATAAGACGCGACGAGATCGCATTGTTTGAGAATTTGGAGCTACGAGCATTTTCGTAGCAATCGTGCAGTGAAGCTAAGTAATAAGTGTTTTGGGTCTATGAAAATTTTCGTTTGGTACGTAGGAAAGCAATTCCCAGCACATTAATCCAGACTCTGTGACACTCAAACACCCCGAAACGCGACAAGAAAGTAGCTTGCGCGAACACCAAGCGTAATATTCGAAAGAAAAACGTGTATTTTCATTCAAAGTTAAACATGACAATCAATAAAATATGTGTCGTTTTTTCAGAATTTTCTCGTCTGATGAGAACACAGAAGGCGATGCACAAAACGTTTCTTTCTCAGTTTCTTCAATTGCTCTTTCAATCATCTAAGAATTATTTCGCATTCTCAACATATATATCTTAGAAACATAAAATGACCAATTACCTGGAAAATGCATTTTGAAGAATTTATCTGAAGTTGTGCCTAAAAAGGCAGTGCGGTTGGAATACAATTGAGCCCATCCATAGCTAATGAGCACCATGGCGTTTTGGGGCAATCGGCCATGTTGCCTTATCCATTGGTCGATGTGGTGAGGCTCTAGTCTGAAGGAAACGTTGTTGGCTGTCTCTTCGGAGAAATTCATAAATACCCCTGTCAGCAAACAGTAATTTAGATATTAAAGATTGGTTAAACAGAAGTTGGGGAACGATCAAACATGAACTTTGGAAATGAAAGACTAGTTACTTAAGTTAGTTCCTAAATCCAATTTTGGAATCAATGAATTCAATTAAGGAACAGTTTCTTCAAACTCACTATTAAAATTAACGAACTTCGAGGAAACTATCTCAAAACATCTCTATTTGCAGACCAGAAAAGGTAGTTTTACTGAAATATTATCTAATGAAATGACTAGGTCGTTAATTAAGAGCTCTCCGCGCTCATACTATTGTGGCATCAGTTTGGTCGTCAGAAAGTGACTCTTTTTCCATAATGTTTTTCGCTCTGACGAGCACTCTTTGGCCCACGTTGGCAACACTGGATTTGTTGAAACACTGCCTAGGATAAAGCATCGCCCGAAAGTGAACACAACTGAAAGGCTAAGTCGTCTTCCAATCTTTAATTTTCAAAATAAATTCTATTTGTTCAATGAATTAAAAGGTAGCATAGAAACATTTTTTACCGTTAGAAATAAGTCTTTCTACTGGTATCTCATCCACAGTCCATCCATCCTTGTTAAAATGAAAAGGAGCATCCAAATGAGTGCCAGTATGTTCTCCTACACAGAAGTCTCTACTTTGAGCCCTGAAGCAAATAACAGTAAAATACATTTTTCAAAAATACACGTAGTAAATATACGAAACTATAAGAAAATACATTATTATTATTATTATTATTATTATTATTATTATTATTATTATTATTATTATTATTATTATTATTATTATTATTATTATTATTATTATTATTAATATTATTATTATTATTATTTTCACAAACAGAAATTAAATTAATGAAACTAAGATGGCTGAGATCGCTAAGGCAGTAGTTCCCTAGCGGTCTCAGACCAGAAGATCTCGGGTTCGAGTACCGCCTCGGGCACTGGTGTATTTGTGGTATATGTATGTGTGTGTCGCTCTCTCACCCCTCAATATCATCATAATTTCATCTTTCATACCTCCAAGGCTAACAAGCCTGGGGGATAAAAATCGAATCCAGCTAAATGCTGATCTCCTGATAAAGATTACATCTCACTGCCACCAAGATAATGTTTCTGAGCACCAGTAAATGCAGGTGAATGTGCGCGTGGTCTATGTTGACCTATTTGCGAGCAAAAAAAGAAAACTGAAATTTGTATTTCTATTAATCGTCAAAATATCTTTACATTAACATAAGTTTCGCGAAATGTAAGTTTTCGTAGGTATTATTAGTAATAAATTTAAACACGTTTTCAACCACGCAAAATATTGTTTTTCTTAATTTCTATCAATTATTGTAATTACATATATTTTAAATACGCCGACACTTTGCTGCTATTAAGAGCCAAAAGTCGTGCTGATGAAATGGTAGGATCATTCTGATGGAATATTGCAAATTTTCTGTGGATGTTGGCGTGTGAATAAAAAATAACGCAATGAAGACGGGATATGAAAAACATAACTTCAACTACTTTAGGTAATACTGTGCTATTGAATATTTTGCAGTACACAGACGCATTTGGAGAATAAGCTCGGCACAATTTTCAGGTTTAATTTGCCTCTAAACAAACTATATAAACAATATGTAGAACAAAACATTCAGGTCTAGGCCTCTGCCCAAATTTTCTCCACCATAAGTCGTAAGATTTTGGGGTATATTTGAAGGGCCATGTTTTCTAAACCAATAAAGATAGAAGCAAGATTTTTTTATTTTAAAACAATAACCTTGTTCTTTTATATGCAGTTCCAACTTTTTTGTTTATATTGATAGTTTATAAGATTTTTTCACATACATAACATAAGAAATTGAGTCCAAAAATTTTAACATGTTTATTTTAATTAAATTCGTAAAAACTCAGTTAATTTTAGAACTTTATACAAAACATTGCATTTGTGTCTATTGCCGTAACGAAGAACACATTACTTTTTATTCACAATAATTGGCATTAGAGAGGTAATTTAGTATTCAGTGAAGTATATGGTGTAGTAACAGTGTTCCTGAGGCATCAATGCTGTGGGCATGTTATGTTCATAGTGTGTTCCAAAGTTATTTATTTCCATCTAAATTGCAGCAGACACAATCTAACGGTGTAATCAGGTTTCTTATTGATATAAAAATCTCCATGAAAAGTCAGCGAACGGGAAAATGGTGTGATATAAGCAAATATAGAGTATAAACTGCGCGCACGTAGATTTGTCGGATGTCGTAAATTAAGGCGACCTGTCGGCGTATGTAGATTCTACAGCCAGCGACCTGAATGAGAAAGAAAAATTTTGAGCTTACCAGCTGCGAATACTCAGTGGTAGCGTTGCCGTTGGCAATGCAGTGCCACTGACTGGGAGGTCCAAGAGTTTGAGTCCTGACGGTGGCGGATTACCTCAACTATTTACTTTGAGTTATTTACAGTGGCGCCGCAAAGTCACAAGCTGGAAGAAGCGGGAGGCATTGTCATCCTATCGGTACCAATACCAAATACAAAAAATGGATGACAGTGTCACCCTCTTCGTTCAGCTTGGGGCCTTGAGACACCACTGTGTATTAAGCGGAGTGTAGCTAGGCCTAAGTAAAATAATGTCTAGCAACCGGCTATTCTCAATGGTTATTTAGCGTGTTTTCTCCGACAAATATTAGAGGTTTTCCGGATCAATATCTTAACAAATTGGTCTGTGGTGCGTTCTTCCCTTCCTCATCTTTGTGGCATCCTCTTCCATTACAAACACACACTTGCACTGACATGCACAACTTACACATAAAGGTTAAGAGGTCATTATGAGCTAGATCGGCCCCGGATCTCACGTAATAGCGAGAGACGAACACCGCCACTTCCCTGAATGCACTGTACTTATGATGATAAGGACTAGAGTAGTTTACCGTTCCTTTAACAATACATAATCAATCAATAATTAGCACTTTGCCTACTTTTTCCACTCAGAATGAACACAAGCTTCTTGGCGTTGTGGTACAAGAGAAATCGTTGATAAACTGCTGCGCTTTTTCCAGCGAAATGACAAGGAAAATATTATGATCACATTGTGAAAACCCAATGTTTTACACCGAAAAAGACTTGTTGGAATGTGTTGTGGAACATTTAAAAGTTTTCGCATGGTCTAACTGAAGTTCTGTTATGGAGAAAGAAAAACGTGACCAGGAGCATATTAAGTGTAAACAGAGTTTTTGTATGTTTCGTTCTAAATGGTAGTGTATTCACAAATATTGATCTGCATATCCTATAATTATATTGTTCCATAATAATATAATTATTAAATAAATATTACTAATATAAAGTCATTATGACTCCAACATGATATGGAATCATGATAATATAGAGTTATCAACGTACTTTGCCGCCATAGTTGGAGGCAAAATCAATTTAGCGTGGTCACGTAAATGGTGTAGTGTGCAAGAAAAGTCTTCCTTCCTATGATGAATTTTACGCCTAACCATTTTTGGATACCACGCATGCGCAGAGGCTGAAAAGTGGGCTAATAGAGTATATGCTATTGTGCTTCACGCTGTGAAAGAACTTTGTAATGCTTACTAAAGCGAATTACGAAATTTGGCCAATGAGCTAAAATCGTTCGCCATTTGATGTTCAAATCTTACGTGATATTCCCAGGAAAGGTCATCTCCGAGAAGTTCCCAGGAACAAAAGGCTTCGTGACAGCGACAGACTCCGTATCCAACACTCGCGTCAAATCGACAGGGTTTCGTAGCAAACAGTTTCTCTCAGGAACAGCGAACGCCCACACAGATGGAACTGCAAGAATCGAAAGCAAAACTAACATCGTGATTGACGCTCAAGAAAAATGTGACCTTAGCTTCACTGAAATGCACCGCTTCTTATGCTCTATCGAAGGGCGTAATTATGTGATCAAAGAGAAGACTTTCTTGTTTCCTAATGCGTTTTTCCAATGAACGATAATGTATCTGATGACTTTAATGAAGAGCAAGGTTTGCTCATTCTTCGAAATTAAGAAAAATAAAAATTTATTATCATTCTTGTTCTCTGACGCAGCTGTTAAAGCAATCATATAGTATTTCTTAAAGCAGCTTTAAAAGGGCAGGTGTTAACCTTCAGTTTGTACTTCGCTGACAGTAATCTACGTCCCAACAACTTTTTTACATTTTATTTTCTATTTGATTGACAATTTTGCTTTGTGAGGGTGTTATATATTTTAATAATATTTAACTCTTCGGATTGACCGTCTTAAGACTCATATATTGTATACTTTTTTGCATTATTATTATTATTATTATTATTATTATTATTATTATTATTATTATTATTATTATTATTACAACAATGCTATTTACTGAATTAACGATTTATAAAGTGTTTAAAACTGTAATAGTGAATCCTTTGGCGATCTAAATAAGTTTTTCCAAAACCACCGCCGTCAGTTGCTCAAGGGGGATTTGTGAAAGACGGGTGAAAGTTTTAATTGAGGAATCGTTCAAGTCATTACTTACTTCAATGGAAATAATTTTGAGCTGTGACGAGAAGAGAGAGAGAAGAGAAAAGAGAGAAGGGGGAAATGAGAGAGGGGAGAAAGAGGTGGGTAAAAGAAATAAAGAGAGGGAGCGTGAGAGGGAAAGAAGAGAGGCAAAAGAGAGAGAGAGTAGGGGGGGAATAAGCTGAAAAGAGAGGGGAAAAGAAAGGGAAGATGAGAGGGAATAGAGCAGGAAAAGGAAGTTAATGAAAAGAGGGAGTGATTAAAGAGAAAAAGAGATTGAAAAAGATATAGGGAAAAGAGGGAGAGAAAAAAAGAGGAAAAAGGGGAAGGTGAAAAGAGATATGGGGTTAAAGGGGGAGAGGAGACGAAGAGAGAGAGGAAGAAAAAAAGAGGGAAATGGGAAAGATAAAAAGAGAACAGAGGTTAAAGGGAGAGAGACGGAAAGGGAAGGAGTTGAAGAAGAGAAATGGTAGGGAAAAGAGGAGGAAAGAGAGCATGGAAGAGAGTGAAAGGGAAAAGAAAAGGGGAAAAAGATAGAGAAGCGAGAAAGAGAGATGGGAAATGAAGGAGGGGAAGATACAAAAAGTGGTAGCGTAGAGGGGAAAGGGAAAGCAGGGAAGAGAGAGAAGGGGGAAATGAGAGAGTGGGGAAGAGGAAGACGGGAAAACAGAAGGAAAAAGTGAGAGGGAAAAGAAAGGGAAATTAAAGGGAAAAAAGAGTGAAGGAAAAGAGAGAGGCGGGGTAAGAGAGAGGGAAATAGAATAATGGTAAAGAGAGATTGAGCAGAGACAGCAGGAGAATGTTTGCCGGGTTCTGCTAGTAGAATATATTTCCTATTATTCGCTATTTTTTGTTACTATGGATATCAGTTAGAATTCTTTAAGCGTTTTACGTTCGCACTAATTCTTTGCTGTATCATTTTAACCCCGACTGTCAGCAAAAATGTTAGGGGCTGTGGACTGATGAGACTTCAATTATTTCATGTGCAATTGTTTAATGGCATGTACTGTGAATCTTTCTACGTTTTCGAATAATTATTAAATCTAATTTGTTACGTTACATACTCTCTAATTTCATCTGATCATTTCACCTATCGAAGTCAGATTCATTCTTAATGTTTTGAAGGTTTAAGTTCGGTGATCCTCCAATATTTTATCTATTTCTTTGTTTCCTGAGCAACTGGAATTTTATGTGGGAATAAATAAGCCTACAGTCCACCTTGCAACTTACTTGTGCTCTTCATCTGTTATCTCTCCAGATCTTATGGATTGTTCTAATACCTATCTCAACGTGACTAAAAATATGAAAAAATATACAATAAGCACTAAAATAAATATACAGAACAGTAGCAGCCTTTTTCAAAGTACATTCATTCATACGTTGCTTTACTGAAGAATAAGGGTACACATAGTATTCACTGTTTTCCTCTGGCACAGAACTCCATAATAGTAGAAAAAAACAAACCAACAGTGTTTTGAGCTTTGACATAAGAAAAATGAACTTTTGTTCATTTTCGTTTGAATATTTTTCGTCTAAGTTTAAGAATTTTAGAAAATTAAGAAAATAAAAAAAAATGTTTTTACAGTATACACTACTTTCTTATTTTATATTTTTTTAATTCGAAAAGTTCATGTTAATTTGGGGGGGGAAGACGGACAGACGGACAGACAGACGGATAGACGGACAGACGGAAGGACGATCAGACGGGCGAACCGACATACAGACGGATAGACAGACGGACGAACAGACGGACGGACGGACGGACGGACGGACAGACGGACGGACGGACGAACAGACGGACGGACAGTCGGACGAACAGACGGACGGACGAACAGACGGACGGACAGACGGACGGACGAACAGACAGACAGACAGACGGACGGACAGACGGACTAACGGACGAACAGACAGACAGAGACAGTCAGACAGACAGACGGACGGACAGACAGACAGACAGATCGACAGACCAACAGACAGAAAGACAGACAGACCGACGGACAGTCGGACCGACGGACAGACAGACCGACGGACAGACAGACCGACGGACAGACGGACGGATGGACGGACAGACGGACGGAGAGACGGACGAACTGACAGACGGAGGGAGAGACGGACGGAGAGACGGACGTTTAAGAAAACACATTATCGGTATCTGGGTAGCGCAAAACGTGTATTTCCGTTGAAATCTCGAAATCGATTTTTCGCAGCGTTGCATAACTTTCCCTGTACTACGTACTATATTACTCCGTATATACGTACGAAATGAGAGAGTGGGGAAGAGGAAGACGGGAAAACAGAAGGAAAAAGTGAGAGGGAAAAGAAAGGGAAATTAAAGGGAAAAAAGAGTGAAGGAAAAGAGAGAGGCGGGGTAAGAGAGAGGGAAATAGAAAGATGGTAAAGAGAGATTGAGCAGAGACAGCAGGAGAATGTTTGCCGGGTTCTGCTAGTAGAATATATTTCCTATTATTCGCTATTTTTTGTTACTATGGATATCAGTTAGAATTCTTTAAGCGTTTTACGTTCGCACTAATTTTTTGCTGTATCATTTTAACCCCGACTGTCAGCAAAAACGTAGTAGAATACTTTCCCGTATACGGGAAAGTTAAAGTAATGAAGTGCAAAGAAAATCTACGTCCTTATTTAAATCAGTAAGTTTTTAAAAACCGCTAAGGCTTCAGTAGTTGAGAAATGTAAATGAACATCAATAGCGGATCACAATGAATTATGAAGTTATATTTTGCATTTCTAATTTTAAGTTGTTCGTAGTTAAAAGTATATGATTAGTGAAGTTATTTTCCCTATTTTAAAACATCGATGCAATCCCTCATGAAATATAAGAATTCTTGAACTATAACTATTAAACCAGTAAAACTCAATAATGTAATAAATTGTTTCGAAAAACGTAACAGGAAAGTATACAAAAAGATTAGAATTGGATTAAATTGTATGAAGTAAATATCGAAGCCGATTTTTAATATTTTATGTAAAAATATAAAACATAACTTGTTAACCAATCTGCTTTCTTACTGGTTCAGAAAGAAAACTATGTTCCTTCCATTAAAATATAAGATTACGGCTACACTTCCATTAACATACATTAGTTTTAACAGTAAACAAGATGTGCGTTTTTTAATGAAGCATTGCTATCTTCAAAAGCTATTTATATTATCGTAAGTGTCAGGATAGCATACACAGGAATTGCCCCGAATAAAGAATATTATCAGCCATCTCGTTTTCTTATTGTAATCGGTTCTTAAAAATTAGTCCTTCACATACAATCATCTCATTTTTTTAAAGATACTAGTAATTTTCTCGTATTTTTGCTTGAAATAAAGGTAGTTTATTTGTTTTAAAAAAACGCACATTTTTTTTAATTTTTCCCTCGAATAAAGAAAATAACACATAAAATGACACATTTTATTGTTATATATGCCGCCAATTGTTTGGATACAACAGGTACATATAGCAGTTTGCGTATCTGGTACCCTAACAACACCTCCTTCTAAACAGCTGAAAAGGAAAAGGTCTTTACCAATTGCCTACCTTAACCAACCTTATGAAGTTTAACATACCTATATGTGTGATATGACTGTAGAATGTAGAAGGCAGAGTACAAGAGGCTGTTCAGAAGACGTTGATCCGCGGAACTGCTTGTATTCGTGTGGCGCGCAAATTTGTTGTCTGGTGGCTCATTCACTACTTCAGACGAACTTCATAATTCGTTATTGTTATGTGAACCTAACTAAGTGGCAAAACAACTTGAATTTCACTAACATTAAAGTCTTCCAAATAGCTATTAACTTATAATAAAATCCGTAATTTGTAGGAAACTATTAACACGTTATGAAAAAGCCACAGTAACTCTCTTAGATGTACACCAATTTCTCATCTGATGGTAGGTTTTTTCATAAATAACTTAGGTATTTTGAATAATAAATTACATACTGCAGCAGTCTCTGATTTGAACAACTCTTTTGGAATGTCAGCATTGCTTTTAACCATTTTAAATTTAGTAATTGTAACGACGATGTACCAGTTACACAATAGAAACTCGTATGAAACAATTCCAACCTACAACTACCTTATGATGCGAAACCATGGCTACAAACGTTAACGAAGGTGGGGGTTCCTTCTGAATAAACCATGACGAGTGAAGATGAATCAAATGGGTTGTAATAGAAGCAATTTTTATAGGGTCGTAGAAAAATAGTTATTTATTCACCAAGAGCGTAATAAGGGCTCTAATGAACGAAGCGTTGACAAAACGTTCGGGGACGGGTTTTAGTCAGTGGCCCGATATTGTTAAGACCAATTAACGCCCGAGGTACATGCATAATTTTATTCTTTTTACCTCATTTTATTAATTCAAATTTACTTACTAATTAACTAACTGTTAACTTCCTTGTTATCAATTGAGCAAAAAACAATAACTTCACACACTTTACACTAAATAACTATTTTTAATATGTATATTTTTTTTCACTGTTGCTTTGAAAACGACAGATAGAGATTCAACATTACATAGCACATTAAAAGCTGCGTATGCATGCAAAGGTGTGCTTTAGTTATATTATTGGTTTTATCAAATGATTATATTTCAAAACTGGGTTGATCTGAATTTGACGGTGGTACAGTTTAGTAAATACGTTAATAAACTGAACACCTTGTCAATAAATGAATGGTCTACGCGATGTTCAGGGTTATGCAAAGGTGCTCTCTGCCTTCTCCAAGGGAGCTGGAGGAGCTGGAGGAGCTGGAGGATATTATTTAGTATGAGAAGGTCTGTGCCATTATAGAGCACCACTAGTAGCTATATTTATTTTCACTGGGTTTATTCGTTCTCGTTTCACAATAATGTTTACAGATATTCCAATTTCTTTATATGTTTTACATACTTCTTTATCATCCTCTACTACTGCATAACCAGGACAAATTCTTTTAATTACCAGCTTTACTTTTAGTTCTCATGGAACTATCTACGTCGGCTTAGAAACTTCAAAATCGTATTCTGGTAGATTTCAATATTCTTTATTTCAATATTCCACCCTCTGGAACGATAATAACTCGGGCTGGGGTACCGGTTCCATTTACCAGTTTTATGGGCATTGAAAATACTCTGAATCCTCGGTCTGAAATACAAAATATTTTATATCATAATCTTCGGATGTTACGCTTTTTTAGTCATACCAATTAAATTTTAATGTTTTACGTTTAAAAAGAAAACTAAGCAAAAACCTTACAAAATAAATTGACAAAAAATTCAATACTTTGTATACATTAATTTTATACATACATTTTAATAAAAATACTATTTTTTATTGGAAAGGTTCCTAAATAATATATATTGAACCCTCGTACCATATCTGTTTTTTGGTACCCATCATCATTAATTTATTAAATTTTCCTGAATACGTGCAGGATAATTGCCATCATTTAGATATTCCTTCGTGCACTTATTAAGCAGGTACCAAGCCTTTTTCACATATTTTCCAAATTTTATTAGACAGTTATTAATTTTTTTGTTACATGAGTCTGGTTTGATCTAAGATAATGTTATTTTCCCCATTCTCACTTGAAATATCTGGTCATGAACTTCAAACACTGTGTCTGATATTGACAATATTTGATTTATCTGGAAATTAATTTTACAAATTATTATAAATATTTATGGAGCATGTATCAAGAATTCGGGTTATGCACGGGAGACGTTACTCTATATGAAATATTTAAAACGATTAAATTATACTTATTATGTTACTGAAAATCACTTTCAAGTGTATATTTTTATAAAAACAAATATTTACACTCAGTACATTACCGTACACATTCGCGTTAACCATTTCCAATTGTCAGTGAACCTTGGGGTCCAAAAAGATCCCAGGTATATTACTTGATTGTAAATTGCAGATATGGTACGAGGGTATAAAACAAAAACTAGCCTTTATTTAATAGTATGTTTAATGAGATAATAATTTCAGTAAAATAATTCAATGTAAATAATTAATTTATTTAAAAATGTTAAATTTAATGGAATTGTGAAAAAGTAGTAAAACTTATTATTTTTTTATTCTTTTTGAAATTTTTTCCAAAATTAATTATAATATGTATTGTTTTACATTGTTAAGTCTATACTGGTCATCTTCTGATATATCAATGTTATCCATATGAATATTATCGTTCATATGTATATAACTGCTCTTCTTTGCAAAGAGACCGTAATTCCTGCCATTAACAAAATTGCCTAATATATTATGGTTGAACATTTAACATTCCAAAACTTGGTGCGTCTTGTGTGTCACAAGAGAAGAACCGTCACCAACAAATTTATAGATTTTTTTATTTACATATTATTTTACAGTGAATTATTTCCTAATTATTACTTTATTAGAAAATTGTAAAAATATATTTTAAAAAATCCACATTTAATAGCGGCATATTTTAATTTTATAATAAAAAATTAATTCCTGAATTTGTTCCAAGAAAATATGGAATGTTTTCATCAGACAGCTCCTACCTGGGATGCAAGGTTTGTCCATGTCAACATCTTCCAGCAGATATATGTTTTTGGCCGTTAGTATTTGATGGGCTTTTCCAGACCCCGAAGCATCAATTGAAATCGTATCGACTCCGACACCGACCACTTCTGGCATCGAGGCAAGCTTAGTGGCTGTATCGGGAGACATACCTGCGCAAAGTATTTTAGTGTTGATTAACATTCAAGTCTGCTGTCGGTATAGAAGAAAATGCAATTATTGATGTATACAGTTCTGATTTTAGGTATCCTCAATGCAATATAATGTATGAAAAGAAATTGAATCTTAAAGTACTAACTACGTGCTCATCCGATTATGGAATACCATGATCATTAAAAGTTTTACCGAATACGCATTAACTGAATATAACAAAATTACTACAGTGCAATGTAAACTTTCTATAACAAAGGTTTTTGTGACGAAAAGTTCCCTTAATTCTTCTCAATCAATTTATACACATTCTTCAAGTAAAGGAAACAAAGAATGTAATCGCTCTTTGAGTTTTGTTATTTGAGTTTACCCTAAATCAGAATATTTGGCTTTTGAGTGACACCAAAGAAATACAAAGCATTGGTATATTGTTATATATGATTTTTCGTATGTATTTGGAAAAAAATTATTAAAACAAAGCAGTTATTTGGAAAAAGCTTAACCGAGGGCAATTCAAGTGTTTCTAAGTAAAAAAATGTCACAAGATAAGAGTAATATGTGCGCCCTTGTTTGATATTTCGTTGCAGTATTCTGTACGCAGACCACATTGCAAATGTGAGTTTTTCAATTTTCTTTGCGATGAATTTTCAATACATCAATCCACTTTCTACCGTTCTCTCTATATTTTTTCGTCGTACACTTCATCATCACAAGAACATAATCATTTCTAAATTCCTCGTTCAATGAAATAATCTCCATATCCGAATGGACATTGTGTGTATATAATTTGAAAGTATTCGTCTTTAGTCATGGATTATCTTTTTGGGAAGAATCAATAAACGGAATTCGAGTGCAAAAACGTTGTTTCTATATTACTGAATTACTTTTATATTATTTTTTTATTATTTTCTAAAATATATACGATTATATGACTTTTCCTATCAGTTTTTGTGTTTTAACGTTAACAAATTTCTAAAAATATGAAATGATTTGTTTGTGTTACCAACACTCAAAGTACACAGTTACTAGGGCATTTCGAATAAATCGCGATTGGAGTTTTCGTAAAACACTAAATATGTATGACGTAATAATAGTATGATCTATGTTTCTTCAGAAACCTTTTATTGGGCTCAAGAATCCCTACTTTACTTACTTATGTACCATACATAGTAGAAATAGGAATAAAGGTACGAAGAAACTTGGTTCACAACTTTTGAAAACTATAAATGTCCGCTCCCAAATACAAGGAATTGTATTTCCTTCGGCAAACGAACTAAATTTAGTATTGTATAGCTTTGGAGACAAAATAACAGCTTCCTACTCTTTCCGCAATAAGGTAAAAGAGAGATCAACTTGCCGTGAGCCTATTGAAGCTACTTTTATTTAAGTCTAGGAGCAAAGGACGGACGGGGCTATTTCAGCATTTTGTTAACGAATCAACAAAGACTGATCACAAAACTTGAACGAGATGGGGGATAATTGATTCAGAAGCTGAAGTACAGAACAGTACATCTACTCTTTTAGAATTAGTACAACCGGAAGGGAGTCGCGGCGCTCAGTGGCCTCTACACCAGAGTGGCTGAGTTCTGCGCACGCCCTCCTGTCAACCGTTGACGCTGTGAATGCCCGCCGATCTTGCACGCTACGGTTGAATCGCGGGCTGTGGCGATAGGAGCGGAAGCTGAGGGTCTCGCACTGGTAACGGAAGCTTCAGCGGAGAAGTGTGTGATGGCGGAGACGGCGGAGACGGCGGAGACGGCGGAGACGGCGGAGACGGCGGAGACGGCGGAGACGGCGGAGACGGCGGAGACGGCGGAGACGGCGGAGACGGCGGAGACGGCGGAGACGGCGGAGACGGCGGAGACGGCGGAGACGGCGGAGACGGCGGAGACGGCGGAGACGGCGGAGACGGCGGAGACGACGGAGACGACGGAGACGACGGAGACGACGGAGACGACGGAGACGACGGAGACGACGGAGACGACGGAGACGACGGAGACGACGGAGACGACGGAGACGACGGAGACGACGGAGACGACGGAGACGACGGAGACGACGGAGACGACGGAGACGACGGAGACGACGGAGACGACGGAGACGACGGAGACGACGGAGACGACGGAGACGACGGAGACGACGGAGACGACGGAGACGACGGAGACGACGGAGACGACGGAGACGACGGAGACGACGGAGACGACGGAGACGACGGAGACGACGGAGACGACGGAGACGACGGAGACGACGGAGACGACGGAGACGACGGAGACGACGGAGACGACGGAGACGACGGAGACGACGGAGACGACGGAGACGACGGAGACGACGGAGACGACGGAGACGACGGAGACGACGGAGACGACGGAGACGACGGAGACGACGGAGACGACGGAGACGACGGAGACGACGGAGACGACGGAGACGACGGAGACGACGGAGACGACGGAGACGACGGAGACGACGGAGACGACGGAGACGACGGAGACGACGGAGACGACGGAGACGACGGAGACGACGGAGACGACGGAGACGACGGAGACGACGGAGACGACGGAGACGACGGAGACGACGGAGACGACGGAGACGACGGAGACGACGGAGACGACGGAGACGACGGAGACGACGGAGACGACGGAGACGACGGAGACGACGGAGACGACGGAGACGACGGAGACGACGGAGACGACGGAGACGACGGAGACGACGGAGACGACGGAGACGACGGAGACGACGGAGACGACGGAGACGACGGAGACGACGGAGACGACGGAGACGACGGAGACGACGGAGACGACGGAGACGACGGAGACGACGGAGACGACGGAGACGACGGAGACGACGGAGACGACGGAGACGACGGAGACGACGGAGACGACGGAGACGACGGCGACGGCGGCGACGGCGGCGACGGCGGCGTCGGCGGCGTCGGCGGCGTCGGCGGCGACGGCGGTGACGGCGGTGACGGCGGCGGCGGAGACGGCGGCGACGGCAGCGGCGTCGGCGGCGACGGCGGAAACGGCGGCGGCGACGGGATATGTTCAGGTGAGAATTGGCTTTCTAAGATTGTTGCAGGTAAACTGTCGAAGTATAGTTAATAAAACCATTGAGTTTTGGAACCTAGTTGATTCGTGCGATGCCGATATAGTGATAGGGACAGAATCGTGGTTATCAGATGACGTAGCTAATTCTGAAATCTTACGCTCCGGCTATAAATTATATCGAAGATATAGAAAAACAAGAGGCGGTGGAGTTTTTCTCTGCGTTAAGACAGCGTTATATGTTAGAAATAGTTGGTTTAGTAACAACCTGGAAATTTTAGGAATGGAAATTGACGTACTAGGAAATCCCGTGGAAATTATTGCTTGTTATAGGCCGCCAAACGATGGTTATGAAATTTTAGATGAAATCGGTGATAGGCTGGAAAACAGAAACGGTCGGTCTATTCTTCTCGCTGGCGACTTAAACCTTCCCGAAGCTAATTGGAAAGGAGAGGTGTGCGACAGGAAACTTCAAACGCGCGTCAATCGTCTGGTATGGGAGCAGGGATTAACGCAAGTAGTCGACAAACCCACGCGGCAGGGAGCAATTTTAGACATTTTCCTTGTTTATCCAGCAGAAATGTTCCTTTCCTGCGACGTCTTTCAGGGAATTAGCGACCACAAAGCAGTGATGGTAGAAGTGCAGGTAAATGTAATTAAGCGACCTAAGGCAAAAGGAACGATAGTCAGGCAATATAGAAAAGCGAACATTGAAGGACTACGTAGTTTCTTAAGAGAAAAATACAATCATTTTCTAAGAACAGAAGGGGGAATAGAGGAGCAATGGGGAGCTTTTAAAACAATCGTAGAAACTGCTTTAGATACGTATGTTCCTTCCAAAATACTGAAAAGTAATTGTGATCCTGAATATTTTAACGGGGCAATACGACGTTCAAAGAGAAAAGTTAGGCTAGCATTTAATAGGAGACATCGCAGCATTGCTGACATGATAACGTTCAAAAAAGACTACAAGGAATTAAAAAAAGAAAAGAAAATTGCTCATGAATTATTTTTAAGAAACATGTTGGAGACGGGACGAAATAATTGGTCAAGCTTTTACAAATATGTCCGCAGACGCCGGGGGAATAAGGAAGAAATTCAGAAAATTCGAGTCGCAGATAACGAGCCACTGCACGACGACCAAGCAAAAGCAAATGCGTTCAACGCGTATTTCGTATCGGTATTCAAACCAGAACGGACGCAGGAGCAAGTTCATTATTTTCCATCAGAAAACCAATTCAAACTCCACGCATGGGAACTCCGCAATCGTATAAAATCACTGTAAAACGGTAAATCACGCGGGCCAGACGGTATCTCGACAGATTTTATTAAACTCGGTGGTGAGGCAATATTGCCCTATTTGTTAAGATTATTCAATATTTCCATTAATAATGCAAGTTTACCAGACGATTGGAAGGCAGCTATAGTGGTTCCAATTTTCAAAAATGATGATAAAACAAAAGTATGTATTTATAGACCTGTATCCCTCACTTCAGTAGTATGCAAAATAATGGAGCATTTAATAGCCGGGTACATTCGTCGCGAATGGGAGAAAGCGAACTGGATTTTCCACGGACAGCATGGGTTTAGAAGTGAACATTCGTGCGAAAGTCAAATTGTTTCTCTTTTTCAAGATCTAGCTGACGTAGTTGACGCGGGTGGGAGGGTGGATGCAGTAGTAATCGACTTCGCGAAAGCATTCGACGTGGTACCGCATAATTTACTTATTAGGAAAGTATTAACCTCAGGAGTTGACGCTAGAGTTGTGAGGTGGATAAGCGAATTTCTTAGGGACAGGAAACAAAAAGTTCGAATTGGCAATCAGTTTTCGACTACGGGAAATGTTACTTCAGAGGTTCCACAGGGAAGTGTTAGGGCCATTACTCTTCTTAGCGTACGTGAACGATCTCCATGTGAACATACAATCAAAGGTGCGTTTATTTGCAGACGATTGTGTTATATACCGAAAAATCAAAGATAGCGCTGACGAACAAATATTACAGCAGGATTTAGAGCATTTACGTGATTGGGCTGAAAAAAATGACATGGGAATTAATGGATCTAAAAGCAAAACAATAACGTTCGGGCGGGGACGAAATTATGAGGAACCAGACTATCGTTTAGGTGAGGTAATCATCCCAAGAGTCTCATCTTGCAAGTATTTAGGCATTCATCTAGATAGTAAATTAGGGTGGGAGGTGCATATAAATCAGACAGTAAGAAAAGCGTGGAAGTCTTTGCATTTTGTAATGCGAATACTAAAGAAAAGTTCTGCAAACGCCAAAGAATTAGCATATCTTACGCTGGTTCGCCCTCTCATGGAATACGGAGTTGTGTGTTGGGATCCATACAGAAAGGCGCACCGGAAAAATCTAGATAGAATACAGAGAAAAGCGAATAAGTTTACCTATAGAAGTAACGTAACAAAAAAGTCATGGGAACATCTAGAAACGAAAAGAACAAAGGCGAGGCTTTGCGCTCTTTATAAATCGTACGTAGGTCAACCAGCTTGGAAGGAAATTCAGATTAGACTAGAAAAACCAAATTATTTCGGCCGAAGCGATCACACCCACAAAATTCGAGCAAGGAAACAAAATTCAGATCTTGGGAAGTTTTCCTTTTGTAACAGAACAATTAGAGATTGGAACAGTTTACCTGCAGCAGTTTTCAAAGCTTTTCCTCTCAGTGTCCGAAGTTTTAGAAATAAGTTAGAACAAGATAACAGTAACTGATATTAAATGAGTAAGTGTTGTGTAGTGCGGTGTAGTGCTGTGAAGTGATGGTCAGTGTAATTCAAAGCAAAAAAGTGTAATGTAGTGAAGTGTAGTGAAGTGAAGTGCGGTGAACGCGATCAATGCTCTTTTCAATGCTGCTTTTCGTCTTGTACTGTATTGTACGGTTTTATTATTATTATTATTATTATTATTATTATTATTATTATTATTATTATTATTATTATTATTATTATTATTATTATTATTATTATTATTATTATTATTATTATTATTATTATTATTATTATATTATTATTATATTATTATTATTATTAATGTAAGTGTTGTAATTTTTGCAATTATTGTCACTTAACTGCCACCGGGTCATACCCATTTGCAGTTCTAATAAATCTATCTATCTATCTATCTACACAATGTAATGTAATGATGACAACTAATTAATTTATATTACTGAAATAAATTCCATTTTTGTTTTTTAGATGTCATTATGATCTAATTATCCAGAAATAGTTATTATGCATGTCTCATTTAAATAAAAAGTGATTATTTACCTGGATAAACCATGTCGGTGAATTTATCTGTAGTTGTGCCAGTAAAAGCTGTGCGATTCCAATACAACTGCGACCAACCATAGCTAATGAGTACCATGGCGTTGTGGGGGAATCGACCGTGTTGCTTTATCCACTGGTCGATGTGGTCAGGTTGCAGTCTGAAGGAAACGTTGTTAGCTGTCTCTTGGGAAAAGTTCATAAATATCCCTGTCCGGAAAGGATAATTTATAAATTAGATATTGATTAAATAGTAATCGAGGAGCGAGCATAAATGAACTTTGAAAATTTAAGCCTAGTTACTATAGTTGAGTCTAGTTTTTGAATCAAGAATTTGAAATAAGGACCAGTTATTAGCAATTCATTAGTAAATTAAAGGAATTCCAGAAAACGTCTCAAATTTGTAGCGAAGAAAATGCAGTTTTAATAAAATGTTATTTACTGAAATGGCCAAGTCATTGACAAATAGGTCTCTTCGTCGTAGGTAGCGTTGCGGCATCATTTAGATCGTCACAAAGCGATTTTCTTGAACTTAAACCTTCCTGGACCACAGTACATGTATATACAGTACAGTATGTATACTGTAGCTGGACCATTACTGTTTCCCTCAACAGAAGAACACACTTTCCCAACCGAAATGTTGGCAACACTGTCTACGACAAAGCATCCCCCGACAGTGAAGGCAACTGAATGGCTCAGCTAATATTCAATCTTTAATTTTCGAAAGTAATTATATTAGTGTTTGGCAGTAAAGGTATACACAGTAGCGATTTTTTACCGTTAGAAATAAGTCTTTCTAGTGGTATCTCTTCGACAGTCCATCCGTCTTTGTTGAAATGAAAGGGAGCATCCAAGTGAGTGCCAGTGTGTTCTCCTACACAGAAGTCATTAATTCGATACCTGAAGCAAATAACAGAATTTTTTTTAAAAAATACGACAATACTTATAAAGGAAACAAAATAAGAAAATACATTATTATCACTACCAAAGACTAAAATTAAATTACATAAAGTAAGAAAAATTACTCGAATTTCTATTTGTATTAATCCTAAAAATACCTTTACATTTAAAAATGTTTCGTGAATATAAAAACATGAAAAATAAATTTCCTAGTTTATCGCATGTATTCTTTGTAAAACGTTTAAAAACTCATCTTAGCACGGCGGAAAACAATTGTTTTTAATTTCGATTAATGATTGATATTTCACTTTTTCTGCGCGCTTTCTAATCAGTGCAAGCTTACAAATATTTTACGTCACACACTACTTTTATATTGGACAATGAATTAAAGCACTGGTCACATAAGAAGTTGTTTATTTAAGTACGCCTTACTTTTCTAATTTCAAGTCCTGATGGCGGAATGTTAGGATCACTCTGATGTGATTCAAAAATTTTTCTCTAGATACAGGCGAATGAATCATAAAAATGACCCCAAAACCAATCAAGTGAAACACATAACTTCAGTTTACTTTGCTATTAATCTACCGTTAAAGATTTCGCAGTACACAGATGTTTTTTTTTTTAGAAAATGGAGCTTCTAAGGACATCTATTTGAAAGGCACGTCTAGTTGGCACTTTTCCTGAGATAAACAGATCAGCTTTGCAATATTTTCAAATGTAAATTTACATACATTTTGAATTTAAAGTTGAAAAAAATACTTACGTTTTCAACGTCTACTGTTTGATATAGTTGCTTAACAAATAAAATATTATGATATAAACCATCATAGATAATTGTAAATGCACTGTAATTATCTTCCTTTTCCTATTCTGTTGGGATGCTATTAGTTGTATTACTATTATTGATTGATATCCTTGTATCTTCTTGTAACAGTATCAGGCACGGATCAAGGGGGAGGGAAATGAGATAAATCCCCCCTAAATTTGTCTGTAACTATTAATTTTAATGTCATGAACCTTTCAAGCAAAAATATTTTACAAAATCTGTAATGACACATTCGAGCAAAACATTTTTAATTTCCCCCTTCCTAAATGTGTCTCTGGATTCGCTCCTGTAGTATAAACACACAATTTTGCTGTAACAGTTGATCATTCTTCTAACGCTTAAAACAGGTGACTCATTTCAGGTGTAAGTATCATCTTCATCTTTATATTTCAATAATTAATTAACCAATTGTCTTTAGAAGAACGGATACTTAAAATGTTTTGTGTAGCTTTAGATTTCGTCGTAGTTTGTATCTATTCGAAACACCACTATTGAAAAATAAAACCTAATTTTGTTGGACCCAAATCGCCTTTTCTATAATCTCTTTCTATAATCATGAACTCTAAGTCTGAATGTGAAAAATTTCCGTATACTTTTCGATTGGTCGGTTGTTTGTGATTATGGGTGTGTCAACTACTGAGGTCATTAGTCCTGTAAGTGTAGTGCATTTTTTTCCTCTGGAGGAGGCGATGTTCTTTCCCCAGTGGATGGCGAGATCCGGCGGCAACCTACCGTCGGCTGGCGGGGTTTCCTCTAACCAGTTATCTCCCACCAGTGGGGCACCGCCGCAGCCGGGACAAGCTCTAGGCTCCCGACATGTGCATATAAGTGTACGTGTGTGCAAGTAAGGAGTTGGATAAGATAAGGAAAGGAAAGATCTCGCGCGATCCGTGATCTGTTTGTTAGGTTACTGCTTCGGCATTCACCTGGTATTGAGCGTAGAAACCACGGAACACTACCGATCAGAGCAGCCAGCCGCTAGAAGACTCCTCCAGACAGCGACTGAATTCGACCTAGCTGACAAGCAAGTGTCGAACATCTTGCTTCTGTCTGGACTCGGTCTCCAAGACTTCCCGGTCAGAGACACTGCAGTGGCATCAGTTGATGAACTCAGCCACCTCTCCCGGTTTTGGAAATAAGCCATTGAATTCTTTCTCCTCACAAGTTTGCGTTGTTCTCCGTGTTTATCCAAACGAAGTAAACTTTCTCTAGAGAAGTACTGAACTGGCGTCGTGTATGGCTCAGTGGTAGCGTTGGGGGTGCTTCTACAACGGCGCAAACTGTAAGGTGGTTGTTGTCGCCACTAGCTAGGCCAAAGTCCAACAATGTACATAGCGATATACTAGCAACTGGCTACTCTCGTTGGTAGTTTTCGGGCGTTTTTCCGACCAGTACCAGGCGTAAGGTGGATAAATTGGACCACGGACCGTGTGCGTTCGTTCCTTCCTTATCTTTGTACCATCCTCCCCTTTGGCAAACACTCAATTAGTCGTATGCACTGTATTTCACACACATTTTAAGAGGTTGGTATGGAAGCTTGGGGCTAGATCGGCGCCTGAGCTTACGTTCCAGCGAGGGACGAACACTGCCATTTACAGGGATGCGCTACACTTACGGTGGTCATGACCATAGCAGTTTACCAGTTATCACTACATAATGTCAATCAATACTTAACAGTGTGCTTACTGAGTCGACGCATAGTATCGGGTTGTGAGCAAAATCGACAACAAACTGCTGTACTTTTATCCTGCGAAATGATAATAAAAATGTGTTAATTACATTGTGAGGAACACAATGATTTAACGCCAAAAACGTCTTCAGTAAATGTTGTGAAACATATGAGTGTTCGCTTGGCGTAACGTAAAACGTTGTGGAGGCAGCCACGTGACCAGTAGCGTATGAAGTGTAAAATGAGTTTCTGATCCTCGCTTCGTTCTATATGGAAGCAGTTCTCAACTGTGGAGGCAGAGTGTGTGCCAAAATTCCTATGCCACATCTTCTTGTTCCACATGTGCATTAGAACTGCCCACCCAATTCTCTTCTGTATATTCTATAATTATATTAATGTCGTCAATACATCAATATATATATATATATATATATATATATATATATATATATATTGAAACACAGAATGTGTTCCCTTACACTAATTAAAAACATTAGTGTAAGTAATCAATATATATTTTGGACTGCGCGGTGCGTGCGCCGGGCGCTGCGAGCAGCGAGGGGAGCTAGCGACGGTTGCTACCGCCACCAGTGCCACCGCCGGGAGGCCAGCGTGAGAACGTCGGCGACAAGCGGGGCAGCGAGCACGTGCGGGCAGTCGTTAGGAGAATCGCGAGGAGAACAGACGTTAGCGGAGCGGCGAAGAGTTCGGACGTGTGGCAAAACATCGCCGATAGTGCATGGACAAAGAGAACATGCGGTGTAGTTAATGAACTATTAGCGACTGGAATACAGTAGACATGTGAATGAGACATTGAAAGTATCAGTAGAATAAAAGATTCGCGTCGATAGAACATTCGATCGCGTTCGTGTTAGTTAGCGTAATGGAAGCCTTACCGAAACAGTGTGGTACGGAACCAGAACCAGCACGCATTATAGATGCAGGTTGAGTAATTAAATTCATCGACGGAAGGTGGTTCGAGAGAAGTGCAACGCCGCGGTATCAAGATCCGAGTCGGGGAGGAGCCGCAAGGTCACCAGCCCAGGACGACCGCTACGCCATCAGCCGCCGACGGCCCGCAGCTGCTGTAGAGGTCGGCAATCCTGTCGATGCGAGCTGTTCTACGAGCATCAAAGGTATTTGGTCGGGGCCCCGAAAGTATAATAAATGTCTGTTATAATAACTCTTGGTACCAAGGCAGAGTATATAAAGATTGTCAGATCATGTAATTAACAAATTTGATTTGCAAATAAATCTTGTTCATGATTGTATTTCCATTTTTGATTAGCTTCCCCAATATTATACCAACTTATCCAGGGACCCATTCACGGAAAAGATACCCTCCTTTAGTGTTATATATTGCAGTGAAATACCCGGCATCACCAGGTACGTCACAGCTGGCGCCCGAACAGATGGAAAGCGTGTAATTAAGAAATGTGGCCTTAGGAAAGTTGGTAAAATATTGGAAAGCACTGTGCATGTATTGGATGTATAGTAAGGCAGGTTAAAGACAATAGGCAGGCAATGTACAGGTTATTATTATAGGGAACAAAAAGAAACAGTACATGTATTAACAAAGAATGCATAAGTCATGTAAGCATAATGAATATTTGATAATTATAGAAATTTTGTTGTGAAATTAATTGTGGGCAGATATAGGAAATTATTTGAGAGTAACCAGTATAAAGTTACTACTGCAGATACTGAGTTATGAAAGCCACACATATACATATTGTAAATGATATAAGGTAATAGAATTTCAAATTTTGTAAAACATGTTAATAATGCTTGAATGGGTTGGTAGTTTTTAATAACATGGAAATTAAAGAATTTGGAAGTAGTAACAATTCTGGTGGAAATATCAGGGTATTTAATATTACTATATAAATTGTGCACATTACCTGCTGGGAATTTACATTCAGCAGTGCATTGTCCATTGGTAAGGGTAAAGTTTGTGGAATTCAATGGAAAGGATACTAGGTTGGGGAATATATAACAGCATTGTGAAGGTATATTGTTAATATTTATATGGTACTATTGAGGAAAATTTAGGGAGAAGATATGACATGTAATTGTGAGTGATTATTGTGTACATAATATAGCAATAAGTATATTGAGAAGTAATTCCAAATTAATAGTGGATTTATTAAAATTTGAGAGTATTGTTGTAACAATGTTAATAAGTTTGTCAGCGGCATATATGTAGTCAAGTGGTAATAATATTACTGATTGTAGAGAATATGTTTATTGTGTTTTTGTGGTGAGTGAGGGTGTGTTCATCATTAATCTGCATGTGAAATATTAGTGCATTACAACAGTTACGTGTAGTACATAGTGCTGGGGTGGACATAGTAAATTCACAGGATAACTGGTGTATCATTGTTAGGTGAGGCAAAAGGAAAATTTGCGCGAGTATTTTAGTGAAGTGAGAATCGAACGGATAGCTTAAAGCAACAGAATGGAGGCGCGAAATGTAGTGCTGGACCAGGAGGAGAAGGTGGATGAAGTAAGGGAGACAGAGGTAGGAATTGGTAGTAGCATGCTATCGGAAAGCGGGGATAGAGGAATGGGAAGCAGGTTGGATGAAACGTCGGGGGAAGGCTTTGATAGAAGAGTGAAAATTACGTCGACGCCGATGAACCAAGCGGCAGGAAATCTAAATCGGGGGGGGGTGGAGAAGATAATAATTCAGGTATTATGCAGATGATGATGAAGATGCTCGAACAACTGAATGGGAAAATGGATGAACAGAGCAGGAAAACAGAAGAGCAGATTAAGGAGTCGGCAGAGGATCAGAAGAAGTCGGCCGAAGAACGGAATAGGAAGATATTGGAAGAATTGGCTAGGGAAAGGGAAGAATTGGCTAGGGAAACGGATAAATTAGTAAGGGAAAGGGAAGAACGGAGCAAGAAGGCGGAGGAACAAATGAGGATCGCAGAAGAACAAAACAGAAAACTAGATGAGCAGAGGAGGAAATCAGACGAA
Organism: Gryllus longicercus; assembly: GCA_038098605.1. Taxonomy (NCBI): domain Eukaryota; kingdom Metazoa; phylum Arthropoda; class Insecta; order Orthoptera; family Gryllidae; genus Gryllus; species Gryllus longicercus. The sequence continues at coordinate 355,813 of JAZDUA010000283.1, forward strand.
CATAAAATAGTTACGGAGAAGCAGATTGAGAAGTTTGCGGAAGAACAGAGCAAAGAATTAGGTAATCAGAAAAGATCCGAGGAGGAACAGAATAGGAAGGCGGAGGAACGGAATAGAAAATTAATAGAAGAACAGAACGGGAAGGTGGTTGAAGAACAGATTAAGAAGCCGGCAGAAGAAATGAGAAGAATCACAGAAGAACGGAATAGGAAGCTCATCGAAATATGCGAAAAATCGTATGGGAAAGCGGAGGAACTGGATAGGAAAGATGAGGTGCTAAAATTTCAATCATACCATCAAGTAGATGCTAGGGTAGCGGTAGCAGATAGAAACGAGGGGATGACGAACCAAATCCATGAAGAAATCAAGACAGCGGAGGGCAAAACGGTGGAGGTCCAAATCGAGGCCGAGGAGGATGTTTATAAAGTGAAAGTGAAAACGGAAGAATTGAAGTTAATAATGAAAGAAGAAGTGGAAATGAAAATAGAAGAAATGGAGCGTATAATAGAAGAAGAAATCGTGGAAAATATACAAGGGTGCGAAGAGAAAAGAGTACAAGAAGAGTTTAAACAGGAAGAAGACGGGAAAATGTCGCCAAGTGTCAAGTATGGGGTGACACCAATTATGCCTCCAAAGTCGATGAAATCTCTGGGAGATGGGACGGAAAACCCTAAGGTAGTTATGCGAGCAGAAGAACGGCACCTAGCATCAAACAACATATTGGAAGGATACAAGATCCAGTTATCACACCCAATTTTAGAAGAGAACGCCAGGACGTGGGCAGAGAATTTTGGTATATTTCCGAAATTTTTGAAGGAATTTGAAAACAAGATTTCCGTACGAAAGCGGAGCGAAGAAACCCAAATAAACATCAAGAGCGACCAGAGGAAGAGCCATTACAACTACATCACGGGAAGTCGCAGTGAATACAGAACGAAGAGCATTATGGAACCAAAAACATTATTTGCCCCTATAAAATATCAAGGAATTAGTGGCGTGTCAACGCGACAGTATTTTGTCACCGTGCAGAGCTTACTGGGCAGAGCAGATCATACCGATTCAGGAAAGGGTTTGAAGATATTGGAGGGGTACGAATTCGCCTTTGCAGATGCCCCAAAGTATGGGAATGAAGGAGATGTAGGCAGGTCAAGAATGGAGCGAAGTCAGGGGCGAGGGAAGAGTGATGGTATGGTCAATCATTGGTACAAACGTAGAAGAGGTCGTAGCTGGAAATGGGATGATACCTATCAAGATGTGCTCAACACACTGGAAGCTATGTCCTACAACTGTGATTTAGGAAATCACTGTCAGCCAAATGGGGATGAACCGTCGCACAAGAGACAAGACATAGTAGGACACTACAAGCTTCAAATCGGAAACCTGGTTCAACATGTATGGAAAATAGTGGAGTGTAAATAAGTGTAATCTTAGTAGTAATCTAAACAATCAAGTGTTAATTCGATTTTAGGGTATAAGTGTATATAGGATTCTTGTAATATATAACATAGTGCAACCATCGGCAGAGACGATGATGCTAAGGTGAATTTTTCCGAGACGGGAAAAATCCAAAAAAAGAAAGGAGGGGGGTGATGAAACACAGAATGTGTTCCCTTACACTAATTAAAAACATTAGTGTAAGTAATCAATATATATTTTGGACTGCGCGGTGCGTGCGCCGGGCGCTGCGAGCAGCGAGGGGAGCTAGCGACGGTTGCTACCGCCACCAGTGCCACCGCCGGGAGGCCAGCGTGAGAACGTCGGCGACAAGCGGGGCAGCGAGCACGTGCGGGCAGTCGTTAGGAGAATCGCGAGGAGAACAGACGTTAGCGGAGCGGCGAAGAGTTCGGACGTGTGGCAAAACATCGCCGATAGTGCATGGACAAAGAGAACATGCGGTGTAGTTAATGAACTATTAGCGACTGGAATACAGTAGACATGTGAATGAGACATTGAAAGTATCAGTAGAATAAAAGATTCGCGTCGATAGAACATTCGATCGCGTTCGTGTTAGTTAGCGTAATGGAAGCCTTACCGAAACAGTGTGGTACGGAACCAGAACCAGCACGCATTATAGATGCAGGTTGAGTAATTAAATTCATCGACGGAAGGTGGTTCGAGAGAAGTGCAACGCCGCGGTATCAAGATCCGAGTCGGGGAGGAGCCGCAAGGTCACCAGCCCAGGACGACCGCTACGCCATCAGCCGCCGACGGCCCGCAGCTGCTGTAGAGGTCGGCAATCCTGTCGATGCGAGCTGTTCTACGAGCATCAAAGGTATTTGGTCGGGGCCCCGAAAGTATAATAAATGTCTGTTATAATAACTCTTGGTACCAAGGCAGAGTATATAAAGATTGTCAGATCATGTAATTAACAAATTTGATTTGCAAATAAATCTTGTTCATGATTGTATTTCCATTTTTGATTAGCTTCCCCAATATTATACCAACTTATCCAGGGACCCATTCACGGAAAAGATACCCTCCTTTAGTGTTATATATTGCAGTGAAATACCCGGCATCACCAGGTACGTCACAATATATATATATATATATATATATATATATATATATATATATATATATATATATATATCGCTATCTGACTTGTATGTTGGCGCCATCCAGCGGGGGTAGATAATCGCCAGCTCAAATGACCTTAATAGTTAAGAGCCCGGAAATAGTAAATAATTAATCAATTAAACAATTTATAGATACTACCCGACTTAGTTTTGTTTTACCTTCATATCCCCAACAGCTCCGAAGCTAAGATTTTTTTGTTGATCTCCTCCACCCTGTCTCGCTCTCATTGTAAAGAGTTTAGATTTAGGTTTTAGATTTATTTAATCAAAAACAGTAAAAACTGTATATGACGTATGGGGGAGAAGATCATCTGCGAACGTTCTCGTGCGTTCCTGAATCCCGTCCCATCATTTTAACTATACATAAATAGTTGAAAAACGAGTAAAAGTTTAAAATAAATAAATTAATAAAAATAAAATTTAAAAAAGCACGAGATTAGCGACAATTGAAAAACTATACATTTTTGTTCTTAAGTTATAGTAAACCTATTTCCAACGGTAAATGAATTGCAGATTTTATTTTCTGCATTGCTAACAAAATAGTAACTCGTCCTTACCTCTACTCCTACTACTACAAGCAAAAGGAGAGTTCAACAAAACGTGCGCATAGTGAAGCTACTTTTACGTCCAGACGCAAAAAAAGGGACCATCTCAGCCTTTGATCAATGGATCAGGAAAACTGAACAAAAACCTGATCGAGATGGGGGTCATGACCCGGAAGCTAAAGTACATTCAATGGAGCATCTTTTTTACGTTACTTCTTTGAAATGAAAAAAATGCATTGAAACTGTTCAAATTTGTTCAAGTTCTGTTCTACTGTTCAACAGTTGAACTGTTCAACAGTTCAAGTTCAACAAGTTCTGTAAGAATGAAAAGAAATATTGAAATGATAGAATAATGAATGGCTTAGAGATTAAATCATACAATGATGCATGGGTAAATTAAGGAAGGAAAGTCGAAAAAGCAATAAAATAATTGGAGAAGAAATAAACATGTAAGAATGGTTCAGGGAAAGATTCGAATGTAAGGATAACAAGGAAGAGATAGTGTTAAAGGAAGCCCAAGGGATTTAAAAGAATAAAACAAGCTGTCAAAGGGTTAAAGAAAAATAAAGTAGGTGGCTGTGACATGATTTCGAATGAGTTCTATATCTATTCTAAGGAAGAAGGAATAAGACGTATTGATAGCTTTAATAAGATAATTGAGCATTTTGTAGTTCCAGGGGAATGAAAAGATGTAATAACACCATTTTACAAGAGAGGGATGAGAAACAAGATGGAAAATTACAATGTCATAAAATGACAATGGCAGAAATGCCAATGTCAAATGAGGTCATGACATCATTGTACAAAATATGAATGAGGAATTTTAGATCTAGAATGAAGAGAGAGGTAAGGGGAAAGGGATTAATACCATTCAATAAAATATGATTCAGCAGTAGTATGGGAATAGTAGATAACATTTACACATTGAACTACATTTTAGGATGGGAGATGAAAGTAAGAAAGAGAAGCCAATGGACAGGGTCGTTTTAACAGCATTGGGGGCCTTTGGGCCTAGGTTAATTTGGAAGCCCCCTATTCTTACATTCCCCCCTCCAAATTCGAAAGAAAATCCTATTAATTTACATTTTATTTTTATTTTTTGAAATATATATTGAAAGTATTCCCTAGCGTTTCAATTTAAAATTACAAAAAGAAAAATTATATATGATTAAGTAAGTATACGTCACTTTGTTATGTCAGTTTTTTGTGTGTAGTTTAATCAAGCATCACTTTAACATTATGGACCTGGGATTTTTAGGACTGTGCGTTAGCATGGCTCTGCCTATAATAAAAAAAAAAATTGGTCTTCATCGTATGATGTATAATTGGAGGACAACGTTAAGGATTTGAATAACATGTTGAAAGGTTAGACCATTTTTTAGAGAATTTGAATGAAATTCAGAGAAATTTTAGAGAAAGAAGAATTCGAAAACGAAAGTTAAGGAGCTTAAAAAGGGCAGAAGGAAGGGAAAATGTAAGAAAATTATATGAAAGGGAAGTATTTTAGAGATGATGAGTGAAGTATTTAGGGTTTTAGCTTAACAAGGAAGTAGGCTACGAAAAGGACATTGAAGAAATTGGTAAGAAGGTGGCTATGAAACAAGTGTGAGGCATCATTAAGAGAAAATGCAGGGATTTTGGGGCAAAGAGAATAAGGACATCTGATACATTGTTGATTCCATTTCGAAGTCAGAAAATTATCTTCGAGATCGAAGGAGAGGAGAAAACTGGAAGCAATCCAGAAAATATTCTTTGGATAGAACTTAGGAGTAGGTTGTTGCACACTCGGTTACAGTGTAAAACAAGGAGCCAAAACAATGGGAATGGAGATGGTCAAATAGGATGTAAGTATGAGGAAAGGATTAGTAGAGGAAGGGGAAATGCGTTATTAAGGCACGTTTTATGGTAACTACGGAATAACAAAGAGACTGAGAATCTGATTTGGAAGGAGTAGGATGTAGTGAAGAGGAGGGTTTTATTTAAATAAGGAATTGATTCAAAGGAATGAAGACCAGAACAGATGTGAAAGTCATAAAAAATTTAAATTTATTAACGTGAATGGTAATCCTAATTATTAAAAAGGGATGTGTAAGAAATGTGACAGAAGGACTGCAAGAAATAGGTTAGGAAATGAAACAAAAGTGAGTTGGATAAATAGCGAGGGGAAAATGTAGCGTCTATGGAATGGAAATGGAAGTAAGGGAACACATATTGCAGAGATGACGTTTTTTTAGGAAGAAAGTATACGGGAAAGGTTAACTGTGTAGGATAAGATTAGAAAACAAAGGCAAAACTATTAGTGTCCGAGAGAGATACCGAACAAACCACCATATGATGCGGAGTCATGAGGCTGTAGAGTTATCAACACACAGTCACCACAGTTGAGAACAAAGTCCATTTGACGCGTTCACGAAGATGATGTAGAGTGCAACAAGTCATTCTTATGATTAATTCAGTTGACGTTTTTCGTAACCACTTCTGAATATCACGCACGCGAAAAGGCAGAAAACTGGGCAACTAGCGTATACGCTATAGTGCTTCACGCTGTGCAAGAACTATTGAGCGATTGAGCACAAATTGAACACAAATTGAGCGATTTTAGCGACGAGCGTAAAACCACTATTCGATATTCCAGGCTTGCGTGATGTTATAACCTCTATTCGATATTCCAGGTTTTCATGATGTTGAAACCTCTTTTCGATATTCCAGGCTTACGTGATGTTCCCAGGAAGGGTGATCTCCGAGAGATTTCCAGGAACAAACGGCTTCGTGGCAGCGACAGACTCCGTGTCCAACACTCGTGTCAAGTCGACAGCTCTTCGTAACAAACAGTTTCTCTGAGGAAGAATGTAGGTCCACACCGATGGAACTGCGAGTATCGAAAGCAAAAATAACATCTTCATGGCTGTTGACGGATAATGTGTTTGCGTCTTCACTGAAAACTGCCGACTGTTCACTACTGCTTATGCTCTTTTGAAAGCCGTAACTGACGTGACTAAAGGGAGGGTCCCCGAGTTTCCTAGTACGATAACCCAATGAACGATACGCTATCTGTAGACGATTTTAATGAAGGGCAAGTCTCGCTCATTTTTGGGGACTGAACAAAAGAAAATTTACTATCACTTTTCGATTCTACGCCAGAAGATACCGCAATAGTTATGTATTTGCAAGTATGTCAAAGCAGTTTTAAAAGAGTAGACGTTAACCTTCAGCTACTTCCGTGACAGTAATCTTCTTCCAAATGAATAATATTATCTCAATAATGTTAACTACTGCTTTAACAACGTATTGAGTATTGTAATGGTGAACAGTATGGGGGTCTAAATAAATAACTTGATAATCAAGGACCAATACGCTCTGAGTTTCTAAATATTTTACCACTGTTATTTTCTAATATGCAACCTATAAAAGCTATATAAGGTGGAAATCGTTAATGCGTTGAACACTTTACATATTTGAGAGTTTAGGATTAATCGTGGTTCGTTGATTATTTTTCAAATAATAGTTTAAATGATTTGTAATGATTTAAAATACGTTTGGGCCACGTTTTTTCATTTTAGACATCCATCCATACGAGTAATGAGGACTCAATATGACTTCAATATCAATTATTCACTTTTTTTGTAATTATGTTTTAAAGTTAAAGATAGGTTTGCATTTTTGAATTTTTTGTACGTTTTGCTTGCCTTTACTTTAACATGAAACTAGTGCTGCTACATCATATACTCGCATTGTTTCTAAATGAGAGATTTTTTCTTAATGCAAACTGTTCTTCAAAGACAGAGGTTGAAATAAGGTCATGTAAAACGTTTCGAGAATATGAATAATGTTCATATGTTGATGTGCGAAATATAGGCAATTTGAAAACAAAACCTCTTTTCACAAAAAAGATGTAAAACTTTTCTTTCATTTTCTCCTCGAATGTACCCAAGGACGATAAAAAGATCTATTTTCGGCGAACATTCTGTATTCTTGAAAATTGCAAACAAAAATTTACCATTTCAAAAGCACAATGTCGATGTTATAGATTTTTTGATAAGTAAAATCTGTTCTTAAAAAATTGTACTTTGAAAAAGTCATGTACACTTTTTAAAAAATATACGTTGTTTAGCGTCATGTTGCAAATTTTCGAATTTCACGCACTTCTTTTGTCGAGCTTAATTTGTTCATCAATGGCCACACCGCGATAGGGCAGTTTGAAAATCTTAGAATTCGCCTCATTATTGATTATCGACATGGATGAAACGATAATTAGGTTTTATTTATTATTATTTATTATAAAACTTTGTCAATTATTGCTCGCACTTCCGGAAAGAATATAGGTAAAGTACGATGGGAATGTGCGTGCGCACATATACGCGCGTTGATGATTTTATGTAGACTCAAGGGCTCTGATCTTTACACAACGGCGCTCTATACCCGTTGCACACTGAAGTACGAATATTAAGACGTCTTAATTGCGTATTAATCCCCTGCGATTGTAAAGTTTCTTCCAGGAGAGACAGATACAGAGAGATACAGAGGAAGACAGATACGTAGAGAGAGAAAGAAACAGAAATAGTCAGAGAAATAGAGACGGAGAGAGAGAGAGAGAGAGAGAGAGAGAGAGAGAGAGAGAGAGAGAATGAAAGACACGGAGAGAGACGGAACTACACTCGCTAAAATACGAAGGTTTGCCTTTTATATTTCGGGATTTGGCAACCCTGGTGTTGCAATCTGGCAACTGACAGCTTTATCGTAAAGTTGGATGTTTTGAGGTTATACGTACTCAGAACGTTTTGACATACGAGCGCTATTTGTGTTGTTTACAGTAACTTAAAAGATTCATATTGGCCCAAAAATGGAATTAAATCGTGAACACTTTTGTGCGATTATTTTTTACAACTTTCGACGTGGATTAACTCAGCAACAGTGCATGGATGAACTTAATTCAATTTTTGGCGATGAAGCTCCATCAAGGACCAGTGTTTATCGATGGTATGGTGAATTCAATCGTGGTCGTAGTTCACTCCAAGACGAATTTCGCGAAGGTCGTCCAAAATCAGTTGTTGTTCCAAAAAACATTGATGCTGTGCGTGAACTGTTATTGCAAGATCGTCATGTGACCTATCGTGAGATTGAGACAACCTTAGACATTAGTGGGATCAGCATACATTCAATATTGCATGAACATTTGACTGTCAAAAAAATTTGTACGCGTTGGATACCACACAATTTGTTAATCGCTCAAAAAAAGGCTCGCGTCGATTAGTCGAAAGAAATGATCAAAAAATACGATCGCGGTGCTTCGAAACACGTCTATAACATCGTGACAGGTGATGAATCGTGCATTTACGCGTATGAGCCCGAAAGTAAACAGCTGTCGACTGTATGGGTGTTTCAAGATGAGCAAAATCCAACAAAAGTTGTTCGCGCACGAAGCACTGCCAAACATATGGCCGCCTGTTTTTTCAGAAAAACTGGACATGTCGCAACCGTACCACTAGAACAACGCAGAACAGTCAATTCTGAGTGGTACACAACGATTTGTTTGCCAGCTGTCTTCCAAGAAATCAGGAAAACCAACCGCCGAAGACGGATCACTCTTCACCACGACAATGCGAGCTCTCACACATCGGCTCAAACAACTGCATTTTTGAGCACCCAAAACATCGATTTGATGAGTCATCCGCCGTATAGTCCTGACTTGGCACCGAATGACTTCTTTTTATTCCCGTACGTAAAAAACGAACTGAGAGGTCAACGTTTCTCGACACCTGAAGAAGCGGTTGCTGCATTCAGAATGCATGTTTTGGAGATACCTCAATCAGAGTGGCAAAAGTGCTTCAACAATTGGTTCAAACGCATGCAAAAGTGTATAGATCTTCATGGAGAATATTTTGAAAAACAATAAAGTGATTTTCGATGATTAATATTTGTTTTTGTTCTCTAACTCTGAAATATAAACGGCAACCCTCGTATTTCATCTACTGAAATGTTTGCAGAGCGTAGCGTAAAACGTGATTAACAATCACGTGACCAGTAGCCTGTGAAATGTAATACATTGAAATAACGAAGCATTGCCGGGTCCACTAGCACGTAATAAATTACTTACTAGCACGCAGAGAATCAGAAAGACCTACGCAGTGCAAAGAAGGCGTGCCATGCGGGAGACGGGAAAGGTGAGCGAGCAATGCCCCATCGACCCAGCCACTGTTGAAGGACACTGTAGAAGAGTTGGCGACGCATCTGACAACACCAGCACCTACAATCTCTCCATATGTACGAGAGTGGAAGGAAAGGAAGGGGTTGACTGCAGTGAGTTCGCTCAACGTGGAAGACAGACACAGACTCCACACAGCACCACACAGCTCCTACACAGACTCCACAAAAGCGAAAATACTGCAGCCGGTGCTGACAGAATTGCATATAGCCATCTTAAAGCAGCTGACCCTGACACCAAGATCCTAGCGGTCATTTTCAGATTGATAAAGATGGCAGGACGTATCCCTGAGTAATAGCGTCAATCACGAACAATCTTAATCCACAAAGGGTGGGAGATTGTAATCGCCAACTGGCGACCAATAGCCCTAACCCCTGTATAAACTTCCGTCACTCTGGCCTCACTTAAAGCTCTCTGCGATTTTGAATAACACATTTTAATTTTTGGGGGGTAGTACACTCGAAGCCTTGCGACATTTTCAAAATTTAAAAAAATAGCTCAAATTTTCTCTTTAAATTTCTGGTAAGAATTCAATAGTGAAACATACTTGTAAAAGTGGCTTAGGTCTGATTTTCAGTGTTAACCCTGAATTTTCAAAATATCGATTTCTCAAAAGAAATATTCAAAATATTGAATTTTTCCGCGTCTTCCAACAACTACAAAATTGAAGATATAAATATTTTCTTGAAATTAAATTGGTTCTTCCTTTAAGGTCATGTACATTTTTTGAAAATTTTACTTTTTTCGCAATATTGAGTTAAGTACGTGCAATATTAAAAATGTTAAATAAAAAATTCTCAAAAACAGCTACAAATTTTTTCTTCAAACTTTCTGTATCGGTAGTGCTAAATGCACTGTTTACGATGACACAAAAGTCGTTTTCCTGTATAATATTTTTTTCATAAATACGCAAATGTAATGTTTTTTAAATTTCTCTCTCTCTCTGTTAATATGCACATTTCCAGCAATTTGTACACATTATTGCATTTGTGATTAAATTTGCTTTAAATCACTTCCGATGAAGTTTCTAAAACTCAAAAGTTTTCTGTGTATAGGAGTATCTAATTACGCATTTACATTAAAATACATCTAATAAATTTAAAAAATATATTCTTAAAAAAGCCACAAATGATTCAACGAAATTTTTCATACAAGACGAGGTTTTACTCTTTTTAATATTCTTAAAGTGATATTTCAGTTCTGACATTAGGAAACTGAAAAATTGAACACATTTCAAAAAACTTAGTTTGGGCGGGGATATCAGATGGCAAGAAAATGGGGCAAGACTTACTACTAGCCCAGAGAAAAGAAATAAGAGAATTAACTAGTACGAGAAAGTCTGTGCCATTCTGCAGCATTAGTTTTTACTTTCTCGTATAAATACGTATATACGGAGTAATGTACGTAGTATAGGGAAGGTTATGTAATGCTGCGGAAAATTGATTTCGAGATTTAAACGGAAATACGCGTTTTGAAGTCCCCTAATACCGAAAAAGTGTTGTTTTTTTCAAAACGTCCGTCCGTCTGTGAACACCACTCGCGCCTGAAAACTTCTCACAGAGGTTGATATTATTTCCGAAATGCTTTCGCAAGAAAAAGATGGGTGTTGAGCTGGAGCATTAAATGGGTAGTCAGAGGTCTCTGTGATCGAAATCGCGAACTGCGAACTAGTTGGTAGATGGCGTGTTGCCAGAAGTTACGTCACAGTCTGTGAAAAAGCTGGCATCGGGCACACAACACAACGCTTCTGAACAGGTTCTCGCAGCAAACAGCTGTCACGGCATTTTGTAGGATTCTCTCGACGAAGAGAGCTATAACCAGATTATTTGTGGAAAAACACACCATAATGGATTAAAAGAAGGTAATAACGTTGAGCACAACGTATTAATTAGCCCATAAGTCATTAAAAATTACGAATAATGTATGAATTCTTGCAAAGTGTAGGTTTTATTTTTATTAATTCCGACAGTGAAATAATCTGCATCTTGTAAACAATACAGCTTTTCAGCAGATAGTTGTGTTTTGAAGAAATATTTTAAAAATTAAATAAGAAGTTTATTAAAGTGAATTAAATAAGGAGTTTATTTTATTCAAGTAGAATTACAACGATTATCAATCTTTACCGTAGCAACTTTATTCTAAGAAGGGCGAAATATTTAAGTCGATGAACATTTGGAATCAAAATTGTTCATTCCATGTTTGTAGGTGAAGTCTATAATCAATATACCACATATTTTCACATTTTATATTTGTACAAATAACCTGATATATGGTATTATTTAGACCCATTGAATTCATTCATTAGGCTGCAAATTGGGGTGGTTCTCGTTGATTGGTGGTTCACTTGATTTTCAGTTCCTCTCTATTATTTAGCAATGAAATGCAAATGAAGTATGTCAAAAAGTCCCTTTTAATTCGTAAGCATTGGATAATTGTATTTTAATGAGAAAATGTATGATGTATATTAATGTAATGTCAAGAACAAAACCTCCTTTATTCTGTATTATTTCTATTTTGTATTACAATATCAATTGCGTTTACATTGTTCACACGTTGTTTACAAAAAACAGACGTAAACAGACACAATTATCAGTAAGAAGATATTTCAAATAGGTACTGTTACATTGCATTACAAACATAATTGCTTAAATTAATAATAAAACAAAGTATTCTGGAGGTTTATGGCCATTGTGATATACGCAAATTTGACGAATGTTCACATTTCATTTATTTTAAACATTTTTTAGCTGACAGTCACAGTATTATTAAACTTGTTTTCATCATAATTTCGCCTTTAAACTTTAAGATAAAGAAACTTATATCACTGGCATGGCACAGACTTTCTCGGACTAGTTAGTTTCTCTATTTCTTTTTCTTCATCTTTTTGGTTTTGCTCCAACTTCCCAGCTGCCATTTGTTACGTCTAAAGGAGTTTTTTCTTTTTCAAATTTTTCAATATTTATGTCCCTTATTGATAGAATAGTAATATGAGAATATTGTGAAAGAGTAAAATCTGGTCATATATGTAAATTTTCGGTGAAACTGTGAACAAAAATTACAATTGTGTAATTTAGAAAAAAAATCAAAATATTGTTAAAGGTTCGTTGTTCAGTGATTTTAGAACTGCCCATTTAAAAAGGTAGAAAAAAGAATTTGGAATCGTTTTCGAAAAATAAGGAGCTTTCCTAAAATGCGGAATTTTGAGCTCATTTTTTATCCAATAGTTTTAAGTTTTTTTATAAACTTTATAAGACATCATTTGAAGCACTTGTACTCACAAATAATGGAACTTGTACAGGGTAATAATGTATCGTACAATTGTCGGTAATACAAATAAATAATAAAGACGTGAGAAAGAGAAATACAAAAAAATACATTTGTGAAATTTGTGGAAAAAACAAATTACAACAAAACAGTGTTTGTGGCATTAATTCAGGCGATTTTGAACTTTGGCTTTTGAGAAAGTATGGTTTTATATACTTTAATATTGTCCATATTTTAATCAAAATTACACAAAATTATCAACATCTTCAAACATTACACACGATATTTATTGAAGAATAAAATTGTAAAGACCAAATTATATTTTAACAAATATTAATATTGTAGTTGTAGGAAGACGCCCAAAAACTTTTGTACTTTTTCGAAAATTTAAAATTCTATGCAATCTAATTTTCAGTCTATTCTTACCAGAATAGTAAATAATATAAAACCATTTTAAGAAAATATTGAAAATATCCCAGGGACTTCAGGTGAAGTATCCCTTTATTTCAAAGAATTTTCAAAATCAGAGCTTCAGTTCAGGGCAGATCGAATTGGAATATTCGTTTTGGAAAATAAGCAAAAATAATTTAGGTGTTAGTGTTGTTAGCAGATGGACAGATGGATGCGTATGTTGATTGAAACACGTTTGTTCGTTTGGAATTTTCATTTTTCTTTTGGTTCACAAACAGAGCCATGATAAATTAGTAGAAAAGCTTTCCTCTATTATACTTTTTTCATAAACTGCCAAACCGTAATATTTAGAAATATTTTAATCTGTATAATGACTAACCAGTGTAATAAAACTTTTTTAACTCTAGTCTTACGATTACGTTCATTAATTTTATCAACACAAATTATAAATTACACAATCGTCAACATGTGATAAATTATTACTAATTTCGACTTGCAGTAATGCCATTCATTGAAACAGAAGCAATAAAAGGTGATGGACACTCAATTTCAGAGCCCCCCTTGGGGCTACCTCGTGAGGCTAGATGAGGCTGCGCCTATTATAGGTAAGCGTATGGCAAATATTTCACAAAAATAGTGGAGACAATTCTCTAACGAATAATTACTTAACGTTTCCTCGTTTCCACTATTACCATGTGTATAAATTATACTTTTACCAGAGCAAATTCAAATTCTTTCTTATAACCTGTGGTGACTAATAGGAATTATTTTGTCATTATGAAAGAAAAATGAGGCGCTGATGAATGTCACTCCTGTTAATACTAATCTACCTTTTTATTGAAAAACCTCCCTTACCGTTAATAAACATAAATCGCATGAAGAGATCGGTGCTTGGGAGGATTATTTGTATTTAATGTAGTAAATTACGCGTTTTGACATTATATGTATACACACACACACTGGAGAGCTAAAAAACTGGTACAGACATGCGTATTCAATTAAAGAGTTAAGGAACCAACAGAATACGGCGCTCAGGCCGGCAACGACTAAATAAGACAACTAAAGTCTGGCACAGTCGTTAGATCGGTTACTGCCGCTACAATGGCAGGTTATCACGATTTCAGCGAGTTTGAACGCGGTGTTATAGTCGGCACAAGAGAGATGGGGCATAGCATCTCCGAGGTCGAGATGAAATTTGGATTATCCCGTACGACCACTTCACGAGGGTACAGTGAATATCGAGAATCCGGTAAAACATCCGGTAAAATATCTGGCCTCGCCGCGGCCGCAAAAAGATCATGCAAGAAAGGGGCCGACGAAGACTGAGGAGAATTATTACACGTGACAGAAGTGAACCCTTCCGAACATTGTTACAGATTTCAATGCTGGGCCAAATAAGTGTCAGCGTGCGAACTATTCAAAGAGACATTACCGATACGGGGTTTCGGAGCCGAAGGCCTACTCGTATTCCCTTAATAACCGCACGAGACAAAGCTTTACGCCTCGCCTGGGCCAACATTCAACACCGACATTGGTCTGTTGATGGCTGGAAACAAGTTGCCTGGTCTGTCGAGTCTCGTTTCACATTGTTTCGAGCGGAGGGACGAGTACGAGTATGGCGACAATGATCTATAGACCCTGCATGTGAACAGGGGAATGTTCATGCTCATGAAGGCTCTGTGATACTATGAAACGTGTGCAGTTGGAGTGTTATGGGACCCCTGATATGTCAAGATACGACTCTGACAGGTGACACGTACGTATGCATCTTGTCTGACCACCTGCATCCATTAATGTCCATTGTGCATTCCGACGGACTTGGGCAATTCCAGCAGAACAATGCAACAGCCCACAAATCCAGAATTAATACAGCGTGGCTCCAGGAACACTCTTCTGAATTTAAACTTTCACTGGCCTCCAAAATCGCTAGACATGAACATTATTGAGCATATCTGGGATGCCTTGCAAAGTGGTGTTCAAAAGAGATATCCACCCCCTCGTACTCTTACGAGTTTATGGATAGGCCTGCAGGATTCATGGTATCAGTTACCTCCAGTGTTACCTAGTCATTAGTCCAATTCATGTCACGTCGTGTTGAGGCACTTCTGCTCGCCTAGACCCTACACGATATTATGATAGTTTACCAGTTTTTGGCCCTTCGGTGTATGTGTGTGTTCCAGACTTTATGAACCTTATTTTTCTTTGAAGGGTAGACGGCGTCTTCCTTGGCTTCAGCCACTTCACTTGTATTGCCAACGACAATCAACGTGTCTGGCTTTTCTAAATCGAATAACTAACTTTACGTTGCGCAGGCTTGTCTTTGATTTTTTACCCTTTGGCGTGTGTCTCTAGAAAGCGTTTATAATCTCCTATTGTTTCAGAGTTGCGAGGAAGATTTGTGCCAATTTCTTTCAATGAAGAACTAGCCTTTAAAATAGACCACAATGAAATTGCTGAAACAACGTTGTGGGTTGCTTCTTTCCCGTGCTGGGTTTCCACCTGGAAAGTTAAGGGAAAAAGGATGAAAATTAAATACAATTCGATGATAACCGTCAAAATGGGAAAGAAGTTTCAAGGTAAGACTTTAAGTCTAGTTTTTGGTACATACCGAGATGGTTTATATCAATTTAATATTATTTGGACTGATGATTATATGTCGTACTCCATAGATTTGAATAAGGTAACTTAATGAAATATTAAATAAAAACGCTTTCAAAATGAAAAAAGAACATTTATTTGTAATAATAACAAAAAAATTGGCACAATATTGTTTGTACAATAAAAAGAGCGATACAACATTTAACTAATTTAACAGTTTTCAATAACAGTACGTAGATCCCTTTTGACCTTTCAAATAACCAAAGGTTATTATATCCAATTCTTTATGTCCAATTCCATATGTAGTACACTTCACTATATCGACTCTCCAAATATTTTAGTCGGTTTACTTCCCCATTATATTGTTTTCAATCAAAAACCCCGCAAATATCACATTGCATTTCTTACATCCAAATTCTTCACTGAGTTACGCCACACCACCTGAAATTTAAGTCAATAATTTACAAATTAATTATTTCATCTTCACCCCCTAGAAATGATTAATTTAAGATTTAATACACGATAATACCGCTTAATTTTGATTCGTTACAATATCAAATTATCAAAATCATACAGAAGTCCTGAAAATTCTGCTGCACTAGTGTATAATCTGTTTTCGGGTTCATAGTACTTGATGTTTTTGCAACTACGACAGGTATGATGAAAACAATTCTATTGATCAGTACCATAACGAAATAAGTGCGTGTCCACCCGCAAAACTTTTTCCTGGGGCCCCTTTTAAAACAATGTAGCAAACATAAATAGTGTTAGTATCATAAGTACTCGTAATAAAAATATCATTTAACAAATTCGAATTCATCATTCTATGATTAATAACCAATGGTAGAAAAATCTGCCTTTATTATTTAATTTTATGAAATTGACTGTTATAAAACCCAAATGAGTTGCTTACTTTATTGATTTCGAAACAGTGTTACATACGCTAAAGAAGTAGAAAAAAGCGTTCTTCCGGAAGATGCTTTTAAAAAAATATTTTATTGTTTCAACTATCGCAAAGTATCGGAAAAAGTATCAAGTAAATAATATTTCTTACAATCGCAAAACCTTGAGCCTAAAAATAAGTCCTCGTTTACCTGGGCCCGCCCGCATTGCGGGCCTTGCGTGCCCGAACGTTACGCCACTGCTGTTGATAATGGGTCATCTCCAACAGAATTTTCTGATGATAAGGCGTATACCATAGATAGGAATTATTGTACTATATAATAAAATAATTGTCGTAAATATTAACGTACAAGCTTGACTAACAATAAAAACCACATTAACAGATTGGTTCATTTATTAGTGACCCCGGGTGCGTCAACTGCTAAGGCCATTAGTGCCGTAAGTGTAGTGTATGTTTTTATCGTGAGATGTGACGGTGATCTTTCCCCGCTGGTTGGAGAGATCCGGTGCCGACCTATGTCGGTTTCTTCAATCAGATATATTTCACCAGTGTGGCTCCGCCCCAGACGGAACAACCCCTAAGCTCCCGATTGGCTTCCCAGCATGTGTGGTAGCGTAGTGCACGCAAGTGTGAGTGTACGTGTAAGGGGTGTTAGGAAAGGAGGAAGGAAAGACCGTGAGCGGTGCGTGGCCCATTTGTTAGGGTGTTGATCGGAGAAACCACGGAAAACTACGGAACAGAACAGCCGGTCTCTAGAATTCTCCTCCAGATAGCAGTTTAATTCAGCCTATCTGAAAAGCAGGAGCCGAAAATCCTGCTACCGTCTGGACTCGAATCCCCAGCACTTCCTGGTCAAAGGCACTGCACTGACAACGGTTGATGCCCTGAACCACCAAAGCCCGTAAAAACCACATTAAATTGAATAACTGATCTTTATTCGGTTTTCTAAAACGAGCATCGCCTACGCTGCGCTGCGGAGCAACTTAATCGTCTCGAACCGATCTCGGGAAGGATGTCCGCCCAGTTTCTCACGTTCAATTGACTTCCGTGCTTTGCTTTTGGACATAAATATTGTTTCACTGCCTGCGCGCTTTCTTTAGATATTTGGAATATTACTAGGGAATTTGTTTATTTCGTCAGAAGTCCCTTCCAAAAAACCTACTCCGTGTTCTCGCGTTAGTGAGTCGATTCCTTCAAGGGGACACGATAAAGAAATAAAGAATGTGAGTTTTAAAAAATATAAAAATTTGTAGCTTATTTTGTGGTGCAAATATTTACTATACACAGGAGGGAAATTTCTTACCATCAATTTTTAACAAAAACGCTCGTTTACTATATTTCTTCATAATTGAATGTGGACTAGAAAAACAAGGATTGGGATTATGAATCCCATGAAAAGGTGACCACGTCGTTTTACCCCCGATAAATCTCTGTTTTAACTGTTTTATTGAATAAATAAGGACCCGCTGACTCATGGCTAGCGAGCTACCTTTCCATGTCGCAGCACTCGGCTCGATTTTTCCGAGAGGGCAAACTGTCGCGTTTTACTGAAATGTCCCGTATAACTGGTTGATAAGGTAAAACTTTCTCGCAAGTAGAAAATACCAATGTATTACTTAAGGGGTTGAGACCTCTTTTCACAGTTGTCCCGAACCCAGAGCTTTCAGTCTAGAAAGCCATGGCTGGCAATATTCTGATGACGCTCAAATGTCCACACCCAAAATCCGCTCTGATTGTCTTAACGCCATGTGTTACGCCTGCTTACTTAATTCGTTGCTTAGGTGGTTCGTTGGTGTGCAGCTACGATGGTATTTATATAGTACGTGAGTACTATAACCAGACCAATGAGCAAATAAGTAATGTTTACCCCAGTGTGTATTTCCAATGTAAAGCAATTTTGCAATAGCCGATGTTGCTCCAACAAACTGATGGTTGCAGCTCCATCGAATGACATATGTAATTTCCAAAATTCAGAACATTAACATATAATAAAATGTAGGCAATTCATGTAAATTCATTAAAATTAAGTTTAATATAGGTCTATATCCAAACATTACTTATATAATTATTTGCATAGTGTACGGGTCAGGCGCACGTGGTTCGGGCTTTAATTTCCACTGGGCACTTAAATTTTGTATTAGTTATGCATTGAGACAACTGACGATCATAGAATTCATATAAAACAAAACAACTTGGTTTCGAAAATACGGAGATCGGCTCCAGCATTTTGCAACAAGAACTATTGTTGGAATACGGTTTACACAAATAAAATTATTTTATGTTCCCTGCCATTATACAGGGTGGTCGTTTTAACTTGAGACAAGTGAATATCTCGAGAAATATGCATCCTACGAAAAAAGTGTTCGAGATAAAAAGTTAATATTATCGTGGGGGACATCAGTCAGTGCTAAAAGTAGCCACCCCCCGCCCCCCCTTTGGGGGGGTCGGGGGGGTCACTTTCATATCTTAAATGGGAACCCCCATTTTTTATTGCGGATTTAGATTCCTCATAAAAAAAGAAGTAACTTTTATTTGGGACATTTTTTCCAAATTATTGATAGATGGCGCTGTAATCGCAGCAAATGCCATGAGTTACCGATTCTGTTGGAAGATGTACCACTTGCAATACGACAGAACATGTGGTTTCAACATGATGGTTGTCCGGCACATTACGCCGCAATAGCCCGAGAAGTATTAAATCGCGAATTCAGTGGTCGTTGGATCGGTAGAGGGGGTCCAGTAAATTGGCCTCCTAGATCACCAGATCTTACGTCGCCGGATTTTTTTCTGTGGGGTTACCTTAAAGACAAAGTGTATGCAGAAGTACCTACAACTCGACAAAACATGATAGAACGTATCAGAAATGCTTGCTTAAAAATTACACCGGATATGCTTTCGAGTTGTGTAGCTGCATTTGAAGCTCGAATTAATAAATGTATCGAAATGGAAGGCGGACATTTTGAGCATTTGTTGTGAACTACAAAAGAGGCAAGGGGCTTCCCGAAGTTAAGCACCCCAATGGTGAGAGGCAAGGGGACTCACCTTAAACCAGCACCCCGATGGTGAGAGGCAAGGGGACTCACCTAAAACAAGCACCCCGATGGTGAGAGGCAAGGGGACTCACCTAAAACAAGCACCCCGATGGGAACAGTAACTACTACGTCCACGTCGTTGTTCCTGGGTAACGCTAAAAGTAGTTAAGAGCTTTGAATAACATAACAGGTTATTATTTGTTTGTTTTGCAAAAGCGAAATCTAATAATTTCCAATTTTTCGTATTCCAGTCTATTTTTTGTTATTACAACGCCATCTATCAACAATTCGAGAAAATATCCTTAATAAAAGTTACTTCTTTTTTCATGAGGAATACAAGTCTGCATTAAAAAATGGGGGTTCCCATTTAAGATTCCAAAGTTGCCCGCCGCTCCACCCCCAGGGAGTGGAGGTGGGGGGTCATGTTTTGAGTCATACGATAAGTTTTTGAAAAATATTAAACACATGTTTTGCAGTTTTTCGATCCAATGTGAATTTCGCAAGATATGAGACCGTTTCCTTCATTTTTCTAGGGAATCGGGATAAATAGTTTTTTCCGATTTTAGCGCCATCTATTAATAATTTGGAAAAAATGTCCCAAATTAAAGTTACTTCTTTTTTTATGAGGAATCTAAATCCGCAATAAAAAATGGGGGTTCCCATTTAAGATATGAAAGTGACCCCCCCGACCCCCCCAAAGGGGGGGCGGGGGGTGGCTACTTTTAGCACTGACTGATGTCCCCCACGATAATATTAACTTTTTATCTCGAACACTTTTTTCGTAGGATGCATATTTCTCGAGATATTCACTTGTCTCAAGTTAAAACGACCACCCTGTATATATATATATATATATATATATATATATATATATATATATATATATATTGAAACGCGGAGCGTTTCTCCAATCAAATAGAAACACAGAGTGTATTAGTATAATTACGACCAGTTTTGAACTGCGCGGTATTAGCGGCAGTAGCGGCGACCGGCGGACGGGGACTAGAGAACGAATCCGCCGCCGTGGGCCGACGAGAGCGGGCGAGACATCGGCCGTTGGGGGCAGTTGGCCGTTGGCAGTGAGATGTGTGAGATCGTGCGTGAAAGAGGTTGGCACGAAATCGGTGCTCGCGACAAAGAGGATTGAATTAAGTGAACTGTTGATAGAAATACGGACAGGAAGCAAGTGAACGTAATATTGGCAGATGTCGGACTGTATAAACTAAAGATCGTGTTCGTAATATCGGAAACAGTGAAAACAGAAGTAAAACTGTAAATCGCGGAGTTGATGCCTGCACGAGTGGCGGCCACGTGCTCCATCGTGGTAATTAGGAGAGTGGAAGGGCACTGACGAATGGTGTTACGATATAACAAGAGATAGACTGCAAGGGCAAGACGAACGTAATCTAGAGGCCGTCAATGCTCCAGCGGAACAACACGCACGACAACCAGCGTCAAAGCAGAGGGATTCGTGCCGCCGCCGCCGCCGGCCGACGACACGGGAGCCCGCCTGACCAACCGTCCGGAGCGCCGAGCTGCATCGGTCACCGACCGCCGCGGCCGTTGGCAATCGTCAGTGAACAAACGAGGTATTCACGGGGCCCGAGGTATGGTGAAATCTAGTTACAAACTGAATTTTGGTACCAAAACGGGGAGTAATTATATGTATGATAATGTACAGAATATGTGATTTTAAGAATAAATTGTATTTGTGTTCAGACGAAATTCTAACTCTGATTTGCCAATGTATTGCCGAATCCTTAAGAGACCCATTCACGAGACAAGACACCCGTCCTTTCCAAATTTTATTGCAGTGAAAAGTACCGCCAATCAGGTACGTCACAATATATATATATATATATATATATATATATATATATATATATATATTAACAATGAAAGATCTTTCTGCACACAACCATATTCACACCAGTGCTCTCAGACTGTAACTGCATCCGGAAATATGCAGCCACCGTGAGAGACAGAAAAGGTCTTCTTCCAGAACGGCTAATTTTACACAAAGAAGTCATCAAGTGTATATTTTGATCAACAAAACTAATATCATATGAAAATAAACTCTCCAAACATCATAAAAAATGCATTCAATATCGTCAATAATCGACAGAACTTGAGTACTTTGAATAACATGCGAAATGCATAAAATTAAGTTACATCCAGTGTCAAACGAAGACAGAATATTGGTATTTCTCTCGGACGCCGCGCAGCGTTCGATGACAAGTCCCCCACCCCCTTGGTTGCGCCACCGAAGGCCCAAATGAGCCTAGGGTTAAGCATAGATCCAAAGAGTAAATGCAGTAATATAGCCAACAGCGTGACATGGTGCAGGGCCTGGGAGGCCAGTCGCCAGAGAGAGCGCTCGTTGATATGAAATGATTTCATACACTTCGATATTGCTTGAATATGAAATGTCATTAAAACGATAATGTATATTTCTAAAATATTGTAAAATATTTTTCGATTGTCTGAGGGACCCGTGCAACCTAAGCACGAGCCGCTACTGCAATTTTATAATGTAAAATTTCCTTTCTTGTGATATTGTTCCCATTTATCATTTTTTAATTTTATGGTGGCTTAGCATTGCAGTGCCATATTATACAATTTTCTAAAGTCAATAAATTGGTATTTTCTACAATCCGTGAACTTAAGACGTAATTTTCTTATCGACGAGTGTGAAATTAACCAATTTGGCTTCTGAGTGTCACATATTTTTAAAAAATTTTGAAATTTAATGCATTGTGTGCATTCATATACTTTAAATCGTTTTAAGGAGTAGTTCGAAAACTCAGACGTTTTCGTGTTAGGATTTCCTTTCTTTGTGCACATATTTACCGAATCATTTAGAAATAGTGGCGATAAAGAGAAGGACCGAGGATTAAATTCCAAACCCGCAAACTATTTTAACTTTAAACTTGTAGCTCGATTGGAACACAGTGCACTTATAATGCTGTTTACTATTACGATTAATTTTGAAAATTGGAATATGTTGCGCTTGGTTTGCTAAAGAGCTTTCCAAGCTATATCTGAAGAATTCGTAAGATATAAGTCACAATTTTGCAGTTACTATTACAATCACCAGAGGTGGATTTACGCATAGGCACAGTAGGCACGTGCCTACGGCGGCAAATTTTCAAAGGCGCAAAATTTTCTTGATATTTTCTAAAACAAATTTAGGTTCTCTAAAAACTATATAAATCATATTTTTATTTTAAAAATGATTTAAACAAGATTAAAGCCGCCCCCTCAAACTTTGATTTATAAATTAAGATTGAATTTCAAATGGGGACATTTTCAATGTTACAGAATACATGAAAAGAATTCGCCAACGACTTCTGATTGGTTGATTGAGCAGAAAGAATTACATTCTTAGAGTAAGGAGTTTGAATCAGCCAATCAGAAATCGCTGACGGATTTGAGTTAGTTCTAGAAGACGGATCTGGAAAAACCCTTTTCTTTCTTTTGTTACTATTGTTGTGTATCGTTTATTGTAAGAGCCTGCTGAGTAAAAATGATATTTTGAAGTTTTAAAATGAGTGATAATCGAAAAAGGCTCAGCGGAAGTCAATATGCAAAAATCCGAAAAGAAAAGGAAGAGAAATGTCAAAATGAAATTAATAAGACAAAAAAAATAAATGAATTCTTTAAACCTATATGTGAAACTGATCACTGCTGCAGTTCATTCGACAATTCTATTACTGAGTTAGTATTAACATATATATTAGATAACATTTAGTTTTCAGCTTGTATATTTTTCCATGTACTAATAACTTGTGATAAATAAATGTTGACATTAATATATTTTTAATGCAGAGTTGTGTTGCTAAAATATTCTCAAAATGCAAAAAATGTTTAGTACAATGATTAGAAATTAAATATTCTTGACGTGTTGTTGTATTCGTTAAAATGAACAATATTTTACTATAGAATTTAAATAAATTAGCATAAAATATGTTACTATAATTATGTTACTAAACTTTATTTTATATAACATGTGATAATACACATAATATTTTGACTTTTTTATTTATTCAGGGTTATCACTGAATCTAATAATGCGACTGCAAAGTTCCAAACAGCTAAAAATGAAATGGTTCCTCAAGCAATTGAAAATATAACTGCGATTGATTATGAGTTGACGATTCAACCGATGTAAATAGTTTAAGCATTTTTTTGTATAATTAATTAAACCTTTATATATAATCTTTCTAGAATATTTGTTTATAATATTACAATACATTATTATAATAATTTATTATATTCTTTTTTAATTAAATAGAATTTCTACCGAATGTATACAACTGCAAGAACATAAAATTGATGAAACCATAACTTCGACTGATCGTTTTTGTTGGAAAAGCGATCCAGCTTTGTGGTCTATTAATGAAGCTACACGTGATTATGTTGCCAAGCATGGGTTCGAACAAAACAAAAACGTTGACTTTTCTAAATCAACAAAAGAGTACAATGATGGCAAAGTTTGTTACTTAACGTCGAATATGTTTGAGTATACGCATATCAGTAAAGAAAAAATGCCTCGCAATTGGCTTGTTTACTCTGAGAGCAATGGAACTGTTTTCTGCGGTGTTTGTCTATTGTTTTCAAGCAATTCAGAAGTAAGAACAAAATTATGATCGGAGGAATTCAATGATTGGAAAAATGCGCATACCAAATTAAAAGAACACGAGAATTCTACATGTCATAGAAACTGTACGTCCGCATTGAAAAATAGACAGCGGACTGAAAATCAAGTGAATAAGCAGCTGCTTGAACAAGTTGAAACCGAGGCAACTTATTGGAGGAATGTTCTTGAGCGTGTCATTTTAGTAATAAAAAGTCTTGTTTCAAGAGGGCTTCCTTTGAGAGGACATGTCGAAAAGTTGGGACATACTTCAAAATTTAGTAGATGAAGGATCCAGTACATCCTCTTTGAAACGTCTTTCAATTACGCGCTGGTCAGCTCGAGATGATGCATGTCAGGCTCTAAAACATCGTTGGCAAAATGTTTTACATGCTCTTCAAATTATATCTGATGATTCTACGCAAAAACCGTCAACGCGTGCGGAAGCTAAGGTCTTATTGTTGCTTTAAATCGACTTGAAACTGCTATTATGAACGAGATTTGGGGATTCATTTTAGACCGCTTGAATGCGTCGAACAAACAACTGCAAAAAGTCGATATCGATTTAAGTTCCGTGGTTGGTATTTACACTTCGCTTGTAGAACTTTTAAAAACGAAGAGACAATTTTAAACTTTTTGAAGAGAAAGGTAAGAAGCTATCAAATACTGAAACGTACGAATCGGAAACCAAAGGAAAAGGAAACGTAAAATGCAATATGATGAAACTAACGAGAATGCAGCAAAACTGACCGCAGAAGACAAGTTTAAAATCGACACTTATTTGGTTATTGTTGATAAATTACTTGCAGAATTGAATAAGAGACTTGAAGCGTATAAAGATGTATATGACAAATTTAAGGCTGTCATTGAAATAGAAAAATTATCTTTGATAGATTTGGAAAAAGCAGCGATATTTTTATGTTCACAATTTCTCCAATATCTTGAAGAATCGTTTGTTTCTGAGCTTATACATTTAAGTTCTTATTTAAAAATCCTCGACGTAGATGTTAAGCCAACGAATCCTGCAGCTTTATTAAAGTGGTTACGGAAAGACGAATTAGAATGTATTTATCCTAACGTTGACATTGCACTTCGAATCTTTTTATCTATTCCGGTGGCCAATTGCACAGCAGAACGTTCATTCTCTTGTTTAAAAAGGATTAAAAATTATTTCATTCTACAATGACAGAGTATCGACTGAACTCCTTAGCGTTATTGTGTATCGAAGAAAATTATCTCAGCGTTTTAGATTATACTACAATTATTGATGAATTTGCTCACCAAAAGGCACGTCGCAAAATTTTACATCAATAGACAAGTTAGCTATGATTAATAAAACGTTATTTCAACTGTATAAAAACCCCATCCAAAAAGTTAAATGTTATATTCCTTGTTTATAATGGTAAATTGAAAATTATAAAAACTGTTACAACGTCGTAATATTCTAATCGTTCAGTTGTTGTAAATAAAAATCTATCATTTTAATATTTAATACAAGCTATTTATTTGTCTACTTCATTAGAGTGTACCTTATGATTTCAGAAGTATATGAATCTGAAAGTAAGGCCCGTTGACGAAAGAAAACGTGTTGCAATTCTAGTTGTCATGTTTTAGTTTCCTTTTAATGTTAACGTTTCGGTATTGAAACGTTAATAATGTTGAACGTTACTTGCTATGGAGATGCAGTTTATATCCAAAATTAGCTAATCCAAAAAAATTATTTAATTTATGAAAACAATGTGCAAAATGTAATGTTACTTTTAAAGATAAAACGTTCAAATTAATGAGGAAGTGTTACTGAAACGTTACAATTTGAAATGTAACATTAATTTTAAACAGGGGGCGGCAAATTTGATGTGCCTACAGGCGACAATTATTAATCCGCCTCTGACAATCATTACGAGTAAATACGTGCTGTTGTAGCATAACTAAGTATTAAGTCACCGTTTTGTACCACCAATTTAACTTTTGTGATCACCCGGGCACCCGTACTTACTCTGGTTCACAAATTTTGTTTTCTCTTTTTAGTATTATTTGTGAAAAGAAGTATTGACGAAGTGTTTCTTCATGATGCGAAGATTTGTGGGAATTACATTGTCGGTAAACTACTCGGGCAAGGAGGATTTGGTCAAGTATTCTCCATATACAAAAAGGTAGGAAAATGAATATCTTCATCATATCATTATTATTCAAGAATACACACAAACTATTTGAATCACTCATAATGTATCACTATTTTTTTCACATCTAGATTATAGAGAAGCTCAAGAAATCGTTGAAGTTTTATTTTTCGAAATCTTGTAACTAAAAAATTCGTTTTGAAATTTAATTGATTTTCAACGTCGTTTCTATCAGTACATTTTTACTTTCTCGCCTTTACAAATGTAGGAAGAGGAAGTATTGTAAACGTAGCCGGAAAACGGCGATTTTCGATAGAAAAGCTCTTATTGTCGAACCAGGGTAATGAAAAAAATTGATAAATCATGTTCCTACATACAAGTATAGTCAATTGCTTCCTGTAACCTGTAACACGTAGTTCATGTTTTCTGGAACCTTGATACCTAAAAATTGTCAAAACAGGCAAAACGTCTGTCTGTGCGTCTTTTGTCAGCACTACCGGCTAAACCGTTCACCCAATTTTCTCCAAAATTAATGTTCTCCAATCGAACTCCAGACTTTGGGATTTCAAACATATAAAAAAATTTTCAAACTTTTCTCAAAAATATCACCATTTTTTTGTCAAATATTGTCCTTGGTGTCTTGTGTCTCTTGTTCAGGACACAAGGGAATGGTACATGTCTTATGTTCGTTAAAATTCCTGATTTTTCGAAAATTGCAAAAGTGCAATTTTTTTGGGAGGGCATCTTCCTACAACTGCAATATAAAAGATACAGATTTTTCCTTTAATAAAATCCACTCTTCAAATACATCTTGAAATTAGGCTATGTTCAATTTTTCGAAATTATGAGTAGTTTTTGCGTGACTTTACGCAAAAAAGACTTTTTTATTATTTAAAACATTTTTTTCTCAAAAACCAGTTTAAATTTTTTTCTTTACGTATTCTTCTCATATGTACCAAGGAAGTGTAAAAAATATGATGCAAAAAGTTAACTTTTCTTTTACTTTACGTAATCTACAAAATTGAAGTTAGAAATTTTTTCCTAAGTCTGTTGAAAAAAAAAAGAGTTCCTTTTTTAAAGACACAAGTGTACAGACCACAAGTAGTTTTCGCGTAACTTGAGCTTTAAATTAATGCAATTTATAAAAAACTTTTTCTCAGAATCGGCTCCAATTTATTTTAAATATTTCTTTCCCCTTCTTTCTCCTCTCTTACCCCCATACACTTACATACACTACACTACTACACATATCGGAAGGTGGGTCGGGAGCTTAGAGCTTGTCCTGGCTGGGGCGGTTCCCCGCTGGTGGGAGATACCTGGTTGAGGAAAACCCCGGTACCCGAGGCAGATCGGCGGATCTCCAATCTTGTGCGGGAAAATCACTGCCACCTCCCGAGCAAAAACATGCACTACACTTACGGGACCAATAACCTTACCTGTTGAGACGCCCGTAATCACTAGTAATTAATCATGAGATTGCTGAGTTAGTGCCTTAAAACACTCGACACCTATGCGAGTCTAAGGGACTTCTTTTTATTTCCATGGGAAATCATGAATATTTTACGCATTTTAAATGATTACATATCATTTGTATAGTATTTGGAGGGGAAATATTACACATAAACATGGACAAAATATATAAATTAAATAATAAAAATATATAAATTGAATAATAATCGGAATGCACGTGTCAATATGTAAAATTACTGGTACTATTTTGGCAATTCAGAGTAAAACCTATTTATTCCTTCAACTTTCATGTAAAAATATATTCTTGAATTTTTACTAAAAGTACAAACAAAAGATTTTTTAATAATATTTATTATGTAGATATATCCTACCAAAACTCAAGTATCAATGCCAAAAAAAATTGCACTGAGGAAACAAATGAGCATAAATAATTTAAAAAGCTTAGAGCAAAAATACTGATTTTTCTGACGTTCCTTGTAATTTTTGACAGCGGCCTGACTTTGTCACTGAAATTGTTTTTTTATCACAAAACCAGTGATTGTTGTCTCTTTTTCTATAATATTAGAATGTTATAGAGTACTTATACTGCATAATCACAGAGTTCATCTCCGTCTAGTACAAGATTCAGATTCTTGAAAAGTTGTGGCTGTAAACTTCCAAGTTCTTTTTTTAATTTGTTGCGTCTTCAGTTGACACAACGCGTCTCCAAGCCTCGGGGGGGGGGGGGGTTGAGCGCTTTGCGCTTTCGGAGTAACCCTCTATTAATATGTCAATGTCATAACTGTCACGTCTCGTCGCAGTCAGTTGTCAAGAGGACCGCCAAGTAGCATTTCCGCGTACGCTCCTCGTACTACAAGCCCCTCCGTCACTACTCAGCGGCCAGAATTGGGAAGGAAGTAGGATTAGGGTAGGGTTTAGGACACTTCACAGGGGTTGGACTAGCCCCTGTTAAGCATGCACTGTCGTTTCGTCGTAACAAATTTCACATGAGGTTCTACGGGGATTCTACGGGAATCGAACCCGGAACCTCAGTGGTGAAAGGCAATCGAGCATAAGTTGTTGAGCAAGGCCAGATCATAAGTTATTGATTCCATTGGAAATTACGAAAGAAATAAAAGACAATGACACTTGTCATAATGTAGTTCATATCTCGAACATTCTTAACGTTCATCTTCTCATATTCGCACCTTACGTATTACTTTCTCGCCCAAATAAAGCTGGAGTTCCATTTGCATCCTCTTCGTAACAAAGATTCAATTTCATTAAAATATTTTTAAAATATAAATTTTTCAGATAGTTAAAACATAACTCCAAATATGACAAAGTTATTACAAGAAACTGATGAGATTAAACTTCGTTTAACAATGAATACTCCTTGGACCGGTGTCCACATTCTGTTATACAAATGTTCGCTGCGGGACTATAGGACCCTATACGTCTCAAAACCTGTTAGGTAAATGTCATCGCTTATAATAACTGGAGATAATATAACAAGGTATGTGGAACTGATTTCAATCGCGCACTCTTCTACCGAAGAAACAATTAATGAATTGATCTTGGTTTCGGAGTTTTGGTGCGAGTTCGCCTGGGTTAATCAATTTTCTGTTTGACTGATTACAATTTTCGAAAGAAAACATATTGTTCTTGTCTGGCGTTTGATTTATTTTCAAAGTAAATATGTTACCTATTAAATAAATGTTTACTTCCAAACAATGTAAATTTAACAATACAGATCCAGTTACTCTACCACCCTTATTCACATATGTTTCCTTCCGTTACAAAGAAGTATGAATTACCTGGGTACATCCAAAATAAGTCGAAAAGGTGATAATAATGTGTTCATATTTTACGTTCATTCTTATGTACGCTTTTCTCGTTTCAGACATCAGGAGAAAAACAAGCTTTGAAAGTACAACATTGGACCGAAAGTGGTGCTCGTTATCTAGCTCGAGAAGCAGACATACTTCTACAGCTAAAGCATGTTAGTAAATTATTTTTTTTTTCATTTGAGGTATTTCAAGCGCAGTATTACATCCAATTTCAAAATATAAATGTTGAAATAAAATTGATGAAGTTGATAAAACAATATGAAATAACGTTGATTTACGTTACTTGAGATTTAAAGTTAAGTTTTAAAATAAATTTGTCTGTTTCAGCCATGCATTATTAAAACTTATGATATAAAATATTCAAAAACACACATGTATATTATTATGGAATATATGTATGGTGGCGATCTTTCACGATTTGTCACTTTAAATGGTTGTCATCTCTCAATGCAAGAAACAAAACTAATATTTTACCAAATAGTAAAAGCAGTTAACTATCTTCATTCAAAAGGAGTTTGTCATCGAGATCTTAAGGTTAGAAAAGTTTTTGTATATAAAGCTGATTGTATTGGTCATCATGATGTAACAAAATATCCTTATGACCTCAAATATCACAATAGATGGAGCAGGTTCATCAGCATTTCACCGAGAAGAATGTACCTAATTAACACTTACATTTACAAACTTTGTTTTACTTTTTTAAATACATAATATACAGAAAAATATCGATTTTTCAAGTATTGTTTTGATTTTTCAAAAATTACACCAATGTATTAAGCACTAATTACGCGAGTTGGAATCATATGTACAAACGTAAATATCAATTGCAAAAGTCAGTTTTAATAACTCACAAGTGAAGAAATTACATAGATGAGTGATTTCAGACGTTTCGTCGGCGAGAGTTTTCAGAATTCCTCAGTATGACCTAAAATAAAGTATTGTGTTTAATGAGTAAAAAACATAGGTCGGAAAGCTCTCTCCGACGCAACGTCTAAAATCACTCTCCTGTATAACATTTTAGCCTGTATTAATGTTTTATGAAAATTAACTTGTATAATCGATATTTATGCTTTTGTGTATACAATGTGTTTTGAAATACCTTGCACGTCGTTAATAGTTACATTACGGGCGTTTTTTAGATAATATGTAAGTACAAATGCTTCAAATGATTTCTAATGACGTTTTCCAAACACTCAAAAGTTTTCTGTGAAAAATAGTTCAAATTTGCGCGTTTTCAAAAACGCTCAAACGACATTTTCTCAAAAACTGCTTTAATTTTTTCTCACACAAACGGTTCCTCAAAATTAGATCTGTAAATAATGTCATGTATATTTTTTTCAAAATGTGTAGTTTTTATGTAATTTTGAGTGAAATAATGGGTAATATTACAAAAAAGATGATCTCAAAAACTGCTCCAATTTTCTTCTTTAATATTTTGGACACAAAGTAAAGTTTGCGTAATAAAGTTGCATAAGTTTTTTTTCATTTCGAATTTTGGAATTTTGAAAATGAAATAGTTCAATTTTTTAAGCAACTTTTACACCTTTGATGTTGAAACTAGTTACTTCTAATGTAATCAATCCATTTTTTAATAATAGGCTTTGAAATAATTTCAGATATATTATTATCAAAATAGCCGTTTTCCCGAAATTTTAAATTATATGGTGGTAAATTTCGTTTTTTCGAACCAGCACTACACTTTGAATATTAAAGCTAGAGATTTCTTTTTTAATGCAATCAATTTTTAAATAATAAGTATTTCAATTTTTTCATATACGTTTTTCGAAATATGAGTAGCTATCACGAAATTTGAGAAAATTTTCTTAATTGTAACAATCAACGGAGCATTTACTAAAGCTTTGCATGCGTAGACCAGTGGCGGCTGCTGTCCCAACAAACTGGTAGATGCAGCCCCA
Organism: Gryllus longicercus; assembly: GCA_038098605.1. Taxonomy (NCBI): domain Eukaryota; kingdom Metazoa; phylum Arthropoda; class Insecta; order Orthoptera; family Gryllidae; genus Gryllus; species Gryllus longicercus. Next base: position 387,316 of record JAZDUA010000283.1, read on the forward strand.
TCGAATGACGGAAATGCAATTTACTTAATTCGTTCGCCTTCGCAACGCATTACTAACCCCTTGCGGGGCATTGAGAGCTTGGAATTCTCCTTGAAATCCTTTTAATGTAGTCAGTCATTGCCTTTTTATACCTTCGACCAGGGACTTGGCAGCCTCTATATCCCCGGATTCTCTGACGGTCATCCAACAAGAAACACATTATGCCTCGAATTCTTTTAATCTCCGTGACTTTACGGAGCGTACTTAAGGAATTCGGCGTCAATTTTCAAAATTCATAACACTAATAAAATGATAAAATAAAGCGAGATAAAAATGATAATTAATTAGATGAAGGAAGGATTAGATGAAGCTTGAATTTGATACAATTGCGCATTAAATTTGGATCAGTGTTGAGACTTACACTTAGACTTACATGTACCACACTCTCACACATGCCGGGAGACGGTCGGGGGCTTAGAGCCTGTTTCGGTTGGGACGGTGCCCCGCTGGTAGGAGATACTTGTTTGGGGAAAACCCCGCGAGCAGTCGATAGGTCGGCGCCGGATCTCGCCATCACAGCCACATCTCGAGGAAAAAAAGTTCAATACATTTACGGAATGACCTTAGACGTTAATGCGCCCGAAATAGCTAACAATTTATATACCAACATTATACACAATCTCTTTTGACATCGAAAATTGTACAGAAACTGCAGGATTCAAAAACTAGTTCAATAAAATAACATACGTCATTAAACAATTGCCGGGAGTACGACGTTTTATTTACTCGTAACACAGAAAACAAGAATTACAAATCGGCAAAAGAAACATGACGAAACATAAATGTAACTAATCATTACTCAAAAAAAAATTATTAATAATGAAAATGAAATGTGCTGTTTAAAACATTCATTAAAGAAAATAGAAGAAGAACTTAGAACATAAAGAACTTGAAACTGTTGTTTCATCGGAAGTGTGACACTCGAAGGTTCGCATGTGTTTGGCGTCTCTTCCCCAAACACATATGTCCTGGCGATTTTAATCTTGTTTGCTACTGACTGCTCAATGTATTGTTCTGCAACACTAGTTGAACTCCATTGGTATTTTTCTCTTCCATCCAAGTTACAAATTTATTATATTATTTTTCAGCTGATTTTCTAGGTATTAGCTACAATTTTGCTTTAGCAACTTCAGTAATTATTGCCTCTGGTAAATCTAATCTACAGGAACAATTAACACCACGGCCGCACCTATTACAGTCGGCCTTGGCCTACATTATGTACGTAACTTACCATTTATTTCCAGGTTCAGTAATCATTTTAGCCTCGTAATAATATTATAATGATGTTATACAAACAAATAGCGTATGCAATTCGTTTATAATATTACTTTTTTGCACTCATAAGAGTAGCCGCATTTACCACGTCGTTCATGCGACTATTCTTATTCGTGCCAAAAAGAGTAACATTATAAACTAATGGCATAATATACTATTAAAATACAAACCATCACGAAGCGTTTAAGAAAGATAATGAGGAGTTTTATAAACCCTGTTAATTCATCAGTTTCAAGAAGCTTGATTTAAGACTTTTTTAATCTTGCTAATAATTCGCTAATATTTAAATAAAATACCTAGTTTATCTTGTTGATTAAAAAATTCCGAATATGCAGTTACCTTCAGATATACGAAAATATGCAAAAATCAGGAAAATCAAATTTGGCAGGAAAACTCCAAATTGGCTGATTCGTACAGAAATATGATAGTTTTCTAAGAAACCATTAACAAAAATTGTAGTAAGCATTTTCATACAAATCCTGGCACAATTGATACCTAAAATACTATAAAGTAAATATTTTCTTTTAAAACAATTAGGTTTTTCTCGGTTCCAATACGCAATGAGGCCTATTTGCAAATTTCATTTTTGATCAGATCATGCACTTCTTTGAACTGATCACTACAGACCGTAAAAATGTGTAAAACGTCAAAATATGAAGTACATAAATAGGAAATGAAAACAGTAAGAATATGTAATAATTATGTAAAATCGGATATAATATATAACTTAAAAAAATATAAAACACATTTACAAACTATGAAATTACATTTGTAAAAAAGTTCCCTAACAAATGTTTAAAAAATACAAGCGTTTTAGAAATTATTCTGCCAATCAATTAGTAGTAAAAACCTTCATCCATTGCTATCCACGACCGTAGTTTAGCTGCCAGACTGGATGCAATAGAAGCCATCGCACAAACTTGCAATATCTACGACTAGCAAACAATCACTGTAGCAAGCAGCATTCTCCTTGAAGTTTTCACGTCGGCGATCGCCGAGGTTTCTCGGGAATTAAGATTAAAGGTCACGAAACGCGGTGTCAGTGATCTTTTTAAGTGAAAATTATCTCAGTCGCTCACGCGCACTTCCCCCCTTCCCCCCACTCAGAATACTGAAAGACAGGCGCGCCGGACTGTGATGACATCCGACCGCGTCTTCACGGAACATACCTCAAGTAGACAACACACAGTAATAATGTAGGGGAAAATACTAATTATTTTGAAAATACTTCTTTTCATTAAAAAAAACATGGAATGAAATTGGAGAAAATTGATAGAAGAAAAATATTGTGAAAATAGCGAAATATGCAATAATTGATTAAATATGTAACGAAGAAATTAGATATTGTGTTTAAACAGCGACGATTCGCCAAGATTATAATTTTGAATGCGATAAGCAGAAAGACAAAAAAATATGTAATTACATAAAATTCCGGTCTATACTGATCACGATTTAATGTAAAATAGTTCTAACATTTGTCATCATCTAATTCCTTAGAGCAAATTCTTCATGTGTTTCTCTTTTCTTTCCTTTTTTTGCTCCAATAGAACGGCGTAATATAACATTTCTAGCCCGGACTCGCTTTCGGAATCCTATTCAGAACATCGGGTAAATAATCGACGTCTTCGTCAACGGCCATACCGGAGTGAACAGTGGAGTGAACTGCGGCCCAACATCCGGTGACCGTCGCCGTGACTCGCTCAGCCGTGAGGAATTCGGCGTGAGTCATGCTGCATCACGTCGCATCACGGACCTGCGGCTCATTTTGCGAGTAGCCTAACTAGCCCCTCTTTTGAGTGGCACCGTGACATGTGCCGTGTCTGCCATACCATAGATACGCCTCTGTCTGGCCTCATTTGCACAAAACATCCTTAAGTCTGCCCAAAGTCTAAAAGTTTGTAATTACTAGACGGAAATACGACTATTTCTTGGCCTCTAAAACTAATAGAAACAAATTTTGTATTAAATTCTATTTTATTAGTACTATTAGTTCAAACTTAATACAGAGATGTGATTTGTTAGTAATACCATATGTAATTTTGTTGGCAGCCAGCGAATATACTCTTGTGTCAACCAAAACCACGCACACTAATTAAGGTGACAGATTTAGATTTGGCTAAATCAGAGATAATGCATGGGCCAATGTATTCATGCTGTGGAACAGAAGCCTTTTTAGCTCCAGAGGTATTGGAAGGAGGAAGAATATATGACAAGAAGGTTGATGTATGGAGCATGGGTGTCATTCTATACCTAAGGTAATTTGTAATATGTTAAAAATTATTGGATTTCACAAATGAGTACATTGCAGTTTTACCAAATTATTAATTCCTCCAGTTTGAGTGGAACTTTACCAATGTTCTCTGGTGATACTTTACAATTCACTGGAGTTGCTTCCCTGTCGACAAATACTCCAGTAATGCAGTTACTTCAAGGAATGCTGTGTAAGCAGCCACTGAAACGATTTGATATTGGTATGGTGGGCCAACACCCGTGGCTACAGGTAACGAACATACAATTCTTCTTTGTATTAATTTATTTCACTTGTTTTTACAGGTCGAATGTTTTTATAGTCCGAAAATTTAAAGCATGTCAAAGAGAATATAAAAAACAAAATTTTGACAAGCACTTACAACTTCATACTTCAGGTTCTGTAGACTTCATTACATTTGTAAGGAGTGACATTACATTAGAAATATTGACCGTTACAATTGATTCTGGCAACATTTTAAAAGTGCTTTCATTTTATGATGCTCCCTTCCTGCTCAGAGTGAGACCGTTTGTTTTGCAAGTTCTCTTTGAGCACGATTAGTCTAGTCAATTTGTCCAGAAAAAATTGAAAGATTTTTCCCCTCGGCGGGTTTAATTGTTTTTTGGGGTGCTGAAATCGAATTTAATATTTCCAGCTCGAGAAATGTCAGCTTCATAAAAAAGTAGCAAATAATAAAACTAAATAAAAAAACTGCCCTTTTCCGGTTTTTCATTTTTACCTCGAAAATTATGCCCTTTATCGAAAATACCTTGATATTATTTCTCCAAAATAGCATTATATAAATTCAAAATAGGTGAAATGTCCTACAGAATGTATGTTTTAATTAAAGATTTAAGACGGAATTTCTTGGCAAACCAATCATGTACTAGGGTGCGTTGAAAGATGCCCACGTTTGGCTCTCTGGCGAAAAGGGGAGAGTAATACTCTCCTACCCAATTATCTGGCTACAGCGCTTTAGTTTCACAGCAACATACTTGCAAAAGTCTATTGAATGAACACTCTGCTACTCACGGAATCAGTAGCAATGCGTTTATTCGCGCAGGTTGATATACCAGCTTTAGATAACTAAAATATGACGGAGACATAGAAGGAACGTGTTTGGAATATTAAAAGAAAAGAGTATGGAGTGTATGAGAGGTATACTTAGTTTTCAATGAGAAGAAGTTTGTAATTCTTCTGCGTGCCGGAGGGCGCCTGAGAGCATGGTATGGAGCGCGGGGAAGCCACCAATCCGAGCTGGAGGGCGCATGAGGGCGTTGTTCGGAGCGCAGCGAAGCAACCAATCCGAGCCGGAGGGCGCCTGAGAGCATGGTATGGAGCGCGGGGAAGCCACCAATCCGATTCGGAGGGCGCATCAAAGCGTGGTTTGGTGCGCGGCGAAGCCACTAATCTGAGCCGGAGGGCGCATGAGAGCGTGGTGTGGAACGCGGCGAAGCCACCAATCCGAGTCGGAGGGCGCATGAGAGCGTGGTGTGGAGCGCGGCAAAGCCACCAATCCGATTCGGAGAGCGCATGAGAGCGTGGGTTGGTGCGCGGCGAAGCCACCAATCTGAGCCGGAGGGCGCATGAGAGCGTGGTGTGGAGCGCGGCGAAGCCACCAATCCGAGCCGGAGAGCGCATGAGGGCCGCAGAGGGAGACTACTCCTTTGGAGCGAGCGAGCTGGACTCTTGCTCTAAATGGGAAAACTAAGATCCACTACATCGAGAATGCCGTTCCCCCACCATCAGTCTAGCCTAACGGTGACGTCACGGCTCGATGTTTGCTATTGGCCAGCCAAGACTAGCATCGACGTCACTCTTGACCTGCAACTCATCCGTGCGACTTCCAACGTTCTCTACTTTAGTTTAGCGAACGCTTCCGTCCGTTGTTTGCCTGTACGTGCGTCGTTTGACGAATTTCTGTTTTTCCCCCCAACTTTTCCCCCAGTTTTGTGTGTTGTTTCCAACGGCGCGTAATATTTGACATGAGGCCCTGAATTGTGAGCCGTGGGCCGTGCTGGTGTAGCACGTACGCACGCAGTTGGCACATCCGCGCCACAGACACACTCCGTAGCGAGAGATGGACACTGTTGAGTCAAGATTTCAGTTGATGTACCGCCTTTATTCAACAAAATTTACTATCCCCAGAAACGCCAAGTAAAGGTAACCAGTTCAAGGATGCCAAATTTATCAAACTCCACATAATTATATTTGTTACATACTACTTCCACCAACTTTATACAGATCTTCGAATGAAAGGCTGATTTCAAATATTTTAAGACTTGAAAAAATGTTTGCCTTGTTAGTTACTTTTTGGTCTGTCGCAGTTGATAATAAGAAATTAATATAATAAAACAAGATTTGTCACTACAGGCAAATAACCTCAGTACACTACCCAAGTCAATAAATTAACCAGTCACGCATTACGAAATGCGAGGAGCAATTTTTAATACAATTCTGAGATAGAACATTTCTAATAAAGATGTACTAAGAGCAACAATAAATTAAGTTATAATGAAAAATTTAGTGATAAATTATTTCCTGAAATTGAATATTCCTTTGTAATTAATGAATGGTTATCATTGATTTTGATTTTCCAGAGATTGGCATTACTTAAAATACTCTCGTATCCGACTTTGAAACTATAGTCCAGGCCATATATTAGGCATAGAGTAGAGATATATCTCCTCTATGATATTAGGCCGCTCTACATTCGTATTATAGCATCTAAATGGATTTCCTGTCGGAGTAGCCAACTAATGAAACAATCATTCCGATTAACACTCTACCTTTGGTTTGTTTATCATTCATTCCTAGGGTGATGGAAGACTTCACATTACAATAACGTATGTCTCGTTTTTTGTTAGAATTAAACAAGATTTTTATCTACAAACTAATATTAAATCAGTGAACAATTAAGCGAAATAAGTCCAATTCTCTAGTTATTGTGAATATCATTATCAGCAAGTGCGAGCGTTTGAGATTTAAAGTGTGTCGAGGGCAAATGAAAAACACAAAATTAAACGTTATCTGTGGTCTTGTGCTAAAGGTTATCTACTGACTTGTGTTAATAATACTTTTGAGATGATAGTGTTACCAATTTTTTCGCGATTTGTCAGATAATAATGATTTATATTGGAAAAAAAATATATAAATCCAATTGCTTAAGATGATTATTTTGCATATATGTGGTAATTTTTGAGACTAATGAATTGTTTCTAACAGTCCAGTGATATTAATATTAATGCAAATGCATCCGGTGTATTTAGCTGATTAATTAAATTACATTTCAAAAGTAATTCTTTAAAAAAATAAGTAATTACTATATTATTGGTCGTCTTCAGTAACTTGCCTGTTCTAATAAGTGACAGACTTATCCATATTTCTTCTCTATTAAATCGGAATGTGATACGTATTATAGGGATAGTTAGGATAATAAATAGAACACTTTGATTTTTTAGTTATTTATTGAAATAGCAATGTACTCTGTGAACAAGCATGACAAAGTAAATATATAAAGTTGCACAATGATATTTCACTCTTCTACTATCAGTGAATGTGACTACAATACTCTTTAACTACAGGATTACCATATTATACTCTAGTTTACATTACAAATGTATGCCAAATTATTCCCAACATGTATCCAATCAGTAAAAGATTATTAATTTTATTACCCCACTTAAACACACACACACTTGCAGTGCTGATAGTGAGTGTGAAAACGTTCAAGGTAAGATAATGGTTATTTTCACTATTAAAATTAGTGTATTATGTCAAATACAATTTAGAAATGTATGTAGGATTTGGGGAAAGAACAAGATTTGGGGTGGTGCAACTTACACAAAACTTGCACAAAACCAAGTTACAAGTAATGTTGCAGATGTTACCAACAGTCACAAACTTGCTACAAAAAATTAAACAATTTTAATGTTCTAGAAAAATGTATAAGAAATTAGCATTAATAAATATAGTCATGCAAGGCAGCTTTAAATAACCATCTCTAGACTGCCTCGAGTCATGTTTCATTAAAAAACAATATTTGGTGTGCTGGAGTTTGTTTGGGCTTGTAACATAAACTCTCTTTTATAAATTATTGTTTCATTCTCATTCACACGTACATACCCGTTTTCCTTCTCCCAAATAAAACCAATGTTCTTTACTATACGCTTCAAGAAGGTCTGACTATGAAAGCTTTGAAAATTTAATGTACTCGTATCATCACCTACAATCTCTGCCAAGTTTCTTGTAGAAATACTAAGATCTACATAAAATAGAATTAATTGCCCTTCACATAAAATACTACAAAACAAATTAATCATTGTATAGATTAATTAAATTCTAAAATAATAATGTAATGAAAATATCTAAATATTCTGCACTCAAACCACAATATATTTTATTCGTAGTTCCAGCCTTTGTTAAATTTTATTTTCTACAAAAAATCTAAAGAAATGACCAAAGCAGGTAAAGATTTATTGCAGGAGATACCTCGAACTCCTAAGAACGTTAGAATGCAAATTATTGAGAATGTCGCGAAGGCATGACTGATTCTCCAAAGATTGGCATTGCTTCATAAAATCTAGTGGCCGATTTCATAACTAATACCCCCACTCTACCCTCATTTATTCAATCCATCGTTCAAGAAAAGTTGCGCGAGTAATACCTGCATGGGATAATAGTTACAGACAATTACTACACCAATAACAATTTTATTCATGAAAAGTAAACCTGTCAGTTTTATAAGATAATATTTACCAATAAAAAACAATAATCTAACCTGTAATAATTTTGCCGTTCATCTTGTCAAACAAACATGAATAACAATGCTTCCACTGATTCCGTCTACAATCTACAAAATAAATGTACAATTCCATTTTAAAGAGAACTTCGAATTCATTTTAACCTTAAAGGGAAAATAATAAGAATAGACCCAGATGTAGTTGGGCTTTCCATTATTTTTCAGTTATTAATAATTAAGTTGGAAAAATATTAATAAATATAATACAATTAATTTTACACAAAAAATACGAAATCGAAAAAACTAACCTTTAGTACTAAAACTGTCCGAACCAACTCCATTGGTATTAATGATGGAAACAATTGAAAAATAATAAAGAAAAATGAAGCGCGTAGAACTAAATTAATATATCTGACAAAATAACAAAATGCAGATTTATGAAAAATAGCAAACCGCAAAATGAGAATCGCTAGCAAAAATAGCAAACTAACAGCACTATCCACAAGAATGGCTTAAATGTTGGCAGAATCAACGGAAGTTGTAATTTTTTCATTGCAAACTTAAATTTTAAAAAAATGTCCGTATCACATAATCGAAATATATGCAGGGTAATTCGGTGAGGGTTGGCAACAGCTTTTGCCAACAAAAAAGAACGAAACTACACTAAATCGAGTATGAATACATAATCTGATCCGGCAGTGACAGTGATATATTTTATAAATTAGGGGTATCCATTCTCCCGATTAGTCATTAATTCTTCTCCTAATCCCTTATAGGTATTATCACAATACAGCAATCAATTGTCTTTCGCAACGATTCATGAATATCGTATCTATCTTTCAAATAAAAACATTCTCACTAGTACCACGACCCCGAAAGCATAAAACAAAAGAATACTTTAGACAAAGAACGCATAACCTAAACAAGTAAACAACACTGAAGCTAGTGACGCCTAGTATATAATGGCACCCGCTACCTACTATTGAGGACTTACGTTTTTTTTTTATTCGTCCGAATGTTTTCGAGCCGTCATCATTATGTGTGCATCGCTGTCGGCGCTGTCTTCGTCATTATAATGTTAAATCTTCCTCTACATGATCACAGAAATGATGTTCATCTACATGATCACAGAAGTGACGACTTCTCCACGCAAACTTTGACGATGAGATCTTATCGTACAACGGCGATTGCCGTGAATGGTTGCAACATCCCTGAGTATGATTCAATAGACCAGAACTTAACGTTTGAAGACTCGCCACAGCCTATTGAGTGTGGTAATCCTCAGCCATTAGTTACATACGTTGATGGCGACGGATATCTCCGTTTAAACGAGACAGAACTGAGGCAACTCCCGGAAGCTCAATGCACATTTGCGAGGATTCAACGCACGTCAGACCAGGACGTGGAGTACGGTGTTGAGTATGAGTTTCTCTCTCCCGAAAAACTGTCAAATGAATTTGTGAAAGTTTCTTGCGAGTTTGTAAAGGACAAATTAATATTCTACAATACAGTACACGCCTGGGTACCCCCGCTCCCAGAAAGTCTGCAGTTGCGCGTGTTACCGGTGAGTCCTGTACGGCCCAGCGTGCTTATAATAGTCATGGACAGCATGTCGAGACTTAACTTCATCCGACAGTTACCACGTACGCACGCTCTACTTGAGAGCACGTATGGAGCAACGATCTTTACGAGGATGGTTAAAGTCGGACCTAATACATATCCCAATATGCTCACCATGCTGACGGGAATGGCAGCATGGAAGAATCGTGATGTTAATGCCTCCGCGTGGCTAGAACATCAAGAAGACAAGTGCGAGTATTTCGACGACCTGCCAGCAATTTGGAAAAACTTCAGTGCCGAAGGTTACGTAACAATGTCCGCAGAGGACAAACCCGACTTCTCGCCATTCAACTACTACGCGAAAGGGTTTAAAAATCCCCCGACCGACTACTACATGCGGCCCTTTTGGCTGGCGATGAACCAACTCGAGAACTTAAGATCGGACGACACGCGTTGCTTTGGGAACTACCCTCGGTACGAGTATCTCTTCAACTACACTCGCGACTTCGTGGAGAAGATGCGGGACAAGCGCTACTTCGCCTACACTTTCCTGACGGGCTACAGCCACACGACCTTCAAGGAGGCGCAGGTCATCGATGAGCCGCTGCACGGGCTGCTGGACGGGCTGCGACGGTCAGGCGTGCTGAACAACACGGTGCTGCTGGTGCTGGGAGACCACGGTTCTCGCTTCAGCAGCATCCGCGCCACCCTGCAGGTGAGGAGGGCAAACTTCAAATCAGAAAACATGTTGTTTTCGTCAATAAGCGCTTCTGCCTATGCGCCACTTCCAAAAATGACAGAACTATTTCCTTAGAAGATTTGCTAAGTTTTACTTTCTCTACGGAGCAGAGAGAAAAGTTGTGTAATCCTGCTCGAAAAAATGGTAAATTCTATGCAGAAAATTATTGAAAACACCAAAATTGTGAAAATTGCAAGGGTTCAAAATCCTTGACGGAGTATTCCTGCAAATAAAATATTAAAGATAGAGATTTTTTTCCATGAATGATATCTGTTCCATAGGGATATATTTTGAAATAAGATCATGTACAATTTTTCGAAAATTTTAGTTCTTTTGCGTAAATTTGTGTGAAAATAGGGCGAGAAAGTATGTGCTGTTGTAGTACCACTAGTTTTATTAATAAGCGCTTCTGCCTATGCGCCAATAGCATGTATTATTTAGAATTATTTCCTTAGAAGATTTGCTAATTTATTCTAATTAATAATCTTAACAATACGTTTTCGAATTTTTGTTTCTAAAATCCGTAATGAAGTTTTTTTTGAGCAGTAACTTCACACATACAACAAGGTCTATTTGTGCTTTTTCCAAAATTAAGATTGATACAGATGTGAGAAGATACACTCAATTATGCATCCTAAAGTCTGTGTGGATGAATGAGTAAGTATGCGTCACTCTATCAGATCTTTTGAATTACCCCTAGGTAAATCAGGAAGCATTTTCAGTATTTTCTGAAAAAGCGTTCAATTATTTTGATTGAACAGAGAAAGAAACTTGATTTAAAAATATGATATAATTACTATTTTTATTTAAACCTCTGAAAGTTTGAATATTACAAAACTTCAATATTTCATGAACCTGTCTTACCCTTCTAATATTAAATCCAGATATTTCTGTCAATTCAGTTTATCTCTTAATTTTAAAATTTTATATGATGTATTTTTTTAAATAATAGTAATTGTTGAGTAAAAATAATAAAGGTACAAAAGGTTCGGTAATAGACGCATTCTGTCTACTTTAATTAATAAGAACTTTTGCACATGCATCACTTTCAAAATCACATAGAAGTATTTCCTCAAAGCATTTGATAAGTTCTTCAAATTAGATATATTTAAAATTCTGTTTTATCTAGAGCACCAAGTATTCGTAGCAGCTGCATTATGTAGTAACAGCTGCATTATGTAGTAACAACTTTATTAACACATTATCATTTCGCAATTATTTTTTAATAAATATTGTTAAATAAGTAAATTCTAACGCAGTAAAATGTGTGTTAAAGTGTTCAGAGTAAAGTGCTTACTTACATGTTGACTGAGAATGTTACTTATAAAAAAGGCAGGCAATTATAATTTTAAGTATGAGCTTTAATTCAAAGCTGTGTAGAGTACTGTGTATTAATATTGTTTTACTTATTCATGTCAAAAACAGTAAAAAATTGGGTGTGCCCTACAATGGGGAGAAGTAAAATTGAAGTTACGTTTATGTCCAGAAGCAAAACAAGGGGCCATCTTAACATTTGCTCAAGGATCAGGGAAACTAGATGAAAAAATGATCAATACGAGGGTCATTAGCCCAGAAACTGAAATACAGTACTTGTTACAGGTTCTTTACAATTATACAATAAATAATACATTAAAAAAATACAATAAATAATATACTAAATGTCGCTAAAATTAATATTACTTTCCTTTTGGATACTCAGTATAGCCTCTAATTCTATAGAAACAATTGTCCAGCAGAAAAGATTTTACTTGGGACTTGCACTTTTGTATGGATTTTAATCGTTTAATGTCATCAGGCAAGCTGTTAAAAAATAATGTACATGTATTGTGTGTGAATTTTTTGTAGTGATCTGTTGATACTGTCACCAGATGAATATGATTACTACATCGAGTGTTGTAGTTACAGATATCAGCATTTGCTGAAAATATATTTCCATCCTTATGTAAGTCATTTTTATAAAACCCACTGACTCATATATGAGAGACAAGGTAATTACTAAAGAGGGTCTTACAAGAATCACGTGGGTGGGATTTGCTTATTATTCATACAATTCTTTTGTGTAATCTAAAAGTCTGGGAGCTGTAAGATGTATTACCCCAGAATATTAGGACATATCTCAGGTGGGAATGAACATTTGCGAAATATACACAACAAGCAGTATGGAGGCTGACTGAATTTGAAAGTATTCTGAAACGTATTCCATAGCATATTCGTTCCATAGCATAAAGAACTTAATTTAGTGTTCAATTCATTTAAATGCACATTCTATTGAAGTTTTGACTAAATTGAAAGACCTAAATATCTTGTTACCTTAACATCAGTCCATGGCACACTGTTCATTTTCAATGGTCTACTGAGTTGTTTATTTGAAATTGAAAAATTCATTCAAATCATTTTGCTTTCAACATTCAACATAGTTATTTTGAAATACCATGTAGGAAATTAAAATGCAAAACTCTCGTTTTACAGTCCGAAATAACATGCCAAGTCACATTATGCTGTATATTTTCTGATCCCTAACCTAGACACGATGGACTTTGCACCGTCTTTGTACAACCAATGCATTTTGCAGCCGTTCGTTCACATCTTAAGTATTTAATCATTTGCTGCATGAATTTCCCAAGATGTGAGCATACTTTCACTATCCAAAAAATATACGAATCTTGACAATAATATCAAATATTCACAAGCACAATTCCTGAAAAACAGTTAAATACATTACAAATCCTATCCCTCTTGTGCATAATTGAAATAGTAATCATTACAATAAAGACCCCCATTAGAAACAAGAACTTTGTTGCTTGAAATTCAGTTCCTAATTAGGATACTAGAACCAAGAATAAATTTAAATATCTCTACTGAATCTGCACTCTTCCAAAAACGTTGTAGTTTCTGGGGTAGAAGGTGTGATTACAAGATGGGGGTCTTATAAGACCTGAAAATCGAGAACTTATGTGATGATACTTTCAAAGATGATGAAATTATCCTATGACAAAAAGTTTGCACTGAAACATCACCCTTCTACTAAAGAATTAACTAATTTAGCAGTTAGCGCTAAAGAAGCCCTAAGTATTATTAAAGATAATATTCATTCCAATTAGATTATGATTAATTGTTCTAAAATCCTGTCTGATGAAGTTCATAGACATCCACCACCATCACCTCAATTCCTTATAAAATCCACTCACTAATTAATTGAAAAAGTGAAACTTAACAACTTATTAAGTAACTGATAAAGGCAATTCTATTGTCTTTATACACAGAATGACTCCATTGATAAATTGCAAACATTTTTAGATGAAAATGAATTTACTTGCCTCGACAAAGACCCTTACCCATCTTTTCACCTAAAGCTTAGGAACACTAACCAACTCAATTTTCCTGCAGCATAAAAGAAATCCCTTTAGGTTATGAATCACCAATGTCCTAGGTTGTATGGCTTTATTAAATTACTTAAAGAAAATCTTCCTATTACACCTGTTGCTGGTTTTTTCAATTCCAGTATTTCACCCCTTTGTAAATTTATAATCCCTCTTTTTAATTTTACCACCCATTTTATCCTTAGATTTAATCTGAATAATGCCGTAGATCTCATAAATAAAATTAAAGATATCGAAGTTCCCCAAATACAAAATTAGTTTCTTTTGATGTGAAGAATTTATTTATCATTATTCCACCTAATGAAGTCCAAGATATTTATATTTATCATATTATGAAATCAAATATATCATACTTAGAGAAAGTAGATTTTATCAAACTACTTGACTTATGTATAACACATATTTTTTTACTTTCAATAACAAATTCTATTCACAAACAGAAGGATTAGCTCTAATGTTTCCCTCTTTTCGCTGAATTGTTTATGGACCATTTTGAGGAAAACACATTTAGTAGCTTGAACCCTCTCCTCAAATATATTATTTATTTTTACAGGTATATTGATGACATTATATGGCTTTGGGCAGGAACTTCTAGGCAATTGAGCTAGTTATTTAATTTTTTAAATTAATTTCACCCCAAATTAAAATTCTCTATGGAAATTGAACATAACTATTCTTTGAATTTCTTTGATTTAACCATTACTATTATAAATTCAAAACACAATTTTAAAATATTCAAAAAACCCACTCGTACAGATTAAATCATCCCTTCCCATTCCAATCACATTCACCATCATCAATTTGCTGTTTACCACTCCTGGATCAACAAACTATTCCAAATTCCTATGACTGGTATAGATTTTAATAATGAAGTCAATACTATTCTAACCATTGTGTTAAATAATGATCGTGATCCTCGGACAGTTAATAAACTTGTCTACCAAAAAGGTGTAAAAATGATTTTGAATAAAGTTTTCCTCAACATTGCCCTGTAGAACATAAGAAATTTATTTACATCCCCTACATATGTCCAGTATCTAAACATATAGGCTAATGTTTCATTAAACACAATATTTCAGTAGCTTACAGAACTTTAAACTTCCTCCACTCTTTATTCCCTAGTTCCAAATCACCTATCCCCCCATTGAAAGAAGTGGCATTATCACCTTACTTGTAATAACCGTAATTCAGCCTATATAGGCCAAATAGTCAGAAAATTTTCAGTGAGAATTAATGAACATATTAGATGTTGGAAACAAAATTTAGACACTCCCTTAGACATTGTCAATTATTTGATTCAATATAACCATTCCTTTGACCCTAATTATAATTTTACAATCCTTCACTTAGTCAACAAAGGCAAAAAGATGAACATTTTGGGGAACTTAATAATTTTAAAACTTTTCAAAAATACTATTTTTTCTATCTTGAGTGAACATTCCTTAATTAAAAGCACTCTCATTTTAAATCTTTTTATTGACTAGCCCCTAATCATTCTTTGGACATATTTTATAATAATAATAATAATAATATATTATTATTATTATTATTATTATTATTATTATTATTATTATTATTATTATTTCTTTCACGTCTCTCGCTAAGTGAGGTGCCTACAGCAGACACCGAGACCTTTGTAGAACCAAGGTGCCTGCTTTGCTTTCAAACTCGGGCTGTCAGGATTCAACGTAAAGTTATATCAATAAAAACTTCCTCACGATGCGGGCAGTACTCAGGAGAACAGCCTTTTGCATTGATTAAATGTGCCAGTTCCTAAGGACGATGAAATTAGTTCTTCAGATATCAGCCCATTTGCAGAGATGACCACAGGGACTACAACAGATATTAACCGCCACATGCCGCTCAGTTCAATAGCCAAGGCCTGATATATTCGCTTCTTCTCGGCAACAGAGGCAACTATATTTCGGTCTAAAGGGATAGCTATGTCGACTATAATCCCTTTCCGTGAAGCCTTATCAATCCATATTATGACAGGTCTGTTCGGCTGGTGAATCATTTAATTTAGCTAGGAAATATCTAATACTACTCTTACTCATAAATTAAACAACTTGAAAATTTTGTTTACTGAATTACTAACGACATTCAGTGTCGTCTGCCAACTCGTATTTTAATTTCTAATTAGTTTTCATGTTCAACAATGTTTCTTTATCTTTCCCTAATTTTGAACTCTTTGATGGCCATTGAATATCTATAAACAAACATAACAATTATTTATCCATCTTAATGTTACCTTATAATTGCACACAACTTGGCCTTGCTACAATATTTTTGTTGAAGTTTTTCGCCGCTATTACCTAAACTTCCCTTTGGAAGATTCTTCTCTGCAAATTGGGGGTTGTCATCATTCTTACGTCCACACTGAATTTAACTTTTAAATTCAACTAATATTCGCGACCTAATTATCCCACGAATGTTAATATTTTCTCTCTAATAAATTATTTTTCAATTACTTTCCTATTCTTTTATATTCTTAGACAACTCGTATTCCTT
This sequence comes from Gryllus longicercus, assembly GCA_038098605.1. NCBI lineage: Eukaryota > Metazoa > Arthropoda > Insecta > Orthoptera > Gryllidae > Gryllus > Gryllus longicercus. Next base: position 403,809 of record JAZDUA010000283.1, read on the forward strand.
TCTTATTCTCTTATATTCATGTCCATTTTCTATTTCCACGGACAAATTACAAATTATTTCAACTTCATGCCCTGACGGCCATCGATGCCTCCTCTTCCACATCCAGCATAGTTCACTTGTTTCATTGTTATTCTTGTTCCTCAATGCGCTCTTGTCGCAACCCAACCATATATCAAGCATCTTTTGTCCCCTATCAACAATGTCCAATCTTATTTCTTGGTTTTATTTTCGAAAAAATACCTAAATTGTTCAAAATTTACTTCGTCCAATTAATATTTAGATTTTCTTACTCTTTACACTCTCATTGTCTGATATTAATTTGCGTCATCACGCAATTCCTCATATTTCGCAAGATATTCGACATTATAGTTTTGCTCACAAATGCCAAAAATATCGCAAAGTATTTTGCCTTGCTTCGTTATGTCCATCGCTGGTAATATGTGTCTTTGTTCCCCGTAGTCCACGTAGCTAGTAATCCTATCTTACGCGATTGACAGATAGAAAATCCACTATTAATAATCATTTCCACCCTCGTAAGACTTCATGCTCCTAAATATTCTGTCTTCTCCAACTTTCGAACGTAAATCAATCAAGTATCCCTTTCGTCGGCACAATTGACAAAAAATCAACTAAGCCCCACTATTTTCTTCCGTGATAACCAATTGCTTCGCGATCAGACTTCCTAGACAGCTCGCGACGGAATCAGTATCCTCCTCCAGTATCTTCCTCCGTGATTTCTGGCTAATGTTCCTCTTCCATTGTTTTTGGTTCATCATTTTTGAGAATCGACCGACCCTATCTGCCACGCATATCTCCATCAGGCCTTGCTCAGCGGCCCCCTTCTACTTCTGACGCTATCTTGTTTATTTCACCTCCCCGGCCTCCCCATAGATACATATTAGTACAGATTCATCTATCTGTTGTCTATTCCCAAAATAATGAGAGGTCCAAATATTGTCCCAAATATTCCGGCTATTTTCGATATGTTTCCATTGTAAATTGCTGCAACCTTTATAGTAACTCTTGATAGGCAATTTTTGTTATTATTCAGTTTGAAATGTGGAAATTTTTTGTTTTTTTTTCACAACAATTCCACATTTTATGGAATTATTACGGTATTGAAAACATTGTTTACTCGATAAAGGATGAGTGTAGCATAAAACACCGCGACGATGTACAAATTCGACACTAATGAACGGACAACTACCAACGCTAGAGCAGCAGTGAAATTACGAAGCACAAACTCACTTTTATGATTTAACTCCCTTTACCCAAACACCTTAGAAATATTAATTTCAGTCATCATTTTATTTATTATTAATTGACGTTCTGAACTCTAAGTGTGAGATTCTCTTCGCTATGAGAAATATCTGTAGCGATTTAAGGTTAACACCTCACATACAACTTTGCCTAGATGAGAATCAGCAAATTTTATGTTAAACGTTAATATTTATTTACCCACAAGGTTTAAAAGGCCCTCTATGATTGGTATGTGGGTGTGGATGGTTATTTTATAGATATTTACGATATAAGTTTCTTTAAGCATCTGGTTACGATATGAGATTGAAAAATTGCCAAACGAGACCGTTAGGCCGAATTTAGAAAAAATACACTTTGTAAAAATTTGTAAGATTCAATGTACAATTTCGTCCTACGTCTTCATTTTGTATTCATATTTTTTTCTCTCCTATACGTGGCGACACTGTTCTCATTAAGGAGAACAATTGAAACACACTTTTCGACAAGACTGAATATAGTTCTGATTCAGAGATACAAATACCAACAAATGCTGCTTTAGAAACATTGGTACTCACAAATGAAGAAATAAATAAGAGTGCGAGGATTTAATTTTTAAAAATTGATGTAAAAAAAATCATTTCATATCAGAAAAAGTTTTGGTTTCTTGGTTTCTTCATCTCTGACCTGCCAGAAACGTAAGCAGTCTTTAGACTCACTACTCTATGTTAAAGAGTACAATATCACTTAATGACAAAATTGATACCAGTAAGTGTACTGTATTAGTAGCTATTTTAAAGGATAAAAGACAAAGAAATCCAAAATATTTTCAAAAGAAGAATGGCAATGATTTTACCATTACAAGTACGCCATTACTTTACCGCCCTAGTGCCGTAATGAAGTTCATTACCTCACTATGGCGGTAAAGCACTTAATTACAAAATGGCATCATGTTAGACTTTACCTAACCAAAGTGGATAAAAACATTACGGTGCTCTTCCTATGGGCTTTTCACTATCGAACAATGTACATACCAACCATCAAAGGCCATTTACATCTTATGTGTTACTATAAATTATCGTTTAGAATATAATATTCCGATTCTTATCTGGACATAGTTGTACGTCAGGTGTTAACTTTATATAGGTACAAAAATGTTACATACTGTAGAGGATCTCACACTTCGAGGTCAAAACATCTGTTAATAAAAATTTAAAATTATGACAGGAATAATTGTTCGTTTTATAATTGATTGATATTAATCCAGTGATCACTCTTGACTATAGAAATATTTTAATTATTATTTTAACGAATGAGCCGACCTGGATGGCCGAGGTGGTTAGAGCGTGTACCGACTTAGCCCCTCCGTCCGAAGGGTCGCGTGCTCTAATCCCACTGTGGGCATGGTTGTCCCGTATCTTTCGTGTATGAGTGTGTTGTCGCGGAAGATCTTGCGAGTTTGCACAGGCTGAGTCCGCAAACTTGTGTAGGGCAAAGGTTAATATGTGTTCCCATGAGGGATATAGCGGATACCCGGCGCGCGGATAGTCGAAATCGGTATTACCTAAAGCTGGAGAAAGCCCCAGGAAGAATAAAAATATTTTAACGAATGAAAAAGATAGAAAAACATTAGAAAAAAGATATATAATATTCGCCATCACTATGCGCAGGGCCGCATGGAGGACAACATGCCGTACTTGGCCATCGCGCTGCCTCCCAACCTTCGCGCCGCCATGCCCTATCTGGAAGACGGCCTCCGCAGCAACAACGCGTCCTTCGTCAGCTGGTACGTAGACGCGGGGTCGGATATCACTCTGAAGCAGTAGCGCAACAAAAAGGGTGTGGGCCCGACCACAAAACCTTTATCCGGGTCCCCTTTATAAAAGTGTACAGCAAACACAAGTAGTGTTTGTTCCTTAGAAAATAAAAATATCATTTAACCAATTCGTTTTCATCAACCCCTTAATTCTCACTGCTTTTCATTGAAAAACATTCTCGGCGACGCTCTCATCTAAATGTGGCAAGCGTCAAACCTAAACAATAACAATAAAAATAAATTTTGTGTGTAGTATTTATTGTTAAGAGTGGTAAAGTGCTAATAACCAATCGTGAAAAAATATGTCTTTATTATTTAAATTTATGAAATTAAGACTGTTATAAAACGTAAATTAAATTACCCTTCCTGATTTACAAAGAAAAACATAACGAATATGTAGAGAAGTCAAGAAGGACATTATAAAAACTAAAAATGACCTGTGAGACCTAAAGTGTCAAGAAATTAGTAACACCATTCGAAGCTCAAGATCACGGGTGGCGTAGAAAGTGTTGGAACAGTTGAGAACAAATGAAATGAGATATGGTCATTTGCAGCTTATGTGCCTAGACAGGTGGGTAAAGTATTATGAAGTATTTCTACAGGAACACCGTGTAGAATTCCACGCTTTATATCAGCTGAAGGATACATCTGAGAAGTATGTAGAATGTATATCACCAATAGAAGTTGAGAAAGTGGTGAAAAGCTTCAAAAGTGGTAAAGCTCCTGAACCTGATGGGATAAATATGGACTTAATAAAATGAGCTCCACCGGTATTGTTCGAACAGCTTTCGGAATTATTTAATGCGCACCTCAGGGGCCGTGGGATACCAGAATCCTTTAAAGTGGGTTACATCTCCAATAATTAAAAAAAGAGATAAGAAGGAATGCTCCAATAACCGCGGTACATCCGTCCTGAGCTCCCTTGGTAAAATGAAGAAAAACAGATTGGAAAATGAAATAAATGAAATAGAAGAACAGAGTGGCTTTCGAGCAGATAGATCCTGCATAGATAATATATTTACCATCGGACGTTATGGACAAGTGGCTGGCGCATAACACTGAGACACATCTAATCTATATTGATTTACAAAAATCGTACGACAGTATCCCCCTTTCAAAATTGTGGATAGCCATGAAAATCAACAATTCAATATATCATCAACAGCAAACATATATAATCCTTTCACCCACGCACTTTCAATATATAATCCACACACCCACGCGATCACACACTTAGCCACCCACTTACTCACTAAGCCATCCACCTACTCACTCACTGAGCTAGCCACCCACATATACTCACTCAGCCACCCATCCACCCCACACACTCACTCAGCCAGCCACCCACGCACTCTCCCTCAGGCATCCACCCACACACTCACTCAGCCACTCACCCTCGTACTGACTCACTCAGCCAGCCACCCACGCACGCGCTCACTCACTCAGCCACCCACGTAGTCTGTCATGCACCCACTCACGCAGCCACCACAGGTCACTCACAGCCACGCCTTGGCGCGGCGGGGCGCAGGTACGACGTGTACGAGCTGCTGGCGGACGTGGCGCTGGGCAACCTGGGGCGCACGTCGCGCGTGCGGCGCTTCGGGCAGCGCGCGCCACCCACGCGCTCACACACTTAGCCACCCACTTACTCACTAAGCCATCCATCTACTCACTGAGCTACCCACCCACATATACTCACTCAGACACCCATCCACCCCACACACTCACTCAGCCAGCCACCCACGCACTCTCACTCAGGCATCCACCCACACACTCACTCAGCCACTCACCCTCGTACTGACTCACTCAGCCAGCCACCCACGCACGCGCTCACTCACTCAGCCACCCACGTAGTCTGTCATGCACCCACTCACGCAGCCACCACAGGTCACTCACAGCCACGCCTTGGCGCGGCGGGGCGCAGGTACGACGTGTACGAGCTGCTGGCGGACGTGGCGCTGGGCAACCTGGGGCGCACGTCGCGCGTGCGGCGCTTCGGGCAGCGCGGCTCGTCGCTGCTGCGGACGGTGGCGCCGGCGCGGCCGTGCGCCGAGGCGGGCGTGCCGGTGCAGCACTGCGTGTGCGTGCGCGAGCTGATGCTGTCCACGCGGGAGCCCGCCGTGCGCGCGGCGGCGCACGCCCTCGTGGCGCACGTCAACCGGCTGCTGGCGAGCCACGCGCCGCCGCTGGGGCTCTGCCAGCCGCTCGCGGTGGACCGCGTGCGCCGCGCCGAGCTGCTGCTGCCCGACGGATGGCACTTGCGGCAGGAGGTGGGTGGCGGCCGGCGGCCGGCGGGGCCTTTCCACTCCCACACAACGACGCGCACCTTCTTACAGGAGCTATATTACGAACTGCTGCCAGGGATACTTAAAACGTGCGTGGCTGCTGCGTGGATTCGCGAGACCCAAGCAGGCCCATGTTACAGATGTCGATGTTCACGCTTTCTTCGGAGATTTCTTATATGTATTTATTATGAATAATTGAACATTTAAAAGACACTTTTAGTACTTCTCACAAATTAGCCGATTTGTATGTGGGTAAGTTGGCGAGACTAACCTGCAGCTACATCCGACGACACTAACGCCTCCTATCGTAGCTCCCTTCAGATTTGTCCCCGGTTTTGATGGAGAGTTGCATGGCCCTGGGGACCAGAGGGACAAGAGGCTCCTCCGCGTCGTAGTCGACCTCAGCTGATGAGCTTCCGCAAAAATTTCAGGCAGGATGTTTGTTTCCAAAACATCTTCCTAAGATATTCTCAAAATAATCGGTAGGCTAAAAAATAAATTTTAAGATGGTTTAAGATGGTTTGGTTGGTTTAAGATAAATTTCCGGATTGATTGTTAAAGGTTTGCGTGCCCGCCATTATACACTCGTTAACTCACATATTTAATGTATCCTTATGCACAGGAATTTTTCCAAATATTTTTAAAACAGCTAAGATTAAGCCGCTTTTAAAAAAAACGCAACGAAAATTAAATTCAAAATTATCGGCCAATTTCTCTTTTGTCGTTATTTTTTAAATATTAGAGAAACTTTTTTGCGTACAAATGGAAACATTTCTTAGTAAACACGACGCGTTTACAGATTACCAACATGGTTTTCGAAAAACAAAATCAACGGAAACAGCCATATTTTCTTTTCTTAAAGACGTCGCCTCATCCATGGATCAAAACGAAGCACCTATTGGAATATTTTTTAATCTTTCAAAAGCTTTTGACTTCAATGATCATAGCATTTTACTCTCAAAATTACCTTCGTATGGAATTCGTGGTGTTGCTCTAGATTGGTTATGTTCGTACCTTAAACAACGATCTCAGAGAGTAGAAATACCTTACTGGAATAATAGAACATTATGTACACACCTTTCCGATTCTTTGCAAATTGCATGTGGAGTTCCGCAGGGATCGATTTTAGGCCCTATTCTCTTTCTACTATATGTAAACGATATGCCCTCGACGATTAGAAATGGAAGAACTGTTCTCTTTGTGGACGATACGAATATTCTTTGCAATAAAGAAACTGTAAATAGTACAATATCAGATATTTCAAATTGGTTTCGTAATAACAAATTAATAGTAAATGAAAAGAAAACTGTTTCAATGCAGTTCTCCATTTCAAATAAACAACTCTGTACTCGGTTGAAAATGAACAGTGAGCCATTGACTGATGTTAAGGTAACAAAATATTTAAGTCTTTCAATTCAGTCAAACCTTCAATAGAATGTGCATTTAAATGAATTCAACGCTAAATTAAGTTCTTTATGCTATGCCTTTAGAATACTTTCAAATTCAGCCAGCCTCCATACCGCTTGTTATGTATATTTCGCGAATGTTCATTCCCACTTGAGATATGTCATAATATTCTGGGGGAATACATATTATAGCTCCCAGACTTTTAGATTACACAAAAAAATTGTATGAATAATAAGCAAATCCCACCCACGTGATTCTTGTAAGACCCTCTTTAGTAATGTAGGTATTTTACCATTATCTTGTCTCTCATATATGAGTCAGTGGGTTTTATAAAAATGACTTACATAAGGGTGGAAATATATTTTCAGCAAATGCTGATATCTGTAACTACAACACTCGATGTAGTAATCATATTCATCTGGTGACTATCAACAGCTCACTACAAAAAATTCACACACAATATACGTACATTATTTTTCAACAGCTTACCGGATGACATTAAATGATTAAATTCAATACAAAAGTTTAAGTCCCAAGTGAAATCTTTTCTGCTGCACAACTGTTTCTATACAATTAGAGACTATACTGAGTATCCATAAGGAAAGTAATATTAATTTTAGCGACATTTAGTGTATTATTTACCATTTGGATTGTATAATTGTAAAGAACCTGCAACAAGTATTGTACTTCAGCTTCTGGGTCAATGACCCATATCTCGATCATGTTTTGGTCTAGTTTCCCTGATCCTTGAGCAATTGCTGCCCTTGTTTTGCTTCTGAAAAAAGATGTAACTTCAAATTAACTTATTTCCCGATAGCACGTCATACACAGTTTTTAACAGTTTTTGAAGTAAATAAATAAATAAATAAGTAGCTTTAGGCACCAGTTTGCGTCACAACATTAGAGGGAATTTTAAATGCCAAAATTTTAACGTTACAAGTCATTGAAACGGAAACAGATAAGCACTTTATCAACATTGCATCTTCTACACCCTTAATAGGGTTGTTTTGGGTTAGTTACAGTTGAAAATTGTCACTTTATGCCACGTTTTAAAAGTTTCTCTAAACTTCTCGTTCTCCATGCAACATCGGCCAGCGTCTGGTCTGGCTATTGAAACGAAGTGCCTGTTGTGGTCACGTGTTTCGTGGCGAAAACTGATGCTGTGCAGAACGAGCAAAAATCGGTGCGCCAGAGTAACTCATCCGTGTCTTTCCACTATGGTAGGTGCTCAATGACATTGACGAATCTGCGTATTCTGTGAGTATGCGCTGTGACAAAATATTGGCCAAAATGAGTTAGGTAATCGACAATAAGCAGAGAGACGTTACAATCAATTCAACTATATGACTATACTCCGATTTAAAAAGAGTGGCACTTCTAGGTCACGAGCTGGAGGGAGAGAGGAACACCGTCATCCAATCGGGAGCTTCGTTACGACTTAAATATTTGGTCTTGGAACTCCTGATTGGTTGACAGTGTCCCCGTTACCTTCCAGCACGTGCCACTATGTGTAAATCAGAGAATACGATATGTCTTTCTGCATATTCATAATTTGTATATGCAGTAAATATGCACCATGACGAAATTGGGCCAAAATGAGTTAAGAAGCCGACAACAAGTAGGGAGACCTTTCAATCAATTCAATCGCACAATTTTATAGATTAGATAGATTAGTGGTTAGAGCGAGATAATTCCTAGTAGATAGAGAGCCCATATTACATTCAAGAATATTTATTTGCGAGATAAGTTTGTATTGTGATAACTACATAAACAAAATAGGGGCTTTTATGCTAAGTTTTATTTAATTATTCGAATTCATTTTGTTTCATACATGTAAAATAAATATTTTAATATCACATAAAGAGCTACAGTTGACTAGTTTCTTAACTAATACCAACAGATCGTATGGCCACGGACTAAAAAAATCAACATTAGATTGAACATAAAAAGCACTATTACACAATTAGTGTGTGCAAAATCATAAAAAGTAACATTATAGACATATATCTATATATTTTTGTACAGTGATCGCTAATCATGGCAAAACTTTCCATGTTTGAGTGGGGAAAAAAGTCTTTAGTAAATTGGGCAACTCCGTAATGTCCTTGAGATTGGCATGACTGCTCATGCTTCTTCAAAGTTTCGTTGTGTTGAATAACTATGAATACTATTCGTTGCCTGGTCGACACGCGGTAAATATCACAATCTAAGAAAATTGGCGAAAAGTTTATTTCCAAGGCAGAATTGGAGAGAAAACGAAATAATTCCCCCAATATTACGAGAAAAGTGACGTAATAAAAAATTTTCAAATATTTTTTCAATGTTTGTTTCTCTCTAATTTTAATTTCTTGAATACCTGAGCCAATGGTAGGACAAACCTTAGATTATTCGATTGCTTAACAATAAGATCAACAGTTTGGTTCTCTGCAACATCCTATAACGCTTTATATTTAAGTTGACACAAAACGTAATATTGACTCCAACTGCTCCTTATTATCCTTCTCATCCCAATATTTTTTTTTGTTTTTTTCTGTTATTCCTCTATTTTATTTTGCTTAGTTAATTAAACTGCATAATCTATTTTTAATGTTTTAATAGTTTTGATTGAAAATTTACATTTATATTTGCAATGTGCCATATTATTTCCGATTGCGATTCATGCGATTCATATTAATCATATAATTCATAAAAACTATTTGCTGGTTTTCAGTTTATTTTTTTATCATTCTATGATGTTGATTTATATGCGGATTATTGTGTAGAGTACATATCAAACTAAAGCTGATAAAATGAAATTTCTGCAACATAATTCTGCATAAATTACTGCAATATAATTCTGAATTATTGAGACCTTCAATAATAAAATTATAACATTGTTGAAAATAAAATCTTCAAAAGAGATTTGCAAGTGGGATAGTCTTTTGTAATTGTTTGTCTTGATACTGTTATGTTATACTGTTATTCTCAATACTTAATTCTCTTATACTCAAGATGAAAAGAGGTTTAAATGTTTTGAAAATAAGACATGGGAACCATTCAAAATGTATTACTTCTCTTCAGGAAATGCAAACAATTAGATTAAATATAGTGCTGAAGAGAAAATGGGTTTTTAGTAAAATACTAAAACTACCAAAGGCTGAATATATCATTCCTCTTACAATTTCAATAAAATGTAATTATTAAATTTGCCCATGGGAGGATTTAGGTACTGTAGGCCTTCAAGCACAAATCTATACTGGGCACTCCTTCAGAAAATCTTTAAAACTAAAAAAACTAATTATAAATAAATCTAAAATACACTAATTATGATGGAAGAAATCATTGTTCCAATACAGATGTAAATTAACAAATTGCTTACAAAGGAGAAATTGCTTTTTAAATTTCTCGTTTACAAATACATATTTGCTTTTTATTGTTCCATTCAATTTATTTTTAAAATCAAACGTTGTTCTGTAAACTATTTGATTAAAGATTATTCAGATTAAAAAATGTATCAAGTTTTTAATATTTATTTCAAACAACCTGGGGGGATGGAAGTCCCAAGCATAATTTTGCTAGGAGGAAATCCAGCTTTGCATTCACCTACATTTTGAATGGTTGATATTAACAACAGCAATACATGTGTGTTTTATCATTGCAACACAAGTGAAGCTACTAAAAAGTCTATTTCTTTCTGAGTTGAATGCTTACTCAGTAGCTCTACAGATTGAGGTGCTGATCTGTGCTAAAGATTGCTGCTTTGAGTCCTGTGTAAGCAACTGTGGTGCAAAACACAATGACAATCCACTGTGTATCTCCATAATAAAAACGATAATATAAATAATTTTCGAATAATTGAATAAATAAGCATTGATCAGGAGCAAAAAACTGACATCCGGCACAATACAAAATAATACTGTACTGAATATTTAAAAAATTCTATAAATTCTCAAGATCACCCATTTTCACGTAGGGAGTAGTATCAAAGTGAGTCATTGAGAATATTAATTTAATTAAAATGTTCATTCAGTTCGCACTAATCATTATACCCATCGAATTCCAGCTTTTCTGAATATCTGGTTACTATCAAACGCAATGTTCTCCACGAGGGAGGATATTTTAATTGATCTCAGAAGATACATAAGATGTATGAACTCTTGCAAGGTGTAGTCACTCGATTTGAATGAAGCGCTTTGCGCGCGCGGTATTGCCGAAATGCGCGGCATAGTCCCGACCCTCTAGAAAGCGCGGGAACGTCTCACTTGGAACTGATTTAGGCTTATATTTTTCCAGTATTCTCCCACGGTAGATTTTCTTCAAATTGCGCATATTGATTATTCGAGATGCTAGCTACCAAAAGAAGAGTTTTTAAAAACATGTTCAACAGTTAATTTTCTCACAATTTTAAAATTTCATGTCAGATCTGTCAGGTCACCATAAGAGCCCATGTTAAAACGGCAAACTTTACGGTCTCGTTACGCGAAAACTAGACGGTAAATCGATTCAAACTCAACTAGAACATAGAAGAACCTCTCATCTTTCGATTAATACAATAAAAAAGGCATGTTAAACATAACACTTATCACGCTCTAACCACCTTAAGTAGCAGACAACAAGAAGGGTGTCCTTTTCTAGGTAGTGTGTAAGCGATCTAATGACGTGTTGTCTTCAAACGGAGTTACTGGGATGTGTTCTTCTATCTATCTTTAGATTCATGTTACCACATTCCGCATTCGCATTTTTTTTAAATTTTGGCGCCTCATCTCTAATGCATAATACTGAGCCTTCCTTGGGACAAAGTCTGTCTAAGCTCCTACATTTTTTCCCCGTAATGCGCACTGAAAAAAGGGAAAAACGGAATATACGAAATAACTCACCACATTTGAGTCATTGAAAACTATAGTTGTGTAAGTCGAATTTTAGAAGATTTTAGTTAGATGCACTGGTAGGTGATTTTAACATGGTTTCATCAAGGGCTAAAATTTTCTGACTCAAACTTCAATATTTCTTGGCTAGAGATAAGCACAATACAGCAGTAGCGGTTGGTGCCCCAACAAACTGTATTGTAAAATGTAAGTAATTCAAGTGAATGAATTAAAACTAAGTTAAGGAATATATTTATTATCTCTTACCGTATTTTGTTTATTCAATTGTAATGGTCGTATGTAAACTCTAATGAACCCGAAACTACTGTCCGGGTCCCAGTTTTCCGACCGCCGGAGAGGGGTCCTAGTTTCCGCGCGGGGCGAGCGGCAGGGTAGGAGGGGATGGCTTTCGCTGCACCCACAATGTCACGTGACATAATCGCAACCGTTCCAAGAACATCGGAGCGGCTAGTTCGCTTGTGGCAGGACCCGAGTGTTAACGTGTGAAAACCATTAGTTTCTCATCATGACAAAGGGAGTTACTAATACGACTATTCACAGCGAGTGTCGCGAAATCATTGCCCGTGTGATTGAAATATGTGATAAGGAGAAAGAAGATAAATGTTTACATTTACCTTTAATGAAAGCGAGTGAAAGAGCCTCCGAATACACAGGAGTTGGACTCACCACCATCAAAGCCATTCGGAAAGAAAATAAAAAGAGGAATGAGAATAGCCCAAATCGGAAGCTGAAGTCTCCTGGTAAGAAGAGGAGAGTGTCACGTGGCAATTCTGTCCATGTAGATAGTTTTGACCAGTGTGTCATTCGAAATACGATTCTGGATTTCTACATGAGAGAAAAGGTAGTGCCGACGGTGCTAAAGCTTCTTCCAATTATTAAGGGCAAAATTAATTTTCCTTGGGGTCCAAAATCTTTATTGCGGGTTATGAAATCAATGGGTTTTAAATGGAAGAGGTGCCAATCAAAGCGGCGGGTGCTGATAGAGAGGCCGGACATAGTGGATTGGAGATCCAGATACATTGTTCAATTGAAACAATTTCGAGAAGAGAACCGAAATATCATCTACGTGGATGAGACATGGGTTGATAACACTCTTAAATTTCAAAAGTGCTGGCAGAGTGATGACGTTTGTGGTGTCCAAGTGATGGGAAATGCAACAAGTAGACTAATAATTGTTCACGCAGGGGGGAAAAATGGATTTCTTTGCGACACGTGTTTAATCTTTCGAGCTGGTAGTACAGTGGGAGACTATCACGGCCAAATGAATGGCATTAATTTTGAGAAATGGGTGCGTGAAAAATTATTACCACATCTACCAGAGCATGCTGTTGTTGTCCTTGACAATGCTCCATACCACAGTATGGAAGTCAACAAGACGCCGTCCGCATACTCAAGAAAAGCTGATATGATTGTATGGCTTCAAGGAAAGGGAGTGCATTGTGAAGAAAGTATGCGTAAGACTGATTTGTACCGATTAATTGCACCTCTCAAACCACGCGCTAAGCAGTACAAGATCGATGAGTTGCTAGCAGCACACGGACATACAGTTGTACGACTCCCTCCCTACATGTGTGAGATGAACCCAATTGAACTTGCTTGGGCGAAAGTAAAGCGGATATTTAGGGAGCGAAATGTAACAGGTGATATGTCAGTTACCAAGTTGCAAGAAAACATTGAAACTGCAATACAAGAGGTCACCGTGCAGGACTGGCAAGCATTTTGTAAGCACGTGGAAAAAATAGAAAGTGATTATTGGGAAAAAGATGGTATTGTACCGGACATCATTGACGAAATAATTGTTAATTTGGACTCCGACAGTGGTTCATCAGAGAGTGAAGCCTGCAGATCATCATCAGATTCTGAATAAGGTAAGTTAGATACTAAAATAATAATGCAAGAAAAACGCCCGCGATCGTGAAATAAAAAAAAAATATTTTTTCGCGCGGCTAGTAGTACGTCGACGGCCGGGATGTCCTCCCCACCACCGCTCCGTTTCTTGGAAGAGGCCTACGTCCCTTCCGCCCAGCGGCCGGAGAACTCAGTCCCGGACAGTATTTTTTAAAAACGACGTATTTCCTACTAATATGCCAAATAATGTTCGTAAGTTTGTCAGTTTTTAATACCATTGACCATTCATTTATTAAAATGTTGTTTGTTTATGATGTGGTTTCAACAAACTTGGACAAACTTGGACTTGGAAAAAATAAATTAATTGCTAAAAAAATATTGCAGTCTGTTTGTTAAGGTCAAACACTATTACAATTAAATAAAAAATAGATAAATAAGTCTGTACATTAAGTGTTTACATTAAAAGGGGAGCGTAGCGGAAGCTATCTCAGTTGGGCATATGGTTTATTAATGTAGTAATCAAATTAGAGAATAGCCGGGGCTAAATATATTTAAATAAATATTATTGAAACCGGTGTTTTAAGAGAGATCCATTTTACTATTGGGATTGCTACACAACACGCGCACGTTAAAGTCTATTTTGCCGTACGCATACCTCAAATTCACGTTTTACAATCAGTGTTTAGTACAAGTTTCAATGTAAAAATGCTGGAAAGTCATTGCTTGTTTCGATGTGCATGCCTGTGCAGAACTACAAAGAGTTGATTCGAGTGACGGTGCAAGTGGAACCTGGTCACGGTCTGTTGGAAGGGCTGGTGGAACAAGACGCCAATGATCGCCAAGGTCAGTTCCAGTGTTTCCCTCAGCCAGCAATGGGCGTAGTGCCTCACTCCGATCTTTAACTACCAAATTCGCACTAAAATGTAGGAGCCTACAACCCATGCAGTAGGGTAAAAGATATGGAGATCTGGAAATGCGAATGAAAAGAAATTATGAAACAATATGTAACCGTCCATTAATCCAAAGTAATTTTAATGTAAGACTATATTGATGGCTTAATTTTAACAAAAGTCTTGAAAAAATAGTCACCCAAGACACCATCTTCTACGATTACCAACAAATCGTATCACATAAATTAACTGGAAATTTGTTAAAATTATGGAAATTGGTCACAGTTTTATTAGCTTTTAATGGAACCTTGCAATATGTTTACTTTGTCGTGTATGAGTATGGAGTAATATACGTAGTACAGAGAAAGTTATGTAATGTTGCGGAAAATCGATTACGAGATCTCAACGGAAATACATGTTTTGGGGTCTCCTGGTACCAAAAAAGTGTTTTTTTAAACGTCCGTCAGTCCGTCCGTCTGTCTGGTGTATGTGAACACTAGCGCCTGAACCATTCGTAACATTTTTTCCAATTTCATGAAGCTCCTGACTACTTAGCTGGGTTCAAGCTCTGCGATTTGAAAAATCATTCATATTTGGTGGTACTTTACATGAAGTCTCTGAAATATTTTCAAAATTTCCTCAAAAATGGCTCCAATTTTTTCTTTAAATTTCTTGTAAGAATAGCATAAAATACACTTATAAAGATGGCGTAGGCCCAATTTTCATGGTAACTCTGATTTTTCGAAAATATCAAAAGTTAGAATTTTGTCGGGGTCTTCCTATAATTAAAAAATTAAAGAAAAAATTTTCCTTCAAATAAAATTTGTTGGCCATAATTTGTCCTTTCATTAATATCTTGTACATGTTTATAAAAAATTAGTATTTTTCGCGCAATAACGCGTGCAATATTTGCAATTTTAAAAATTATAAAAATAAGATTTTATCAAAAAGCGCTCCAATTTTTTTCTTTAAACTTTTGATACGAATTGTGCTAAATGTAATCTATGAGATGGCATAGACGCCATACTGCTATATTTTTTTCAAAATTTACATAAATGTTATATATTTGACTTGTCTCTCACGTCTTTAATATTTACATTAGTGACAATTAATTTACATTATAATATTTATGAGTGCATGTGCTTTAAATAATGACATAAAAATCTTCTCGAAACCTCATCCTTTTCTGCCAAAACTAGCTCAAAATTTCGCATTTTCAGAAACGCTCAAACACTATTTTTTCAAAAACGGCTCCAATTTTTTTCTTCAAGCATTTTGAAAGAATAGTGCAAATTATACTCTTTAATATTAGGTAAATTTCATTTCGGAGTATTTTTTTTCAAAAATTACATAAATGTAATTTTTTTTAAATATCTCACGCCGGTAATATGCACATTTCCACCAATTTGCAAGCACTATTGTATTTGTGAGTTAAAGTTTAAAGGACTTTACATGAAGGTTTTCGAAAACAAAAAAATTTTGTGAAAAAATGCTTAAAATTTCGAATTTAGTGTAGCGCTTAAGCACCAATTGTCTTAGAAACCTCTTCAAATGTTTCAAAGGATATTGTAATTTAGAAGATTGTACTGTTCTTTAATATTCTTAAAATAATATTTCCGTCCTACTATTACGGAACCGAAAAATTGAGATAATTTCAAAAGAATGTACTTTGGGCGGTGATAGATGGCAACAGGCAACAATATGTGGCAAGTTCGGATAGCTAGCCGAGACCAAAGAAAATAGAAAACTAATACGGGATGTCAGAGCGATTCTGTAGCACCACTAGCTTCTTCAATGAAATATGAATTTTTTTCAAAAGCTGTTCCACATTTTTTCTGTAATTTGTACTTCGAATAGAGTAAAGGATGATTAAAAATGACACGTGTTTCATTATCGTCCAATATTCTAATTTTTTTAAATTGCAAACGTTAGAAATATTTATCTTCTACATATGAATATAGGAAGCTCTATACGTAGTATAGAGAAAGTTATGTAATGCAGCTGAAAATGGATTCCATATTTTTACAGAACTATATTCGGGCTCCTCTTATCCCTTATTTTTCAAACCGCTCTTATATTTTCCGTCTGTAAACAATACAAGGGACTAGGATTTTTACCAAACTTATATTCTCCAAATCACGCAGCCCGTCTCGAAGTCCTACGATTTTGAAAAATATTCTTGATCTTTTGGTAGAGAATTATGAATAACTCCTGAGACATTTTTACTTTCCCGTATACGTAGTAAGTATATACGTAGTAATGTACGTAGTATAGGGAATGTTACGTAATGCTGCGGAAAATCGATTTCCAGATTTCAACGGAAACACACGGTTTGGGATCTCCTGATACCGAAAAAGTTATTGTTTTCAAAACCTTCGTTCGTTCGTCCGTCTTTCTGTCCGTCTGGTGTATGTAAACAACACAAGCACCTAAACCATACATAGGATTGTTTCAAAATTGTAGAAATCCCTGTTCGTTTTGTCTGAGTCAAAGCTCTGCGATTTTGAAAAACATTAATTAATTTTCGGGTGTACTTTACATGAAACTCCCCCCCGTACATTTTCAAAATTTTTTCAATTTTTTTATTTAAATTTCTTATAAGAATAGGGGAAAATACGCTTATAATCATGACATAGGTCACATTTTCACTGTTAACACTAAATTTTTGATAATTGCAAAATTTGGAATTTTTTTCAGCCTCTTCTTACAACTACAAAATTGAAGATAGAGATTTTTCCTTCAAATATTATTTGTTGTCCATGATTAGTTCTTTCATTAAAGTCACGCACATTGTTTTAAATTTGTAGTCGTTTTTGCACAATACTGCAAGCAATACTCGTATGTGCAATTTTAAAACGTTACATAAAGAAGATTTTCTCTAAAACGGATCCAATTTTTTTCTTCAAACATTTAGTGGGGACGGTGCAAAATGATAAGATGCTATAAAATGACATAAACCAGTATTGCTCTATTATTTTGTTGTTGTTTTTTAATTACAAAAATGTAATTTTTTGACTTGTCTTTCACGTTGTTAATTACATTAGCGTGCATTAATGTACATTACAATTAGCGGCAATTTGGTCACATTATTATATATAAGAGTACATGAGCTTTAAATAATGTCAGATAAGTTGTTTTGAAAACTCAACCGTTTTCTGAGAAAACTAGCTCGAAATTCCACATTTTGATAAAATCTCAAACGCTATATTCTCAAAAACGGCTCCAAAGTTTTTCTTCAAACTTTTCGAAGAGATAGTTCTAATTGCATTCTTTAATAAGACCTGAAGTTAATTTTACTTGGTTTTCTTCAAAAAATTACACAAATATAATTTTTTGAAAGATATCTCAAGTAGGGTGAAATATACATATTTCCAGCGATTCGTAAACACTATTGCATTTGTGACTGAAAGTGTTTGAAATGACTTCATATGAAGGTATTCGAAAACTCAAAAATTTTTTGTTAAAAAGTTTCAAATTTGGATTTTACAGTACCGCTTAAACGACATTTTCTTAAAAACAGTACCAAATTCATCAAAGAAAGTTGCCATTTAAGACGAGGATTGTCTGTTCTTTAATATCCTTAAATGATATTTCGGTTGTACCATTAGTAAACCGAACAATCGAGAATACATCGAAAATTTTACTATGGACGACGATAGATGGCAACTCGCAAGAGGAATGGAGCAAGTCCGAATAGCTAGCCCAGACCAAAGAAAAAAGAAAACTAATACGGGAAAGTCTGTGCCATTCTGTGACCACTAGTTTAAAATCTTATCAAAGGTGGCTCGAATTTTTATTATTTAATTTTTTTGTTAAATAGGGTGAAATATACCTATAAATGTGGCGTATGTCCGATTTCTACTGTTACCTGTAAGATGTGTCAAGGTAAAGTGGGATTTTCGATGAAAAGACACTGGTACTTCACCCCAGCCCGGAGATTTTACTTCCACGTTGATTGCTTGGAAGGTAGTCCTTTTCCATTATTTTACGGGTTAGTTGTTATTTGGTCTGGGTAAAAAGTGCATTTCTTTTGAATCTGTGCACGTTTTACCATGTCGAGTGAGATACAACACTTCAGTTTCTATATGATTTTTTAAAGGCCTTTTTATTATTATATATATTATTATATATTATTCTTCCTGTCTTTTCTCCAAGGCCACGTCATAGGCGATGTTGCCCGCATCAACAAGTTAGACAACACATGCATTTTTGACCACGTTCTGGAACTCTTTTGTCACTGCGACCTGTAAATGAATGACCGCTTGGCTGCCAGGCGCGACTTCTGTAAATCCATGTAAGTTCTAATGATGTACGATAGAGAGATTGAACAGCGTTAAGCTGGGTTTTATCGCTGACGATAAACCCATTTTTAAGCCAGTGTATAAGCGTAAACTCAATCGTTACAGTAGAGAAATATCGGAATAGGATATTATATTTCAGAATTCATGCTTGCAAAGAAATTCCAAAGAAACAATTTTAAGAAAGGTTTTTTTCTTAATAAAATTTGTTTTCAAACATATACCTTTAAATAATTTCAGGTACAATTTCTTAAAATTATGAGTTGTTTTTCGTTTAATTTTCGCTTGAAATTAGCAATTTTTAAAATCATCCTCAAAAAAGGCTTCAATTTTTTCTTTATTTTTTCTGGAATACAGCAAAGAACGTTTATAAAAATGGGACAGATTCTAGTTTCACAGACTCCCAAAACTTGCGAAAGTTGCAAAAGATATAATAATGCGAGAATGTTTGTTCTTATTGTTGCACCACTAGTTTCATATGTTCATTAAGCGACTTATTAACTAAATTTGGACTTAAGTCATAACAGATGTATCATTGTTCTTAACCAGTCTGTGAGAAATAGAGATGTAAAAACAACATCCATGTTTGAAACATCTGCGTTTTCCATTATGTATCCATCCATCGATTATTAACATTGAAGATTATACTAACATTGACGTTTGAATTACATCGTTATTTTTCAAAAGCATCAATGTTATCAGAAAAAGCTCTATTTATTTCTCACAATGTGAATGAAATTTTTAATATCCAATTTTTTGCAGCAGCAACAAATTTGAGCCGATCAGGGGGAGCCGTAGACACTGCCACTGGCACTGGCGTCTGCTACTGCAGTCTGCTACTGTCACTGCACGATACCATTAATTGGTAAATTTTCTGATTGCAACGTTTCTCTGATGTTACCAGATTAAGGATTTTACACATAAATTTGGAGGTTTTATTCTCGTCTATTAGTAAATCTTGGAGAGGGGATATTAGTGTACGTCATATTCATTACACATGACACCAAAAGTTAATTCCCATTATGCACATGCGTTTTTCAACTTCAAGCTTAATTTTTATTTTCATTTCAAAAATTTTTGAAGAGGGAGATGTCAAACTGAAATCCCATTCCTGATTTCCTTAAAATACTTTCAAGGAAATTATTTCAATGAACATTTTTCTTAAAGTATATTATGTATTATTTTGATTTTTCAAAATCTACGCAAATGTAAGTTTTTTGAAATATCTCTCATGGCGTCCACAATTGCAGTATGGGCGTTTTTATACATTACTGCAATTGTGAGTAAAAGGGTTTCAAATGATTTAGTGTATTCTTTCTTTCATTTAGGTCCAGATCCTCCAGGGAGTTTTGGCATGTTGGTCAATTTTTTTTTTCTCATGAGTTAGTAGCGCGTCTTTTAGTGCTTTTCTATATTACTTGTTTTGTCTTCAGGTTGATGATTTTTGTAGGTCTTCTGAGTCTTTCGTTGAGTTTCTTATAGTTAATGGATAATGCAGTAAGTTAAAGGATATTGTTTGGGAGCTCGGCCTGAGGTTTTTGGCAATACGACTAGGATATTTTAGGGATCGGTTTAGTTGAAGGCTCAGAAGTTTAATGCCGTCGTACATATCTTAAGTCTGGAGGATGATGAGAGAACTATTTTTCTGGGATATCTTCTTTTCGTGAGTATTTTACAGATCTTGCGGCTGTTTCCCGCATTGCAATCTCCAAACCCTCAATCATTCCTATCATTCTCGTCTAGACCTCTTCTTTGCATATCTTTAAAGATCTGCTTCTGTCATTCCTCTGTGGGTCTATCTCATTTTCTTCTGTCTATTGGAAACTACTCACAAACCTGTCTGGGCTATCTCCCACAATCAAGCCTTTTCACGTGACCAAACCATTTCAACCTTCGTGTTTCAAATTCATCTATAAATGATTTTGAGACCTGCATTGGCTTAATAATTTCTTCAATTCTAATATGTTCTATTTTAGATACTCAGCAATTTTTTCCAAAAGATCATAAGTAAACTCAATAATTTTTCTCTTTCTCTTTTCCTTAATTCTCATGTTTCTGAGCCTCCCAATACTTTTCTCGGATATAAGGTGTTCAATTTTTTCATGTCAGTCTTTATGGTTCAGTTGATCGAGGTTGAGACTCTTAGGAAGGGTAACTGTAGTACAAATGATGGGGAGGTGGTCAGAGGCAAGTTCAAATTTGGGGTGGAGGAGGCTTGTGGTCATAAGTGAAGACAGGATTGCAAAGAAGGATGCCTTGTGGTTAATCTCGTAGAAAGTGAGTACGTTCTGCAGGGATCTTCTAAAATGATGTGTTTAGGATCTATGTACTTTTGTATTTTCTGTCCGTTTGTATTGATTTCTCCTGCTAACAAGGATGTCTAAGGTGAATACGGCATGGTCATTATCTAGTTGTGAAAGGTAGGGGGTTTGGATATGAAGTTGGTCTTTTGAGGGTGGTGATATCTTTGATGAATGTTGATGATTTTGCATAGGTTGCAAGATTTGAAGAGTGAGAGTAAGTCTTTAATGTCTTTCAATGGGATGGTTGAGGTGCTTACTGTCATGCTGGCGAAGTTCTGGGTGAGGTTGTTGGAATGTGTTGATGGTAGTGAGTTGAGGGAGAGGTGGTTTGAGGGAATGTTGCTATGGAAGATGGGGTTAGGATTGAATTAGGTAGTCTGTTGCAGGACTCTTTGTCGTGCCAAGATTTTTGAAAGATTGGGAAGTCAATTGAGTAGGAATAATGAACTGTCATCATTCTGAGGCGTGGTGATTACCGCTGCATTTGGCACACGTGATCCATCGGTAGCAGTAATGTATTCATTGTGAAAGAGAAGCTGAGTTTCTATACCGCGGGATTCTGTATGTTGGTTCATAAGTGTATGAGGTAATTTTGCGAAGTCAATACTTATTTATCAACTTTACATGTATAAGGGATGTCCTGTCTGTTTTGTGGTGTAAATTTCTAGACCAGTTATGGAGTTATCCTCGTTTTGTTTATCAAATCAGATAAGTGGTAAATGAAGCTGTATCTTACGATCTCAGTAGGGAGTGTTAGGGAATATTCCTATAACTAGTTTGTCACGTTGGTCAGTATTCCTGAGGTGGTAGTTAGTAGGTAATTGTCTGACCCTGATGTGTGGATTCAGCTCATTTTCTTCAAGAGCTTTGAGGAGTTTACAGGTGTCTGGTGTCTTGGGGTGGACGATTAATTCAGTTTTCATACTTCGTCATAAAAGTCATTTGAAATGTGGTGTTGTAAGTCCCTAAGTACACTGGTGGCGTTGATCAGTCTCGAGGTAAAATGATCCAGTTTTATACTTGTTTACGGGTGAAGGATTGTAGGTGGTGGCGGTGTCTTCATGAGTTTGACTAACCTGTTTGTCATTGAAAGTTTTTGGTGGAGTAAGGTATTCGAATCTATTGGATGTTAGAATTACTGAGAATAAGTGACTGATACGCTTTCGAGCTGTGTTTTTAGAATTGGGGGAGTCAGAAAGCAGGTCACTAATTTCGGGTGTGTTCTGGTTCATTGTAGGGTTGGGGCAGTAGATACTGTGTGGTTAGCATCTGTGTTTTGGTTTGAATTAGGAGTAGAGATTTGCGAGGCAGGGAGAGGAAGCAGAAGCAAGAGTAGTGCTGCATGGAGCATGTGAACGTCACTACGTTGCCTGCACCCCCAGGGTACGTATAATACTATATTAAAGGTGTTAGTTGTGGCCCTTGAGATCATCACAGTTGAACATCCCTGCTCCTAACCCTTGCTAAAGCCATACATTGGTGTTTGTGAAAATTGCAACATCAGCATCACTTAAAAATTGCAACATTGCATCACTAATAAATCGGTGGATGTGTAGAATTGTGTATCCATAAGAAGTGATTAAACTTGCATAGAGGTGGCGTGCACTAAGATCTAGCAATGCCCTCTTTTGTGTGACAGGTCAGATCAGTGTTGCGCCACACTCATTCGTTGCGGAGCCGTGGAAACGTGCAAGCAAGAGCCGGTATGCGTCATCGACGCCAAAGACCACTATATCAGAATTTGAGTGAATTCGAGCGGAACAGAGTGATCGGTCACCAAAAAGCGGGTTTGTGTTAGGGTGACATTGTGGCTCGAGCGGGGCGCACTGCTATGACGGCGATGCGTGTGTGGAACCAGTGGATATAGGCGGGTCGAACAACAGCGACGAGCGGGTGCTGGACTACACAAAGTGACCACAGCACGATACGATCACCATCTTGTTCGCATGGTCGTAACCGACAGAACGGCGTCGTCCACAGAGTTGGCTCGACTTTGGAGCACTGCGACGGGTGTGGTCATGTCTGCGTCGACTGTTCGACGCCGTCCGCTGAGGGCTGGACTGGTGGCACGCATACCACTGCGTCGTATTCCGTTGACCAGAAATCACCAACGCCTCAGACAGCAATGGTGCTTCACATGCTGAATGAACGTAAACGTGTTCACTGGTGTGATTAGTGGTAAGATGAGTTTTGGAGCGAGTCTCGCTTCAATTTGTGCTACAGCGATGGCTGCGTACGTGTCCGTGATGATCACAATCGGCCAGACTGCATTGTTCAGCGCCATAGCAGACGAACGTCAAGTGTGATGGTTTGAATCGCGATTGGCTACAATGAGTGGTCGCGCCTCATACGTGTTAAGGCCATCACAGCAACCCCTACATCAGGGATGTTTTACAGCCCGGGGTACTGCCCCTCCTGCAAACAGATACTCATGTTATGATTCAGCAGGACAATGCCCGACCGCATGTGGCGAGGAATGTGCAAGATTTCTGCGAAGAACGATGGGTACCACTGCTTCCATAGCCTGCGCATTCGCCTGTCATGTCACCCATCGAACATATCTGGGATATGATCGGTCGACAACTTGTTCGATCTGGTCCTTCTGCAGCCACAGTCGATGATGTGTGATTACGTATAGAAACCATGAGGAGGTGTGTTCCCTAGCATCATATCCAGACTCTTTGAATCCATGCCACGACGTCTAGAGACTCTGATGCAGAGCGTGGCGGCTTCACACCGTACTAAGTACTAAAGGTCAAAATGCAGGTAGAATTCTGTAATTCTAATCATTTATATATTGTGATATTCCTATGTAGAAGAAATTTCATTGTAATAGTATATCTCCTTCTTGGTGTTGCAATTGCCATAAACACCAGTGTATTATAATAATTTTTTAAATCCGGTATATCACTTCTCTGTGCTTCTCATAAATTTCATGAGTAAATGAAATGCTCTGAGGAATAGCTTATTTATCCATAATTGAATTTGTTACAGGCTGAAAAGTATAATGCAACCGGTATAAAATTACGATTAAGAGCAACTGAACGCGGAAGAAGATGTTCTATGGTGTTCTCGGCACATCAAGATGGAAAGAAGGATCAGAAAGTTAAAATGAAGGCAAACGGATTATGGTTCAGACTTACGGATCGAATAATAATTTAACATATTTATTGCTTAAATTTTATTTATTTTTTGATTATATAACTTTGGTCAAAATATGTCATCATTCTACTGCCCCGAGCTCTTCATAAATATGAACAACGCATACATGGTAACAACAAAAAGAATACTTCTCCTAAAATTGAGATCTTAACATAACTAGAAGTTTCGTGTGGTTCATCTTCTTACTACTTCCACAGTACAAATTTGCTATTATATTTTACATATTACATATTGTAGGTATTGGTAGTTTTTCACTTTCTCATATACGTACGTATGTACAGAGTGATATATGAAATATAGAGAAAGTTATTTAATGCTGCGCGAAAAAACAGCGCATTTTCGGAAGAAAAAATTAATTGTCGGGCCCAGATAACGAAGAACGTGGATAAATCCAGTTGCTAAATTAAGAAAAATAATCCTGTAACACGTGGTGTAGCCAAAATCTATGTTTTGTGGGTACTTGATACCGAAAAATCGAATGAAGGCAAAACGTCTGTCTGTGCATCTGCAAACAACGCTAGCGGCTAAACGTAGGTTTTTTCCAAAATCGATATTCCCCGATCAATCTGGCTCCACTCGAAGCTTTGCGATTTTTGCGAAAACATTTTTTATGTCTTTAATTTCTCTTGGGGGTACTTTAAATGAAATCCCACGAACATTTTCAAAATTTTCTCAAAAACGGCTCCAAGTTTTTCTTTGAATATCTTATAAGACAGGAGTAAAATATTTTTTAAAGGTACGATTTTTACTGTCAACTCTAAATTTTTGATAATTACAAAAGTTTGTATTTTTTCGGCGACTTTCAACAACTACAAAATTGAAAATAGAGATTTTTCCTTCCAATAAAATTGCTGTCCATAATTAGTTATTTCATTGAGGTCAGTTTTTGAAAATTTTCATAGTTTTCGCACAATATGGCGTGCAATATATGCAATTTAAAAAATAACAGAAACACGTTTTTCCCCAAAACGGCTCTAATTTTTTTCTTTAAACTTTTGGAATATATTGCTTGTTATTTTAAATACAAAAATGTACTTTTTTACTCGTTTCTCACGTCGTTAATATTTATATTCGTAAACATTTAAACAAACGTAATTTATAAACATTTTATTTTCTCGTATACGTACGTATACACGGAGTAAAATACGTAGTATAGAAAAATTTATGTAATGCTACGGAAAATCTATTTCGGGATTTTGACGGAAATACACGTTTTGGGGTCCCCTGATACCGACAAAGTGTTTTTTTTTTTTTTCAAAACATCCCTCCGTCCGTCTGATGTCACTAGTAGCGCCTAAACCATGTGTAGGATTTTTTCCAAATTGAAGGAACCCATGTCGCTCAGGCTCGAATCTGATCTGTGAGATTGTGAAGAAAAAAATCTTTAAAATGTGGGGGTACTTTACATGAATTCCTCCGTACAATTTCAATTTTTTTTTCAAGAACTGCTCTAATTTTTTTCTTTAAATTTCTTGCAAGAATAGAGTAATATATTCTTATAAAGGAGACATATGTCGGATTTTGAGGTTTAACAATAAATTTTTAAAAAAATCAAAATTTTAGAGCGTCTTCTTACAACTACAAAATTGAAAACAGAGATTTTTTCTTCAAATAAAATTTGTTCCCCAAAGTGATTTCTTTCATTAAATCAGTTACATTTTTTTAAAATGTTAGAAGTTTTCGCGCATACTGCGAGCAATTTGTAAAATTAAAAAAAATACAAAAACAAGACTTTCTCAAAAACTGCTCCAATTTTTTTCTTTAAGGTTTTGGTAGAGATTGTGCTAATGCACAAGGTGACGTAAACACCATGTAGCTCTATTCTTTTGTCGTTTTTTAATTACGAAAATGTATTTTATTACTCGTCTCTCACGTCATTCATTTTTACATTATCGGCAATTTCATTACATTAATGTATTTATGAGTACATGTCCTTTAAATAATGTGAGATGGTTTTTCCGAAAACAACCGTTTTTCGTGAAAATGCTCAAAATTCCGCATTTTCAGAAACGCTCAAACACCATTTTCTCTAAAAAGGCCCCAATTTTTATTTTCAAACTTTTCCCAACGATAGTGCTAATTGCACTTTTAAAGATGACCTAGAATTATTCGTATTCGTTTTCTAAAAATTACACAAATTAATTTGAAAGATCTCTCACGCTTTTAATATGCACATTACCAGCAATTTGTAAACACTATTGCGTTTCCGACTGGACGTGCATGAAATGACGTCGTATAACGTTTTTTGAAAACTCAATAGTTTTCTGTGAAAAGAAGTTCAAATTTCGAATTTACAGTATTACTTAAATGCCTTTAAAAAAACTGCTCCAAATTTTTCGAAGAAAATTGTCATTTGTGACGAGGTTTTACTGTTTTTGAATATTTTAAAGTAATAATTCGATTCTACTATTAGAAAGCCAAATAAGTATGAAAATTTCAAAAAAATGTACTTTGGGCGGCGAGAAGATCGCAGCTAGCAAGAATAGGTGGCAAGTCCGAATAGCTAGCCGAGACCAATGGAAATTGAAAACTAATATGGGGAAGTATGTGGCATTCTGTACTACGACTAGTTTGCATTTGTATGTTAATGTGCTTCAAATGATTGACGAAAACTTAAAAAAATTCTGTGAGAAAGCGCCTCAAATTTTGTTTTCACAGGGTGGCTTCAACTCCAGTTTCTTAAAAATGACTACAAATTTTTCCAAATTGCCATGTAGGACAAGGTTTTACGCTTCTATAATATTGATGAAGTAATACATCGGCTCTACTTTCGGTCGGTCATCGGTCTACCAGGAAACTGGTACATTGACAAAAATTTTAACCCTTTCAGTCTCACCGTAGGCTTATGGATGCATCTTGGTCTGATTATACCGTCTCAATATGATTTTAACCAATAAAAGCTATTTCTATCCATTTCTCTTATTTATTTGAATCATTTAACATATAGTAGATCATATGAAATGTATTTGTTCTAAGGATTTCTGGCGTTTTCTCTTTCGTGCAAGTTCAGTTTAACAACTGAACACGACACTGCAGGGCCCAATTTTTTGTTGAATTTCTCAGCTACGATGAATTTCTGAGATAAATTATCTTCCGTTTTGAAGAATATGGTTTCTTCACAGTACAGATTATCACAATATATGGATTTATCTAAAAACTTGGAAGATATTTGAATGAGAAATGAGTTTGGTGGTTTTATTATACTAGATGCTTGAATAAATGTATAAATGACAAATAAACCCAATAACTTAGTATCTTCATTGATGTAGCAACGAGTATCAGAACATTAAGGTTCAAAAAAGAGGAGAGGCACATCAGGTTTCAGATCAAAACTAATATAAATAAATTCAATTATTAACAATTTGTTTACATCTATATTCAATGCGTGGGCTAGCCAGAATTCCTGTTTTATGGGTGCTTGATACCAAAAACCAATTGACGGCAAAACGTACGTCCATCTGTCCATCCGACTGTCTGTCAGTCTGTGAACACCACTAACGCCTAAACCGTACGTACGATTTTTTCCAATTTATTCCAATGAATATTGGTTGAGGTTGATGTGGTTCCACTCAAGCGCTGCGATTTTGACAAACTTTCTTCAAAATTGGGGGTTTGAGAAACTCCCGGACATTTTCAAAATTTTCTCAAAGAGGCTCTAAATTTTTTCTTTAAATTTCTTGTAAGAATAGAGTAAAATACATTTTTAAAGATAGCATAGGTCAGATTTTCACGGTTAACTTTGAATTTTCAAAAATTCCAAAAGTTTGAACTTTTTGCGGCGTCAACCTACAACTACGAAATTGAAGATACAAATTTTCCCTTCAATTAAAATAGTTCTCCATTGTCAGTTCTTTTATTAAGGTCATTTGTATTTCGTTGAACATTTTAACAGTTTTCGCGCAATTTAAAAAAATAACGAAACAAGATTTTCTCAAAAACGATTCCAAATTTTTTCTTTAATCTGTTTGAAGGGATTTTTCTAAATGCACTCTATAAAATGACATGAAAGCCCTATAATTCTATTCTTTGTTTTTATAAAAATTACAAAAAATTAATTTTTTGATTTGTCTATCATGTTAATATTTATAGTAGCGGCAATTTGTTCACAATGTTATATTTATGAGTAGATGAGTCATTCCACAAAATCATACACTCATAAAACAGACTTGAAAGTTTTTTGTGAGGTCTAGTAGTACGAGTTCAGCTAGTAGATACTAAAGATATTTCGAGAATTTTTGTAGGCATTTATATTCGATATTTACCCTTAAAATCAACAACAAAGAAGGAAAAAACCACATTTTCTCTTCTTTTTTTAAGAATATAGCATTCTTATGCAGATCATAAAAAGGGCTAAATACAAATTGTAGCCCTACAGTTTCCCAAAATTTCAACCTTTTATCTTATAATATGCACTCAACAACACAATATAAATAAAACAGTAATTTAATCAAATCATTTATTTTCTTAAAATAGGTTTTGTATTATTAATTTAATAAATGGAATCCATAGCCGGTCAGATATCCAAGATTATTAGGCTAGTAGTGCCTTAGCAGTCTTGGACCAGAATGTGTGCTGTCCTTTCATCCCTCTCTATCATTATAATCTCATTGCCCATACCCCCAGGGCTAACAATCTTGTGTGATAAAAATCAGGATTTAGCTAAAATGCTGATTCCCCCTACCTACAAAGGTACTTGCACCTGCTGAAGCAGAATGCATGCTTGGTCCAAGTTGGCCTATAAAAAAAAGAAGAAAAAAAATGGAATCAATGGATAAAGAGAGGTTTTACATCATTATTGCATTCCCAAAATAATAATGGAATCTTATAAGTACAAGTACTTTCATGGAAACATGAAGAGTCCTCCAAGTCCAGCAGTATTTATCTTCGAAGAGGAAGTTACAGCTGAACATTTGCTGAAAGTAGCAGTTTGGTTTGGCTTTTGCTGAAGATTATCTCATTGTTATTTCGTGTTTGGAATATCAATGATGCAGTGTCTTAAACTGAAGAACAATGAACCAGGACTTGGTTGGGTCACATAGTTTTCTGAAAAGAGGTCAGAAGAATTGTAATCAATAAGGGGCTACTTCAAGAAATGAAAATTTGATCCAGAATTTAAAGAAAGAAACACATAAGCACCAACTGGTCCAACAGTAGAATGCATGATTAAGATTAAATTGTGAAAGTGGCCACATAGACAAAACCTTTTGAGTCGTGTGATATACAGCAAAAACTAGTGGTGCTCCAACAGCATGTACCTTTTTGCATGAATTTGTACAAGTTATGTAACAGTATAATACTACTCAAAGATATATTTGAATAATTTTTGAAAAATTAAATAATTACATCAACATAATCTTAATGTCATGTTATTCAGTACATTTACCGCTATCCATTCAAAAAATTAAAAAGGGAAAAAATAGAGCCAATTTTGTGAATCCTGTTTTTCAAATTGCCTTTATTTCATGCAAACTTTGTTCAATTTGCAGAAACTGAATTACTTACTTTACTTAATTACTCATTGATACTAATTAATTGTTTACTAATTCTCATACATTTCAATAAAACCTACTAATCTTACAAATCTTCCTCCTACAATCAGAAAGCATCATCTGAATTATAACTAAGAATATTGAAAGTAAATAGATAAATAAAACCTGATATAAAGCATAAAAACCTCTGCTAGCTATTAAATAATTATCATTTCTCACCATGGTTGGAAAGATTAAGGTTTACAAAAATAATGTTTATATAGTGTTACTCTATAACAAAACTCACAGGACAAATAACTTCTGAAAGTCATGCTCTGGCCCCTTAATGCTCAATTTTTAATTTTGTTGAAATGCTTCACTCCCAACTGCACTCTGCACAAGCACTGCAAGTGAATTCAGTGCACGTAGCCCAAGTGAAAAGAGACTTTTGACAGTTCCCAAGTTTGATGTAGGTCAACTCCTTTCACTTTTAAGGTACTTCCTGATAGGTGGGCAACCATCCATTCCAGTATTTATGTTAAACTAACATTCTAATGGTAATTCAAAAAAGTCTTCAGTTACATCATTACAGCTTTATTAACAGCATGTACAACTCCCTTGTAAAATGGTAATAAATTTATTTACTGTCCACCTGCAATATTGCATATATATTGGGTTTGGGGTCAGTTCCAGAATTTTTGTAAGCCTGTGTATAGTAAAAGGGTGAGGAAAAGATTCTCAATCTTACGAAAATGTATGCAGATTATAGAACTTATACTTCTCGCCCATGCACCATATAAACTTGTACAGTTTTTGAGAAAAATAAATCAAATCCAATATTTTGTTTTTATGTCCTCTTCATATCCTAAGTTTTTTCATTAATTCTGTGAGCAATGGAGATTTTCTTTAAAAAATTTTGACAAAGTTGGTCACATTATCAATTTGTTGTTTTCCCTGTTTGTAATTTTGAATTTAATTTTTGATTAACAATTAACCATATATTTCTTTCATATTTTTGCATGTTAGCCATGTTTTGGCTGACCACATTAAAGTATACACATTAATTCCATCCCAGAGATTTTTATAGTGTTGGCTTATTTACAGTGGTACACCCAGAATTTTTCATCACTGGGGCTGCAAGTATAGTGTCCAGCTGACTTGATGTTTTCATATAGAGAATTTTTCATTCTTTCTGAATACAAAATGTAAATTATTTGTTGACTAATTATAGGTAATATTTATAATAGTAGCCTATTAACAATTGATATATTGAATGATTTTTGGTAGAATAAAAAATTAGTAATTAGTATTTTTGATTACATATAAAAGGCTTTTTTGAAGGCTGAAGCATCATGAGAACCCCCCTGAGTGTGCCACTGATGGTGCAAAATGACGAAGTCTCGAGGAAACCACAGCTGCAATTGAGGTTAAGGCAAAATTGAGGCATCTCTAGAACTTTATTTTGGAGCTGATTCGCGATGTCTCCCACAATATAATCACTAGTCTGAATTGATATGACCCTCAGTCTCCAAAAAGGATGAAACTAAATATTCAGCTGATATCTAATTTCTATTTCGAGTCTATTATTTTCACCCCTCCAAATGTTAGGGTAACTTTTTTATTTATTTATTTTCTTCAAGATTCCATTTTAATGGTTTGGTCATATGTGAGTTTTAACATTAGGGTAACTGTAAGGACAACATGAACACGTAAACATTCATTCCTGAGGTGAGATTTGAACCAGCGACCCTTTGAGCCAAGGCCTAGGATCAGCATTATTTTATTGAAGTTTAAATGATTTCAAATGCTTTTTTCAGAGAGGTACAAAATTTCAGTTCAATTAAATAACTTTAATATATTAGATGTTTATCACTATCAAAATTTTTTTGTAGTATCTCTCTGTTGCGTTCTTCTGACAGCCATTGAAGTGAAATTTCTTCAAGTTAAATGCTGAACTCACATTAATAGACCATGGAAATTAAAAATAAAATTTATTGTTGGTAATTTGTACACAAATCCCTAGGTTTTCAAGGGCACTTTTGTCAGCAACAGGTGAACACTGTAAACATACATAAATTACTTTTGAATAATTTATGTTGTTTATTATAGGCAGAGCACACACATCTAAAGTAACACCACTTAATCACAGTAATGGGATGTACCTTGATTCCCAAAACACTATTACCCCACTAGGTCACACATGTCCATAGGAACAGTTTCACACAGTAAGCACTTGCTCATGATGAAAAGAATCTTTTCAACAAGCACTTGTCATGAGAGGATAGAGAAAAAATCGTTAAATGTTCAGTATGTCGATTGGTGTTTACCGAATGGGACTGTAGTGCCCTGTTGGTAAGTGCAACAATTTCCATTGATAATTTTCATTTGCAAAACCTTATTTAATTTTAGTCACTTATTTAAAGTAAAAAATCATGAATAGAGATTAAAATATTAATAATTTAAAATTATTAATTCCTAACTCTGTCTGTCAGGGGGACACTGTCTTACAGAAGATTAAGGAATATTTCCATCTACAGAGCTAAGTAGCAAAGGGAGAAAGAGCAAAGGCAGGAGTCTCTTTATAAATAATGAAGAGGTGGAAAACACGATTCAAAATTGAGAAACTATAAATGCAAGATTATTAAGAATAAAAATTAAAATTTGTGGAATAACGCTTCTAGTTATATGCCACTAGAGATAACACCCCGGCTATGAAGAAAGTTAAATTTTCTGCAGACTTAATTGAGGTAATAGATAGCAGCTCTCCAGCAGATGACCTTTTAATCATGGGAGTCATCAATGACCACATTACAAAAAAAAGATGGTGTAATGGGCAAATGGAGAGAAATGGTAATAAATGATAATGGGAAATTATTAATAGAGATCTGTAAAGAACAAAATAGCTCAATTATGAATTCCTGTTTTTGTCACTAAGACATTTACAAGTTATCTCAGGAAAAGAGAAGGAAAAGGATAAAATCTATTATAGATTATGACATTAAACAATTGAAGTCATTTCACATTTTTAAGAAAAATCTTTTCTGCTGCATAACTGTTTTTATACAATTACAGACTATACTGATTATGAAAAAGAAAACTAATGTTTATTTCAACAAAACTGTGATATATATTGAATTAATTTACATATATATTGTATATTTTTTTTAAAAAGACTTAATATGTTTGTAATAAATAGTGTACTTCAGCTTCTGGGTCAATGACACCCATCTCAATCAGCTTTTTGTACAGTTTCCCTGATCCATTGAGCAAGTGCCAAGATGGCCCCTTGTTTGTTTTGCTTCTGGACGCAAATGAAGCTTCACTATGTGCACATTTTATTGAACTCTCCTTTTGCTAGTAATGGTAGGAGTAGAAGTAAGGGCGAGTTACTATTTTGTTAGCGATCCAGAAAAATCATACCTGTAATTCGTTTACCAATGCAAATAAGTTTTCTATAACTCGGACACGAAAATGTCTATTTTTTCAAATATTGCCACTCTTGTGATTTTTAAAATTTATTTTTATTTATTTATTTTAAACTTTTACTCATCTTTTAACTATTTATAGTTAAAATGACGGGAAGGGATTCTTGAACTCCAGAAAACGTGCGCAGATAATCTTCTCCCCCATACGTCACATACAGTTTTTAATTTTTTTTTTTTTGACTAAATAAATTGAAATCTAAATCTAAATTTAAGAATGGTCAGAAGAATATGAGCATTTTTCTGAAATGTTTCTATGGAACATTTTTCTGTGGCAAAAGCATGTTTCTGTGGAAAGAATTAGGAATAACTCCTAGAAACACAAAGGAGAATGAAAGTAGTAGAATCTCTTATTGGAGGAAGAAGTGTGGACTGCTCTAAAATCTTCACAAAATGGTAAAGTGGTGGGACTAGGTAAGATACCTATGAATTTGTGAAAGCATAGTGGACAAAAAGGAATTATAGAGTTTAACCAGCTATTATATAAGATTGATGTACCATTGGAGAGGAATCTATCATTTATTGCAGCTATTCATGAGAAGGAAAATAAAAAAGTTATGAACAACTATCAGGGTGTAAGTGCAATGGCATCACTTGGAAGACTACTCAGTAAAATAGTGAAGAATAGATGGGAGGCAAGGGTGTCCATGAAAATCTCACAAGCTTATTTTATAGAAGGAAAGACCTGTAGGAATAAGATGTTCACATTCCAACAAATGCCTGAGCAATGAATCAATAAGAAACAGAGCTTTGTGTGTTTTTTATCCATTTGGACAAAGCATATGACTCAGTGCTTATAAATGAATTGTAGAGTATTATGACTATTTGAAATTAAAGAATCTCTTTCAACTGATTAAGATGATGTATATGGATACTCAACAAAAATTGGAAACAATCACCAATGAATAAGGTGAGAATGCCCCCCCTCTCTTCTTAAAATTTATTTAGAAATTGTACTTATGGATTATATCTTGTGGATGAATGGGTGTTTTAGTGAAAGGATATGCAATGCATTTGCTACTATGTGCAGATGATCAGGCTTAAGACAGGGATAATGAAGTATACATAACTCAAAAGTTAGTAGAGGCCTGGGTACAGGTGAACTTGAATTAATGTTGGAAAAATAATCTAATAGGAGAAGGAACAGGTTTGAAAGTTCAAGGAGTAGGAACTATTAAGTTAGGACAACAGTTCAAATATTTGGGTCCAATCTTACACAGCTGTGGAAATTGCAAAAAGGATGATGATGATCCCGCTGAACAGGCAAAGAGGAGTT
Organism: Gryllus longicercus; assembly: GCA_038098605.1. Lineage (NCBI taxonomy): Eukaryota > Metazoa > Arthropoda > Insecta > Orthoptera > Gryllidae > Gryllus > Gryllus longicercus. The sequence continues at coordinate 438,145 of JAZDUA010000283.1, forward strand.
ATAAGAATGTTGATTGGAGTCTTGTGGGGTTGGGGAAGCTAAAAAAAAAGTTATAGTAAGAATTATGTTTGAAAAGAATTCTTGTCCATTGGTGGAGTGTGTTGGGTCTCGATGTTAAAAACAAAAAAAATTTGCGCAATATAAATGAATGGGCCAAGTTGTCAAATCTCTAAAATTCAGAAAGTACAGATTACTTGGCAATGGATACAGCAAATGGAATCCATTGTGGACAGACCAGACTCTATAATGTTATGACCATTTGAGAAGATTATTGCAAAAAGGTGGCCTAAAATAGTTTTCGAATGGTCTCCTCCAAGAACACAAATCCTGAATTCAGGAGGAATTGACGCTGTGTATCAAAGAAGAATGGACATGACCAACTCCTAAATGCACCTTTGGGTAGATAGACAAGGCTGGAACCGGTAAAAAAATAAAGAGGCAATCGCTGATAAGTGAAAACTCTCGGGAAAAAAATGAACGAAATTCTTAATGGGAGAACAACGTACAAAGGGCAACTTTCTTTAGTAATATTCTGTGGGGTTGATGGTGACCCTAAATTGTGCAAGGTGCGTGCTTGGCTGGGTTGAGGGTTTTTATTTTAAAGATAAGCCAGTCAGAAAGAGAGGCTTGTGGATAGAAGATGGGAGGCAAGGAAGGTAGGGAAAAAAAGAGGATGTAAAATTATCCAATGGAAGATATTGGCAGTTACGTATGATGATTTCTTATTTCAAATACAAGGAGGTCATATGTTTCCATGAATTGATTACACCCAACTATCAAGTTCATAATAGGTATTAATTTTCTCTTCAGGGAGATATAATTCTAGGAAATTTTCTATGTTCATGGACAATTACGTCAACACCCTGAAAGTTAATCTCATTATTTTCTTCACTTCTGAGATTTATAAGCAAGTTTTGTCTATGTGGTAGTACTAAAATGTAATTCTTTTGTACCTTTACAAGGTTTTAGTTCCCTTTTGGTCTGTCAGACATAATTTAAGGGGCATAGTTTATTTTTTAAACAGTACTTTGTTGTTCTATTTTATTCATTTTATTTTTAATTTTACAAATAGCTGTCCTTTTGTTGGTAATATGATGTATTATCTGAATGTGAATTTGATTTTAAAGAAAATCATTTTTTATGTTTAGTAATGTTAGGATAGATGGCAATATTATGTGAAGTGGGTTTCGTTCAGTGTTTTGAACTCTAGTATGAATCCTGCTAGATACGGTTTGTTTTATTTATTTATTTATAAAATTAGATGGATAATCATTGAGGGTAAGAATACCGTTCGTCTAACAATTTATTAAGTTTTGCATATGAAACTGACTTAGGTTTTATTGGCCAGTCTAAAACCAAATATATAATATCCATTTCTTGAGACATAGGATGCATGGTTCTGCAATTAAGAATGGCACCTTCACGTACCAGGTAGTTTCTCCGATATCAATCTTTCTTTCAATTGTAATATCCACAAACTTTATTTTATTATTTTCTTTTATATCTGAGGTAAATTTAATACTGGGATTATAATCATTAAATAATTAACAAACATTAGTAATTATTTGTCAGTCAATTTTAACACTAGTCATTTTTTAAGCAGTGCGTCATCCATATATTTCCAATAAAACAATAAGGATTTTCCATAAAATTCATAACGCCAAACCGGGGGGAGGAGGTTTGAGGCACCATTACACTGTGTTACATAGAGGTAGGGGTGTTAGCTTAATGTTATGTAACACTAATTTTTTTCAAAATTTGATGAAATAATTCCTTCCCCCCCCCCTCATTTACTAAAACATTAACTAATTATTTTTCTAAAATTAAATAAATTTAAGTTATTATGTATATATTGTTGCAATAAATGGAAATATTTTTCATTAATTTTTGAAATCATTTTGTAAGATTATAGAGAAAATATTCAAAACACATCTGTATTCTAGAATCCAATTAAATTGGCATAGTAGACTCCCCCATGCAATATCCATTAGATGGTGTAAACAGCTTTGTTGTGAAACATTTTCACATATATGAGTTCTTCCTTCACTCAAAATTTATGCCCAATCTTATTGTTAAGTGAAGTCAACTAATTCCAATTTGAATTGTCACACATTTTAACATATAACACTTAAATTGTTCTTACTGTAATATAATTTCTTTCTACTTCTTGTAAATGATGAGGGGGCACGAGTGTTACATAATTATTTAGGAGAAGGGGGGTTGGGGGTTAAGCATGAGTGAGTTACAGTGGGGAAAGATAATATTGAAAACACTCAAAATTAGCATTACGTAATTTATATGCGGACCCCAAGTTAATTTTGTTGAATATCATTTTTCAAGTTGTCTGATTATTATTTCTGAAAATAAACTGCTGAGTTCACCAACAATAGGAGTCCTGTCTGTCTGTTTGTAGATATTTTTAATTATTGACTTTAAAGGTAATGTTATTAAGAATAAATCTTGTAATTATCATTATATTGTATTCAAGTACATTATTTAAAACCTTTTTTCATCCATGAATGTCTCTAATCCTTGTAAAATAAGATCACATGGAAAGGAGGGAATCATGGCAACAATATCAAGTAAAACTAATATGCATATCTGTGGTAGGTTTTTAGGAATAGTTTAAAGCAAGCTTTTTTTATGGAATATTTGTAATCACCGTTTAATAACAATTTTATGATACTATGAAGATATTTGTGTGTCTGATAGATTAAAGTGCCAATAGTCAGCACAATAGGTCTCAAAGAAAGGTCTGATTTTAGTACTTTTAATGGTGCACATGCTTTCTTACCTTCTTGAGATATAAATACATAACTACGTTTCTTTATTCACATATTTTACATCTTTTAATAGTTTCTTGTAACGATTTAATTTCATGATCTATGTAATCTATGTTTAAAGTTCTTATATTTGTCACTAAAATGATCTTTAACTTTCCTAATGTATTCGGAGTTTGTGATAATCACATTGTTAGTTGGCACCTCCCTTACCTCTACTGATAAAATGAACAAGTAAAATTTTTCATTATTTTAAATATATTATAAATACACAACATATATAGGAGATTTAAAAACTGCAAGAGCTAGGTAGTATGATCTTGGGTGTCCGGGTGACGCTGCCTCGAAGGCTGTGATGCCGACATTTTGACCATTGTATCGTGGTCTTCCTCAGACCAGCTCCGAGGAAGATCACGATATGATGGTTGAAACACCAACAACACAGCCTTCGATGCGGCGTCATCAGGATCATTCACATGACTCCGGCTGCGGAAGCCTACGACTTCCATATGTATTATTGTTTATTTATTATGAAATAAAGGTCAATAAAAAGGATCAATGAAATTCTAGTCTAGCACTTTTTATTTCTGTACATAAATAACAGCTCATTTTCAATAAATTCAGATACAGAATTAGAAGAATAAATCCTTTATTTATGAGACTAACAAGGGAAGAATATAAACACTACCCAAGAAAACACTAATTGCACACTTTGTTACTTGGTGTTTCTTCAGTAAAAAAATTTGAATAATGCTGAAGAATTCAATTTGAAACACACAGTAGTTCTGTAAGCTCATCCAGGTTAATTTCTGGTAACTTCATAATGCCAAAATTCAAGTTCATTTCATTTCTAAACATACTCTTATACAACTAATATGTTTCTAACATACCATTTGTAAAAGAATTACTTTGATGCAATTCATACAATGTTTCATTTCATTAACGTGAAGAAAACAATTATATCAAACGTGCAAAATGTCAAATCTACAGACCAAAAATACATTTTAAACCTTTATGCTTCTCCTGTGAGGAAAATTAATTCTTATGAAACAGAAATAACACAAAGGAAATTAAAAATTGGCATTCACAGCTTTTTGGCTCCATTTTATAGCTGTGCACATGTATTCAATTATAATAGCATTTTGTAGAAACGCTATTATTGATGATAACAATCTCGGAATTAGTTCACATACCAATCATTAAAGATCAGTCTAACCAATAATTTTTTCACATGTAATGAAATCAACCGATGCAAAAGTGCATTTTACAACATTCCAAAATATTCATCGTAAATTTGCCATCGAAGACAATAAAATGTCAGAAGGTAGCTCATGAAGAGGTAATTTTTTTTGGACTGTTTCTTGCTCTAAGTTGACTAGGACTAGTTTCAAAAGAGCAGTTACATTTTGATCGTCACTGTGCCTGCAAAACTGGCTATGTTCACTTTAACCAAAAACGAGTTGTGTACTTATTAAAGAGCAAAAAATAATTAGAATTGTACTTTAATCATACCTTAACTGTATGAAATGTAAAGGTGAATTAACAATATGGCAATTCCAAAAAAAATATATTATTGACCTCGGTCTCATGATTTTAGAATAAAGACACTTGCTCACCAACATCATTTAAACATCATCTTCATTTTCATTATAAAATTCATAATATTTCATACACCACATGATTGCTCATAGCTAAAAAGTAGCCTTATTCAATTCCTACCATATCAGGAAGGACAAATTCATCTATTGAACTCAAACCTTGCACTAAATGAAAACGTCTTGGTGTCACATATCAATTAACTTCTTTTACAGCAATAATTCTTTTCCAACACCAACAACATATTTTTATACCACTCACAATATCATTTACAAAATTCGTGATGAATCTCATCTGAAAAATAAACAAAATTAAAAATTGAGAAAAACTTTTACTCTATTAAAAATCTTCCTACAGCACCACAAATCACACTGCAATGCCAAACAGTACTGCAAAATAAAGTATATATCTAACAACACACTTCAGAATGAAACAACTTTAGCAACATATAATTCAATTTAATAACAGTCTTTTAAATTACAATAAAAGTATAGGAAAAAATGGAAAAGGATAGTTGAGCAGGCCAAGACATTCATTTGAAGGTCGTAGAGCCTTATAAGAAGAAACTATAATAACTGTTCTGTTGTCACATGTATTAAAATAATCATCTCCAGTAACTGGTAAAAAATATAAACCAAATATCACTGTTTCAGCAAATGAAGTTTTTTGCATCACTAACTCCAAAAGATGAAATTACACAAATTATTTTATTATTGGCACATAAAACATCAGGGATACAAATATGACCGACACTGCCAACTTGAAAACAAAGATCAACAACATCAATACACCAGCAGTTTAGTTTTCAACAATGAACTTGAATTCTCATCTTTTAAAAACAAGTTTCATTACACTGAACCTCTTCATAATTTAATGTGTATTTGTAAAATAACACAATGCCACTTGGTCATTTTCCTTTCATCATGTTTTTCCTCTCTCAATTTGACATATTATACTTTGATATGCAGTTTCCCTCAAATTTCTTAATCTAAATTATTTCTTGCAAAGTTAACAAGAAAATCATTTCAAAGAAAATATTTATTCAGATATTATTGAGAGATTCCAAGAGCAAAAAAAAATTCAGCATTGATTTACTTTTTATTTCTGCAATGAAACTTCAAAAAATAAAAAAAAACAAAAAAAAAACAAAAAAAAAATCTATTAAATTAATTACTGTACATATACTCTAATATACCACCATCACTTTCTTTTTATTTGTACTATGAATACCATCAACTTGCTTAAATTGACTCGAATGTCACTACCTGTTAACTGAAGGTTTATGTAATACAATCCCCATTAAGAAACTTGAGCCCAAGTCTCCTCTTAAATACCTGAATGTCAATATAAAATTATGATAAAATAAATTTTGTTGCACGTCAACGGAACACTACAAAAAGAGAGAAGGCATGCCACTCAAAAAAGCATAGTAACATTTTTGCAAACTACAACTCTTCTGATTCCTTTAACAGATAATCATATAAAAAATTTAAAAAAGAATAATACAGCACATAATCAATAAAGATTTCACAATCAATAACACACATAATCTAGAACAGTTTAGAAGTATATTGAACTATGTGAATTACAGGTAAATCAACAAACAATACTTTCATACCATTTACGTTACACGCAAACTTTTTAGAAAAGCGTTTTTGGAACGTGTATCACAAGTGACACATTCTCCACAACAATCATGAATGTAATACTCCATTCAAACATTAACTTCTTTGGTCTATTAAAAACACGAGTTTTTTAAACAAACACACTCGTCACAACTTTGTATGTGTATATGTTCTCAATACTATATTCAAAGGCAATTCTATTAAAAACAATGCAGTGAAAGAATCAAATGCATTTATCGAGACAATCTCAGACATCAATTGTACATTATAAATGAACATGAAAAAGAATAGATATTTCAAAACAGGTGGACAGATAAGTAATTTTAAACCTTTTCTTTGGTTATGACTTGTGTGACCAGTGAGTAAAAGACATGAACTGCCTTTATGATTGTTTTGTCACAGCCATAGGTTAACTAAAACAAGGAATGTTTGTTGTATCACAAATAACCTGCACACTATTTGGGGAGGGAAAAAAAAAAAAAAAAAAAAAAATCATTTAATTCCACGGGATGAACTTTTAGAATTTCCTTCAGTAAGCTTTGAAACAGGTGGACGATGAACAGAGTACACGTGATCTTCAAATCGTTTATAAACTCCAAATGTGGCAGTGCAAATAGTACACTTGTATGTCAGATCAGCTGGTTTTAAACACACTTTATGTTCTGTAGCCACATGATCTAATAATTTATTTTGATATCCCCAACCACAAATAGGGCAGCGACCTCCGTCTTTCCCTTTATCTGCAGCTTCCTGCAAACCTGCCGTGACTAGACCATGAGAACCAACCAAATGTCTTTCCAATCCTTGCTCAGTGAAAAAGGAAAATTGACATTTCTGACAGCTGAATGAAGGAACCACTTTAGGATGAATATTTATTTCATGAAGGCACTTCATATGACTGCGTAACTTTTCCAGATCTTTTACAGAGTCATCACATATCTCACAGATGAATTTATCAAGTGACGTATTAACCTGATTTGACAGTTCAATAAGTTTTGTATTTGTTGTACTGGCAGGTGCTGGTTTGACACTTGATGTAGAATTAGGTGATGATGATACTGGCAACTTAGATTTCTGCACAATACTGGAGACTGTTGTTTTGATACCACTAGTAGAACCTGGGTTATTAGAGACTGTAAAGAGAGGGGGCATTAGTATATGTGACTGTGGAATATTTACATTATTATTTTGCAATTGTATTGGTGCAATTGAACTAGTAGTAGTAGTTGTTGGAGTTGCTTGAAGGATCAGTTGTCTTTGAACAGCAGGGGCTTGTTTACCATTCACTTTTCCTGCAGAAGGAGCAATTGAATTTAATAAAACATTGGGAAGCAGAACTATATTATTTGGTGCCAAAGCTGGATTTGTTCCAATGCCAAGCCCCAACAAAGTTGGTTGATTGGAAACACCAGCACTCTGCTGGACTGGCTTCGTTGTGATAAGAAGTTGCGTACCAGCTTGAGCAATGGTCAGACCCTGTTGAGGCAGTGTCAACGGAGCCTGTGGCACAATTGGTACTTGAGAGTGGGGACCAAGAGTGACTTTGGTACCACTTGTAAGGGGAAGCTGAGAGGAGGTTGCAATTTGGGATTGAGAGACAGAAGAAAGTTGGGCAGTTGACACAAATGGAGTTTGTAATGTTAAAACAGGTGATGCCTTCAATGAAGAGGATAGCTGAGTCTGGGGAGAAATGCTTACTTGAGGCTTCAATACTAGATTCTGTTTCTTTATTGAAACTTGAGGCTGCGATGAAACATGGCGTTGAGTTTGAGGATTGATAATAACTTGACTTTTTGAAGTAGACACAAGCTTCGGTGCAATAGCAAATACTGTTTTATTCATGGCAGTTTGCGGGGTTGGCGAAGATAACACGTACTGAGCTGGCTGCAGAGTATTAATGTGGGTCTTTGGTGCAGTAGAAATTCGAAGTGGTGGTGAAGGTAGAAGCCGAGACTGGGGAGTGATTATGAGCTGGGTCTTTGATGTAATTGGAACTTGAGAACGAGATAGAATAACAGATTGTGGTTTCGATGAAGTAGTAAATTTAGTAGGCAGAGCTAAACGTTGTTCTAACAAAGAAACTTTTGATGGGGGTTCTCCTTTATCAGACACTTGAATTTGTTCTTGCTTGCGTTTTTTAGGACAAGTCAGAACATGAGATGACACCTTTTCAAGTTGTGCATTAGTAAAAGAACAATTAATACACCGATACAGAACAGGATTTTCAACTTCTGAGACACTGCTGAAACCTTTCCTGGCAGACGCAGGGTTACAAGTTAAAGCGTCCTGTCTTTCAATATTCTTCCTTACAGACACAACTGCTTCATCAACACACTTTGAGTCCTTTGCCTTCTTCAAATCACAATTTTTATCCTTTTCATCTGCACAAATGGAATCACTGTTTACAACAATTCCATCTGATTCTCTGCAAGGGTCCTTGATTGACAACTCAGGATCCTCGTTCTGCAAATGAAGTTCTCCTTCTTCCTTGATAGGTAGCAAATCACCTGAACTGTCAGCGCTAAGGGAGTCAGAAAAAGCAGTTTCACCTAACTCACTGTTGCCTTCTACATCAGATTTTCTTTTACTGGTAATATTTTGATAAGAACTTTGTTCCACCGAGCCCAATTCACAGGTTTCTGAAATGTCAGGTAAAACTTCTTCGGCATTACCACCTTCAGTACTTAATACATCACAATGTGAAACACTGTCTTCACAAATACCACTGTCAATGTTGTTTACTTCTTCTGAGGCATCATTTAAGTCTGTGTTAATTTTGGAGAATAAACTGTTATGTGGAGAATCTGGTACAATGTATGTCGCATCTTCACATTCTGTATATTCTTGACAATCTGATTTTGTAAGAGCATCAACTACACTGGCACTGAGATTCGAAGGCACTTCATCAATTGAATTTGTATCATTATCAGGCACTTTCTCAGACATCGGCTCGCCTGAATTATTTATTTCTACATGATGTATGGTGTCATTTGAGAGCACGAACTCATCATTTGGTAAATCTTTATAATTTTCATCATTGAGGATTTCACTCTTCATTTCACAATTACTTTCCATCACATTGGACGCATCCATTATTTATATCTTACACAAATTCATAGCACTGGGGAGTCGTATTTCGCATATTTCACAATGTAGACAACTAACACGACCACTATTACAAATTTAGGTTAAGGGAACCCGCGCTTCTACACACCACATATAATGCTGAAAGCACTGAAGTTCTATAGTTCACCCGATTCACAACTCGAAAGGTTCTGTAGAAGAGGATGGACAGACATCAATTCGGCAACCTCGTTCTTTCTTTCTCTTTCGTCAAGCCAATAACGTGATGAAACGTAATTGCGCATGTGTAGCAACGAGCAGTGCTGACGCTGGTATAGTGCAGAAACGCTCAACTGAAGTACAAACACTACGTGATACAAACCTAAAACAATAGTAATGTAAAGAAGACACCAAGTTATTTTTGATACTAAAAATGGACATTAATAAGAAAAGTTTGAAAATATGTAGAATGAAGAGAATTTTTGTTGCAGTATACGTAATTGAGTTCAACCATAACTAATTAATATGATTAAATAATATGATTTGAAATCGTATCAATGTTTCAATGTATTTTTGCATTTCAAATCAATCGCATGCTCCATTGAAAATGGACAATATACAATTAGCTGATATTCAGGTAACTAAATTTCTATGTCTCTCAATTGAGTCAAACCTCAAATGGGATGAACATATAATAAAATTAAACACTAAATTAAGTTCATTATGTTACGCATTCAGAATTCTTTCAAATTCTATCAGGCTTCATGCACCTCATAGCTTTTATTTTGCAAATGTGCATTCCCACCGGAGATATGGCATAATATTCTGGGGAAACTCATCATGTAGTATTTACTCAGACCTTTAGATTGCAAAAGAAAATCGTTCGAATAATGAATGCCATCCGCGTGAACCCTGCAAGCTTCTCTTCATTGAGCTTGAAATCTTAATACCACTGCCTTCCCTTTTTATTTACGAATCTGTAAAATTTGTCAAAACTGACTTACTTAATGGCGAGAATATTAGGGACTATACTGATTATCAAAACGAAAAATAATGTTTATTTTAACAATATATATATATATATATATATATAAAATAATAAAAAATAAATAATAAAATAAATTTTATATATATATATATATATATATATATATATATATATATATATATATGTGCCGATCAGATGGCCGAGATCGCTAAGGCAGTAGTGCCGGAGTGGTTTCGGACCAGAAGATCGCGGGTTCGAGCCGTTCCGCGGGTTCCCGACTCGGGCATGGGTATATTTGTGTGTTTGTGTATGTCTGTATGTGCTGTCCTTTCACCCCCATTATCATCATATCATCATTTCATCCTCCATACCCCCAGGGCTAACAACCTTGGGGGATAAAAACCGGATCCAGCTAAAAATGCTGGTCCCCCCCAAAAATTGTCGCAAGCACCTGCCACCGTGAGAATAAATAAAAACTGAGCCACGGTAAAGGCAGGATGCTTGCAAGCGTGGTCCTAGTCGGCCGATTAACGAAAAAAAGAAATATATATATATATATATATATATATATATATATATATATATATATATATATATATATATGTGTGTGTGTGTTGCTTACATTAGTATTGTATATATTTTTTAAACAGACTTATTATGTTTGTAACAAATAAAACCTGATCTATTAAGCAAATGCTGAGATGGCCCCTTGCTTTGCTTCAGGACGTAAATATAGCTTCACTATGCGCACGTTTTGTTGAACTCTCCTTTTCTTTGTAATGGTAACAGTAGAGGTAAAGGCGAGTTACTTTTTTTGTTAGCAATACGGAAAAATCATATCTGCAATTCGTTTACCGATGCAAATAAGTTTTCTGTAACTCGGGAACGAAAATGTCTACTTTTTTTCAAGTATTGCTAATCTCGCCCTTTTAAAAAAATATTTTTATTTATTTATTTTAAACTTTTACTCATCTTTCAACTACTTATAGTTAGAATGATGGGAAGGGATTCTGGAACTCAAGAAAACGTTCGCAGATGATCTCCCCCTACGTCACGTCACAATTTCTTGATTTTCGATTTCCTAGAACCAAGAAAGTAAAACCGAAATAGTACTTAAAGAATATAATGAATAGTAAATCCTCATCCCATTAGGAAATTTTGGTTGAAAACTTGGGAGCAGTTTCTAAGAAAATGATATTTAAGTTTTACTGTAAATAGAAAATTTGAAGCTCCTTTTCGCGAACAACTTTTGAGTTTTTGGAAAACCTTGTTGGAAGTAATTTCAAATACATTCACATACAGATGCAATAATGTATACAAATTGCTGGAAATGTACATATTAAAATCATGAGAGATATAAAAGAAATTGCATTTGTGTAATTTTTTTTAAAAAAAAGTACGGCACAATGAATTTTAAGTCTTCTTAAAAAGTACATTTAGGACCATCCGCACGAAAAGGTGGAAGAAAAAATGTTATGGCCGTTTTTGACAAAATGGCGTTTGTGTTTCTGAAAATGAATTTTGTGCTCATTTTCACAAAAGCTTTTCAGTTTTTCGAGAAACTTTACAAGAAATCGTTTAAAGCCCTTTAATTCTCAATAATGTGATCAAATAGTCACTATTTTCAATATTGACGACGAGAGAGACCAGTCAAAAAATTATACTTTTGTATTAAAGAAATTTAAAGAAGAAAATTTGAAGCCATTTTTGAGAGAATTTTGAAAATGTCCCAAGTGCTCCATGTAAAGTACCACAAAAAATTATTTTTTTCAAAATCGCAAGCTTGGATTCAGGCCGGATCGACATTCAGTTCGGAAAAAATCGTATGTTCTTCCAAATCGTTTAGGTGCTAGTGTTGTTCACTTACACCGGACGGATGGACAGACGTTTTGAGTAGAAAATTGCTAGGGGGTGAAAGGAAAAAGGTGAATTTCCGTTGAAATCTCGAAATCGATTTTCCGCAGCATTACGTAACTTTCTCTATACTACGTATATACTGTACTTACGTATGCGAGAAACTAATGGTGCTACGAAATGACACATACTTTCCCGTATTAGTTTTCAACTTTCTATGGTCTGGTCTAGCTATACGGACTTTCCACATATTCTTGTCAGTTGCCATCTATTGCCGCCCAAAGTACAATTTTTGACATTTTCACAATTTTTCAGTTACTTAGTAGTAGAACCGAAATATTTCTTTAAGAATATTAAAGAGGAGTAAAATATGATTCCATAAAGAATTTTTTGTTAATATATTTGGAGCGGTTTATAGGAAAATGGAATTTCAGCGCTTCTGTAAATTCGAAATTTGTAACTATTTTTCACAGAAAAGTTTTGAGTTTTCGTTTAAAGAACTTATATTTGTGTAATATTTGAAAAAATAAAAGAATCGTCCAATATGGTGTTTATGTCATCTCTTGGAGAACATTTATAACTATCTCCACCAAAAGTAAACAGGAAATATTTGGAGCTGTTTTCTAGAAAATCTTGTTTACATTATTTTTTAATTGCACATATTGCACGCAATATTGCGCGAAAACTTCTAAAATTTAAAAAATGTACATTACTCTAATGAAAGGACTAATTATGAACAATAAATTTAATTTGAAGGAAAATTTTATTTTCAATTGTGTAGTTGTAAGAATTCGCAAAAAAAATTCAAACTTTTGTAATTATCAAAAATTTAGAGTTAACAGGCCTATGCCAATTTTATAAATATGTTTTACTCTATTCTTACAATAAATTTAAAGAAAAATTTGGAACCATTTTTGAGATAATTTTGAAAATGTCTTGGGGTTCTTCCTGTAAAGTACCACCAAAAATTAATGCATGTTTTTTAAAATCGCAGAGCTTCGACTCAGGCCTGATCGACAGAGATTTCTTCTTTGGGAAATATCCTGCGCATTGTTTAGGAGCAAGTGTTTATATTCACAAGACGAACTTTTGTTTTTGCCGTCAATTGTTGTTGTTTTTTTTGTATCAAAGACCCAGAAAATATGGATTCTGGCTACACCACACGTTAGAGGATTTTTTCTACATTTGGCAACTGGATTTATCTACTTTTTCGTTATCAGGGTCCGGCAATAAGAGGTGTTCTGCCGAACATTCGGCTTTTCTTCGCGCAGCATTATACAACATCCTCTCTACTGCGTGAGGGGTAGCGAGAAAGTAAAATTTGAAGAAGAGATTTTTACTTCAAACACAATTTGTTCTCTAATTAGTTATTTCAATAAGATCATATACTATTCTTTGAAACTTTTAGTTCTCGTGCAATATGTACAATTGTACGAAATAACAAGATTTTCTCAATAACGGCTCAATGTTTTCTTTTTTAATTTAGTACGGATAATGCTAAATGTTCTCTATGAGATAAAAAAATGCCATTTTGCTCTATTCTTTTATTTTTCCAAAATTACAAAAAAATAATTTTTTGACTAGTCGCTCACGTCGTTAATATTTACACGCGCTTTAAATTACGTCTGATGGTTTTTTGAAAACTCAGATTTTTTTGTGAAAATGAACTCAAAATTCGGCTATTTCCGAAACGTTCAAACGCCATTTTGTAAAACATTTTTACTTCATACTTTTCGTAACGATATTGCGAATTGCCCTGTTTAAGATAACATAAAATTATTTTTACTATATCCTTTTGTTTTTTTCACAAATTACATAAACGTACTTTTTTTAATCTCTCACTCCGTTAATAGGCACATTTCCAGCGATTTGTAGACATTATTGCATTTGTGAGTGAAAGTGCTGCATATTACTTGAAGTGACACTTTTTGATAACAAAAGATTCATGTGAAAAGAGCGTTAAACTTCGCAATTACACTAGAGCTTACGATTTTTTCTAAAAATGGCTCTAACGTTTTCATTTAAAATTTCCATCAGGGACGAGGTATTACTCTTCTTTAATATTGGCGGAGTTGATGTGAAGCAGCGAACTGAGAATGATGGGGTTTAACGCAATTAGACGCATCAATACTCTGTTATTTTTCATTAGCTGACTTAACTTAACTTCACGAAGGACCACTATCTGATTACTAGCGTCAGCCTCGTTTTAATGAAAACTGATTAATTCACGTTCTGTCACCATCATTTGGACATGCAGGCATGAATGAAGTTAATCAATGCAATTTAATAGTTGAGCTAATTTCAGAAAAGCAATCTGGAAATTGCTGCATGAACACAAAACATTAATGTAATTGATGATCATTTAGCATTACTGCACTAGCAAACTGATAAGTTATTATTCCTGTAAGGAGAACACAAAGAGGAGAATGTCACGTGAATATTACATTGACCGTCTCAGCAGACATTGTGGCAGGCAGGGTTGCCAGATTTGGCGATTTCTCGCCAAACTGGCGACTATTCTCAATTATTGGCGACAAAAATTTACATTTGGCGACTTGGCGATTTTTTGGCTACTTCATTTTTTTAATTAAACAATTCATATTTATATGCCTGCGATAATAAAAAGCAAAGCTTTTGAATGTAACCAATGATGTCGTAATTCTATTCTAGTTATGTTGGTACTACTGTTCTTGAATACTGTTATGTTGGACACTGCCACTATTGGTATTAAACACTGAATGGGTTTAATAACACTCATAGTGTATTATTGAGCTATTTCATCAGTAGAGGATGGTAATCGTGCTATGAGTTTGAGTTTGATTTGATTAACTTAACTTGGCTGATTCCCATTCAAAGATGCCGAAAGTTAGTGGTAGCAGGGGATATCGGCTCGATTGGGAACGTGAACCCTGGGCTATAGGTAACATCTATTCTGATTTGCAAACAATATGTCTCAAAAATAGGTTATGGGCATAATATAACATTTTTATTTAAAAAAAATTGCGCTTGGCGGTTTAATGGCGACATCTGTCGAATGCTTGGCGACTTTTGGCATTGTAAATGGCGACAAGGCGTGATAGTATTCTGGCAACCCTGGTGGCAGGCAGCATTGGCACGTGGAGGGATAGCGGCTGATCACAGGAGGCAATGGTGGCGGTGGATACCGTCAGAGCGACTGCTGCAGTGTTGCCGTTGTCATGAAGCTGAACAGCAAGACATCTCGTTACATAACAGCCAGAATGCCGAAATCATGTTAATGACACGTGTTTAAGCACATGAACACTGTTCAGAGCTATAAAATACAATCACTGGAAACTATTAGTTCACTTGTACATAATTCACACGCGTGACATGAAATTACAGTTAACGATTGTTGCACGTGTAAATGTATATTCCGTAATATGTTGGCAGTTAATCAACTCGTAACTGTTTAAGTTAATAAGACACATTGAGTAGTGATTAGTGGATTGATTGATAAGTGCAAGGTGAAACAGAAGATTAACTAGGCGTCGCAGCGTAGTACTTGCCAGAATGTTTGAAGATGGTTGCACATGTGGTCGGCGTGTACCTTGTTCACAATAAATAAATTAAACTGCATTGTTCAAATTGCACGAGACCAAATTCGACCAAGATTTCGCTGAGACTGGTGTGTGCCTTCCGCTTCAGGCAGAGCGCCCCTTGTGGTTTCGCGCCTTTTTTGTGCTCCACCAATAAAAAGGCACAATATTTAGAATTGAGGACTGAATAGTTTGTGAATAATTAATTAAATAAATTATATAATTATAAAGTATTTTAAATTGTGGAAATTATGACCTACTCTGTAGCTAGTTTGTGATGTAATTTAATCTTGAATAAATGTTCCAGAAGCTTTGTATTTTGACGAATGAGAAGACGTGTTTCATTGCAATATTAACTTGAAAGTGCAGAATCTTGCGTTTAATTAATGAAATTAATTGTATGATTGTGAAGTATTTTAAAATGCAGAATTTATAACATACATTGCGTGGATAACCCTTCAGGGTTAATGATTTTATGAAAAAATATTCTGGAAGTTTCTAAGATATCCGTTGCTTATTTTTTTTAACCGCATTGAATGTTTGGATAATCGCAGCTGCAGAGTGGATTCTTAGAATAGCTTGCATAAGCAGTGCATATTACATAAGCTACGGATGTAGGATGAAAATACATTGTTGAAATGATTGTTCAGAAACTTGGCCTTGATGCGATGCGCAATGAATAAAATAAAAGTTTTATAATAAAGACCAGCTAGCAAGATCGAACAATATCTTAAAATAATATTTCGATTCAATTAAAAAACCGAAAAATTAAAAAAAAATTAAAAGGAATTATTAAAGATGTTGATGACTGTGTACAGGTTTTTCAGCAAGAACGTCGAATGCGTCTCCTGGGCGTAGGACCGGTTGAGTTTAGCTCAGGGGTATCATGCCCCTCACATTTCTATCCATGGTGGAAAGAAATCTTCGACTCCTCATTTGGTAGGCTAAATATGTAGTGCATCTCCGTCATTTCTCTCACTGAATACATCTTGTACTGTGATGAATGTTACTGTAAATAAAACAAAACATAACAAAAGACAATCAAAGAAAAAACTATTGTCATGATTAGCTGTAAAGAAGAAAGTGTGGAATAAATGTCTCTAACGAACTGTAATATTGTTTTTGAGTATTGGTATATTATCATAACATGTGGTGGAATATTTTCAGCCACCGGTGTAATGTAAACTGTAAAAAAAGGCACTAAACAAAAAATTTAAAAGTGTAAAGAGTATGTAACCATTCTGTAAAAATTCTTCTTGTAAACTTTCAGAATAGTTGCTAATAACTTCGCAGTTGATGCGACTTTAAATAAATTTAAAAAAATAAAATGGGAAAACGCAAGTTTCAGGTTAATTACTTTTTTAACTCATAACTGCCTAACGAAGGGTTTGCTGACCGATGTCCATATGAGCTTTTGATTACGTTCGGGCATCAGGAGAACTCCCGCATATTTATGGACACTTATTTAGAAACGACCTGTATTTATTAGGTTGTATTGATAAGTCAATATTGATAAGTGTGTAATACCCGTATGTAAGGCATATTGATAAGTCAATATGTAATACCCGAAGTAGGAAGTCCCCCAGAATGTAGTTTTTGAAGTAATCTACAAAACGTTGTAGCTAACATTGAATTGTAATTTATTATTGTGATTAAAAAGTGTAGAATAGAAGTGTTGTAGGGGTCAAAGATTAACATTTGTAAAAGTGTAATAATTCTAATTTAGGTTGTGTTTTTACTATTTTGCAGAGTTGATACATTTTTACATCAATACCGGTGAATAATGTGCATTCGAACATAATTAACAGTACTTGAGTTAGGGAATAAACATTTAAAGGGATATTTTATTCTGTTTAATTTTTACGCTCATTTTTTGATTCATTTCATATTTATTTGTGAGGCAATTATAAGTTTTTCTTCTCCATGTCATATCTGCTAATTGCAAACAGACAATTCAGTCTTCCCCACCAGTATTATTCTTTTACATTGTATATCACTTATCTGTCCTTTTTTGATTACCAGAAGTAAACAAGTATTACAAGTATTGCAAAAGTGAAATTCTCGTTTCAATTGGATTCGTAGGTAACAATTATTATAAACCTTAAACGTTCAGTAGTGAACATCAACAAGTAAAACAAAACACAGAGACAGCAATTATTCATTTCCAACAGACAATGACGTTTTAAAGTAATTCGAACTTTTTGGCCATGGGAGTGAGTGTATTTGTTGACTGCAATCATCATCACAATTTGCTTTTCATGATTCTTCTAAAAAAGTGCAAAGCAACGTTGGGTCATCGCCCTTAGCAAGGGTGGTAGAGAACCTCGCGGTCTTTTATTGGTTGCACTGGGCGTGAGTTTTGTAATCGACGCCCAGTAACATCAGTGAGGTTGTGGAAAGCCGCCATCTGCAAGTGGGATAGAATATAAGCAAACATGCAGCAATTTATATATATATATATATATATATATATATATATATATATATAATTATTATTATTATTGTTACTTGGTTAAAGTATACGTAAAGTGCGTGGAGTAAAAGCATTTCAAAAAGGCAAAATCAGTTATTTTGCAAGTGTTGTACGAAACATAGGTGCGATAAAGTCTTGTTCACAACATACTGGAGCCATACATGTAAACTTCAGGTGGACGTAAATGCGTGTTTTCAACGTATTAAGTGAAACTATTTGTAGTCGTGAACGAATGTAAATATAAGGCGCAAACGTGAATATTAGCAATCTGTCACATTATTACGCAATGTTTTATGTTCATGCGACAATGTTTTGAGAACATCACACTGCCGTGAAACGTCGAATGCTCTACGGTACCGTAAAAATCTTATTAATTATTAAATAATGGTTCGGTTGCCCAAATTGAACTTGTTATTTTCCCTGCAGTGTGTGCCGATTATTGTAACTTAATTTATAGTGGAACTAGATTTGCATCACATATAGAAACTCCAATTTTGTACGATCCTGAAACAATCTACTACATGGATCAGTCATTTTTGGTTGGCGACAAAGTATTTCCACAAGACCAAGTTACCCAACTGTACAGTAGTACAGTACTCACGAATAACAGAGTAGCAGGTAATTTGACCGTAATTTGCAATTTTTCAGTGCTGATGACACCCCCACCCGTCAATTCTGCAAAGATCAAGATGTAGCTGTTCTATAATTATATGAATTATCATTGTGAGAGCATGTGTATATTATATATATGTATACAGCAGGTTCTAGTAGCAAAGTATGTTGAAGACACATGTACATGTTTAGAAAATTATTAGAAGAATATGAGAAATCGGAATTAAAAATTAATGTGGTTAATTTAAAAAAATGGGATTAAAAAATAATGTGGTATTTTATATTGGATGTGACGAAAGTTCTAAAGATTGATTTTAAAGTATGGAAACAGAAATATAAAAGTTGTTCTGAATTCAACAATTTAAGAGTAAGAATAAATAAGGATTTGGTCGAAATGAGGATATAAGGCGCCGAATATATAAAGGAAAAAAACTACATCAATGTTTAGTAGAAAATTATGGAACAAAAATTATTCTAAAGAAACTAAATGGAGAATATATAAATTCTGTATAAAGTGATGTTTTTAACAGATTAGAAACATGGAGTTGAAGAAAAATGTATTTTACAGTTATTACTCGTAGCATTCGAAATAGAGTTTTCAAAATCATCCAGGAAAACCAAATGAGATAACATACGATATGAAATTATAAATGAGAAAATGAATAAAACATTTACTTTTAGCGGATTTTCAGCTTAAACACCCGAAATAGTTTAGTTATGTACAAATGATGATGAAAAATAGAATTACAACATGTATTTTACATTGGTTTTCGGTAGAAAAATGCCAAAGTGTAGTTAGTTAAAAAGAAATTATGAAAGAGAAGATTTTGAATTACGAAATATGTATCGTAAGATATTTTATTAGAATACGAGAATAGAGAATTAACAAACAAGGCGGTTATATAGAGTGTGATAATCGACTGAGTATATTAATACGATATTAAAATCTGAATATCGAACGTTTTACACATTTCCTTAATTCCACTATTCAGTTACGTATTTTGCGTACAAATTTGAGTATTCATCATAGGAAAGGTGGCAGACTGATGTTGGTTGTTAATAGAGAGTCATGGATTAGTATATAAGTTGTGTGTTTCAATGTGAATAATAAAAATAATAACATTAAAACTGATAGACTGCGTAGATCTCTCAAGACTTAGACACAGATGCGGCATGAGAGGCAACATGAAGATAGATCTCGGCACCGACAAGACAGCAACTGACAAAACAATACAGTTCTTGAAAGAAGCCAATCTATTCTTCAAAATTTAGACTTAATATATGATTAATCATAACATCAATCAGTAAAAAGGCTAAAGGCCTTAGATGCCAAGCCTTCAAACTAACAAAAAAAAAAAAAAAAAAAAAAAAAAACATTAAAACTTTTACGAAATGTATTATAGTCGTTAATACTGAGCCATGGATTATTAGAACACATTCTACAAAACATATCTGTTTCGTGATAATCAAAGCGGATAAAATGATGTGTGGATAGAGTTTTGGAAACACGGAGATATATCATGTACATCTGTGAATGAATAAATTCTCTAATGGCGGTCGTGGGCTATTCCGTGCCCTACCATCCGTGGCGTTGTGCAGACGCTCCTTTGGCGCACCAACCAAAAGACATTTTCAGTGCATGGAGGCCAGGTGAGCGATCCCGGGTAACTGTAGAAGCCACATTCTGTCAATTTTCCTTCATCCACATCTAGTATAGAAGCGGGGTTGAACTCGAAATCCACTGAGTTTCCTACTTTGGTGAGGCCCGCCAATGCATCTTTCAATTGATGCGGTAAAAAGCCCCTCATGTCAGCTCTACAAGTCTGTAAACATGAATAAAATGGATCAATGGAGTTTAAAACTTTCCTATACCCTGCAGCTAAAAAATGTGATAACAATGCTGTGGCCATTTTCCAATTCTTGAAATCTCGTACATATCTTGGTATTAAAATGTGTGGACTGAATAATCATCTCCAAAAAATCCCCTTTTTCTGGTGCACGATTGCATAACTTTTCTTACAAAGTTCCTTCGTAAGGCGAGTAAAAAGATAATGGGATAATGGTATGAGGTCATTTGAGAATAACGGTAATGTCTCTAAAATAACACTCCTGGGGTGTATTTTTCAAAAGCAGTTCTCACAATTACAGATACTGAAAATAGTTTTGTAATTCCACTTTACGACATATCACTACCCTTCACTATACCCATTGCAACCAAAGCATCCCTTGGAACTCTTCGAATAAGCCATTTATTATTATTATTATTATTATTTAAAGCAAATATATAAATAAATCAATAAAACCAATATAAATATATTACATGATAAGCCAATTATATTGTATAGGAACGACCAACGTGCGAAACTTAAATCTAGTTTACACACTTTCTATAAATCTAGCCATGTTTGTTTACTAACACAACGGTATTATCCTTCTGGATAAAAGGACTTTTAAACGTGGTTCATTTGTTTAGCATTTTTGACCGTCCTATAGCGAGCGGAAGGCATCGCCCGACGGAACCAATGATCAGATCGGAGTTTTAAATAAATAACTTGTGGTGCTGGAGAATGGTACAGACATTCCCGTATTATTATTTTTCTTAATCTAATTCTAATACTCGTTATCAGGTCATGGCAATGAATTTTTTTCTGCCGAAAATCCGTTGTTTTTTCACGCAGCATTACATAACTTTCCCTATACTACGTGTATTACTCCGTATACACGTGCGTATACGGGATAGTAAACTAGCAGTGCTATGTATGTCACAGACTTTCCCGTATTAGTTAACGATTTCCTTTCGTCTCAGCAAGCTATTCGGACTTGCTACATACTCTTGGCAGCTGCGATCTATAACCGCCCAAACTATATTTTTTAAATGTTCCCAATCTTTCGGTTTCCTAATAGTACAACGGAAATATGTTAAGAATATTAAAGAACAGTAAAAAATCGTCGAAAAAGCTACTTTTCTTTGAAAATTTGGAGCCGTTTCTATGAAAATGGCGATTAAGCGCTACTGTAAATTTGAAGCTCTTTTTCACAGAAAATATTTGAAATGATATTAGAGATATATGAAGTCATTTAACGCATTTAAACTCACAAATGCAATGTGTTTACAAATTGGTAGAAATGTGCATATTAACGGCGTGAGATATCTTCCAAAAAATTACATTTGTGTAATGTTAGAAAATAACAAAAGATTAGAGCATTATGACGTTTATGTCAACTCATAGAGTACATTTAGCAGTATACCTACCAAAAGTTTAAAGAACAAAAATTTTAGCTGTTTTTGAGAAAATCGTGTTTTTGTAATTTTTTAAAATTGCTAATATTGCACGCTATATTGCGTGAAAACTACTAAAGGTTTAAAAAAAGTACACGACCTTAATAAAAGAACTAATTATGAACAACATTTAATTTGAAGGAAAAACCTCTATCATCGATTTTGAAGTTGAAGGAATACTCCGAAAAAAATCAAACTTCTTTAATTTTCGAAAATTCAGAGTTAACCGTGAACATCTGACCTATGCCTCCTTTAAAAGTGTATTTTACAAGGTATTTAAAGATAAAAATTGGCGTCATTAAGGAGGAAATTTTGAAAATATTCGTGTGCTTCATGTAAAGTACTCAAGTACATGTACACTAGTTTTAGTGTGTTTTACGTGGTTTAGGTGCTAGTGGTGTTCACAGATGGCATACAGACGCACAGAGAGACGGATGGACCTTTTGCCATCCATTGATTTTTCGGTATTCAGGATCAACAATGCAGGGATTCCGGCTATAACATATGTTAGAGGATTTTTTAATATAATTTTGCAACTGGATTTATCCACTTTTTCGTTATGAGGGTCCGGCAATGAATTTTTTCTGCCGAAAATCTACCGTTTTTTCGCGCAGCATTACATAACTTTCCCTACTATACTACGTATATTACTTCGTATATACTGCTGAAACATTGCGGATTGGTGAATTTGAGTTTTTAGAAAATAAATGTTATTAACTTGATCCGAACACGAAAATGAATATATTTTTTCTTTGTAGTAAATAACAATATAAGGAAATTTTGTTGACAAATAGTAGTCATAAAATGTAGAAAAAATAGGTAATTGTCTTCCCCATCCAAATGATGAATTAAAGTCAAATTATTAAATATAAATATATATTTATGAAATTGACATGAAGTAGAAAATAACTAGTGGTGCTAAAACAGAATATACTTTCTCGCCCCCTTAGTAACGGTTATGTAATAATATTATACCGCATTTCTGACTACATCAACACATCGCAGTCCATGAGCGCTGACAACAAAGCGCAAATGGAGAGATTGAAACAATGGGCACATTTTTTAATCAATTCTTCCTAAAGCGCCATTTTTGCCATAAATGGAATGTGGTGTGAAAGCTGTATATATTTCATTAATTTCAAGTAGAAATTGCGCAAAATTCTCGTTTTTTTTCAAACAAATTGTACATGACCTTTTTTGATGAACTTTTGTATCAATCATAGTTTCATAGTTTTTTTGAAATGCTTACATAGATAGAGAGTTCGATCTACCCACACTTTACCATTGCTGGAAAAACGAATGTAAGACAAATTCAAACTTCCGATAAAAGAAAATCCCCCGATTTTTCTCTACGTACTCAATGTAATATTTCTTATCCGATAACATAATTTCCCATTCTCAGTTCTTCAAAAATTTAGAAATATTAATTGATAAATTGACGATTTTTGAGGGAGTGGCCTCGCTATTATAAAATGCTAGTGCTAAGTTTCCTAGAGTACAAATTTTTAGAACTTTTTTCTAAACCAATACCTCGCTTTATAAGGAAATGTAAAAATAATAAAAAGCTTGACAATTTACATAAAATATATTTTCATGAAATAAACTATTTCACCACCGCAGCATCTTAACACAAAACAGATCCCAGAAAGTATGCGGGTATAATATAGTTTATTAATTATTGCCGTGGACCCGGACGTATTGCCGAGGTACCGCCGTTTCGTCGCGTTCAGAAATCAAGCCCTGGTTATATATGTTAACATATTATAATGTTATGACGTGCACTTCAAATATTTGAATTTTGTATTCGATTTAATTTTGCGAATTTTAAATGTTTGGAATAATTCCTTTTTTTCAACATTTGTATCTCCGTGTAGAAGATGGACATTTGGAATACTGCCATTTTATATTTCAGCACCTGTATAAAAATGTAGTAGGTTTTGAACATTCCAAATTAAGAATATGGGTATTTTGTATATAAATATGTCAGTATGTATTTTTACAAAGGACATTAACCTAAGTAATAATATTAATGCATGATTGATAAATTTGGTGGTGTTTTCTTAATCTTCATGGATCTTTATTCTGAGGACAATCATATCCAGTTTTTGGTGTTCAAAAGATAAGTATGTTCTGCTTTTTGTGATTTCTTTGATGCTGCTGTAGAAGATTAGATTCTTTTATAGCGCGACACACAATCTTTAGGTTGCCTCGTTTATTAAATTCCAAAGAAGGATAAAAGCTGTTTGAGTAGGGAGGTAGACACATGTTTTATGACACATGTTTTGTAATATCCTGTCAATAAAACGGTGGTAACAATTTTGAAAAAATAGATTAACTAGTTATCTGATTCTTTTTCTTAGTAACCTTCCTTTTTAGTAGTAACCTTAGTAACCTTTCTTTTTCCAATCAACTGAATAGTCAATATCCTTTAAATTGTCTATTCATATTACTGAAAACTATATATTAATTTTTCATTGCATTTAACTTCATTAAATTGTGTAAAATACCTGAGTATTTAAGATGTCCTTAGTGTCAAGCAAAAGTCCTTCATTATCACTATTAATTGTTTGGATGATTGTAAGTAGGCTAAGATTATGTAACTGACTTAGAAAAAATTAAGAATCTCCTTCATAACAGAGAGTCACTGAGTAAACAACTTCCTTCCTTCCACCACTCTCTTAAAAGACGAAGTTTTTGCTCTTAAACAACATTATACTCTTAACAGCACTACAGCATCTAATACCAAGTACGTTTTACCAAATAATGGGCCACGTTTCCTTTTATCTATGGTGAATTTCTCACTGTTTGGATAAGTAAATATTGTTAATTAAGTACTATTAATCCATAGTTGATTCAATTGCTTATGAAAGCGACAAAGAGTTGTATTTGTATCCATTTTCTCCTATATGTTAAATTTGTATCCAAATCTCCTTAAAGTAAGTAATTACCGTTACTGGAAAGGACATGCCAATAAATCCTTTGGTATTCATGTGCATAAGAACCATCTCCACCTCGCTGAAAAAATAAAGAAGGAAGGGTTATAGCAGATATATTAGAACGATGCCGTTCAAAATGTCTGGAGTGGTAGGCTCTCTCTTCCCAAAGGACTTGTCAGACGTCCCCAGTTCTCTTTTGTGTTGAAACTAGTAATCCTAGAAATTGGAGCAGTCCTCGCACTAGTTAGTTCCCAAATATATTGAGTTGAGTCTTCCTTTCTGTTTGGCTCTATCCCTTTTCGGGGGGAGTGGGAGAAGGGTTGGGAATAGGAGGTGTGGGGGAAGAGAAAGAGTGGGAGAAAATTATCCATTTTTAGAAACACTAACACGACATTTTCTCTAAAACAACTCTAAATTTTTCAATGAAACTTTGTATTCAGAACAGGGTTTTCCCTTTTATAATATTTTAAAAACATATTTCTTTAGTAATATTAAGGGCCGAAGCTTTGAGAAAATTTGAAACAATATACGTGTTTTTTCTACAAAACAGTATTTCCTCATCATAAATATTGCATGAAAGTAAAAAAAAAATATTGTGTGATACATCCTGTACAAATTATTTTCTTCAACTTATTTGTAGAATTAGCTAATTTTGAAACTAGTAGTGCTAAAACCGCACGTTCTTTTTCGCCTTTAGTGATAGTTATGTAATATTTTTATAGTAGTTATGTAATACAATTTTTTAAAATAAATTACAAAAATTGATGAATGTGAAATCATTTGATATTTAGCTCTTCTTTTCCCTTTACATTTAACCCTGGGTTATTTTAAAAACAAAACAAAGTTTCGTCTTTATTAAATTTTCTTGTTGGATAGTATGAAGGACATTTATGCGAATGGTGCAAGTCTCATTTTCGTTCCCTGATTTTGCGAAAGTTACAAAAATTCAAACCTTTTCCACTTTCTAATTTCTATCTAGCAAGTTTTGTTATTATTCTATGATGTCCATTACAACCCAATTAAAAAAATTTATCAAATTGTATGTACTCACTTGGAAACATATTCATCAAGATGGTTGCTCGGAATATGAAAGTGCATCGATCGTAAGTAGTACGTGCCGTCATACTGTCCATCGCCGATGGAGACAAATAAAGAAGGTTCCGTTGAATGTTCCGTCGTGTTTAATACAAAGTTAACTGCAACACGAAATAATGAATCACCTTTTGTCTCGTGAGAGCGACGTAAATTTCGCAAAAACCTTCGATTGATTTAATAATATTTCTGGGCGGGTCAACATATAAGGTTTTTAATGTAGTGAACGTTTTATTGCGGAATGTGGCAGTCACTTTCACTTGCTGAATGATGAGATTCTGTGCCGACCAACACGTCAGCTTACGGTTTTTTCCCCTACTAATGGAGCACCGCCCCAGTCAGAACAAGATCTAAGCTCCCGACGGGTCTCCTTACATGTGTGGTAATGTAGTGCATGCAAGTGTATGTAAGAGGTGAGGACAGGACAGGGATGAGGAAGGGTGATTGTGGGTAGTCTATGACCCGTTTAGAGTACAGCTCTAGCATTCACCTAGTATCGATCGGAGAAACGTTTCACCTGGTTTGAACGGAAAACTACCGATCAAAGCAGCCGTCCGCTAGATTCCTCCTTCAGAGGGCTACTGAAAGCGACCTAGCTGGTGTCGAAAATTCAACCACCATCGGGACTCAAACCCTCGAACCTCCTGGCCAGAGGCACTTCAGTGACATTAATCAATGCCCTGAAACTCCTAAACTGTAAGAGAGCTTTTGTTGTAACCGTTCCTTGCTTATGATAAAATGAGGCATGATCAATTTGCGATATGTAGCCGTACATTAGCAATAGCAAACCATCACCAATTCAAATACGTCTACACGACCATTCATCATTTCATAATGACTAAAGATGTATCATTTCAGTAGCACTATCCCACCATCCTTTAAAAATACCATTACAAATAATACGTAAATGAAATGCGTCGGTTTTGGCAATTGTTAAAAGGGCTTCGACCCAATAGTCCATAGGCGCATTTCTGGGGATTAGGGAATTATCCCCCAGTGTTGCATAAACGAAATTTACGACGCCGCAAATATAGTTCACCGTTCATCAGTTTTCAGGCAATCATTTTCAAATGCAACCCGCATTGCTCTACAATACACGTTACCATCGTGCATAAAACGGAAATGGCGCGTGATTGGGACCTAAACTCAGACTTACGTATTCCTAATAGCGAATAGACCTAAAATAAAATGTCAGGAGGTACGTCCGTGCGACTATAGGTTTGTCTAAGTGTCTGTGTGTCCGTGAAAATTGAAATGTGAAGTGAATATCAGTCCGTTCATCTATATGACTGTCTGGGCGTCTTCCTGTCCATCTACGTCCTTTTGTCTGCCTATCTGTTTTCCCGTCTGTCTGCCTATTTGTCGGTCTGTCTGTCTGTGCATATGTCTGTCATTTCGTTCGTAATGAAAATAAGTTATATAAGTTCGTAATGAAAATAAGCTATATAAACAACTTTCCATACAATTCTATTAATGAGCTTTTTTGTTAAAGATTCAGTTATCTTCCATTTAATATTATCTATTGTTTTAAAGTTAAATATGAAATACTAACAATAAACACCACTGCGCAAAGGTCGACGCGTGGGTAGTCGGTGAAGGACCGCTCCCTTCATGAATTGTAATATGAACTGAGAATTCTCCGACTCCTCCGATTGAGCACTTAGATTTGCAGGTTCAGTTTTGTGATTTGTTCGTATTGATTTTTAGTTGTTCGATCAGTTCAATTTTACATTATAAATTTAAAAAAAACATCCATTGCCAAGTCAAATTTTTCCTCATGCGAAAATGAATGTTAGAGGTTACTAAATCATTTTTGAAAACAACGACGATTTAAACATTGTTGCTTTCAGAACGATATATTAATATTCATATTTAATTTTTAAGTTTGATGTTTTGTTGTCATTGTCCCATCCCTACTGTTATGAAGTGGTCAGTTTGAAGGAGTGGGAAGAAAAGTGCTGGACTACGACTGCCCGTGCGAGTAAAACTGTACTCGCCTCTGCAATAGACAAATTCATTCGCAGTCGCGTATTTTGGAGTTCACCTGTGTAGCCGATATTGGTGATAGAGCCAGCGACGATATTGTCGTAGTCGTGAAGCTGGATTTTGAACTTTCGGTTGTACTTCGATTCACTTCTGATGAGATTGATGGGACTCTGTCGATTTCCAGCGCAGGTAGGGTAGTATTTTCCCCATACCGAAGGTCCTGTATACAAAAATATATTTTTCTAAGGCTAACTTGTCAAAAACGACATGACATAATCAAGTTTAGTTACATTAATACAGAACAAAAAACAATATTTATGGTTAAAAAAATACAGCGCGGGTTGTTTCTCTTTCATTTTCAGTCTTCCTTTATTATAAATGTTCCCCGTTAAACTGTGACGAGGAAAAATGGTTAAAAACTTTTCTTTTCTGTGGAGGGTTACGTGACGTTCCCCATTGATAAAGAAGGGTTGTTCTAAAAACATACCCACGTGTGAAAAGTTTAACCTTCTGGCTGGTTGATTGTGAGAAGGAAGTTATTTGTTACACCTTCCATTGGCACCCTTGTAACAGTAGTTTGATTCGATTTATTAAGACTCTCTTTCTTCCCGAAATTCAAAGAAATAAAAAACAACTACGGAATTGTGCAGACGGATATCGTTCCAATATCACCAAATACCAGTGTGATTTCACAGCGATTCGATCGCTTTCAATTATTACAAAACAGCCTTAAACCATTCCTAATACAAAAACATGTTTCTATGATGCTTCAATCCCTCAAACTTTGCAATATAATAGCGGGGATACAATAAATTAATTTAGAGATTGCTTGTATCAAATTCATACCCTCTTCACGTCGGAGAATACTTTTTAAAAAACGAAAGAAAAAAGATTTTACGGTAGGATCTTGTCATACTAGGAAGCTACTGGGATATTATAGAACATCTCTAAATTTAAAAAAAGAACTGTAAAACGTTTGAACTGTTGTAATTTGGAAAGAAAATGGAGTTTCAATTTGTTAGCATATTGACCGACAAAATGCTTCAAATTTGGCGCCTCCTTTTTTAACAGGGCATTATTGATGTTTTTTGAAGACGTTTCAGAGGCAAGGACTATACATTTCAAACTTGGCGCTTCGGAGATTTCACGAATTTCTTCTCTGTTGACCAAATACTCATTTCTTTATTACGAAGTTCCTTGTCGTAGATTGTCAGCTGCTTCCAGTTAGTTTGGAGCCTCACCGAAAGATCTCATCAGCTCTTGGGCAACTCCTCGTTCGAACCATGTGGAGCATTGTCAAAAATTCTTAGAATCCAGCGATTTCCATTTTAAACGCCACGAGCTCGCATTGTCATCAGAGGCGAAGTGCAGAAAACTTAGTAAAAACGTTTTGAACGCCTTCAAAGTTCGATTCAGGGTGTGCCAGACACTGGATGTAGTTGTAACACGAAGTAAAAACGACGAAATTCATAAAGAAAGGTTTAATTTCGTTTGATCAGAGGGAACTATGACACGTTCTTCAATACTCGTAATATATTTCTCTACTTAACAATCTTTGTCAATTGTGTGTCGTCTCTTTTCCAGAACACTCTTGTCTGACAAAAAACTACCGATAGAAGAAGCGATGTTTCGTTGCAGCTTCTACTAATTGTTCTCCCAACTTTTTTCTTCGAGTTTTTCGCCGCCTCAACACAATTCAATTTTAACACTGCGTCTTTGGAAATGTCAAACTCTTTTAACTGCTCACTTACGTGTTCTTTTGAAACTCATACGGTGTTTATGTTGCCATCTTGCAACTTGGTACATTTTCCTCATTGTACGCAAAAATACATTGTACATCTCTCTATTATTCAATTGTATAAATAATACAAAATAATTTACCAATGATAAATAATTCAGTTGCCCACAATAGGAACAAATGTAACTATATGTATTTTCATGAAAAGAAACTAAAAGAAAAACATTAAAACAATTACTTATAATAAACAATTAAATAAACATATACTTACGATCATTTACATTGTAATGTGTGTCATTTAAAGATTTTGTGTACCCAAAAATCAGTCATCGGAACAACAACAATAATAATGTGTACTGAAGGGATACATTTCACAGATTTTGTTTGTCACAATAATGCCATTTATATTATAATGTTTTGAAAATATATGAATGTTTTGAAAAAAAAGCTTTCGCGTAATTTTGAATGGAATTGTATCATGTTTTAAAAATACAAAACCAAGATTTTCTCCAATCTACCTACTTTTTCTTAATAGTTTTGTTAAACTCGTGTGATTTTTATTAAAAACTCAGAAGTTTCGAAAAGTTTAAATGTTCAACTTTCTTTTTAAAAACTCGGGAAAGCTGCTATGCCGTCTCAAGCGGTTGGAGTACACGTGGTTACATTAAGCTTGATAAATCTAAGTTCTTGAGTTCGCATCCCAGCGCGTGCAAACATTTTGAAGGTTCAAATAATATTACTACGTAACCGTAACAAACGATTCCAGACAGTATGTGCTTTTGGAGCTCCTCTGATCATTACAAAATGACTATCCGCATTCATCTGGTCTTCAAAACTGATTTCGCTCGCCTATCTTAACGTGCAACGTCTGTTGCTAAATATCACATTCATATGGTTGAGAAATTATTACTTACCATATTCATAATAATTCCAGGTGGTATCTACGACAGAAAAAATCATTATAGTAAATTTAAAATAATTTTATATTCCAGGTTAATAGCTGAATATTTTTTTGATTATACAACTTTCATTAAAACATGAACTTGTCTTGTTTTATTTCTGCATTCATACCTTATTTAGATATTCCACAGAAACTTTCTCTCGTTAAATAAAGTAAACTATTTCAATTAATTTACTCGTTCTCGCTTACCCCACTGCAAAGTATAGTAAATTGAGATTCACGAACGTGATAATTAATCCCTGAGGCCACGACAGAGTTACATATTGATTGCATCGCTCAAAAGGAGAGAGTTCGTTGTTTTTTCCTCGAGTGTATCCAGTAGTAAATTACTTTCTTACTTCAGAATGCTTTTAATATAATTTTAATTCCCAATTGTGTTATAAAATTAGAGAAATTTTCAGAGTCAAATTTCATTTACAAAGCAGAGGGAAACAGGATAATTTTCTTTTGGTTAATATTTTTGTAACTATACATAATCTGAAACATGATTTTGCGACTGTTCAGATATAGAAGTATAAAGAAAATATAATATTGCTCTGTAAATATCAGAGTCTATGTTGTTTCACCACCTGAAATAAATTTCAATCTGTCAATCAACTGAAATATATTTGTAATAATTTTAACAGTCTATGAGTCTACCACAGAAAACTACATTACAGGTTGATCAAGCGAATGAGCACTTGATAACCAGAGTAGATAAATTTACATGGGAATCAACACTGACATCACGAAGGGTAAACTTGGTCGACACATATCCATCGAGAGTCAAACAAAATTCCTGAAAAACAACTTCTTTGAGGAGAGTGGCGACGAATTCTGCATATTAGCGTCTCTACAACGCAGTGGCACACAAATTGAAACGTTCTACAAAACGTCAAATCCGTCAGTACCTCAAATTTTATATCAAACGTTACACTAATTGGAAAAGTGAGGTGACTGATTATATGTACGAGTAATATATAAAGTATGGTATTTACAGTATATTGGTAGCCTATTTGCCTATTAAAGAAAAAGTAAATCTAAAAGCATATAGCATATCAGCATTAAATAAAATTAAATTAGGGTGCTACAAAGCATATATTTTCTTGCATTATTTCTATATCGGCAATTTTCAAAAATTCAAGAGTTTTCAACGAAAATGAGATATGCACCATTCTTTTAAGAGTTCCTTGATCTCTCCTTGGAAACTTTTGTGTAAATTCACAACATAACTGGTGGCGAACATTACAAACACTACGTGTGCAACTCAATCAACGCAACAAATGCAACTGCATCTTCAGACAAACATAGTTTGCAACGTGATCTATCAAAATTTCGTGCCAAAAGCTATAAGTAAATACGATGTCTGCGTTCAACACAACGAACGTGCAGCAAAAATGTCGACGACAAAAATTGAAAATATATTAGTACAAATGAAGCAACAGAAAGATATCATTCAGCGACCAATGGAGCAACAGAACGAAATTATCCAGCAGCTACTGCGGAGCGCTATAGACACTCGCAGAATTCAATCAACAGAAAGGATTTTGGGAATCGTATGTACTAAGATTGGAACATTTCCAAGCTTACATGGTAAATGACAACACGCAGTCGCGAGCGTTTTTCTTCCTTGGTTTGGTGTCAAAATATCCCAATCAATCAACAAATTTATTCCAGAGATTGAACCAACTAAATTTACTTACTTTGAACTGAAAAATAAAGTAGCACCTTATTTTAAAAATAGAAGCAACGTAACGACTGCAGGATTCGAATTCTTCAGAACCACTAAAACAGAGATCAAATTTATACTCAGTGAATAACGGAATTGAAAGTTCCCACAAAGAATTGTAAATTCAAATGTGCTAGAAAAGATTGTGGTTATTTGTATGCAGACTAAATAATCAGGGGCATGATCATTCAACAAACGAATGGCAATTCAATCAGATGCAGATTAAAAGTTTTTAATTTCACGGCCTAACAGAGAAGCGGGACTAGCGGCGATAACAACGCGCTGTAAGGTCGAACACGGTAGAACACTCGCGAAACAACTACACAGGAGATTGACGAAGATAAGCTATTTCAGAGCTACATTAATCAGATATATAATAACAGTAATAAATGTAAATATAGTCAAGCAAGCTGTAACAATTGTGGATTAAAAGAGCCCTTACAATCTACATAAAAATAATGAAATTAAATAAAAAATCAAAGAAACAAAACAAACTACAATCAACACGTCTAAATAAAAAATCTACTAAAAAATCAATGTAGACAAAGAAATAATAAATAATCTACAAGCAATACAAAAACGTTTCTTTATAAAATTATATATATTACGACAAGAAATTGAATTCTTAGTGGATATTGGGACCACATCATTACTAAACTGGATGACATACCAACAATTAGCCAGTCCCACGTTAGATCATGGATCTATAACATTAGAAAATCCGATTAAAAAAATCAAGAAATTCCGATGAAAGGAAAAATATCAACTAAGCAAAATATAAAGGTGTGAGTAGATTACTAAAATTAATGGTAATCAGAAAACTTGATACCAAAAACATTTTTTGTATGAATGCATTTAATGACTTTGGATTTTCATTCACGGATAATGCCGACGAAATTACAAAAGTCCACCCACACAGAAAAACATTTCCAACAAAATTTCAGTTGTAATAGAAGGTATATATAAAAATGTTGGCCAAGAAAAATACCCGGGTACCAGTCAAAATCATTCAACTGAAAGGAAATAAAATGTATGTGGTTGAAACAGACAGAGGAACAGGCAGAAGGAGCTAAAATCAAATAACTAAAACATATGAGAAGAAAACTGTTTCCCGCTCACTGTTTCAGTCCAACGACCAGTACAACCGCCATCATGCAGGGCACCACAATTTTTCGTGCCGCCCCCACCTCACACTGCGTCACCCCGCCACACCGTGCCATTCCGCCACGCTGGTCTCGGGGGGCCACTTACTCAGCACAGCAACTGGTGGCACCAGCAGTGTTGCCATATCGGCGGAATTCCCGCCGTTTTCAGCGGATTTTGAACTCGTACGGCGGAAAAAAATGAGTTTCGCGGACAGCGGAATAAACGGCGGGAATTAATAAAGTTAGTAAAGCAGTAAAATTAGTAAAGCATCAGTTTTCGTTAACCTCTATTAATAAGTTGTCTTGCACAGATGTGTATTTTGAAAATTTCTAACTCCATGTTACTAGCAAGAATAAATAATATAATACTTATACAATAAATTATATACTACCTGAAATCAATTGTTATTATTTTGCAAATTTTCACCCAAGTAATGCATTCTATACTATCTAAAAATTGAATTACAGGTTCAATAAAGCCAATATATTTCGCAATCATATTTTTGTTTTAATAGAATAAATTAATACAACATTTAAATATGGAAAAATAATTTATTTTACGTTTAGCGGATTTAGGCGGGAAATTTAAAACCAATTCAGCGGATTTTCGGCGGAAACTGAAACGAACATGGCGGAATCTCTCTAAACATATCTGGCAACTCTGGGCAGCAGGATAAAAACTTCTCCTGCTAGCTCCAGCCGTCCTCCTCAACACAGCAGACAGAATCTGCTGAAAATCTACAGCTCCTCCCACTTCCAGTGGTAGAGAGCAACTTCGGCGCCCCATCATGGTCCCTCGATTGGTACCACTACTGGTACCAAACAACGTCATCATGGGACACACAGCTCACCAAGGCCACAATGCAACCGGGGCTCCTCCATCGATCAGCCATCCGACAACATCGCCAGTCGCGATGGAGTCAGCAACTGCCACTGACGTCGATATGGAGTCTCCATCCCCGACAACACTAGATGAGATGGAGACAGTCACAAGTACTGCCATCAACTTGCCGTCCCCGACAACGTACCTCAGAAAAGTGCAAACGGACAAAACTAAAAAGAAACATAAACGTCAAAGTCTTTATGCACCAAAATGAGCGGGGAAGGATGCTGTGTACGCACACGAGATCCAAAACGCGCGCGACAGCAGTTAGATCAACGGCCGACAAGGCGCAGGACTGTCATGCTGCTCCCAGGCGGCTGAAC
Organism: Gryllus longicercus; assembly: GCA_038098605.1. Taxonomy (NCBI): domain Eukaryota; kingdom Metazoa; phylum Arthropoda; class Insecta; order Orthoptera; family Gryllidae; genus Gryllus; species Gryllus longicercus. The sequence continues at coordinate 472,745 of JAZDUA010000283.1, forward strand.
TGGCTCACCACCCATGTCGTCGTCCGGCTTCCACATTGGCTGACGGCACCTATACATCCGGCGGTTTTGCCTAGTCCAGGCAGACATCGTAGAGATCCAGTCGTCATGGAGTCGCTTCCAGATGCATTCCGTCCCGGCTAAGCAGTCACAAACTACGACATAGCGCGTCAAACGACTAGAGATGTCGCGCAAAGCGACGTGGAAGTCACACCTCGCCAACAGTTACAGCGAGTCGCTTCCAGTCACAGCTGCAGTCTGCTAAGAATCTCAAATTACGTCATAGAATCTAGATTGGCCGTACTATGCACCGTGTACCTCGCCGTGAGTCAACCTAGAGCCCACCTCGCAGCATTTAGAAGTATATGTCTCTCTTCATGAGTACGACTTTACGGCAACAAAAGGCAAAATTATGTCTTTTTCATATGTGCCTGCATCATTTGCGAACTCGTGTAAATGTAAGTCGTGCCAAATGAACATGTCTTTCTGAATGGACTTCATTATCATTACAACACAATCTATAGCTGATTTACCCTTCAAAATATATTTTATTACATCGGAGCGAATATTTGTTAACAATTCGTACCAAAATCGCGCATTTCTTTCCGTATTCAGAATTCAACTTGTATATGGCTTAGGGTAGGGTTAACAGAATTATGAAAACGAGCACAAAATTTACTTCCGCTGTGGAACGACGCACACAGTTTTTAACTGTTTTTGACGTAAATAAATAAATAGAAGGTTCCAGAGAGCGCAGGATATTCAAAACTACTTAAATATTGCACATTTAAAACCCCAAAATGTTGACAATCTCCTTCAAAAACGATATTAACATGACCACCTAAATGTGCACATACCGGCAAAGGTAGCTCCTCGAAGTGTAATGAGTGTGCACAGACATCCGACCCAAGTTCTCATGACGGAGATCATCTGCGAAAAAATAAGGCATCACATTACTTATATCTGTTTTCTCAGGTAGAACAAACGCATCATTTCAAAGAATACTGTAACCACCATACTTATACTGATTTAAAAAAATGAATATATACATTAATCATGCTGTCTCTTGGTATACACAAAATATTGTGCATATTCATCTTCTACTATAATCTATAATAATTTTAACTTTTATATTGTAATTAATATCATTTTTATTAATATTTTGCTATCATCTCCAATCCTGAGCCTGCAGAGATCGCCCATGTCCCTCACAATGGCGTTACGTCTACGGGAAAGTGAACAACTTCCGGAAAGGAAAGAATATTGCCGATGACACACAAATATGGTACATAAGTAGAGGCCACCAAACTATCCATTACCTCACATTTAGCTGTCAGTAATTGGATGAACAAATAACCTCTGATAAAACACTTCCGAGTTCAATAATATTTTGAAATAAGCATACCACAATTTAATATTAATGTTTACTTTTTAGCTGAGTCAGAGGTCTTACAGAACAATTACAGAAACATTACTCATTTTTTATTTCAAAATACGTACACGTTTCAAAAGTAATACTAAAAAGTGATACAAAACAGTGTATTTCGAAATAATAAACAACAGAAGAATTAAGATTTCAAAACGTTTTGTCGTACACACTTTAGTACGCGGATAGAAGAAACCAGAGCGTCACTAAGTGATGTTAGTCATTAGCCTTAATGACTGACATGACTTAGCTATGTGAAGTTTATTTTTAAAAAATATAATTAAAACTATTGTTCCAATGAGTTTCAATATTAACCGATCCACGATATTCATTGTAGGTCTCATACGGCTCCCGATTTTGGCATGCTTCCTTGGCAGCCTACCTGGCAGAGAGGCCACGAATGTAGCGAGTGAGGTCGCGGGGACGGGCGAGCGTGCGATTTTATAGGAGACAGCAGGGCTATCGGCTGTAACTTATGATAGTCATAGGCCATTGTCCGGTGGGGCTTTGGGCACGTGATTCATACGGATACAATCGACTGAACTGTTCTCTTAAAATCCAGTGAAACCTCCATTTTTGTGTTATCAGATGAACGGCGGGAAAAGTAGTGCTAAAAGATACTCTTGGCTACCTAACCAATGACGAAAATCCTCCTCCATCTCGGACTCGTACCAGCAGACTCGAACACGACCTCCCAGTGAAAGTTTCAAGAGCATGTACGTACGTCGAAGGACTTATTTTCTCGCTACCAAGCGGCAAATTTGCGGCAGAAAAATACGTATTGCCGAGGCCTAATAACGAAAAGGAGGATACATCTAATGGATACATTTGGAGAAAATCCTCTAACACGTGATGTAGCCACACGTGGTGTAGTCAGAATCCATTTTTGTGGGTTCTTGATACCTTAAAATCGATTGATGACAAAATGTCTGCCTGTCTGGCCGTCCGTCCGTTAACAATACTAGCGGCTAAACCGTTTAGCCAATATTCTTCAAAATTGGTATCTCTCTGGATGATGTTGCGGCCTCTGAAATTTGAAACCGAAATTTTAATTTTGTCATGTATAAAGTCTCTAGTACGTTTTCAAAATTTTCAAAAAATGGCTCATCGTTTTTAGTTAAATTTTATTGTTGGAAAATGCCAATGACGTTTCAGGAAATAGAGCAGGTCTCATGTTCCTTGAAAACTAATTTTCAAAAATTACAAAAGTTCAAAACTTTTTCGGAATCTTCTTGCAACAAAAATATTAAAGGTAGATATTTTCCCCTTAATTCAATTTTCTTCTTAAAGATAGACTTTGAAATTATGTTATGTACAACTATTTTATGAAAACTTTAAGTAATTTTGCATGAAATACATGCTATTTTTTAATTTTATTTAATCAATTTTTCGCAGAAACGACACCTTGTTATTGCGAAAATTGAAAAAATCAATTTTTTCGGCATATTACTACGACTATAATTCTGAAGATAAACATTTTTCAAATGAAATGTGTTCATCGAAAGGTCTTCGAATCATGCCGTGTACAATTTTTCTAAAAATTGAGTGTTTTTGTCAAAATTTTGTGTCAAACATAAGAAATTTACGTTTTGTTTAAACCAGTTTTTCGTAAATTTTTAAAAATTAAATTAGGACCTTAGCGTAAAGAACGATTCAACATATAAAAAATCCCGACAGCTACAATTGGGAAAATACATTTTTTAAACGAATTGTCTTCATTAAAAACAGATCTTCAAAGAAGATCACGTTGGAGTTTCGAAAATATGAGTATTTTTTGGTAATATATTTGTTGGGAAATATTCATTCGCGAATCGAACATTTCGTTGTTCGTTTCTTACATTTGGGCTTTTGCTATACGTTTAGAAATTCATTTTTAGAAATTATTGAAAACCTATTTGATAATCTGTATTTTTATTCCATGAGGAATGTATTCATATTTTCAATGTATTGATGTATTTTCTTTGAAGAAATCAAAAATATTAATTAATGTTAGCCCAATTAGGTTTTATTCTTAATATTACGTTTTACATGTAATATGAAAGAAAATTGCTAGCCTTCAGGGAATATTATATTGAAATGCAACAATGGCTTTGCACGCCGCAAGACGGGAGCTGAAGTTCTGTGAATTGCGTCTCATTGTTGAGAAATGATTTACCTGTATGCAAAGCAGTTGTAATATTTTCAAATTTGTGTTTGTATTTGCTTGAAAATATTTCATTTTCGCACCTAGTGTTCTACGATATTTTATTCTTTTCTTTATAATGAGTTTTCTAAAAAATTATAAGTAAAATGTGTTATTTCGGAGAGAAATTGTGCTAGAAATAGTATTACATAATCATTACTAAGGACGAGACAGTAAGAGTTGTTTTAGCACCACTAGTTTACAATGAAATTCAGGGGGTATATTTCATATACCGAAGTTAAACAAGTGGTATTTTATTCAATCCGGTAGTAATTCATCATACACAGATATTTCGTAGATAACGTGCTAGCTAAGTCAAACAGATTTCAGTTACTTCCCAAAAACATTTCGCGTTTGACTGCCGAACCGAACGGATCGCTCTTATCTTTGTAAACAGTGATAACCGTGTGACTAAGAAAAATCTGTGAACAAGCGTAAATCGTGTGGTCTGTGAGTGCTACGCATTATACGTAATGGGTACTGCCCGACAACGGGGCAGCTCTTCAGTAATGCTCTAACAACACTAAACAGTGATCCCAGATTTAAACGTATTGATGCTGTACCAAGAAGCAATGGAAACCACCAGTGAGGAAGTTACATCAATGGAATTTCAACCAAGCCAAACAACAATGGAACCTCAGCCAAATCAACAGACCTCAATGAGACTGCAAAATCCGGACACCCCACAAGCTAATGCTACAGGCCAACATGCCGCAAGGCAAAATTTAAAGCGTCCTTCTGATAACAACAACTCGGCTAACGACACAAAAAGGTCTAACCTGCAATCAAAACAAGACAACTTAGACAGTGCAACCCAAAATCGTTATTCGCTCCCCATTGGGAATATATTTGAGAGTCTGAACAATGAACCAGTTCCCAGCAATCAAAATAAGTTTAGTTACATTAATGAAACCTCATTTAGTGTGTCAGAATCATTAAAAATTCCGCCAATTAATGTAGCAAATATAACTAACATTACGAACTTTCGCAAGGAGATCAGTACCAAAGTAACAAACAGATTCACACTTCAATTTGTAAATAACAGGGTTAAAATACAACCAGAAAAATCAGTGACTTCAGAGACATAACCAAATAAATTAATTCTGACGTGTTCTAATTAACACTGGAAGACTTACAATAACTTACAATAAACCAGGAAACAAAAAATTCTCAGTTGTATTTAAAAACCTACACACAAAAATCACAGAAGAGGAAATCTACATCGAATTGGAAGAAAAGCACCCATCACTCATTTAAGTTACCAGACTCCGAAAAGACAGTAATCCAATTCCAGGAATTGCAGCCGAATTCAACGATGAAGAAAACCTAGAAAAACGTTTAGAAATAAGGTAAATATGTACTCTCATTGTAGTAGCTGAAAGGAGAAGAAGACCTAAAGGCCCCATTCAATGCACGAGATGTTCGGACTTTGGTCACACAAAAAATAATTATAGCCATAAAATAGCATCCATTTATTGTTCCAAAATAATTATTCTGCAACTTGCCTCTATTACAATTAACCATTCAAATGTTATAACTGTCAAGGAAATCACAGAGCAGACCTCAGAACAGTAAAATGCACCTGTTATAAAAAAATAGCCAAAATCGTAACCTCAACAATGCCCAAATAAGAAATAGAACCAATGGATCTTCATTAGCGCTACCCAAATTAGCTTCCCCAGACTATCAAACACTCCAAACATCCAAAACTTTGCACACATAAACAACACAAAGAGAGCACAAAACATTTATCAACATAATAACACCCAAAATCTAAATTCACAAGCACAATCGAACGAGAAAGCTTTCTCAACTCCCTGATCAATACAATCGCTACTCACATAATAATATAAATTCAATTATCCCATCCATAATAAATAACATTCAATCATCCATCTCAGCATACATCACTAATAATTATGCAACAAACACATTACGCAACATTGATAAGATTACCATACTCAATTGGAATGCAAATGGAATAATCAATCAAATCAATTGTTGGCAAATTGACCGCTAAATTGCTTCAAATTTGCCGCCTTGTTTTTAATAGGGCATTTTTGATGTTCTTTGAAGGCGTTTCAGAGGAAAGGACTATACTACATTTCAAACTTGGCGCTTCGGAGATGACAGTCTTAATTTTTCTCAAAAAGTCTTGCGAATTTCTTCTCTGTTGACCGAACACTCATTTCTTTCGTACAAAGTTCCTTGACCTGGATTGTTAGCTGCTTCCAGTTAGTTCGGAGCGTCACCGAAAGATCGCATCTGCTCCTGGACAGCTCCTCGTTTCGAACCATGTGGAGCATTGTCAAACGTTCTGAGAATCCAGCGATTTCCATCTTAGACGCCACGAGCTCGCATTGTCATCAGAGGCGAGGTGCAGAAAGCTTAGTAAAAACGTTTTGAACGCCTTCAAGGTTCGATTCAGGGTGTACCAGATACTGGATGCAGTTGTAACATGAAGTCGAAAAACGACGGAATTCGTAAAGAAAAGTTTAATTTCGTTTGGACAGAGGTAACTGTGACACTTACTTCAATACTCGTTAACTCAGAAACACATTTCAACAATAGTGATTAATACAGTATACCAGTTTATAAAGTAATCAGAACAGATCGACCAAATACTAATGAACGAAGAGTAACGATACTAATGAAGAGCACAATATCACGTTATCAGATAATACTACCACCAATCCCTGCTATTGAGACAGTAGTAATTACAATTATTAATAACAATCTGGAAACTATACTCATAGTAGCATATAACTCCCCCAATGTGAAAATCCAACATATCAATCTCATGTATTATTGATCAACGTATTCCAACAATAATCTTAGGTGATCTTACTGCAAAACATGTACAGTGGGGATGTAAAAACAATAACACAGCTGGGACATAATGGCAACAACAAGCTAAATATCATAACCCCAATGAACCAACCTACTATCAACTTGATCACTCTAGGAACCCAGACCTGTTAGACACACGTACAACAAATTTTAAACAATCGTTTTTCTCCACAATACACCATGAAATGGACTCAGACCTTCTACTTGTAAAAATTACAACACAACATTTACTCCCCACGCAATCAACCTCCAGAAATAGATCAATAAATAACAATACTTAATAACATAATATTAAGTGAACTATAGAACAGTAAATTAAAAAAATCACAGAATAAAAAAATAAACTTCCCAAAATCATAAGAAATCTAATCTACATAAAGAATAAAAACAAGAAGGTTATGGAATTACACTAAAAGCCCTGAAAAGAAGGAACTAAATCATTAGCATATATTACCAAAAGAAACACTTTTCACACACAAACAGCAACAATACAATACCATGATTCAAACTTTAAGCTCAAGTAACACTGTGACAATTTCAAAATAAAATGCTAAACAAAACAATGGTATTCCTCCACTTAATAGCAGCACAAGGAAAAATTGTCTTCCTTTGAAAAAGATGAAATACTAGCAAAACATTTTGCAGATACATTTAAACCCAACGACTCACCCCCACATTCACATCCAAAGAATCACACAGATAGTAACATCTCCTAATTATACTCGTAAGGTACCTTCAAGACTCAGATTCACATCCCCTCAAGAAATAACAAACATAATAAAAACACTTCCTAAAAAAGGCTCCAGGACATTACAATAAATAACAAAATCCTAAAAAATCTGCTATTTTTTAATCTTTACACAGCTGTTATACGTACATCCAACATAATCAATACAGCACAATTCTCAGATGATACAGCATTGTATTGTTTTAGAACATCACTTATTACATTAAGAAACACAATACAACATCTAAACCAAATATATTCTTAGTTAAACAAATGGAAAATCAAATTAAACCCAGCTAAGTCAACAGCAAAAAAATATTTTCATTAAAAACAATATCAACACCCCTCACACTGAACAATAACACCATTCCTTGGACTCCACTAAACAAAACAGTGAAATATCTGGGACTGCATTTATAAACAAAACTTATCTGTAAAGAACATATAAACATTAAAACACAACAAACAGAAGTCAAACTAATCCAATTAAAACCATTAATAAACAACTGCACTAAAATAACTATATAAAATGCCAAACACATATATACAGCCATAATAAGACCACTAATTCTCTATGCTTGTCCTGTCTGGATTAATGCAGCAAAAACCCATATCCATAAAATACAGGTCATACAGAATAAATTACTGCGAACAATGCGAGCAATGCACCCTGGTTCATCACAAACAAACAACCTCATAAAGAAATTGAAATAAAACCTATCATACATCACATCACTAAGTTATCCCATAATGTGTACAATAATATGTCATCAATTACACAACTATTCCAATACAACCTAGGCAAAGCACCCATAAACTCGATCAGAATAAAAAAATAGCTTTCCCAAACATGTTTTTTTTTACATACAATTCGCAAATTTGGATGATTCTTTGTGAGGTGGTTAATGGGCTTTCTCTCCCTAAGAAATAATTGTAAAGAACTAATAGTTTAGCTTTTTAATATAGTAAGCATCAAATCACGTGAAAAAGTTTGTGCTGTTAAACTGATCCATGTATCACATTCAAAATAGTAATAAATTAAAAAAAAACTTCCCAAACACTATCACGTTATGAGTGCCCAACTAATCAGAGGTAAATAATGCAGGATAATCGTCTAGGATCAGCAGTGGGGAACTTATGAACGGGTCCGCCGCCGTGAGCAGCGAGAAGGGGCGAGAATTCGGCCGTTACGAGTCGAGCGCGGCAGTTGGCGTGAGTTGACCGGTGACTGCGGGCGGTGTAAGACGATGTCAGTAACGAAGGAAATTAAGTGCAGTGTAATATTCATAGAAATGCAGATTAGAAGCCGGTAAATGGAATATTGGTAGAGGTCGACATGCAGAAACTATAGATTGTGTCCATGACATCAAACGCAGTGGAAATAGTATTAAAACTGTGCATTGTGTAATTGACGCCGGCGCGAGTAGTGACCACGTGCCCGTAGTTACAATAGAGAAGTGGAAAAGAACTGATGAAAGGCGTGGCGACATAATTAGAAGAACATCGCTGGGGCGAAGTGGACATCATCAAGAGGCTGTGAGTGCGTAGGCGGAACTGCACGTCAAAACGACCAGCGTCGACGCCGAGGAATTCGCGTCGCCGCCACCGCGGGCCGCCTATGCGCGTGTTTGCGTCATCAGCCGTCCTGGACGCCGGGGTGCGGTGAAGGTCATCGGCCGCTCCCGCCTTTGGCGACCAGCCGCGACAAACGAGGTATTCATTGGGGCCCCAGGTATGATGAAATCACGTTGTATACAGAATCTTGGTACCAAGACGGAGGGTAACCATATGTTTGATCATGTATGTAATATGCAGATTCATGAATAAATTGTATTTGTGTTCATGCAAACTTATTACTTTGATTTTCCAATGTAATGTCGATTCCTTTAAGGGACCCATTCACGAGTAAGACACCCGTCCGTTACAACTTTTATTTGCAGTGGAAAGTACCGACAATCAGGTACGTCACTATATATATATATGTATATGTATATATATATATATATATATATATATATATATATATATATATATACGAAGTAATATCAATACAGACAATTAGATCCAAAATGTATGTCTGTTATTTTCAAATTTTACGTTTTTAAGTACTTTTTAATTTTCTATTGGATTTCTAAAACGAATATCACGTTAAATCAATTGCTGAACCAATTTAACTCAAACATTACTTAATCTATCAGCATGAAATTTATAAAAATTTTAGATACTCGTGATGGAACCTGATATGGTCGACTGCGCGCCTTTGAAGTTGCCGCCGGAAATTAGTTCCGGCGCCGCATAAGAGAGGGTGCCGTTTACAGACGCCGCGGCACCGTTACGCTCGGCCAAGCCCGGAGCAAGCGAGCCCACCCTTATCTGACAGTTGGCCGGCGGACCTTCAGCCCGAGCGGGCTATAAGAGCGGTGCCCGGCAAGCGGTGGTCAGTGAAGCGCCTACCTGCATGTGTCTAGTGTCAAGTGAAGAGTGCTACGGAACGGCTACGAACTCGTACTCTTTCTTCAGCTAAACGGTGAACATTGCAACGACTACGGCACATCTCCCGAAATACACACATGTGTATTGTTTGATCTGGCGTGTATTGGTTTATCTCTTTTTGGCTTGTGGTGATAATAAAAAGTTTTAGAAACCGCTGTTCTTTTTTGGATATAACAGAACCAACTTTTTATTTTATTTTACTGTGATCTCCCCACTGGTATCGAAGACATTTGTTTATCCACCCCCTCCCGCATTACGCAGCTTCGGACTCTTGTTATGTAAAAGTGAATGTGTGTATATTTGTATAAGGAGAATTCTAGCGCCCGGCTGCTCCAATGGTAGTTTTATGAGGTTTCTCTTATTAACACCAGGCGAATTCCGGAGCAGTATCATACCAAATGGGCCACAGGCTGCGCGCGATCATTCCTTCCCATTCATTGTCCTATCTACTCCTTAGACACACACGTACAGGCACTACACTACCATAGACTCCGAGAGACCGGTTAGAGCTCGCTAAGAGCTCGGGAGCTTCGAGCCCGGTTGACGCTTTGCCCCGCTGGTGGGAGATATCTGGTTGAGGAAAACCCCGCTAACCGACGGTAGGTCGGCACCGGATTTCGTCATCACTGCCAATCTTGCAAGATCACTGTCACCTCCCAAGAAAAAAAATTGTTTGCACGTATACCACCACGGAAAAATATTTGTAACATAATGTTTTCGGTTCATTATCAGTGACAATACACCAGTGAATATTTGTACTTTAGGAACAATTATACACAATTTTACCAATCAATTTGCAACTCCTGACAAAATTGATATTTTGAAATGTTCAAAACACAGAAGTTGCGCACCCTCCCCTGCCGTTCTAGCGCATATAATATTATGCTTACAATTTTTATTTCAATTGTTCATATTGTTGCGTTTGCAGTACAAAACGTTATCGAGTATGACATCCCGAGAATGTCTCTGTTAGTGGTGTGTTTCAAATGCATCTCGCCATCACTGAAAAAAATTGAGAACTAAGGATTCATATTTTTAGATTTAATAGATCACCGGCAAAAGAAACAACGTTTTTACCAATTAACGCCAATATAATTGATGTTGATTTGTCGTGAACGCAATGTTAATAAAGGATATTTTTAAAACGAAATATCTTTAACTGCGCCAAAATGTGTACTTGCCAAGCACCAATACACGATGAGTTGCTCCAATAAGGGACAAATGTCACGTGTGTCAGTTCTTTACATGAGATTTCATCTTTGACTTACTACATGCTGTAGATGTAAATGCTGAATAATGATCCCTTTTTGCCAATAAACATGTGTTGGGAATTGCATATAAAGCCTGCTCCACACATTCCGCATTCGGCGAGCAGTGAGCAAATGCTCGCCCCATCCCGAACCACTGATATATTTGGCAAATGTTCGTTTCCTTCGATGCGCCCAAAATACCGACTCGAGGTCGATAAGGCGAGCACCGAACGTTCACTCTCGGCAAATATCAAGCAACTCATCCACCCTATTTGTGATTCGGCGAGCGGTTGCTTGCTACTCGCTGAATATCGAATGTGTGGAACCGCCATGAGAGTTACACTATTGCATTTGCCCCTGATTGTTAGGCAACCGCGTCTGCACTGCTGCATTGCACGTATAGAGGAAGACGTATAAACGTGGAATAATATAACCAAAATGTCATACCGCATGATCTGACTTCGCAGGTGCTGCTCTGTTGCGGAACACACTCGAAAAGGTGCACCGTCATGCATTTAGTCAATCCTATTTTGTGGTTGCAGAAGGCCGTGATTTTCAAGCATTAGAAAACTTCCTTTTTGTGAGGTGTACAACGACAAACTTTTGTCGTTGAGTACAAACTATTGTGTAACTTACTAATTACATTCTTTATGGATATGGAATATATTTTAGTGTAGATCTTAGTCATTGGGATTAACAACCACACATTTATTGCCTAGTTTTCACATGAACTCTGCTTGTTTTGAGGTTCCGAGTGCCAAGATGGAGGTGTAACAAATATGGAATAAATCGGTATTCCACAAATTCCAACATTCCAGCAAAAACTGGATGTTGCACTCAAGATGCGTAGTGCCTGTTGTGCTGTGGAAAGTTTTCATCTAACACTATGGGGAACAATAGGTTGTGTGTGAAATGATCGAGATGTCACAGGCAGACTGCGCTGAGTATGACAAAGTTACATTTGTTATTATTGTAATTAAATATCCCTGTTGTATGGTATAATGTCATTTGTTTCATTGTTCTCAGATTTCAAGCAAATAAAATATGTCATTTCTGTCATGTGGAAATGTCTGTGACATTTTCCAAATTTTCAACAAAAAAATGCGACATCGTTTTTGATTAAATATTTTTGGATAGTGTGAAGGACGGGTGAGAGAATGTCACAGATCTCATTTTTATAAAAACTCTGATATTTTGTAAATTCAAAATTTTTTCGGCGTTTTCCTACAACGGAAATTTTGAAGATAACATTTTTTTCTTAATGAAAATGTTTTCATAAAAAAATCTTTAAAAGAGATCATTAAGAGATTTCAATATTTCCAAAATATGATTATTTTTTGCGTAATTTTAGATGAAACATAGGCGCTTTTGAAAATCTTTTAAACAATTTTCTCAGAAACGACTTCAAATTTTGTATTTCATTTTTATCCTCGTATGTAGCAAATAACTATAAAGACAGTGGTGATAGTCTTATTTTCGGCGCACCTGGCATTTTTGAAAATTGCAAAAAACCTTCGGAATTTAAATTTGAGATTCGTGCGCTTCATTTCATGCGTTGACGTCCGGAAAATAGCAACACAGAGGTTTCAAAATTCTTCGATAATTTTAGATAAGATTTTTGGGAAAGTTTATAATAGTAATAATAATAATAATAACAATAATAATAATTTTTACATAATAACAACTATGATTATAATCATTACAATAATATTTACATTTACATAATTATAATTGAGACGTTCGGGCGGAAACAATGGTAATTGACATATTCCGTTACTTACGAACGCGCGATGATCGTATTAATTAACGGAAATGTGTGCACGTAAATAATGACACATAAAGTATGAATGTATTTTCATTGTCGATTTTCTAGATTCTCAAGCTAAACATGTGCTATACACATCGATGAAATTGAAGAAATTCCGCCAGTAAACGCGTGAAGGTATTTACTTTCTTCTATACAATTTTCTTGATTAATAAGTGCCAAGGCACAGATAAGCCGTTGGAGGAAAATGCTTCCGAATTGAAGCACTTACAGTCATAGAACTTAAACATTTTGAGCGTATGTTTCGGGCATTTCAAGCGGTATGGTAGGTATATAGGTAATGTTTAGATATTCTGGGACCACTTCCATGGTGATTTATTTTCTCGTGATTTGATACAATCAAATAATCAACCCATGTGTCTGCAGTGTTATGAGTAGCATTTAGCTGCAAAACCATAACGTTCATTTAGCAAAAGAAATGCTTTAACTTCTCAGCAAGCGTTACTGGTGTCAGACGATAGCAACATGGATCGCATGAATTGCAACATGGATCACTTTTATACAATAGATTTTTCATTGTATATAAAGCAAATATGTATTACATACATTTGGGTCAATGTTTATTGGCACATATGAGTTTTTTTGGTACATGAAAAAAAGTATAAGCAAAAGCACAAAAGGTATATTTTCGTTCATGACGATGTGTTCCTTGTACTGAGTGGGACGAGTGGGTTCTTCTGGAGTCCGCTGAGAGCGTTGTCCGACGGAGCGTGAGCACAACGTAGTTCTTCGGATGAACGCCACGCGGCGTTGGCGGCGACGTGCTTCCTCAACAGGTGAGGAAGAGGACGGTGCGTCCGTTTATTGGCTGGAGTGGGCGTGCGTTGCCCGCCATGGGAAGGTTCCTGGCATCACGGACGTTGTAGAATGCCTCCAACTGAAAAAAAGGTAAAAGTTTGTGAAGTGAAATTTGTGATGTGTCGTTAACGAGTGCAGATCGTGCAAGAGCGAGATGCCTCGAAAATGTTTCTCGGGGTGCTTGACCTGTTTACGGAATTAAATAACACACTAAATGGAATGTTTTATTTCCTGTAATGTATTTATATTTAATTATTCGATGTAGTATAATTTGAATTTCTCGGAAATCAATGTGAAAATACCTAAATAATTATTTACGTTAGGCAAAAGAAACCATTTTTCTTGATTATTCTGAAAAAGTACGAATACTCAGAATGTGAAGCAATAATGAAAATAAAGATATAAATACAAAATTGACACGAAACCTTTTATTAGTAAATTTTGAATTCTACTTTCTCACATTTTACTTACGTAATAAAGATAAATTATCTATTTCTGTAGCGACAAGTGGCAATTTGTCTACAGATAAATTGTTATTATAACACCCTTATTCACAAAAAGTGGATATTTGGTCCATGTTGTAGTAAAGAACTTCCTCTAATATGTCCCGTAGCAAGAATTCACATTTCATGGGTCTTTGATATCGTATACGGGAGTACGGCAAAGCCCTGCCTGCGGTTACTCCGTCCGTCCGTATGTCCGTCCGTACGTCCTTCCTGTCTGTTTTCCCGTCCGTCCGTCTATCCATATGTCCGCCCGTGCGTCCGTCCGACCGTTTGTCACAACCTAGCAGCACAGCATATTGAACACTAAGAATGCTCCTGTGCGTCGTTCTGTCTGTCCTTTTGTCTACTGGTATGTCTTTGTCTTGGCCGTTCAGTCAGTTCGTCGTTAAGAATGTCGGTCGTTCAGTCTTTTAGTCGATCGTTCAGTCTATCGGTCGTTTGTTCTGTCTGTGTGTCGTTCGTACCTACATTCTAATCGATCTCTTTATTTTCGTATCCTTGTGTACAAGAGATAAGTCATTACTCGATCTTGATGAATCGTATGCATAGATGACGCTGTTGTGTCCAAACACATGATGCATTTGGCCATGTGTGCGATGTTCACAGGGGCGTAGCTTGGAAATATATCTGAAGATTCAAGCAAGTGTGGTCACGTATGAACGAGAAAGAATGTTTGTTTATATTGTAGGATACTTACTAGATATAAAGAAATTTTGGCAGGAAAGGTTTGCAATGCGTAATTAAATGTATGTTGTATATTTAGAGCGCAAAAATGATTTTACCAGTGCCCTTATGCACCTCATAGCACACACAAGACAACATTTGACATACCCTACCGCGACTACGTCCCCGATATTGTCTACATTATTTATCAATTAAAGAGACCAATCTCTCTCTGAAATTTCTATGAACTTGAAGAATGTCGGGCTGTTATTAATTTCAAATATTTTATTTGAAAACAGTTCCTGAAATTCGAAGTCATCAAGTACTGACAACCCCTTAACAAATTTCTTTACGATCGTTGCATAATATTAACCGTAAAGCTTGAAGTTACTGATTAGCCGAAAGGCTTAATTTATCGAAACATTGCAAGACCAAACGCATTTAGCGTAGGAACAACACGTGAGAAATCAAATGGTTAAGGGAACATGAATTGTTTGCCATCAGCATAAAAAAGTCATTACAATTTTTGTCAAATATATTATAATTGTCAGAATATCACAAACAAATTCAATAACAGTGGCTCGTGTAGATTTTATCATTTCGTGAAGAGTGTTAAGAATTTATATTTTACTGGAAAAAGATTTTTTTTTCTGTTGTGCTCCCTTCTTTCAAAAATACTCCAACATTGCTTGGGCATAAAAGCGAATACAGTTCAACACATTTTCACGATTGTTAGTACGCATGCTAAAAGCAAATAACTATTCAAACAACACTTCAATAAAAGTTTTCATTATTGAAATTAACATGACGTGTGCTAATACAAAGAAAGTTGTCTTTTCTAATCAGTGTAGTTAATATCGCGTGCTATGAACGTTGCACATTATGATCACTTCATTACAAGTGCACACAGATGATATTGTATTCTTTCGCGTTTTCCGCTTAAGTGCTTTCATAAAGCAACTGCCAGACAGACACATGTGTCATTTCCTGAACATCAATGCGAGGTCATGTCATTACAGCCCGTGATAAAACTTGAAGTGACTTATCACCAACATTGGTAGTAAATGTTAAGAACCTACCTGTAACAATAGATCAAAATATCCATTTTTCAATTTTTTGTAAAAAATACTTTTGAAGAAACATTATTATTATTATTATTATTATTATTATTATTATTATTATTATTATTATTATTATTATTATTATTGGCGTATAGGCAATTACTGACCACGCTACACGATTAACGTGTGTAATTCTTCTAGGATCAGCTTTTCAGCTGTATCCTTGGATTACGACAAGGTTGTTACGCCTTGAAGTGTGAATTATTATTATTATTATTATTATTATTATTATTATTATTATTATTATTATTATTATTATTATTATTTACAACGTTGCAGGAGGAATATACTAATTTAGAGTTACGAATATAATAAAAACAAACACACGTTGATTATATGTACGCCACGTTTATCAGGTATCACGTATAAACAATAACAAAAGTAAACATTAAATAGTGGTGCTACAGAATGGCACAGTCTTTCCCATACTTTTCTATTTCCTTTGGTCTGGGCTAGCTATTTGGACTTGCCGCATACTCTCGTCAGCTGATATCTATCGCCGCCCAAATATGAAATTATTTGAAATTTTCTTAACTTTTCATTTTCCTAAAGATATAACTGAAATATTATCTTACGAATATTAAAGAAATGTGGTAATTTTCTAAAAACAAAAGAATGCAGCGAAATGTATTCTGTCATCTTAAACAGTGCAATTAACAATGCACTTTAATTAATGTCAAATAAAGTTTCTCGAAAACTCAATTGTTTACTGTGAAAACTAACTCAAATTCCGCGTTAAGAAAATGCTCAAAAGCAATTTTCTCAAAAATGGCTCCAGTGTTTTTCTTCAAACCATTTCGAATGCAGAGTGATATTGCACTCTTTAATAAAACGTAAAGTTCATTTCGGGATATTTTTTTTATTTTTTCAAGTCACAGAAATGTAATTTCTTTGAAAGATATCAAAAATCCGCCGTTTTTTCCCGCAGCTATACATAACTTTCCCTACACTACGTATTTTACTCCCAAAATACATGTTTTTACGGGAAAGTAAAAAGGTCGTGAAGTGGATTACTTTTCTGAACACGTGCTACCAATGTAAGTAAATTAAAAATTTAAAAAAACGCGACAAACACTTTCTTTAATTAGTCCTTTTTCTCAAATCAATTTTACAAGTTATTTAATTGAAGCAGCCGGATATCACTGAGAAGAAAAAAAACAGTGAACAAAAAGAAAAAGGGTTTTTGTTTATAACTGGAAGGTTATTGACATTCGCTGTAAGGGGTTGAAGTGTGGCCCTTCGGACTGTGAGAGGTGGTTTATAGCATTAACCGATGCCACTGCAGTACCTCTGACCGAGAGGTCCTGGAGTTGGAGTCTCGACGAATGCCGGGGTAGTACCCTTTCAGACGGGCCACGAACCGCGCGCTATTTTTCCTTCCACTTCCTTGACATATCCCACCCCTAACTCACACTTTCACTTAGATGTACTACCTCAAATGCAGGGAGACCGGGTGGGAACATGGAGACTGTCGCCGCTTGGGTTTTGCCCCAGTGGTGGGGCAGTGCTTGGGAAAACCCCGGTAGCCAACGGTAGGTCGGCGCCGGATCACCGCCACCTCCCGAAGGACAACATGCACTACACTTACGGGACTAAATACCTTGTTTGTTGCCGCGCACGCAATCACTAGTAATCAATCAATGTGTCACGACGCCCTATCTCAACACAATATTTTCAACTCATTGCAAACTTAACAGAACCATGATAAATAAATAAAGATGTTGTCTGGTATCAATACTTTTTATTCAGCTTATGATCGTTTCGATCGCATAGCGATCATCCTCAGAGCTAAAATTTGAAATACAAATATTATTAACAGGATGTAGTTATTGTATGCAAGATACGTAAGCAAACTGGGTCGTAAATACCTTGCAGCCTTGCAGATTAAAATTCTTAAACAAGACACACACTCAAAAATTCGCAAAACTTTGTTTTCGGCCCGGAAGCTGCAAGGTATGTACGACCCAGTTTGCTTACACATCTTGCATACAATAACTACATCCTGTTAATAATATTTGTATTTCAAATTTTAGCTCTGAGGATGATCGCTATGCGATCGAAACGATCATAAGCTGAAAAAAAGTATTGACACCAGACAACATCTTTATTTATTTATCATAATAAAAAAGGTATCTACCTCACCAGCGATCTAATTAATTAATTAATTAATTAACAGAACCACTTCTACTCTTCGGCTCCCTGAAGAAGTCATTTTATTGACTTACGTACGATTCATCTCTTTAACTTTTTTCGTGGGTGCCACCTACCTGCCTCTCCTCGACGCACATGGGCGCTTCGCGCACCAGCCACGTGACGCCCTCGGTGCAGGGGGGCGTGGTGAGGGAGCCCGTGTACGCGAAGTAGCCGCACGCGCGCAGGTTGGACGGCATGACGCGCTGCGGCGCCAGGGTGAAGCTCATGGTGTCCCCCACGTCCGCCAGGTGCTCCACTGCCTCCGCCACCTCGTCCATGCCCGCCATGCTGCGCGAGAAGAACAGCCGGCCCAGGCGGCGCTCGCACGGCTGTAATAATAATACAAACAATAATAACAGTAATAATAATATTATAATAATAATGATAATGATGATAATGATACTGATACTGATACTGATAATGATAATGATAATAATAATAATAATGATAATGATAATGATAATAATAATAATTATTATAATAGTAATACGTTATAATTGCAGCCATAGCTAACAAAGTGTTCAAACATCTAGAGAAAAACCATCTGATGGCAGTTGAACAGTGGGGATGTCGTAAAAGTACCTACGGCTCTAAGGTAATCGTGATGCTAAGTTAAGTCATCTTGAATGATGTAAGGAAATAAATACTTTTAAATCTTAGGTGTGTGCCAAAATGTATTGTATGCATCTTGGTCACAAAGTGGTGTTTCCTTTGATAGAATACATGTCACGACCTTAGTACATTAACTAGTTTGTGCACTGAACTCCAAAGTTATATATTAGACTACTTACGGTAAGTGAAATTTGAACATTTTCGGTTCAGATCGATTAAAGTTTTTGTCGACTCGCCGAAGCCGATAAAGTTATTAGCATCAAAGTGAAACACGCGATGCGTACACGTATTAAGGCAAAATCAGTTTACCATTTTTAAGATAAATTAGTGTCGAAATCTAATTTACTTCCAGAAAATTTATTTTAATATGAGAAAGTTAAATGAGCTTCCCTATTATATTAAATTCCTTCATTTTTGCAACTGTTGCAGGAACTTCAGGAATAACAAATATCAATTGGATTGTGTAATTCTAAAAAAACCTGTAACAAGTATTGTACTTTAGCTTCTGTCTCAATGACCCTCATCTCGATCAGGTTTTCGTCCAGTTTCCCTGATCCTTGAGCTAATGCTTAGATAGACCCTTGTTTGGCTTCAAGCCATAAATGTAGCTTGAATTTAACTTCTCCCCATAGCACGTCACGCACAGTTTTTAACTGTTTTTTACGTACATAAATTCTAACGCCAACTCTGATACCTACAACTAAATATTATTATTATTTTCTGAAATCATAATTTTAACATTTTTAATAACCTAAAATTATAAACGTACATTCTCTAATGGAAACAAAAGTTCTAAGCAAATCATTTTAGTGTTCTTATTAAGTCGAGACCATTTCTCGTCATTGGACATAATTTTCAATACGTATAAACCGGCAAATGAACTCTCTCTATAATATAAATATACTCTTTAAACAATAGGAAAATTAAACTTACCACAAACACGTAGCCGATCACCAATATCTGCTCACCAGTTGAGTCTTTGTGCACCATATGCATTTCCAAGGGATAGCTGAGAAGAAAAAAAATGGATAATATTTCAATAGAAACTATTAAGGCTAAAACCATAAACCATTTGTATTTATTTTATAGAATGAAACTATCTTTTTAAATCAATAAATTTAATAGTGAATATCTAATCTTTGTTGATTTTAAGAAAAAAGTAATTCTAACAGAAATGACCAAGATCACACTTGCAGCCAATTCTCTACATCACACTCTCACAAAATTTCCACATTTTAGTTTAGAAATAAGTTTCCCATTTCCTTTCGTTGATTTTCTACTTGCTCGAAACATGGATGAATGGATTGTGAGAATGCAATTCAACGTCTACTAGCGCTCTTTTTCTTAAGTTGGGAGTTGGTGTGACTCAGCATAGCAACGGTTGCGATTCAGTCGTACCCTCCTAAGCCGCGTTGTGCACCGGATATAAAGAAAGGTGCCCGACAAGACAAGTCCTGCGAAGCTGCAAGTAACACCAAATCTTACTTTTCGTGGTCAATCCAATGCTCACTCTGCCAGTGGAAGTGCAAAGACTGCAAGTAGTATACTCCAGATGCTGTGGGGCTGGAGATGGAAACTCGGGGATGCGTTATAATATTCGTGAAGTTAAAATCCAAGTTCACTGAAACAAATGATTGTAAACACATTAGATTCAACAAAAATTTACTTTATGTATCACGCCCGCTTTACGAACCATAGCTTAATTTTCGTTCCAAGTTTTTCCACTCTCGTTTACTTCAAGACAAAACATTAACAAGCATGCTGTGCAATCTTGTAAAGCATTATTTCATAATCGCCAGGATAGTCATGTGTCAGTTTTCTGTATTCAGTTGTGAACATAGTATCTTAAGAGGTAAAGCTAAAGAAGATGAATAGTAATGGTATTCTGACCTTTTGTTAAAACAGACTAATTTTTCTAATAATTTATTATTTTTTGACTACTCTGTGGTATTTTTCAAAAAAATTCGGCACCATATTTGATAAAAAGGCATACTTAAAACCGGTAAAATTTTATATAAAACTGTCAAAAAACAACAACAAACAATTATCTAATAATGCGAACTGGGTAACATCGCCTGGTCAACTGAAAAAAAAACTATTTTTGAAAAAG
This sequence comes from Gryllus longicercus, assembly GCA_038098605.1. Classification (NCBI taxonomy): domain Eukaryota; kingdom Metazoa; phylum Arthropoda; class Insecta; order Orthoptera; family Gryllidae; genus Gryllus; species Gryllus longicercus. The sequence continues at coordinate 493,498 of JAZDUA010000283.1, forward strand.
ACCTTGATTAGGTTTGAAACGTCAAATTAATAAATTATTCGCAAATATAATATTTAAGTGTACGTTTTAATGAAATGCCAGAATATTGATACAATTAAAAGAGATAACATATTCCTTTAAGAAATTTGTTGTAGGAAATTTAGTTTGAGAATCCATGGTAGCATCCGATCTGTGGCGTGAAAGGCTAATGTGCACAACATTGCTTCTCACGAGATTTCTTGAAAAATATCTGTTACGGATAGAAATTATTAAACTGCAATTGGGCATTTTTCCTGTACAAAACGTACTTGAATATTGACTCATCTAAAAATTGAAAACGTACAATAAATATTAACTCATCTAATAATAATGTGTGATATATATTAAAATATTAGGCATGTAGGCTGTTAGGCATATGATACGTGATTAAATCGTGGGTTAAGTTATTTTTTCGTCATAGCATGATAAAGTGTATATCCGATTTGGGGGTCAAATAATTTTTATATTTCATTATTCTTTAAAAGATAACAGTTCTTTGTTAGGCTCGTAAAGATATTGTGAGAAACATTTTTCGCTATCATTGGCAGGTTAAATAAAGAACTGAAATTCATTAAAATAAGTGAATAAAATAAAATACCAGAATGGCCATTGTTGCTGAAGACTCCCGTCGCGGCGCTGTCGTAGTTGTGGAATTTGATGTCGATATCTCCCAGTTGGAGCAACCATCCTGGCGATCTGGACGCATCTTCTATGTTGAGCATAACGGGGCTCTGCAGGTTGCCGTTACACGTCGAATAGGTTTCACCCCATGTGGAAGGTCCTGCACATGAAACACTTGCTTGCGATATCCATTTTCCCGCCTTTTGCATCCAAAAGAGGGATTCTTGTTCTCTTTTTTTAATCTTTCGATTTCAAAATATTTTAACCTTGTAGATTTTATCCTTTAACTTGATTTAGATTTATTTAGTCAAAAAACAGAAAAAAAACTGTATGTGACGTATGGGGGAGAAGATTTTAATGTTGGTATAAGATTTTCGGCTCGTAAATGTCTTATCCAAAAAAACAACATAACATTTAAACTATATCGACCTTGTCATGTAGATATCTTATAATTTTGTTTCATATTTTAGTTTTAGTATACCTGATGATGTAACAAACACATTTACAAACCGTTGTAAATGTTTGTCGTAAAATATAAAATAATACCCTTTTTATTATTAAAATCAATAATATCGATATCACAGAGTGCATTTTTCCATGCACAATTTCTACAAAAAATATTCTTGGCTTGTTGGCAATCGTTAAAAAAATGAATTTTCTTTGCATTATAATCAAAGGTAATGCCATGGGACTTCATACTTTTAAAACAGGTGTGACCGTAATAATAGGTGAAACGCATTGGAATACAATTTAGACAATATCTACGAACTGAAAAAAACTAGCGGGAATTAATGGAATCTATATTGTATGTACTGAAGAATAGTGAGCACATTCCACCATTTAAATTTTTAAAATACATAGATATTCCCACTTGTTTCAAACTCCCACACTACTGAACGTAGGACTTATAATAATGATGAAAAGAACTAATATAATTTATCTATTGTCCCTTTTTATGTGTAAATTATGAATATATCTTATTAATATTGACATTGCAAAACTGTAGCACGACACTGTACTTTTCGGACATTTTTATTCTCAATCATGTTTAGGGGATGTAACATCCAGAAACCATTATCAAGTCAAATTTCAAACAAATTTCCAAACTTTGCATTTTTAAATGGTTCAGACGGAAACAAATTTGGAGTTTGGAATTTAATAAATTAACATGCAACAACAAATAAACATTCGCCACTTTAGGTAATGGATATACTCAGAAAGAGGTTAGGTTGCCTAATAACATTTTACGCTAGCTTTGCAAAAACTCTTTAGCTTCAATAGATTCTGCCACTTCAAGTATTTAACAGGGTTTTCTTCTGCTACTCATATAAGCATGCAGAAAGGGGAAAAATGATGGGAGACCTCTCAGCCTGATTGGACTAATCAGAAACGAATTTATTTAATTTGATGTCTATTTATTTTGATTAAAATATGTAATAACTGTACATGACGATTGGAGGAGAAGTTTAATCTGCGCGCGTTTTGTTCAGCTCCAGAATTACCCCGCCTTATACACTATGCACAGTTGAACTGACAACGGGGATAAGAAATATATTAAAGTTAGTTAGATAGGTAGAAATATATGAAGGCGCGAAATGTTCGCTACCGAGAAATAGAAAACTTATTTGCATCGGTAAACCACATATTTGATTTTGTAGTATTTTATTGAGTTTAACAATATAGCAACCCGCATCTACTTCTAAAATAATTAGCAAAAGGAGATCTCAACGAATCGTGCATATAGTTAAGTTTTCCTTCCTGAAGCAAAAGAAAGGGCCATTTGAATCTTTATAGATCAAGAGAGAGTGAATGAAAAAACTGAACGAAATTAATAAAAAATATGGTCAAGAATTGTATCTAATTTGATTTTATACATTTTAACCAGTTCTCTGAAACAGTAGTAGTGTTTTAGTATTCCTCTACCCCCTGACTAATTACTAACAATTTTAATTCTGGAACACTGTAACTTTGGAGTTGCCGACAACGCGAAACAATCAGCGAAACAATAAGCGATTGGCAGCAGTGAAGCTGTAGAAATCTTTCATTTCAATTTCATTTTTATTTATTAGAAAATAGATCAATTCCGTCGAACAAAACTGTCGATGCTGCGGGGGTGTTTGTTGTTTTGTTTCTTTCAATAGACTGCAGTACAATGAATTTATGCGATAACAGATAATGACAGGGTTCAAACTATCATGATATATATTGGTTGTTAAGGGCTCATAAGTTTTGGAGATCCAAGTGGAAGTGGTTTTGTTTGACAAACTTCCTATAATAATTGTTGATATAGTATATCAAACCATTACCGAGTCTCAACAGACGTGATAATGCTTAAAATAGTATTTTATTTTGCATGAATGTTAGGTTATTCGACTACGGCGCCTCCACATCTGATACTAAGGATCCAGATATCGCAGGGCTGATTAGACTTGGGCAGCACGACAGGGTGAATTAACTTGGCCCGCCCACTTTATGGTGAAATTTATTTCATTTCGGCCTGTAGGAAGTTGCTTACTAAAACAACACGTAATCTCAGTTAATAAAAATGTGATTAATAATATGGGATAAATCTTTCCAATTACACTAGGTGCTTAAACTAATTTGATATCGTTTCGGCTGGCAAAGGTGGGTCAACTGATGTCACCACAGTGCCTCTAACCAAGGGGTATTGGGGCTCGAATCCCGACGGTGGCAGGATTTTCGACTCTGGCTCGACAGTTATATCTAATTCAGCCGGGGTCTCGAGAATTTTAGCGGCCGTGGTTCCTCCGATCACCCCTTGGTGAATGCCAGAGTAATGCTCTAGCAAACAGGCCACGGACCGTGCGTCACTGTAGTATTCATTAAGTTACTTAAAGATCAATAAGATGGACAAAAGTTTAAATATTGAAGACCCTGTTCTAATTAATTCAATGTCGTAACTTTCCAGTATAGCAATGTATTTTGATGACTTGAATAGGTGTAACTTGATCACTGAAGTGATACTATAAATGTAACAATTTAAAAACCAATATTGCGGTCGTTTGGCATTTTGTTCTTTTGAAGCAGCTCACTGAATAGGAACGGTTGCGTTTGTGTGTTATGTATGAGTTATCGTTGTATCGATGATTTACTGTTTTAGACATCACTTGAAATTTAGTATGGTTGACACGTGGATGAAACAAAACGAATTACAAACCCATGATATTCGTTTACACAATTTCGTTGCAGATAAATGTTTGATAATTGATTTGATTAAAATCCAAGAAACTCAATAATTTTAGTTTTATAATAGCATTTAGTAGTCAGTTCATTTACAGTCGTATGTGATATTAAATAAATCACTTGGCATGTGATAAGCTCTCCATAAACAAGAACTTTATCTCCATTAATTGAACCTCCAAAAATACTCCGGACATTTGGGCTGTAAGTGTCAGTGATAAATTACCGCTCGACTTAACGTGAAGAGCCAAATTATGGGATCGGTCTTAAATGTGTCAGAATCGATACTGACGAAATATAACGTACCATTTTCATGATAATCCCAGTGTTCTGAAACAAAAAGAAAGGTATCATATTATACACAGTTCTAGTAAGCACCTTCTGCTGAAAAGAATTATATTAAGAAGATGAAAGATAACAATTATTTAAGTTATAAAAAACCCTTGATGACCGAAAAGTTATTTTATTGTGCATTATAAATTATTTACAGTCATTAAGTCACTACAAAATGCACTTTTATCGTATATTTGTGTTGTTTCCTTCAGTGCCTCTTTAACTTATCGACATAAGATAATATTTCGCCTTGTTCTGTAGAATCCATTTGCAATTTGGAATCTACTGACACTTTAGTTTAATTCAAAGTCATTGTATTGTTTAGTCAATAAAATACAAATGTACGTGTTACTCAAGTTAAATTTTCTAAACTTATTATTTTTATTCACTCAAATTGTGAAAACAATATCAACATTTAAAAAAATGAATTTCAACGGCTTATGAGAAGCAATCATAGCAAGATTGGAGAAATTATATATTTTTCCTATTAGTAATACAAACCCAGGAAACAAAGATGCTAGGACCATAACCAACCCAAAACGACACATAAAGCTCTGGTGTAACTCAGTAGATCTCAACTAATCTCAGTAAATTTCAAATAATACAATCAAATAATACAGAGGTGTATTTTAAGCTTAGTAGTACATTTGCCATCTCCAGGTTTAGAGGGAATTACGGTATCCATTAAGTCATTGATAGTATAATGTGTCGATAATGTTAATAAAATTTCAGCAGAGGAAAAAAAACCAACGTTTTTAGCCACGATTCAGTGAGGTGACAAAAGTCATGGGAGAGCAAAATGCAAATATATAAATGGCAGTAGTATCGCGTAAAAAAAGGTATAAAAGGGCAGTGCATTGGCAGATCTTTCACTTGTACTCGACTGATTCATTTGAAAAGGTTATTGACATGGAAGCATTTGAACGTGAATTGGTAGTTAGTGCTAGTCGTATGGCACAATCCATTTCGGAAATTTTAAGGAATTCAATATTCCGAATTCCATCCTGTCAATAGTGTGCCACGAATACCTAGTTTCAGGCATAAACTCTCAACAGGCAACGCTGTGAGCGGCAGCCTTCACTAAATGACCAAGAGTAGCGGTGTTTGCCTAGAGTTGTCAGTGCTAAAGTCAAGAGTCTCAGTCAAAAGTCCCAGCGTCAAATAACCACAGAAATCATTGTGCAACGTACGACGAACGTATCCGTTAGGACAGCGCGGAGAAAGTTTGCTTTCTTGAGCTATGGTATCAGAAGGCTCGACTGCCTTTGTTAACAGCCTGACATCACCTGCAGCGTCTCACCAGGACTCGTGACCATGTCGATTGACGACTGGAAAACCGTGACGTGGATAGACAAATTCCTGTTAGATAAGAGCTAATGGTTGGGTTTGAGTGTGGCACAGACCCCACGCAGCCATAGACCCAACGTGTCATCAAGGGACTGTTTAAGCTATTGGTGGCTCCATAATGATGTAGGCTGTTTTTACATAGAATGGACAGGGTCCTGTGGTCCAACTGAACTGATCATTGACATGGAAATGGTTATATTCAGCTACAAGGAGACTATTCATGGATGTCATGTTCCCAAACAATGGTGGAATTTTTATGGATCGCAAAGGGCCTATGACACGGATCCACAATTGTTCGCAATTGGTTTAAAAAACATTTTGGACAATTTGAGCGAATGATTTGGCTCCTTGATCGCCCAACATGAATCCATCGTTCACTCATGGGTTATAATCGTAAGATCAGTTTGTGCTCAAAATCCAGCACTGACAACACTCTCACAATTATGAACAGCTATAAAGTCAACATGTCTCAATATTTCTCTAGGAGACTTCCAACGACTTGTTGAGTCCATGCTATGTAGAGTTGCTGCATTTCGCCGAACAAAAGTAGGTCTGACACGATATTAGAAGATATAAAATGAATTTTGCCACTTCAATGAATTGTGGTATAAGTATTATAAATGTTAAATCAGCACTTATGTTTAATAATAACTGGCATTCTTAATTATTTATGTTTTTCATATTAGGTGCGCATCAGACATTTTATGACAAAATTATCTATCAACGTCAATAAGATATTATTTTAAGAATATCTCAATAATATGTGCGCCATTGTCGACAATAAGGAAAAATAAATTTTGTGATTAGGTAAAATAATTACTAAAAAACAACAAAAGCGCTCAAAATCAAAATATGTAAAATTCATATAAGTAATCATGAGAAAAAACATTTAATGTAATTATTGTTCAAAATAAAACATAACCCAAAGCGAATGACTCTTCAATTTCAGGAACGGGCAAACCGAAATGTGATGTTAACACCCATAGTGGACATCAGTATTCAACATGCAGAATAAAATTAAAAGAAGCATACACACTCTTACATACCTTTTTTTCCTGCAGAGCACGGTTCTGGAAATGGCAAGCGAAACTTGGAGCGCGCAAGGACAACACATTTCGACCCAATGCAAGGAAACACTAGATTGGCAATAAAATGTCAAGCTAAATAAACATTTCAAAGTGAAAAGTTTCAATGAACACTTCAAAGTATAACGGACAAAATATTTCAGAAGCAGACAAAACTGAAAGTAAGCGTCCGAATAAAATTCTCCAATTATCTATTATTTGTGCAACATGACATCTTACCGGCTGGAGCCACTGCTAGGAGAGCAAATAGTAGACACAGGTGTCGTCCCCAGCTTCGCATGATGACGTAGATTGGTTACGTTGATCTGAATGTGGTTTCCCTGCGGGAACGAGACGTCATTGTGTATTGACATAATTACGACGTACAAACCAGACCATCTTTTCAAACATCAGTTAGTTTGCTTGAAATTTGTTATGGAAATTTACTTGTAAGGCAATGCTTATTTTAAAATGAGTATGAATTACTTGTTATAAACTTAAACTATGCGCCCTAAATCTTATTTTTAAATAAAATTATACACTTTCTTATTCCCTAGTCTTACAGGTAGTGGAGAAGGTGGTAATGCGAGCCCCCACTGTTATTTCGACTTTAAAACAAATAAATTAAATGTCTTTTTTAAACAAATATAATAAATTAAATGTCAATATTTGTCTAAACTATATAAAAATATGAACTTTCTTAACTGTTCAGAAAGTGAGTAAAAAATCAATAATTCAAAAGAAGTTATATTAGAGGAAAACGTTATTTGCTGTTATTTTGAGCCCCCTTAATATATTTTTTAGGAAACCTAATTACATATTTACATATCTCAATGCTATTTTATTACAAAAGCTTAAAAAATCGAAATAAAATCTTTAATAATAATCACAAATGTAAATGTCCTTTTCGTACCCAGCACAGTCATAGTGCGCCCACATTTCACGCAATTTTCCGATGGTCCATCCCAAAACAAACAAGGTGTTTGACCAGCACAGGGACTCTCAACCCCCACTAGTGATTCTAAAAAAAGACACTCCTGAATCGATACAATAGTTGGATTCTTCTGATTCCTCATTTTCAAGAACTTTCCATTTGAAACCTTGCTCATGTGCGGTTTTGGTTTTCTTACCAATCTTCGTTGTACTCTTCACCTTTCCATTTTTACTTTTTTAGCTATAGACAGTTTTTCTCCAACTGCCGTGAGAGCCTCCTTGGAAGGAGATGATGTGATACGAGGTGCCTTTAAAGTTAAAACATTCTTGTGTCGATTCATAAAATGGTCGAAGCACTTCCTATCGTCTAATGCAGCTTCTGTGGTGTTTAATTCCCTTTCTTTCACAAAGTTGGTATATTACCCTGCGAAAATCTTTTCTGGTGAGACCGTAGCATTTACTTTCCATGACAATCAATACACGATTGGTTTTCCAGTTCATCCCCCAATGTAGGTTTTCTTTCTAATTTAGTTAAAACTGCTTATTCCAAAGGTTTGTCAACCCGAACAAGCCTTTGAAGACGTAAAAAATTATGGAAACCTTTTTCAAATCCATTTTCTTGGACAACTGTTTTGTCTTAACCATGTTTTCGGTATTCCAGTTTTGCCTTTTTGTTTTAGGCCTAGAACCTTTTGTGGCATCTAAAACAAAAATGGTGCCAACACAAGTTGTAGTGCATGTAATATGATACGCTTAGAGTTTGGGGCTCATATATTCACCTTAGTTCGAGGCACATTTTACAACCATGGCCATATTAAAATTCTGCAAACAAAAACCGCTCTCTGTTACGTTTTTAATTAAAGATTATGGTCATAAACACAATGTTTAAAACATATTTATTTCAATCGTTGTGAATTAGAATCAGTCTAAGAGAACTCAAACTATAATTAAAAGCGAAAGATTTACCTTCCAAAGATTTTAGAACCGAGAAAACACGAACACTTCTGTTACACATCAGCTGTTATTCACAACTAAACCACAGAGCTCTTATGACAAAAGAAGTTACTAAACTAGTAGTTAAAATATTTTCTGCTAGAATGTTTGCAATGTATGAACAGATATTAAGGGTGCTTATATAATATACACATGGCTCGTAATACCACCTTTACCTCTACGGCTGCAGCGATATGTATTCAGTCTTTACATTTACGAACATCATATTAAATATGACATAACTACAGTAAATTTTATGGCAGTTGAAGTAATAAAGAAGAATGCGCAAATTAATTTAATAATTAGCAATAACAGAGTTTATATTTCATTCTCTGTATTTTTGTGAAATCAGTAAATCAATTTATTTCTTCCTGTACTTTTTTCACGAATCGCGAATGAACTTTCTAAAGATATTGCACGTGTGACAATCTCAATCTTAAATGAAGAGGATGAATAACCACGCACTTGAAATGATCCGGTTAAAATAAGTGTTCAGCTTAGTATATCTATATCCTTTTGACACACTTTTTCTTAAGACCATAATGTACACTTTCTTATCGAAATCATTGTTTTATGCGGAATTTTTCCCCTCTCCCCCGACTACACAGCTAGATACACATTATCTTTGATGTTTAACAAGTTGTAGCTGACACTGATTTGACCGTTTTCTAGATGACAGTATATGCATCATGCGTAAAAGAATATTTTATTGAAACTAGGTTATCTTATCGACGACAAACAGATCCCTACCTAATCACTCACAAAGAATCACGAAAGATTTTTGCATTAGCGCATGCATTCCATCTAGTGTACATATTGCTTTTTCATACAGTTATTTCAGAAATATGAGGCGGAATTCATACCTGAAGATACCTCGAGAATTGTAACCACAAAGGACGTGTTCTATTCTTAATGAGTGTATTTCTGGCAGTGATTTAAATTCATATTATTATTTTTGATTCCATATAGTTATTGACAGACATACATGAACGAGTACACAGTGGAAATAATAACATTATTATCCCTTCAAAATTTAAGTGAGTTTATTTATAAAATGCGGATTTAAATATAACTCGTTCCTTTCTCAAAGTTGCATTTGGATTATTGAGTTCTTTCACCTTTTTAAAACAAGAAATGAGGTAGCAGCTTAAAGATTCAGGAATTCAGGGAATCAGTATGTAATAGTAGTGTCTCTGACTGGTAGAGCCTGCGGTTTGAGTACCGACGGTCACTCATTTTCAACGCGGGGTAGACGGCTGGGTGGAAGTTTCTTTCAGTAAAGTACATCGGTTTTAACTGCTAATATCATTCGCCCCGTATTTCTAATGCATGTCTTATTGCGCGCCGTGTCTTCCGTTTCTGGATGGCGATATCAACGCCCACCTGCTCGTCGGCTAGCGAAGTTTCCCAGGGCCAGGTGTCTCTTACCAGCGGGGCACCAACCAGTCAGGACGAGCTGTAAGCTCCTGAATGGCCTCCCGAGATGTGTGATGTAGTACACGTGAGTGCAAGTGTATGTAAGTAAGAGGTGATATGACATGGAAGGGGATGGAAAGATTGTAATGCCCATTTAGAGTACGGTACTACTCCGGCATTCCCTCGATGTTGTTCGAGAAACAACAGAAATCTACCAATCAGAGCAGCCGGCTGCTAGAGTTCTCCTCCAAACAGCGTCTGAATTCGACCCAGCTGTCTGACTAGTTCGAAAATCTTACCACCGTCCGGGGTTGCGGGATGGAAGTCGGATTTGAATGTCACAAATTACGCTAGTCTGCCGACTACACAATTGTACCGACTGCCGACTACACAATAAGCAAATTCTTCCCAGACACGTCGTCGACGTAGCTGAGAGATCACTAATCAGACCTGACCAAACAATTCATTCGTTCCAGTGGAAATAATATATTACGCAAAACTGCAGAAAATGGAGGTCAATATTTTTACGGATATACACGTATTTTGGGGGTCCTTGACATCGCAAAAGTGTTTTTCGAAAACCTTTTTGTCCGTTTGTCTGTCTGCGTCCATCTGCGTATGCTTCTGCCTGTCCGTACGATTATATTACATAAAACGTGATAAAAATAATAGTATAATTAAAACTGATATTTTTATACATACGCAGCGTATAATGTACATTGAATCTATATATTACAGTAATGTTTGACACTATTTGTTGCAATAGAAACAGTATACTCAAAGATATTATAGCTATAAACTATATTAACATAGCTAGGAATATTTTTTTCATAGGTATTATACATATTTCTTTTCCACTAGGATAACAAGAAAGTATAAGTAAAAGGGCAACAAAACTGAAGTTTAAAATTACCAACCAATTTGTTATTTAAAATATTAGAGATTCTTGATGACCGATACACTTGAAGTCTGAAAATTGCATATATGTATACATATGTGTTCAAATGTCAGAACATTATAACTGTCAAACATGTTTTATAGATCCTTCTCTCGAGTCGTGAATTGTTACGTTATCAATTCCTCATTGAAAATAATTACAAGATCATTTAATAGTAAAGCAGTTTCTTTTTAGTCTTTTTCAAGTTAGTTTCTTACAATAGATAGTCCTACATCTCCCTCACTTTGTCTTGAATGTTCAGTTATTAATTTCTTGATTTACTTCTTAAGGAGAGGAATTTCTATAATGGAGCACCGTAAATAAGTGATTTTTCGACAGAAAACATTTACCATAGGCCTAAAGGTTTACCACTCTTTGATTTCAGAGCCCGACAATGATTTATCTATCAAACTACTGCTACACATAGGCACATTCTAATTCGCACTACTTGGTTTTCTAATCGCCTTAGTTTAGGGTACCTTTACGGAATCCCTCCTCGTCCCAGTTGACATCTATCGGCGCCAATACGATATTTTTTCACTTTTTTTTTTTAAATTTGTCACCTCCTAATAGAGAAATTTAGGAGTATTATGAAAAGTAAAACATATTTCTGTATCCAAATTTTTAAAAATTTGGAGTTGAAAATGTCGTTTTAGTGTTTCTGAAAATGCGCGATTTTGAGTTCATTTTCACAGAGAAGTTTCGAGTTTTCGAGAAACTTTATAAGAAATCATTCAAAGCCCTGGGGTACAAATTCAAATAATGTAAAATATGTAATGTAAATATTAACTACGTGAGAGATATTTAAAAAAAATCATTTGTGTAGTTTTCGAATATCAAAAGAACACATATAACTGGCGTGAATATCTCGTAATTTACGGTATTTCGCACTCTCCTTGCAAAAACTTGTAAGAAAATTGGAACAGTTTTTGAGAAAATGGAGTTTTTGTATTTCTGAATACCCGCAATATTAAGTCCTTTTCACTGATGTTTGAGTTTTCGATAATCTTCATCAGATACTATTTGAAGCACTTTTACTTACTAATACAATGATATATAAAAACCGCCTTGATTGTAAATATTAATGACGTGCTTAATACATAATAAAAGTTACACTTGTGTAATTTTTGAAAAAATTAAATAATAGATAAAAATGACATTTATTTTATGTTATTCAGCGCATAAAGCACTATCCGCTCGAAAAGGTTACAGAAAAAAATTTAAAACCGTTTTTTTAAACTGCCCACATTTTACTCAATATTACGTGAAAACTATTCATATTGTGATAAAAAATATATTTGTTTTCACTTAACGATATAATTTCGAACAACAGATTTTATTGAGAGGAAAAATAACTGTAATTAGAACTGTAGAAGTAGGAAGAAACTGAAAAAAACAAATTTTTGCTTTTTTTGAAAATTCAGACATTTTAACGAAACTGTGACCTACGTCGTTTTTAAGCTTCCTTCACGCAATCCGGGGACAAAGTTTAATTAAAAATGTGGAACCATTTTTGAGAAAAAGTTGATAATGTCTTTGAAGCTTCATGTCAAGTACCCCCAAAAATTAAAACATCCCCGTCAAAATCAAGAAGACACGATATCGACTGGGAAATATTAATTTTGGTGAAATCCTGCTTATGTTTAGCCCTTGGCGTTGTTCACAGACGGACGGACAAACAGAAATACAGAGTGAAACAGACGGACAGACGTTTTGCCGAAACCAATTTTTGGGAATCTAGAACCCACTGAACGTGGATACTGACTAAATTCGTGTCAGAGGAAATAATATACTACATACAGGAACAATAATTATCCTTTTTCAGTATTAAAAGTGTATAATATGACTTTTTCTGGGGGGAAATCTCCAGTTTTTGTTGCAGCATTACATCACTATCTCAATATATCTCAATATTAGGTGTGTAGTGTGCGAGAAAGTGAAAATCCCCGTCTTCTGGCGCACGATTAAAATACTTTATCTCCTTACGAAGTAAGGTGTTATGGTAAAAGGAAAACGCATAATTTGTAACAGTGAAAATTGATAGCATTAATTTAATAATTAAATGATTTAAATAATAATAATAATAATAATAATAATAATCATAATAATAATAATAATAATAATAATAGGTACTTACAAAAAACGTAAAGTTTATAAATAGAGTATGTGTTCACAAACAAAAAAATCATACACACTGCAAGGTTTGCATGTTACATAGGTCTCAATATTTTATTAATAAATTATTTCTAGAGATATAATTTGGTACCATCTTTTAAAACTATTTTCCAAACATTTGCACCGATTTCTGCCACCCTATCTATGGGTCTTTCCGTGTCTAGCACACCACAGTTACAAACCGTTACTGATGTTCTAAGATCTACCACATTCTCTTGAAATAATATGGGTATGAGATTAGATATTTAGGGCACGCAATTTCAATTTCTCTCGCTGTGCCCATCCTCACAACAGTTAATATTGTTTTAAAAAATCACCAATCTATATCAGTTTGACATGTTGGTAAAAATCTTCCAAAATACAAAAGAATGGGTATGTTTTAAGGAGCCGTGGACGGTCCACGAGTTCTCCGCCCTTACCTCGTGAAGAACCTGTGTCGGCCGGGTTGCTGCGGCGGAGATGCGATGGTGGGAAGAATCAGGCGTGTCGGCACCTTTATAGGAGGCGCTATCGCCCATGTTCTCCAGATCGGCGCACGTCATTGCGTGGTCGGAAGCCGCGCACGTGGCCCCGCCGCCCCCGCCTTCCCCCGTGTCACCACGCCCTGCATGGATCTTTCCACCCACCGCACCGCTGCGAGCAGCTCGCGCCGATGCGTGAGGACTAACGTGTGAAAAAAAATTTTTTTCTCAAAATGCTCGCTTACTAATTTCGTGGCTCAGGGCCAATTGATTATTGCTGTATTCTGCTGTAAACTTTTTTTGGCTGCTTCAAAGCACCTTCAGTGGCTGGCACCATTCAAACGCTGTAAATTGCCATAATTATTGCCGCCCAGTATAAAGTGATTCCCTAGGGCATGATCAAAAGACTGAAGGTAATTGAACCTACTTATGCAATGAAACATACATTTTTGTAAGTACTTTTATTATTGAATTATATAGTTGGAAAAATAATAAGTATTCGAATATACTCTAATGCTAAACGAATATTTGGGTATTAGGACATTATAATAATGACATTACTCCCAACATTGTAATAACATCTGTATTAATTCTAAGTTAACGTCTTCAGTTTGTTTAATGAGAAATATTTCAGAGAGATTTGCAATACACTTACTGAATTATTTTCTATAAAAGCGCATCTGCGATATGAATAAAAGAATCAAGAATTACGTCTCATTTGCAAGTTCAATGTCGGAAACTAAGAATTCCTGGGAACAAAGTCGTTCATGATGTTACTCACAGAAACAGCACATTTCTAAACGTGAATAAAAGGTCCGATTAACAATAATGAAGATCTCGAGAGATTCTTCGCCCTTCAACCTTCGAGCCTGTCGTTCCAAATCGCCACCGCCACGGCAAGAGAGCGTCCACAGGGCTTCGCAATGCAGCTGTGATGACTGCTAAAAAATGTGACGCCAATTATGTGGCTTACACTAAAACCCCATGGTACCTTTGAACAGATTCTTATCCAGCTCTTCCTTGGGATACTTGGGATTCACTTCTGTCTCCTCTGGAACTTCGAGCACTCTTGTGGATAAGTCTGTAGACAGGAAGTTGCTCTTGCATCCAGGCTCCCAACATTTTCGAGTCATCTAAACATAAAAATAACATTTTAATAATAAGAAAATATAATCGGTGCTAGAATTGTAATGCATCTTGATGTAGAATCAACTAATTCAATCAAAAAACAGGATATGAAAGAGTACCACATTGTACACACAAGAGTACATTGGCCAAATATAATCTTCAAGGAAACAAGCTTTGGAAAATTAATTATATAAAAGAACTAATTACACTTCCAACTAACGTTCACTTAAACCCCTTATATTGGCTTAAAATAACATAGAAATGTATGTGGACGAGATACTTATTTTGTAGCAGAGAAATGGTGCAGAAAACATGCAACGCGAATTCCAGAATCAGAAAAATCTTTATTACTATCTCTTTTGCAGATGTTTTACATATTATGTTAATTTATTTCAAATAAATCTACGCCTGAAAGTAATAGTCTATCATTTTTCGATTAGATGTACGTCTCTCATTTGCCGCCAGTCCTCACTTTTAAATAAACGAAAGACTTTAATTTTAGTTAAAATCAAGAATATTTTCGGGACGTTGTAGCTCTTAAAAAGCATTATCTTTGAAACGTTTCTTGCAATTTTTGGATATGAGTAAACGCTCGAAATCTTGTTAGAATATTTCGGTGCCTACTGCAAAATTCTTTGTTATTATCACTATCTTAAATATCACAAATTATTTGACTAGAAAAACAAGTCACCTCTGATTGACAACAACTGATTTTGAAATCCAGGTAAACAAGAAATGTCAACGAACGAAATTACAAACCCAGAGAATGGTACGTCTTTAACCTGTACCTATTGTTCCGATTTCTTTGAGCGATACTACAGGTGATTACAAGTTGTTGCGCCGTTTTGAAAGGCATTTAGACGTGTGTTGGGCGTGCTCACACATGGACGCAAGTCCACTCAATGATATCGGCTCATTGAATACAATAGCTTGAGTATGTTGGTTTACGTGTGCAGGTGCTCATCACGCGCCATCTTGAAGAACAAGCAACAAAAAAATTCCATACTCTAAAATCGTTATTTTCTGTTTTAGGAAGCAAAATTCTTACAGTATATCGAAAATTTTCGAAGGTGCTTATAAAACATCCCTAAGGGATAGAGAAGTTTACTTCACTTCTTTCTGAGACTTTCCAGCAAACTACGTGCAGTTTCAGGGATGATAAAGCACAATTTTAATTAAATATTTAATGTTCAATGTTTTGCCAAAATTGTCACAAATACACAGCTTGCTTCTTTGGACACCTATTTACATAGCATATTTTTTTGTATTCATCACTCACAGCTACATCAAAACTCCTTCTACCCTTTTCTTTCAATTCTTTATCACTTAAAAATGTTGGTCTATAAAACCTAATTACTCTTATTGTTCCAACAGCCATTGTTTTCTGCCAAATTTGTTTTATAAATATAGAAACAAATGATATGAACTAAAAAAGTCAAAATGCAGACCATGGTACTCCTTTTGAATGTCTTTCCGCCAACCGCGTAACTGTTCCAACGCCTTTTCCAAATTGAATATAAACATCTTTCAATTCCGTTTCCGATTCTTGGTAGATAATGAAGTAATAAATAGTTCTACTTTGGCCAAATAAAATTCATATTTTTATCCCCCATTTTTTACTTATTTGGTAGGTAGTGTTATATGTTTGATTGCCCTTTAAAAGGAATAATTTGTTCATCAACATACAAATTTGTTGCAAATTTGTCTGTCTTTTCGTCTGTGAACACTACAAGCGCCTAAACCACAAGTAGTATTTTGAAGAAATTGATTGAAGAAACCCCTATCCATCTAGCTCGAGTCGAAGCTTTGCGATTTTGAAAACGATTCCGACTGTTATTCATAAAAATAATATTTCCGTTCTGCTATTAGAAGACCGAAAAATTAAAAAAAATAAATAAAAAAATATCTTGGGCGGCGGTATATGGCAACTAGCAAGAGTCCGAATAGTTAGCCGAGAGCAAAGGAAATAAAAAACTAATACGGGAAAGTAAGTGTCATTCTGTAGCACCACTAGTTCTTATTCATTTGAAAATGTCTAACATTGCAGATGCCCAGTATTCTTTCCTCTCCCTCCTCTTCCTGTTAAATCCACTAAATTAACTGCTTTATGCAGTTTAGAAAATCTGTTGAATGTCGTGCTCTCCTTTATTATAGGTATACCAACATATCGGTCTCAATAAATCCTTGCTCTTAGAAATTTTAGGTTCCTCATTGCCATATGAATGTCTACAATTTTAAAAATTTCCTCTTTCGTTGTTGGAGGAAAACGAAGAATATTTTATGTGTGGTATAGAAATATTTTATTTCTGACATTTTATCAAAGATTCAGGGATATATTTCATGCAAAAGTTAATTGAGGCAGGTAATTCATCAAGTTCTTCGTTTACCGGAACGAACCACTCGACGGGCTTCGTTCCATAAGACACCTGGAATTTCCATGGTATATATATATATATATATATATATATATATATATATATATATATATATATATATATATATATATATATACCATGAAAATATATATATTTTCAAATTACACTTTTCAAAAATATATTTTTGTGTGCCCTTCACAGTTAAACAAGTTTCACTATTGACCACTTGACACAACAGCAATAGATCCTGTTTCATTATTCTTTTCAACCAGAGTTTTAATTTCACATTTGATACACATTCACTATCATTTGGTTTGTTTGCTGCGTCTTCTGCAGTTATGCTGTAATCAATTTGCTGTTCGTCATGTACACTATAATCATCTAAACAATCTAATCCTTGAGTTAACAAATATGATGTTTCAATATCTTCGTCCTCATCTGATAAATCAAGAATAATTTAATCGTCCTCTTTCATCAGATACTCAAATATTCATCAGTTATAGGCTCAGATCTTGTTTTTTGTTCTACCAGACCAGACACCATATTATTCATCTTGCTATCATCTGAACACAAAGGTGTTCAATCTTAACCGAAGTCGTTTTGTCCATTACAATGGACACCATACTTCCGACAGTCTTATTATCAATTTATATTTAAGAATAAACGCTACAATTATAATTTCTCACTTAAACTTACCAATTTCAACTAATATTTTGTAAAATTTGTATTTTTTAAGACTTTTTCAATAATACGTTCAAACACCGGCAAAGGACAAGACCAACCGCCGCTCTAGGAAACGTTGAAGGACCGCTGTAGTTCGTCTATTGTTCCGCAGATGGACATTTTTACGTTAAACGTTCGTTATGAATGCCCATCGACATGGACAAAGTGGTTGGAGCTATATTTGTGAAAACCCTACACTTACGAGGACTAGAAAATTAGTGACCATTGTAATGGATATGATGACTGAAAGGGTTAAACAAATTGTACAGTACAATATTACAAGCACTAAATCACAAGACATTGTTTTGTAATTTAATCAATTTCAAAACCCAAATACTTCAAATGATCTCTTATGTGTTTGTTTCGAATTCTACACATTTTGTGTGTGAATGCCAAATTATATTTTTTTCACATTTTAATCAATCCACATTAAAATTGCAAAGTCTGACAAACATAATAAAATGTATTTTTTAACAAATAAATTCCCCTGAAAATTTGAACATGAAAACTGAATTTTCTCTTTTATGACAATCTGAAAGTATCATTCCAACTAATACCGGCAATATTAATATTACAGAAAATAAAACTAAACCATTGTGGCAATTGTAACCATCTGTAAAAATTTTATAAAACTTTTTTTGGTACGTTATTAGATTTTGAGAACATTCTTCATTACTGAGTGCGATCTTCATCTGTTTTAAAACCGAAAATACTTCGTGGATTTCTCTAGGAAATTAATATTGTCAAATGTCATTGAAATCCAATGTAGTAAAGCACGTAATAAACTGCAAGTGAATCTAACAGGTCAGTTTTAGCTATGCAATTATTTTTATAAAATTATTATTCTTGCTCAGACGTAACACTTTTACTTATTGTTGTGTCATATTATTGTGTATTTGAAAACGAGAACGATGTCAGTTCGTGAATTTATTGAACAGAGCAGGAAACAAACATGACCCTCGTGAGGCGCGTCCACATGAAAAGAACATACACAAATTGTCTTCTTTGGTCGGAAGCCGAAATCTCGAAAGGCGAGGCTGTCGGCAAAGGTCCGACTTCTCGGTGCCTAGTGGAGGGCATAGCGCAGACTCCGGCGATGGTGTTGCCTCGACGTTCACTATTACGGTCACTCCAGGCTTGTAACTGCTTCTGCTTGGCGTAGTGGCCGGATTTACAGGCACCGCCAGCCAGTGGGGAGGCCGGACGGCGACGGTTTGTTAGGACGCTTGGCCGCCTGGACACGGCATGACAATGCTGCCCTCGACTGACTGTTACCCGAATTGCTGTCGTGCGTATTTTGAAAGGCCGGCGCGAACACGGCGCAAATGGTTCTCCCTCCTGGATCAGGTGCGTGGAAAAGGCGGGCCCACGTATGTACATGGGCACTAAGGTTTTGAATCCGAGACGTGCGTAATACATGAATGATTTGCTGCGAGGAGTCATACCCAGTCCTTCATGTTTCAAATCAAGAACTTAGTCCTTCCGTAATCCCTTCCCCTGACCAGTAGTGAGAGTTTTTATCAATGGTATTGTGTGTATAATTGAGGAATTAGCTATCTACATTCAATACAACGATGTTTGGAACACCGAGATGGGGTCATGGACTTTACCCGCATTCAGGACCGAACTTGATCTGAACCTACCTAGCGAGATGTTCGATGAGCACTAAGGTGCTCTACAGTCAGAATGGGGAGTGATAATTACACGAAAGGCCCTGGTAGAAATATCAGACGCCGATAAATAATAGCCTGACTGGGATGGGGACAGATCGAAAAGGTAGACTTTATTCGATTAGAAAAGTACGTAGTGCGAGAAAGACTGTGCCGTTTTGTAGCACCGGTATAGTGCTTTGTTTCTCACGTATCCTTGGAGAAGATTAATGAAAGTCTTCTTGCTAGCCTGCGTACAGTAAAGGTTGTACATTTTGCTTTTAAACATCGTGTTTTTACTCTTTTCGTTTTCTTACCGTGGTCGATGACAATTTTTGCAATTTAAAACACAATCCAATGTTTTAAAAATTCATGTAAATAATCTGAAACTAAGATTATATGAAATTGTTAGTCAATTAAAATAGAAAACAAGCTGGTAATTGTTTCATAATAATTCACTCAAGCACATATGCATATTTCATACACATTCACTCATGAACATTTCATACACAGTCCCTTTTAATATGAAACTTCCTTTTTTTCACAAATTATTGTATTTAATAATGATATTTTGCTACAAAATTTTTTAATGTAAAATATTGCCTGACATTTGTCATAAATTCACATAGTTTTCTCCAACATTTCCGACATTTTGACTGGAAAAGTAATAAATAGCTTTCTTGAAACCTGTTCCCAATAAATCATACGGTATGCGTTTGTCTGAACAGGACAATCTTTTAAAATACGACCCAAGAAATGAAAAAAAAATAATAAGAAAGAGTATCAGGCGTCTTGTGATGTAACTAAACTAATCAGTAATTATGATACGTGTTTAATGATGCGTATGTGCACAAACTTTCCAATGCATGAACCTCACCAATGCACTATGCCAGTATCTCGAGATTCAATAAATACGCCCTTTCATCAAAGGCGGCAATCAGAAGATAAGCATTTCCTTCTAAGATTCCGAGTGTTCATCCCCACCCATGTACCGCATGATGAAAGTTGAGTAAGATTTATAGTGACTAATAAATATCTTGAAATTTGACTCATTAGGGAGGGATCCGTAAGTTTCGATAAACGTTTGATTTTACTTTTCATAGTGCCTTGTCATGAACATCAATCTGGACCGAGTGAACTGAGTATTATGATAAACGTCGTTACTGAACTGAGTTCCTGCCATTTCATTAGTTGAAAATTGATCCAATTAGGCCTCCATTCATGCTAACATACACTTCCGTTCAATGTTGGTACAGTTGGGTTAAAATTTGAGTTTCTCGCACTTAAGAACGTAAACGTCTTACGAACCCTTTTAAACGTAAGAAGAGAAAGTATTGTAATCGTGCGCCGGAAAACAGCGAATTTTCGACACAAAAACGCTCCTTGCCGGGTCGTGGTAATAAAAAAGTGGATAAATCCAAATGCTCAATACAGAAAAAAACACCCTCTAACACGTGGTGTAGCAAGAATCTAAGTTTTGTGCATCCTTCACACCGAAAAATCGGCAAAACCTCAGTCTGTCCGTCCGTCCGTCAGTCCATCTGTGCACAACACTAGCGCATAAACTATTCTGCTGATTTTCTCCAATATTCATATTCCCCAATTGTTTTAGCTGATGTCACCGCCTTTGAAATTTGAAACTGAAATTTTTATTTTGGGGGGTACTTTGCATTTCACCGTATTATTGTACTTTACATTATAAAGGTACATTTTCAAAATATCCAAAAAAATGGCTCAAATATTTTTGATAAAATTTTGTTGGTGAATAGCGCCAAGAACGTTTAAGAGAATGGTGCAGGTTTTTTAAGTTACTTCTGCAATTTTTCGAAAATTGAAAAAAGTTTTAAAACTACAAAATTGGAGAAAGATTTTTGTCTCAGATAAAGTATGCACAGTACAAAATTAACTCTTTAAAAAAAGTTATACAATCTTTTGAAAAAAAATGAGTAATTTTTGCAAAACTTGTCCTTGAAATTATTGCAATATTCTTGGTCTCAAAAACAGCTCCAAATTTTTTCCATTAAATTTACTACACTTATGTATTAAGGGAATGTAAAAATATGGTCTAATTCCATTTTTGGGTATTGCTCGGTCTTTCGAAAATTGCAAAAAAAAAAAAATTTAACTACGAAATTGAAGGTACAGATTTTTCTCTCAGCGAAAGTCTGTTGTACAAATCAGCTCTTTAAAAAAGGCCATGTACAATTTTTTGTAAAAATTGTTTTCGCGTAATTTCTGTTTGAAATTAATAAAGCATACTGTATATGAGCGTTCTGTCGTACAGATAACATTGTAATATTGCGAGAACGTCTGTGCTGTTGTAGCTCCCCTAGTTTTAAGGTAGGTTAGACTAATATCACGGTTTCGCTACCAAGATTTTAAATTTCTCAACTACGCTAATTTGTTAACATTTTGCTGTATAATGCTCATCCTACAGATATATCTAGGCCATTGTTACCTTCACATGCGTCCATACACAGTTTAAATTATACATTTTAAAGCATAAGAAATTGGTATAATAAAGAAAACGATCAAGAATTTAATAATATACAGATAATCGTCAGTAAACTTCGCTGCATTACAAAAACGTAATATTTATTCTCTGGCTTAGGATATGAAAGAATTCAAAATGAAATGTATAAAGAGATATTATACACTTAGCCAAAACCCTAAGATAACTAGGGTAATTTGAATGGGATTTGGTAACGAAATTCTTCGCACCTAATCACATGCATAAACATAGAACAAGTACCTTGACTCATTTCAAATGCACTATCTCCTGCGAAATAGAAAAACGCTTAATAGAAGTTTCAAACGATGACCCTGGAGACTATACGGACTTGTAAAGAATGCGGGAACAAAGGAGGCAAAGTTTTCTGGTAAAAGGTATCATTACGCGCTATAAGCTTTTGGCACTGCCCATACGCACGATACAATTTCGTACTCAAACTCTGTGATAAACGCGTGGCGCGAATTCAGTTTTTTTTTCTCTGTGAACCCACACACTTTGTACCTTTTTATAGAAATTATGAGTGAAACATATCAGGTGAGGTGGCTTAGGGCATCAACTGAAGTCACAGAAGTGCCTCTGACTGGGAGATCTTAGGTTCGAGACCCGACGGTTGAACGATTTTCGACTCTACCTTGTCTGCTAGGTCGAGTTCAGTTGTTGTCCGTACGATAATTTTAGCGACCGGCTGCTTGATAGGTAGTTTTTCCGTGGTTTCTCCGATCAACACCAGGGGAATAGTACCCAAACAAACGGGCCACGAACCGCAAGCGATCTTTCCCTCCTCTTCTTTAACCTATCCTCACCCTTGCACACACTTTCACTAACATGTACTAGATTACAACACACGTCGAGAGGACGGTCAAGGGATTAGAGCTTGTTCTGGCTGGGGCGGGGCCGATGGGAGATACCTGGTGAGAGGAAAATTCCGCTAGCCGACGGAAGGTCGGCGCTGGATCTCGCCATCCAGAGATGGAAGATCACTACCACAGTCTGAGGGGGAGGAAATGCACTTCACTTACGGGGCTAATGAACTAGGCAGTAGACGCGCCCGGAATCATTAAGATATTCACAGTTTTGCATTCAGCGATTACCAAATAATTGATATACACATTCAAACATTATTAACATTAGAGCTAATATTTACTAGGCTGTCCGGGTGACGCCGCGTCCGGGTGACGCCTCAGGGCGTAATGCATTACGCCCTGAGGAAGGTCGCAGAATGGCGACCGAAACGTCGGCACCTTCGCCATGGACGCGGCATCACCCGGACAGCTAGTAAATACTGACTCCGGCCGCGGAAGCCTACGCTCTCATTAGTGCTAATGTTGGACTGCCTGCGAATATGGCTTTTAATTGAAGAAAGATAAAACTAGTGGTGCTAAAGCAGAACGTACTTACTCACCTTTAGTAATAGTTCTGTTATACTATTTATTCCGCAATTTTCTAATTAACACATCGCAGCCATCAGCAACAATGAGATGTAATACATATAAATTCCCTCTCGTGGAATGTCGTTGTTGCATTAGAATATGATATTCTCTCATGGCTAGCAATTTCTATTTCATATATCACATAGGTTTGAAATAATTTCTATAAGATTGATGTGTAAATGTACAATAATATCTAAGAGATTGATAATAAATCTAAAAGCACTAATGAAAGAAATATGAAATAATATACAAATTGTTACTTTCGAAATATCCAACTGCCTGGAATTCCGTTCACGTATATACCGAGATGATTATGTTTGTCGGCAAATTATACCAAAAATACTCATATTTGCGAAAAATTCAACAGGACCTTATTTTCAAGGTTGTTTAGATGAACACATTTCATTAAGAAAAAAATGTATCTTCACAATTGTATTTTATAATTGTAAGGAAATTTGTAATTGTAAGGAAATCATTGGAATTGCAAAGAAAATTTTTGTAGACCGAACAATTTTTAATTTTTTAAATTTTCGAAATATTAGGCATTTCAAGCAACATGAAACCTGCGCCATTCTCTTAAACGTACTTTAACCCTTTGCGGTCGGTGTTGTTGGTAACATAAACGTCCCACAGGTCGGAGGTCATCTGTGAGATGTCACGCCGAAGATGGCTTCCAGCTCTGTGGTTGGTCGGAGGAGGCAGGTCCGGATGGCATCTCTCAGATGACACCACCGATTCCCTGATCCAGTCGGATGGCATCTCAGATGACAGATGTTTCCCGTTAATTTTTCTAGACATGATCTGTATCAATAATGTGACTGCGCTTAGAGCCGTAAATAGATTAACTATTTTAAACAATGACATCGCTATCTGATCAAAAAGATTTTATCTCAATCATTTTTGTTATTTAGTTAGAGCTTACTTCTAGTACTATATTGCAGAGGTACAGTGAGCCGGTATTTGTTGCTATCTTGTGAAAATAGACAGTTTGATCGAAGAAGATATAAATAGTTTTTTTCAGGATCTAGACGAAGCTGACAGTGACTCAGATGATGATTTTTTATGTAATGAAGCAGAGGTAAACTTTTCAGATGAACTGGCCTCTGATGCAGATGGGGGTGAGAATGACAATGAATGACATTGTACATGGAAATGATATGTGGACTGCTTGGAGTGCTGGAGACTCTTTTGAAACCGGGATATCGGCCACCAAGAGTTAATCAGCCTAAAACAACATTACATTTTTTCAACTATTTTTTTATGACGTGATTGAAGGCGTTGTAAATGAAACCAACGGGTACGGTGACGACAAAGTAAAGAGAAATGTGCCTTTTACAAAACGCAGTATGTGGTCAAACAACTCAGCAGTGAAACGCTCTTCTAATTTAGATGAATTACTAAACATCACCAGACTTACGGTAAATTTCATGCCATTTACTGTAAAGAAAGGAAATAAAGACCGTAGAGTCTGCAGCAACAGAAAAAGCGGAAGAAAAACAACAAATGCTTACTGCCTTGTCCTGGCAATCCGACCTTCCACCCCGGAGAATGTTTTGATCTATTCCACACAAAAAAGTTCAAATCCAATTAAAAATAAACACTTTTTCAGTATGTATCATAATTTGTGCTAAAAATAAAATAATTCTTATTTTCTCATTGTATTGAGTTTTTTATTCCAGATATTTTACAGTCAATAAATTTAAAAGCAAATGTAGGCGTATTTAGTACGTAATTTTACACGCTTATAAGAAGATTCTGTCCTTTTAGAAACAAATATTAAAATATTTAGTTCAAGGTGAGACTATTGCTAAACAAATTACGAACGAATACAAGACAGTTTAAAATAAAATGCTAGTAGAATGAAGTGCTCCTTCCCAGGCCGCGAAACAATGGCCGAGCTGACGGAGGTGCGCAGTGCGCCAATCCTCGGAGCCAGCGTACCATTTCCTTATGTCTTCTCAGAGATGCCTTCCGACCTGTAGGACCAGACACCGCTCTAAAGTACGAGTGGAGAGAACTCTCCATGATGTCATTTCAGAGATGCCTTCCGACCTGTAGGACTAGACACCGCTCTAAGGTACGAGTGGAGAGAACACTCTGGACTGTTTGTTGATGGCTCACTTACAGACGTTGGTATAAAATATAATTTTAAAGAACCGTAAATTGCATGGTAAGTTCTCATTTCAGTTATATCTTGGGGCGCTCTATATTTTCATCACGCGATTAGATTGCATGAAAAAGTGTCGAAGTCATGTGTGCCAACTGACAACGAACAAATGAAGTAAGAAGCTCCGAGTGATATCAGTGGCGAGTGCATGCACAGAACTTTCAGTTACGTTTCCATCAGTAGCTAGACAATAGCTGCTTTGATCTCTTCTCAGGCTAACTTCTTTACATTCACGGTTATTTTTTTCTGGACCACTTTCGGGACAGAAGATGTTTCATTTGATTCTTCTCGGTCTACTGGCATAGAACTCGCCTTTATTTCGAATCTTCCCAAAATATTGTCGAAAAACGCTGGAATGCAGGTACTAAATTTGTATGGGTAGGGTTGAAAGCATCTAAGGCTTGTCTCGACATGTCAAATCGATTGACACTAGATACATCCGGATCTCTCTAGAATGTGTTCTATTTTGGGGAGTGTTAAGGCACCATTAGAGGGTGGAACCCTGTGAATTTCTATATTGCGATGTCATGAACCGTTGATTCATCAGATTGTTGATAAATATATCAAAAAATCATTTACTGCCATCTGCCTTAATGTTTCTTTTATAACTTAGTATACTTTATATAGTCGCTTATCCGGTTATTTATCTCACTCTTAATCAAATAATTATAAATACGAAATTTTATTATGCGAATCGTGGAAATTTATAAGTTGATGATCTCACCTATTACAGTAACTCCAGTACTTCTCGATTTAAATTTTCATTGAAACATGTTTCTTGTTTCTCGGAAAACATGTTTCAACAAAATTTTAATTTAGCAAAATGCCAATCATAAATGTACCGAGAAATAAGCACTTTTCAGAGACACGTGAACTATCTCATCTCAACGAAACTCTGGAGGATTTGTGTAAAATTTTACCTCTAATTTTAATGGGACTTTTTCGATTGCGTTTCTTTTTACTTTTCATGGCAAAATATTTTCCGCGTTTCACCCACATAATACTGAAAATGAGATAGTGATTGACCTCAACGAAACATAGAATCTGCAACAGCTACCAATATCAAAGTAGATGCACTGTGGAATGTGTTTCAAAGTTTATCGCCAATAATTAATTTATTGCAAAATTTTAAGTTAAAACATAAAACCCCACCCTTGGATGCATGTTGGTTTGCCATCTGCTAATCCAACCTGTTTGAAGTACGACGGACGTAAGAAATTCGTGAATTAATTTAATTACATAAATTTTGTGAGAGGCAAATTTTTGCAAGATTGTCGTAAAAGCAACGTACAAGGTACATCATATACAGCCTCATTAGTTTTCTAGGTATGAAATGGCTTGCATGATTGGAACAACTTATTTAAATAGATCTTTGTTTCCTTACTTTGACAACAAAGGCGATAATGTGATGCATTGAGATGTTGATACTTCAAAATGTTTCAATTTTTGGTCATGATTTGTACATTTCTACACCCGTCGCAAGGGATTTGAAATTTTAGATTAAATTCACAACATATTATGTAGGGAAACTTCGAAAACTAATGAATTTAGCTTCAATAAATCATAATAACCTACCTCAGAAATTGCCTAATTAATTGTTTTACAAAAGCAAGAAAAACAAACTTACATAAAACTTATCAAGTTGTGAAATCTATTACTCTTTCAATGTCTAGATTTATACATCTGTTCGTGTGTTAACGCCTCTACAAGTTCTCTCAAGAGATAAGATCATATCACAGGAGAGTATAGCTTACTGATAAGGTTAAGATGTGTTCACTGCCGTAATTAAAGAATATCGAACTATCTCGTAGTGTGTCTATTGCAATTATAAATCTGTGTGTACGTGAAGAAAACATTGTAACATTCACGTAAAGTGTTGTGATCCTTTGGAATGTAACTGACAGTAGGAGAATTCCCAATCAATTGATGCCCGAACAGAAGAACTCACTATTTTTTTTAAAAAAATTTCGTGCATCTTCCTCAATATTTTGCGTATTGTATGTGAATTTCAAACAAACAGACACACCGGCTCTTTATTCAGAATGTACGTACATGTCAATCTTGATCCCTGGAACTAAGAACCTCTCACTCCTGCAGCTACTGCCACTCCCGCTGTAACCGTAGAATTTCGCGGTCGAGACAAAGTTATATGATGCAGCGGGGAAAAAAAACGGCGAATTTTCGACAGAAAAAGGCTTATTACAGGGCTCTGGTAACAAAAATGTAGATAAATACAGTTGGTAAATTTAGAAAAAACATCCTCTAACACGTGGTGTAGCCTGAATTCATGTTTTGTGGGTCCTTGATACCGGAAAGTCGATTGACGGCTAAATATGTCTGTCCATATGTCACGCTAGCGGCTAAACCGTTCAGCAGATTTTCTCCAAAATTGACATTCCATGAACGATCTGGTTGATGTCGAGGCCTCTTGAATTTGAAACTGATATTTTAATTTTTCGTGGGGGCGTAGGTAGTATACATGAAGGCGCTGGGACATTTCCAAAATTTTAAAAAAAATGCGGCCATCTATTTTGATGAAATTTTGTGGTCAGATAATATGAAGAACTTTTAAGAAAATGGTGTTAGTTAAAATTTAATGTTAGTTAAAAATACTGATTTAAAAAAATGAAAAAAAAAATCTTTTTTTTCGGCGTCTTCCTACAACTACAAGTATGAAGATACATTTTTTTTTCTTAATGAAATTTGTTTATCTTTAATATGTATCAAAAGACGGCAGAAATGGTGCTTGTCTCGTTTCCGACAAACACCCTGCATTTTCAAAAAATGAACATTTATATTTATATCGTTTCTTCAATATAATCCCTTCTACAAAATTAGTTATTAAAAAGGATGTACAATTTGTTGAAAAAGGATTATTTTTCGCCCCACTTCTGCTTAAAGTTCATACAATTTATAAAAACATTTTTCCAAAAACAACCCCCAAATATTTTCTTTAAATGTTTTCCATTGACAGAACAAAGGACTCTAAAAAGCGGCCCAAGTCACATTTCCATTGAACATTCTGAGTATTTAAAAATTGTCAAAGTTAGAGGTAATGCGAGAAAGTATATGCTGTTGTAGTACCACTGTTGAATACGATACATCGTCAAACGGACGAGTACCATTGCTGGTTGCGATGGGCGTAAATATAAAGATGAAGCGGCGGACGTACTGTAAACACACTGTCGCATAATCACTCTTCTGTATATTCTTTTTTTATTGTTGTTGCTACTGTTTATTAAAATAATTTTCCCACATTCAATTACATCTTGCACGTTAATTAAATATTCAGGTGACAAAAACAGGTTTTTGTTACGCAAAATCTTCAAAATATTGTTGAATAGAAGCTGCAACTATTCTCCTATTGGATGTCGGCGGGGATATTTTTTGGAAGCCTCTGACTTCTACCTCCAAATATCAGAATAATGAGGGTAGCCACAGTCGCGTCCTGACTGCCGTGGTGGTCAGACGCTCCGGACAAAATCACGTTGTGCGTGCGTTCACTGACTCGGGGCTTGTCAGTCAGTCACATGTAAAACGTGGTAGAAGTGGAGTTATTCCTAAGTGAAGTGATATTGCTTAACTAAGTGAATAGTTTCTTTTTTCGTGTACATCATGGAACCCACTCAAGTTCATCAATCTTCAGGAAACCAGAACAGTAAGGCTATCATGGAACCCACTCAAATTCATCAATCTTCAGGAAACCAGAACAGTAAGGCAACAATTAATTATGCTAAAGTTACTATGCAATCTCTATTTCCCAAGAAAATGCTATCATCATACATTCGGCAAATAGTGCGCCAATTGTTGAATTTATTGAAAAGTTATCTACCAAAGTGAACCCATCTCATATCAAGTATGCGTCGAAAATATCGAACAGACTGTGTGTTTATCTATCCAGTAAGGAAATCGCTGATGATCTAGTCTTCAATCATAAAAGCATCGTTGTGTCTAATCAAGTCTTCCCTATAAGACCTTTAATTTCTAGGAACAAAAGAATTATTCTCTCAAATGTTTGCGAGACGTAATTAGTGAAATGCTACGCGACGGCATTACTGAAGTAGGTGATAGCGAGTACACGTCACCAATAATACAAGTCGACTGTGATACTAGAGTCGGAAGCCTCGCCCGTGTATCGATTATAGGCGATTAAACAAATTAATCAAGACAGTATTTTCCATTACCTAACATGAAAGAGCGGATCGAGACGGTGGCGGAAGCCAAAATAATCACCACTCTTGATGTAGTGAAATGCTACTGGCAAATCGGTTTAACGCCAAGAGCGCAGAGGCTGGCTGCATATGTCACTAATTTTGGTACATATCGCTCACTGCGATTGTCCTTTGGCGTAGAGAACGCGCCAAAATGCAGTAGAATGATGGCCGCATTTTTAGCGGCGTGTAGTGAATACGTAGTTCCTTACATAGACGACATAGCCATATTCAGTAACTCACGGAAAGAGCATTTACAACACATGCAAAATGCTTTTTTTGATTCTCAAACAGGCAAAACTGCATGCGAAACCCAGTAAATGTATGTTCGCTAGGGAATCTGTGAAATATTTAGGCTAGGTTGTAGAAAGAGGGAAATGCACCCTGTAGAAGCAAAAGTTCATGCGATTCGGGAGTTCGTAGAAGCAAAAGTTCATGCGTTCAGGCAAGACCGAAATCGAAAAAACAAGTCAGATGTTGTCTCGGTATGTGCGGGTACTACCGGAAATTTATTCCCAGATTCTGCGAGATTTCAGCTCAGTTATTGGATTTGTTACGGAGGGAGGAACGCAAAGGGACGTTAAACGGGACTCCAGAATGTGAAAGAGCATTTAATATGTTGCATGAAGCTTTGTTGAGAACATGTGATACGAGCATCCGACTTCGCGAAACAGTTCCAAATACATGTGATGCAAGTCGGTGAGGAACAGTTGTAGTTTTAGCACAAACGGACGAGAACGGTGATTAAAAACCTGTCTTATATTTAAGCAAAAAAACTGACAAATTTAGAGAAAAATTTCAGTTCAGTTGGGGCCGAATGTACAGCAATAATTTTGGGATTGCAGAAATTGCTGGGAAAGAAGAAGATGGGCACATGGGCAGGAAAAAAAGATCGAAACTGATCATAACCCTTTGGTATGGCTGCAGAATTGTTCAGGGAATAACTCGAAATTATTGAGATGCTCGTTAATGCTGCAACATTGATATCGAAGTTTCCTACAAAAAAGATAAAGTTAATGGGAATGTCGACGCATTCAGTCGCATGCTTACATGAACCTTTTTGATGTTTGTTTTAATTCAAAAAGGTTTTCATTGTAATCTTAATATTTATATCACTCTTTTATAGGTTATTCATATGCATGTACTTAAGGAAATTCTCATCAGGTTTCAAATTCAAGATATTCTGTGAAAATAATCTGAAAGTGGCTTATTTTCGGAAAGCTTCAAACAAATTATTTTTTTAAAAAAACACACATTTTTAATGAACATTTTTGAACAGCGTCAGAATTTACTCTTCTACAGAATTTGTCGCATTCCAACTCTACAATTACGAGAACCGAATTATCGTCTTCATGAGGATTACGGCGCAGTAATTAACTCCAGATTTCTGAGGGCCAGAACAACTGCCGGAGAATCGTTTAAATTTCTGCAACTCTGGGCGGCTCAGGGGACTGCTGGACCATTAAGGTTTGTAGTTAGTAATCCAAGGCCTCCATGGCCACGAGCAGCCGGCCCTGCAGCGGGAAGGCCTTGAACATCCGCACGAGGTGATGCCCGCCACCTCGGGCGCGCGGTACCACCACGCCTGGGTCCTCGCGGACTGCGCGGCCGCGCGCGCGCTCTTGGCGCAGCTGAAGTCCACCAGTTTCAGCTGCCACAAGCCGTGTCCCGTGACGTTGGCGAACATAATGTCCGGCTTAATGTACAGATGGACAATATCAAGTTCCTAGAAAAAGATATACATTTGAGTGAAAGCTACTACTTTGGGATTGTGTTAGTCAAAAAATATCTGCTGAAATATGTGATGTTTTAAAGTATTAGGAAAGTTACTAGTCATTTCCCCCAATATTGACCTGATGTTACTCATTCGTAGTATTTGCCTGATATTCGGTACGTAATGTATCATTAAATATTAACGAAATTAACGTTATTCATTAAATATTAACTAACGAAACTGAAAAACAATGATTTACATTACTGGAAAGGTAGATAAGAAAAAACCTGTTTTGGTACACATTGCAAAAATTCTATGAAGTTACATTTGGTGTCGGTATAATAAGGTCAGTATTAAGTCAATGCCGATCCAGGTGGCCGTGATCACTAAGGCAGTAGTGCCGTGGAGGGTTTCAGGCCCTAGCATCGCGGATTGGAATCCCTTCTCGGACATTTCTGTTCGTTTCACCGCTATCCATCAGTGCATTTAGTATACTGACACCCTGACGTTAATCAATAGTGCTCACATATGATCTCGGAGTTAATGTGAAATTAAAATATACTAATGTTTTTCGCATAATAGTATCTGTCAAGCAAACGATCGGGTTCATGGAGTTTAGGAGTTATTAATTACCTCCAATTTCCGGAGGGCCCGGAACAACTGCCGGAGAACAGTGGCGATTTCCGACATTCTGGCCGGCTCAGGGGACCGCTGGACCATGAAAGCTTCAAGATCTAAATCTAACGCCTGCATGGCCACGAACAGCCGGCCCTGCAGTTGGAAAGTCTCGAACATCCGCACGAGGTGATGCTCGCGTGGGTTGTTCAGAGCGATGCGCGACAACGCCCGAGCATGCAGATACACGAAACACTATTAAATAACTTCATCTAAACACCAAGATCTAGGGAAAGAATTTTATACAAGTAAATTCATTTTTAGTATGCACAGGTTCATGAATTTTAGGATGCCATTAGCGTTAAAGGCCACTGCAATGGGTCAAAAGCTACTCTATTCAGAAATCATTGTATTTCCATGAATCAAGCCATCGTTTCATATTTTCCACCCTACATTTATCACATATTAAAAAATGTAGCATGACAATGGTATAAAATCCGTTGAAAGCAATTTTTATAATTTTCTCTATTTGCAAAGAATTAGTGCAGCTTTGCATATCCAATTCTTTCCCTTCATTGCTTTTGCTTAAAATTGAACTTGCCTCGTTCCTCGCTGAGGAGCATCAGCTACCCTCCATCCGCAGGGCCTTCACCACCCACACGTCGGCGGCGCCGCTCGCCCCCCCCCCCTTCCTCTACAATTCGTTCCGAATGTAAGCACAGAATTTTTATTGATTACTTTCTTGGTTGCAAACACAAGTGAATTTAATTGCACATTTTTACGACTAATGTCTTCCTTGCATATATAATGGTGAAATAAATTCAATTTAAAGTAGGAGACGAACTCTTATCCAGTTAGAAAATTATCGTGAGAGATCCAAAATATTACACTTCCCATAGCAATGACGAGGCAGCAGTCGCTGAAAAGTCTTTGACTCGCCCTGAGCGTACACGTTTAAATGCTTCTTTCAATGTATTTCAATTTCAGAGATAATGAAATATTTTTCCATACCTTTTGAGCATGCAGCATCCTGATTAGGAGCTGCCTGAAATGAAGAACCTGGACGGCGTATATTCTGTCAGCCTCCAGATTCAACATCCTCATGTTCTCGGTCCCTACATGCCCCAAAGATGGCAGGCTCGGGCATCCCTCAACCGA
This sequence comes from Gryllus longicercus, assembly GCA_038098605.1. NCBI lineage: Eukaryota > Metazoa > Arthropoda > Insecta > Orthoptera > Gryllidae > Gryllus > Gryllus longicercus. The sequence continues at coordinate 526,679 of JAZDUA010000283.1, forward strand.
GGGGCATTCCTGGAATTATTGTTAAAACTAAGAACCGGATGAACAAAAAAATCTGTTTTTAATATGAAACACAATTTTCATCTTTCCTTTCGTGTTTGTTGGGACAAGTGGATTTTAATGCACTATTATTTGAACTAATATCCTCCTCACATAAACAAACGAAATAATTTATTTAATTGAATATCCACCAACGAAAGGATTAACAAATTTCCAATTGATAATCGAAATTTAGAACACGTGACGAACGTCGTTTCAAATTTTGGAGGGGTCTCGAGAGACGGCAGAAGTTTCATAACTCTTATAGAATAGATGAGGGACCACTCGCTGTGAAGAAATGATTCCGCGCTCTGTGCTGTCTCGTTGACTCACCCTGAGCGTCCAGCCGCCGCCTTCTGTCCTCCGGAAGAAGGTGGCCGTGCGCCCGGGCCGCTCCAGCAGCGCCGCAGGGAGCGCGCCGTGCGTGCGGCACACGGCGCCCAGCAGCTGCGCGTCGCTGCGAGCGGGGTAGAGCGGGCGCACGGTGGCCAGCTCGGCCGCCACGCACCCCACCGACCACACGTCGGCGGCGCCGCTCGCCCCCTGGCCCAGCGCCACCCCGGGCGCGCGGTACCCCATCGCCTGAGCCCTGGTGGATTGCGCGGCCGCGCGCGCGCTCTTGGCGCAGCTGAAGTCCACCAGCTTCAGCTGCGACAAGCCGTGCACAGCGACGTTGCCGAACATGATATTGTCCGGCTTGATGTCCAGATGAACAATATCAATTTCCTAGAAAAAATACAACATTTCATAGAGAGCTTGCATTGATTTCAGGTCGAAGTTATAATGTAAAAGTACGTGGCATATCAAATTATTTGTACTGTACCGAGTTACTTGTAACCCCGTGGTTTTGACCTGATAAATTGTAACTCAATGAACTGTAAAATCGTAAGTAACGAAACAGTAAAATAATTAACGTATTTAAAATATAAGGCCAAGTGAAATTATTATTTAAGGAGAAACTGTCTTATGGCTTGCGGAAAATTATTTTTTTGTACATTAAATTTTTCAATCGAATATTGCTTATATTTATTGTGAGGTTGTAACCAGGAAAAGGAAGAGGTGTTGCTAGGGGAACCACGGAAAACTACCGATCTGACTAGACGGGAGCTAGTTTTCTCCGCCAGACAGCGACCTAATTCGACCTCGCCGACAAGCTTGTATTGAAAACCCTGGCATCGTCGGAGCAGGAATCCACTCAAGAGGCACTGCATTGACTTCAATTGATGCCTTGAGCCCCCTTTGCCGGTCGAATTCTTTGAAATGACATAATAGGAATCCACATTGTGAGTAGGCATCATCACCAATAATGAAGTAAATTTCGAAACAATGTAATGTTCCCAATGTAATTTGTTGTTTTGGAAGACGGCGAACATACTTTGGGTTTGACATAAATATTAATAAGCACTGAAGCTATGAAGGCAAATCAGTACTCCACCTTTATTTTTCTTTTCTTGTGATTTTAGATCTATGACGAAAGTCATTTTACAACCTATTCTATACTTTATTGTACTTAATTCACACATTCTATTTTAAAGTATCAACTTCGTGCATTGCCCAAACGTAATTTTTGCACGTTTTTTAAATGTTCTCTTCAACATTAGACTATCAAAATACAAGGAATAAAAAAAACACGCTGAAATCAGTTTCTGTCTTTACTTCTTCTAAAATACAAAATGCCAATCAGTTTTTCGCATAATATTATTTGTCAATCTAAAGATCAGGCTCATTGCGTTTAGGGGACATTGAATACTTCGAGTTTTGTGTGGGCACAGAACCATTACCGCAGGATGGCGTGCATTTTCATAACCCTGTGTGGGGTTGTCATTCGCTGGGTCAATTCAACCCTTTCAGATCGCAGACCAAGCAGCGCGACCAGTTAACGATCTTCCTGTAGAATGGTCTCTTAAATCTGCTGGAGGTTGGGACCCATTTGAAGCTATTGCTTGGCCCACGCCCGAGCCTGCAGACGCACGAAACAATAGTACACCATTTCATCCAAACATCAGCAGCCAGGGAAAGGATTTTATTAAAATTGACGCCTTTTCGTATGCATCAGTTTCATCGAAAAATGGAAGAATGCAATCAGCATTACACGCCACTGTAATTGAACAAGTTGTACCATATTATATGATGGAACATTTTACAACGAAGAATTGTAAGGCTTCTTTCCACATTCCCGGCAATATACGCCACAAAATTATTTAGAATGTCTGAAAGGAAATTTAAGAAAAAATTGTTTATTATACCCAGTGCAAACCTTCTTCGAAGGGACATATTAAGTCAACAATATAAGACGTGAAACTGAATCAATATTTAAAAAAAAAGAATGTAATTTTTCAAACGTAATATGTTGTTTTGGATAATGCGAACACTTGCTATGCGTCCAACTGAAATTATTAATAAACTCTGAATATAGAGGCCCCATTTTCATTTTATTTTCCTTGCAGTTCTAAAATTACTTTTAAGGTAGTTCTAGAAGCTCTTCTATATCTTTTTACTTCTCTATCATTTTGTATTTTGAAAGATCAAGAATTTGCAATTTTAGTGCATTGTTAAAACTATATAAATTTTTACCATGGTTTGGAGAGTTTTCAGCCCCACATTAGATGATCAAAAATGCAATAAAATGAGAACACACTCAAATCTGATTTCGGCTTGTCTTCTGAGAAAGACATCACATACTAATTAGTTTTTCGAAGAACAGTATCTGATAATCGAATGATCGAGTTCATGGAGTTTAGGAGTTATTTATTACCTCCAGTTTCCTGAGGGCCCGGAACAACTGCCGGAGAATAGTGGCGATTTCTGAAACTCGGGCCGGCTCAGGGGACAGCTGTACCATGAAGGCTTCGAGATCTAAATCTAAAGCCTCCATGGCCACGAACAGCCGGCCCTGTAGTTCGAAGGTCTCGAACATCCGCACGAGGTGATGCTCGCGTGGGTTGTTCTGAGCGATGCGCGACAACGCCCGAGCCTGCATATACACGAAACAATAAATAACTTCATCCAAACAAAAAGATATAGGGAAAGAAAGGACGGTTTTCATCTAGTGATATTTTAAATCAACGATAATAGAAAAGAACAAAAAAAATTGTAGCGGAAGGATGGTGATGATGATAATAATAATAATAATAATAATAATAATAATAATAATAATAATAATAATAAAGGTCACTTGCAATCTCACAAGAATCAAGCTTTGTGTTTTGGCAGAAACAAGCCATTTTAAATCATAGCAAGGGAATAAATGCTTAAATATTGTTATTGTAATGTCTCGATTAATTCATTAAATAATAGACATTTTCTCCTATCATTCACTGTTAATAAACTTCCTATTTAAAAAGGTACCAAATGAACAAAGTAATAAAAATGTTGTAATACCTTTGACAGTGCTATCTAATTTAAGAAATGTTAACAAAAATTTGCACGTGCAGTGGTGGCTGCTAGTACTGATTGGAGAGTTTCCATTTCATATTTAAACGTGCAGACACAAATTTTCAAATCCACGACAGAAAACGAGTGTACATTATTAGTCATGTTTCCAAAGTGGGGGAAAGATCATCTCAAAAATAAAATTTACCAACGAAGGTGGTTTATTCTTCTCAAGATTGAAAATGATATTTATCTTCTTTATGCTACCATTTTTTATATCGTTCTTTAGAATTATTGTTTTTTTAGAATTGCAGTAGAAGATAAGATAAATCCATATGAATCAATGGAAAAACTCTTATTCTGATCGTTAAATTTGGTGTTTCTTAGCGCGACACCATTGTCAACACCGTGGCTTACTGTAGTTATGCCTCTTATCTCTCATTGCCACCCCTCTCAATCTCCTCTTTCCACGCAACGGTCGTAACGCCGCAAAGGCCACTTTCCCCGAAGGAGAGAGTTAGAAGGGCTGGTAAATTAAATATGGTCCATTTAACATGTGATTTTGAATTAAAAAAATCTAATTTTATAATCAAATTACTATCAAAATACCAACATATGATACATCATTTTATTCCTCTTTTCATAATCTGCAGTGCTGGTGAAAAATATATAGTTCCATTTAAAAAACCAAAGATTTAATTTCCCGAAAACAAAAATATTGTATACAATTTCGCTCCTTTCCCTACGATTCCGCATTGTTCAGTGAAAACCGCATTTCGACATCCTGAACCGTCCAGAAGTTATGGGGGTGGTCCATAGTTGGGACAGTGTCTACTGCAGTGTCCTTGTGAAGACATAGGCTAACAAGGTCTGATATTACTCGCGCACCATTTCTTGAACGATGGATTTAAGAAATTCGAATAGAGTGGATGAATTAGTTACGTAATCAGCCACAAGATTTTATGAAGGAATGCCAATCTCTGAAGTGCAGTCATACTTTCGCAACTTCCTCAAGAACGTGTATTCTAACTTTTTCAGGAGTTTGAAGTATTCTCCTGTGATGAATCTTCACCTGCTTTGGTAATTTATTAACATTTTTTGGAGAAAATCACATACTCGTCTTCAACAGAAAATAGTTTCTATTTCGCGCTAGTGAAGATGTGTTTGTAATGGTGCCATCAGTACACGCTGCGAACTTGTCAACTGAATATTTTGTCAGAGGGGGAAGAAAGGTCATCGTTCAAGAAAAGTAGTTGCACGAGTAATACTTTATTTAACAGCATTCTCGTTTACGGCCGGCAGTGTTAATTCCGAGTGAGGAGTTGTTCCGAGTGGGTGCGTCCTCAATCACTAATCGAAAATGTATATGAATACACTTTTTTCAAATTGCAATTTTTATCATTAAATTTCCATCAAATCGTTAACACCATTACTCTATGTAACTTCAGCAGAGCTCCTTTGAGAAATTCAAACCCAGCGCTGCTCTTTGCATTATTAATAGAGACAAGGTTAATTTTTGGAAATCGTTTTGTCAGTCATGTTGCTATATACATGTAAAATCGCAATACTGTTGAGCCGATCTTGCAACATCGTTGATCGCGTATACGTTTCGAGTCGACCCAATACCGAGAAACCTAAGCTCACTTATGGAATTTGACATTTGTGGAACATTTCTCACGCCCCATATCCCGAGTGCGTATATTACCCAAACTACGTTATTCGTGTAGGTATTGCTACCCACCATACCCACATTATCGCCATGCCATTTATAGCCCGCCCCCCTTTCACTGTCCGGAAATGATTTTGAGAAGAAATTGTAGTTGATAAAAGCACGAAAACTTATTACGAATATCCGATTATTAAGATGTAATAATTATAATTGCAATGATAATTATGAACTGCGACTTCGATAAATTCTGTACTACAAATAGATTTGCGGGTTGATTCTTAGACATAGTACTACACGTCTACGCATTTACTAAGCTGTGAATGGACGGGTAATCCTTTCTGCCATATTTGCGCTTCACTTTGCGCGTGTAACACAGCGCAGTCTTAAAACGCGAAGTTTTGAATTAGTTCGCCTTTGACACTAATATATTACAATTTTTGGTGTAAAAGATAGTAATGAAGGGAATACCAGATATCATTGGAACACTAACTGTACATTTAGTCTTCTACAAGAATTCCGTAGAACTTAAAATTGTTTGTTTTATTGAGATATCAGTACTTGCCGTTAAAAGATATTTCGAAATTAGGTGTGCATATTCTCGATCAGATAATAAATATTTTCATGTACCAACGATATCATTCCATTAGTCATTTTTACAAGCAAGCTATTATTCGAAAGAAAAAGCAAATTCAAAACATTGCGATTTATGACAGGTCACTCTCAAAGTTGTGCTACATGATGCTCGAAAATGGGGGATAAATATACTCATCTTGAATATTAGTGCAACCTAGTACATTACGTAAGTTAAATTACCTCAATTAAACTTCCAAGCTGCACCATGGTGAAGCATGTGCGAAACGGTGACGTCTCCCCTTCAGGACAGGAACAGAAAAACGAAGGCCGGGCGCACACGGGAGACTTTTTGTCGCGCAACTATTTCGTCTTTTCCACAAAGTCTGTACAATCATATATACGTGCGCACACGGAGCCGCGTAACAGCGACGCAACTTTTCAGTTGCTCTGGCCGCCGACAGGAGGGTGACGAAACTGTCTGCGTACTGTCTCCCCTCCCATAGTTTATTAGTACATGCGCACACGGACGACATTTTAGTTGCCGTCTCAGGCATTTGTGCAAATATCTCCCTTGTTTTCTGCAGTTCGAAACTTTGAAGTTTACAAAATGGCTCTTGTGAGGGATGAAGACATCGATAGTGAATTGGTCATAAATGAAGTAGAAAAGAGGCCAGCATTGTTTAATAAAACTTTGAAGGATTATTCCGACGCTAATTTGAAAAGCAAGCTATGGGAAGAAGTGTGTTTAAATGTGTTGTCTACGATCTGGGGACAACTCTCTACCGAGAAAAAAAAACAAGCAGGTAGGTTTTTATTTTACAAAGTTGTTTTTTATTTTACAAAGCTCATGACATATTTTTAACATTAATATTTTATCACACATCTTAATAATGTTGTGTGGATAGAATAAGTAAGTTTCATTGTTCTTGAGTCAGTGAAATTAAAGTCCATCGTACTGCCACGGAACAGATCCTGCAGGGGACGTGAAATAGGCTGCAAAATAGTTACGTATATTGACAGCAGAGATAGTTCTAGCCTGCGGTTCAATGTTTATACTCTGCAGTGGGCATTCATAAGCTGTATCTGTAAAGTTGATTCCATCCCTTCTGCGGACGTAATTGTGGAGCACACAACATGTTTTGATTATCGTATCACAAAAATCGATGCTAACATCAAGAGGTCTATGGAAAATACGCCATTTATTAGCCAATATGCCAAATGTACATTCAACCATACGACGAGCTGTTGTTTGCCTGCGGTTGTAAATTTTCTTTAATGGGGTAAGCGTTTTTTTAGCAAATGGGCGTAAAATGTGTCTAGATAAACCAAAAGCTTCATCAGCAACCAAACAAAAAGGCATTGGTTTACCTTCTGGATCGTTAGGCAATGTTCGGTCATTGGGTATGTTCAGAAGGTTACGTTGTAGCCTTCTGCCCATATTCGAGTTATTGAAGACAGAGGAATCACCTGCTGCTCCATTCGCGCCAACATCTATGAAGACAAATTGATATTCGGCATCGACCCATGCCATCAGCACCACAGAAAAGAATTTTTTATAATTAAAAAATTCTGAGCCAGTACCTTGAGGTTGGGTTATTCGAATATGTTTTCCGTCTATAGCACCAATGATGTTAGGAAAATTGGTGTTCTTATAGAATTGTTCAGCAATATGCAACCACTCTTCTTCATCTTTCTCTGGCATAACTATAGGCTGTAAGATATTCCATATTTCAGTGCATGTTGCTTTCACTATTTTGCGGATTGTGCTAGCACCAATCAAGTAGTTGTATGAAAGATCGTTGAAACTTGATCCGGTTGCTAGATACCTGAAAAAAGAGTTACAAATTTATGAATTTACATAAATGATTTAAAGTAACAAAATTTTAGATAGTTTTCATCTTTATTCCTTCCAAATAAATTAAGACAAAAATGTCAAGTGTTTCAATGTATTATTTTTTTTTCTAGGAACGCTGGTACAACGAAGATGGAAAAATCTAAGGACATGCTTTGCAAGAGAATTGCGTGAACAAAAATCGGTCAAGTCAGGACAACCAGCCGGAAAGCGTCGAAAGTATAAATTTTACGATCAACTGTTATTTCTTCTACCAACCGTAGAAGTACGTGAAACAAGTGGAAATGCTGAACCAGTCTTAAGCGATGAGGAACATGAGGAAACAGAGAGTGCTCAAAGACCACCTCTTGTTCGTTCTCCAAATACCTCCTCCAATCTAAATAAGAAGAAGAAGAGAAGTTATGAAGAAAGTTTACTCGATATACTTCGAGAGAAAAAAGAAACTGCTTCACACATGGATGACTCTGAAACACATTTTGCGTTGTCTCTTGTACCTATGCTGAAAGCACTACCCACACATCGTAAGATTGATGCACAAATTGAAATTCTTCAGGTACTAAGAAATTTCCAGGACCGCTGTCCACCAAGAGACACACTTAACAGTTTCAGTGATGACGTTCGGTATTCAAGCTTCTCTACCCCTGTGCGTTTATTTACTGGTACATTTACGTCTGCGAATCAACCTACTACTGGGAACAGCTCATACACCGCCCTTACTTCTCCTCAAGATTGCGACAGTGTACAGTCATACCTGTCAAATTTTTCTGTGGATTCAGATGGATCACAAACCATGTACGATGTCACCGTACACAACAATGTCTAAACTTTATATCAGTTGCTTTGAACATATTTTATACTTTTTTTATGTAACGATTAGTTTTATTAACTGGTGTTGTTGAATAACAAATAATAATAAACTAAATAAAAAATCGAATAATTTTATGCAACCTACCTTAATGTAACACCGAGCCTCTCTTCTGGTGGAATCGCCAGTCGCATGTTTGTATTTTGGTAGGTGATGGTATGTCCTAGAATTGCGACCAGCTCGTCAAATGATGTTTTACTCATGCGAAAATAACCGAAGAATTTCTCTGGGTAACATCTCAACTCTTCAAATATTAAAGTAAATTTCCCTTTATTTAGTCTTTCAGACATGAGAGGGTGTATCCAATACTTCCTTTTCCGTTGATTTTTCCTGCGTCGAATGATGAGAGCACAAACCACTGCAGTCTCAAAAAAATCCATCTTTAAAAAAATTGCACTTGTCGATTCCACTACAAGAACCCGTGAAAATGGGTCTGCTGTCAGAAAACAGTTGCTCATCGTGTGCGAGCTCTCAAAAACCGAAGCAACTCGAAAGCAACAAAGACGAAATAGTTGCGCGACAAAAAGTCTCCCGTGTGCGCCCGGCCGAACAGACGCCAACAGCAATTACCTGGCTCCTCGCTCATGGGCCGTCATTGGTCAGCGATAACACGCCTCAGGGGCGGTTCTTCCCTCCCTCTTTCTTTAGTACAGTAGAACCCCGGTCTTCCGAACTAATTGGTGTTGTGGCGTGTTCGGATTATCCAAAAAATGTACCGTACATATGAAAATACATCTATAGATATTCTTGCCAACAATGTTCATGTATACTTCGGCTTTTATTTCTTGGCGCATGAGGGCCTGTCTTTACGATGGAATATCTCACGGCATTTCGCGTCTTTCTTGGTCGTGCCGCAAGATGTCGCCAGCACTGCTCGATATAGTGGCGATGTGTCAGGTTTCAGAAAAAGGATGTTCATGTTTTCTACTCTAAATTAAACAATAAATGATATAACGTAACAGATGTTATTCACGACATTTAAAATACAAAGAAAGACGACAGGACAATTGACGTCAATGTAGGACTGTCCTCCCAAATGGAGGACGGTTGGCAACCCTATCTATAGGATTACCAGGCACAATGAAATGTAGCATGCGATATGGAAAATGGCAATCTGGCATCATCACATCTGGCACAATCAAATTATATCATCACGCAGATTCATTTCCTTACGACAGAAGAAGATAATAAATAATAAATAATAAAATCCTTTCTTTACACTACAAATATGCATTTTATTTATTTTGTTTATTTCTTCCTCCATCCCGAATTTTGTTCGGATTATCCGAAATTTCGGATTTGTGGGATTCCACTGTATGTCGCGAAATAGTGGCGTCGTTTCCATCTCAAGCATTCATCACTAGAGAGCACCAGTGATTTCCCTTGAACCCAAAGACGGAAATACGCGTTTAGGATCCCCTGATACCTAAAGAGTGTTGTTTTTTCAAAACGACCGTCCGTCCGTCCGTCCGTTCGTCCGTCCGTTCGTCCGTCCGTTCGTCCGTCCGTTCGTCCGTCCGTCCGTCCGTCCGTCCGTCCGTCCGTCCGTCTGTCTGGTGTATGTGAACAACACTAGCGTCTAAACCATGCGAAGGATTTCTTCCAAATTGAAGAAACTCCTGTCCATTTGGCCTGAGTCGAAACTCGTCGATTTTGAAAATCATTCATTAGTTTTGGGGGTACTTTACATGAAGCCCCTGAGACATTTTCAAAATTTTCCCCAAAACGGCTCCAATATTTTTCATTAAATTTTTTGTAAAAATAGAGTAAAATATATTTATAAAGGTGGCAAAGGTCCAATTTTCACGGTTAAAGGCGAATTTTCGAAAATTCAAATGTTTGAATTTTTCCGGGTCTTCCTACAACTATAAAATTTAAGAGAGAGATTTTTCCTAAATTGTTATTTCATGAAGGTGGTGTACATTTTTGAAAATTTTAGTAGTATTCGTGTGCAATGTGTGCGTGTGCAATGTGTGAATGCGTGCAATGTGTAATTTTAAAAAATTACAAAATTTAGATTTTCTCAAAAACGGCTCCAATTTTTTTTCTTTAAACTTTTGTTAAGGATTGTGCTAAATGTGTTCTATAAAGTGACATAAACGCCATATTGCTCTATTCTTTTGTTTTTTCAAAAATGACAAAAACCTAATTTTTTTACTTGTCTCTCACGTCGTCATTATTTTCATTAGTGGCAAATAGTTTACATTGTATTACTGAGTATATGTGCTTTAAATAATGACACAGAGTTTCTCGAAAACAACCACTTTGAAAACTTCTGCATTTTCAGAAACGCTTAAACGTCATTTTCCCCAAAACAGGTCCAAATTTTTTCTTGAAACATTTCGAAGGAATAGTGCTAATTGCACTCTTTAATACGTATTACGTAAAGTTCATTTTAGGGTATTTTTTGTTTTTTCAAAAATTACACTAATATAATTTTTTTAAAAGATCTCTCATGGCTTTAGTATGCAATTTTCCAACAATTTGTAAGCATTATTGCATTTGAAATTACTTCATATGAACTTTTTCGGAAACTCAATACACAAATGTATTTTTTTAAAGATCTCTCATGCCTTTAATATAACGCACATTTCCTGTAATTTGTCAACACTATTGCATTTGTGACTGGAAGTGCTCGAAATGACGATATGTGAAGTTTTTTGAAAATTTAATTGTTTTCCGTGAAAAGAGGTTCAAATTTCGCATTTACAGGAGCGCTTAAAATCGATTTACTTAAAAACGGCTCCAAATTTTTCAAAGAAAATTGCCATGTAGGTGAGATTATACTGTTCTTTAAAAATTTTAAAATAATATTTCCATTCAACTATTAGGAAACGGAAAAATTAAGAAGATTAAAAAAAAGCGGCGGTGGATGGCACTTGGCAAGAGTATGTGGCAAGTTCGTGTAGAGACCAAAGGAAATAGATAACTAATACGAGAATGTCTGTGCCATTTAGTAGCACCACTAGTTATAACTTACCTATGTTTCACACAAAAATTACTCGTATTTTGGAGAAATTGATCATGCCCTTAATTGAAATCTGAGTTTGGAGAACAGTTTTTTTTAAGAACAAAATTTCTAACTTCATAATTGTAGTTGGAGGAAGACGCGGAAACAAATTTTGAACTTTTACAATTTGCATATATTAACTATTTAAACGACCACTTTTTCGGTATCAGAGGACCCCAAAACGTGTAATACTGATGAAATATCGAAATCGATTTTCCGCAGCACCTTTCCCTATACTACGTATGTTTCTCCGTATATACGTACGTATATGGGAAAGTAATTAACACAAATTTTAATGAGTGGAACAATTAATGATGTTACGAGCATATATTCCAAGTTTTTGCATAGAAGTGGGCTGAAGTCAGACATTTTCTTCGCTTAATAACAATATTGTTTATAATAATGTTTGAAAATATATTTCTGTTATACGCGTTTTGTACTACAGTGCAAAACAATATAAACATATGTTTAATCTGCTTCTCACTATACTTTTGTTTAACGCATATTCTGAGTTTAAAGCGCGTGTATTGTGTGCTTTAAGTGCATGATTGCTTGCATAATTTTTACTTTTTTAGTGCATGATGTTCGGGGGTCTACTCTTGACAAATGGTAGAGCATCTAAGAGGGAAAACTAAATATTTTCAAGCAAATATCTACACAAACTTGACAATTATAACTTCTTTTCATATAGATAAATCATGTCACAACAATGAGGCGTAAATCCAAGGAATTAGTGAGCACGACCCGGAATTCCATTGTTGCATTCCCTGCATTGTTGATATTCCCCGAAAGCAATTTTTATTTCATATATTTAAAACAGGTTTTGAATAATTTTAAAAGATTAATGTGTAAATGTATAAGAAAATATCGAATGTAAGAAACGAATAAAGCAGTATTAAATAATATACCAAGTCTGACTTACGAAGCATTCAACTGTGTGGAATCGTTCACGGAGCGTAGTCAAATCGCAAATGGGCATTGTGTCGCCAATTTACTTAAAAATACTCATATTTTCAATAAATTGAACATGACTTAATTTAAAGATCCATTTTTGATAAAATTATTTCATTAAGAATAAAATTGTATTGAACACACAATTGTACGTATAAGAAGACGTCGAAAACGAAGCGCAGTTAATTCGTGCGGGCGATGTATGAAATTACACAAAAATACTAATATTTTCAAATAATTTAACATGACCTTTAAAGATCTGCTTTTCGAGAACACAGAAAAAAATTGTATCTTCACGATTGCAGTTGTAGGAAAACGAAACTTTTTTAATCCGTTTTAAATGTTCGCGAAATCAGGTATTTTAATGAACATGAGACCTACACTATTCTCTTAAGCATATTTTATGTTATCTAAGTTCCCAATTTAATAAAAAAACGTACGGTTTTATGAAAAAACGTTTAAAGAAAATAAAAATTGCATATGTTTGACACAAAATTTCGCAAAAAATACTCATTGTTTTGAAAAATTGAACCTGTCCTTATTTAAAGATCTGTTATTGAAGAACACATTTCATTAAGAAAACATGGTATCTTCATAACTGTAGTTGTAGGAAGATATCGAAAAAATCTTGATTTTTTTCAATTTTCAAAAAAACGGAGCTTTTAATCAACATGAGACCTACATCATTCTCTCAAAAGTCCTTCAGACTACCCACCAACGAAATTTCATCAAAAACGATGGAGCGTTTACAACAACAACAACAAAATTTAAAATGGTCTATATTTCATGCAAAATAATGCAAAAAATACTCAATTTTTTGAAAAATTGTACGTGACTTTATTTCAAAATCAATCTATAAGAAATAGATTTTATTAAGGAAAAAAACTCTATCTTTAATATGTTAGTTGTAGGAAGACTCCGAAAAGCATTTAATTTTTTCAATTTTCGAAAAATTAGTTTTCAAATAATGTGAGACCAGTGCCATTCTCTTAAACGTCCTTCAGACTATCCACAAACAAAAATTAATCAAAATCGATTGCGCCATATTAAAAAAAAATTGAAAATGTCCCAGGGGGTTTACTTCAAGGACCGCCTTAAATTAAAATATCGATTGCCATCAGTCAGATCGTTCGGGGAATATCAATTTTGGAGTAAATCGGCTGAACGGTTTAGCCGCTAGCACTGTTCACAGTCGGACAGACACACAGACGGACGGAAGGGCCGACAGACGGATGGAAGAACCGATAGACGTTTTGCCGTCAATCGACTTTTCGGGGTCAAAACAAGACGGACCCACAAAACAGTGACGTAACGTTCGGTCTCGTAAGCCCGGAACGCGTGCGGGCCCGGGTAAACGAGGTCCCGTTTTTAGGAGATATTTTTATTTAAGATACAAACACTACTTGTGTTTGCTGGTCACTTTTATAAACGGGGCCCGGCTAAATGTTTTGCGAGCGGGCCCGCACTCATTTCGTTACGTTACTGTTACAAAACATGGATTCTGGCTACACCACGTGTCAGAGGATTTTTTTTCTAAATTTAGCAAATGGATTTATCCACTTTTTCGTTACCATGGTCCTCTTATAAGAGTTTTTCTGCGGAAAATTCGCCGTTTTTTGCGCATCATTCGATAACTTTCTCTTCTTAAGCACCAGAAATTAAAAAATAAAAATAATGAAACTTCGATGAACAGTGACATTTGTCCCATTTTGTACAATGGCCAGTTGATGTGAGTCTCCAGGACAGATGCAGAGGACATTCCGACGGCCCCGCCGTGAGAAGACGTCTAGTCGCTGCATTCTTCCGGGATTCAGCGGTGGGATACTGATACTGGAGACCACGAACTTGCGGTATGATATCCTGCATCATATCTTGAGGGTGTTCTTTCTCTTTCTTGGAAAACATTATACCTTAAAACTGTCGAAGTGACGATCAAGGTGGAGAACGAAAGCGAGGGAATCCCCTCGGCCTTGACCTTGCAGTTTCGGGGTTCCGGTTTCGCAGCGGCTGAGTGGACGGGTTTTCCCAGTACGTCTTACGGGGCCTTCGTCTTGCGCGTCTGCCAATGCTTCACATGAGCTCGTGGTAACGATAGTAAGGCAGATGCTGTGATATAAAGCATTTGCATTGTTTCTCGCATTATAATGCGCCTTGAAGCTCCATTGAAATATTTGGTAGCTATTGTATTTGTGGGTGAGTGGTCACATGGCAGTTGTACTCGGTTGTACTACTCGTCAGATATACTGTTGCAAAATTAATGTATTATTATAAATTCATGTATTATTATAAATTCATGTATTATTATAAATTCATGTATTATTATAAATTCATGTATTATTATAAATTAATACCTTTTAGTGGTTTTTTGCATGCCCGTGCTTGCTAAGGAAGTAAGAAAAAAACTATTCAATAATAAATTTCTACAAGATATTTAAATGTGATAATGAAATGTTATTTTTATTTACCTTAAATAAGCTATTTTTATTTCCCTTCATTTCTTTAGCCTACTGACAGCTAAAACACAAGTTCAATTTTTTTTTTTGCACTACATTATTTCAGTAAATTTACGTCTTTTATTTCAGGATGGAATACTTCACTATGTTATTCTTTGCCAAATTCCACTTCTGTAGAGCGATGGAAAAGGGAATCTTGTGGGTAAGCCCCCAAATTTTCAATAGTACCTTTTTGTGAAAACTACGATAAATGTGTGTGGCTCTTTCTTAGAATTTTATTTAAAAAATGTTTACTCTTTAATCTCATGCCTATATTTCAGTGAAAACATGTTCAAATGTAAAAGTGGAGAATGTGTATCTGCAGCTTTAGTTTGTAATGGAGAAAGAAATTGTGAAGATCGGTCAGATAAAACATCTGAAACTTGTATCAATAATGTAATGTATGTATAATGCTTGCTGTTTGATTGTGATCATGAAGCATGCCTATAACATGCTAATTTCATTTTTTTATAGACCAATTCTAGCTTCATATTTAAACCCTCCGCTTACATCATATATTGATCAATGTCCACCACAACTCTTCCGATGTGATAATGGTAACTGCATTCCTCACGATAAGAAATGCAACAGTTTCAGGGATTGTAGTGATGGTTCTGATGAAAAAGATTGTAAAATTGAACTATGTAGGTAAGTAATACTTATATACTTCTGACTGTTAAGAAGAAAATATGGTTTAAAGACCATTCCATTACCTTCCAAGTTGGTATTTACAATCTCTGGGACATTTGTTCATCACCTCTGTACAGGACATTCTTAAACTGCTATAAATAATATGATTTCTGTATATTAATATTATGCTTTGCAAACAATACATAAGTGTATTGAATAAACAATATTTAATATATTAGGGGCTGAGTTTATGCCTTTGCAACCTTTTATTTATAAAATTTTAGATTATTTTCTCTATGCCTCTTGGCAATAGAATATAATTAATTCATTTTCTGACAGTGGCTTTTTTAAGGAGATCCTGGGGAATAATATGCTCTGGATCGTACCATTTTAGAGATAACACCCAATGAACATTTTAATTTTAAATCTTGTAATTCCAATGTTATATTTAAAAATTTTGTATCTAAATTTTAATGACAATTCTACAAATTTATTTAATATTTTTCTTCAAGCATTTGAAATTATGATATATGGTTTAACATGGCATAAAATTTGTTCATAAATGTTATAACTGAACAATAAAATGTGGTAATATAAATGTAGGCTATGTTGTAATGTATTTGTTATTCAATACAAAGAATTTGTTATCTTTTAAATAGAAGTATTGTATAATAATGTAATGGAATGATTTTATTATTTACTTATTGTTAATTGAATAGTTCCAGGTTATAAAGACAATCAATTTTTTCTTTGTGATGTGTTTTATTATTTACAGATTACTAATAAGCAACATTTTGAGACCCGTTATTTTGCTTTACCAACAGGTATTCAAATATCATTAACCATATCTTGCATTCACAAAAGACACAACCAGAAAAAATGTATCTTAATATTCTAATTCTCAAGATCGTAAAATTTGGAAATCATTGGAAAATCAAAAATATTAAGCACATAAGAGCAATTAAGTTACATTAAATTAAGGAATATAAAAAATAATAATAAAAAAAAGTAAAATACAATACCTTGAGATATCATGAAATACAATTCAATAAAGTGAAATAAAATAAAATACAAAGAATTGAAGGCTCGCCATAGTTTAGTTCTTGCTTACACAAATGAATTGATACACAAATTAGTCAGGAAAATCTCCTTTCTGTAAACATGAACATTATCTTTGAGAACAGATCATTCAAAGATCCAGGCACGACAGTGCGTCATCAAATGGTCTATGGATATGAAGCCATTGGAGGTTAAGATAACAGTTGAAAGGAATGAAGGAAGGGAAGGTGGGGGAGGAGGGAAATTTGGATGGGAAGTAGGGAACATGAAGATCTGCATTATGTTGTTAATTTATTTAATTTTGATCAAAATATTCATAAGTACTTGTTAAGTTATTTGTCTTTACCATGCTGTACATAGTTTAATTTAATTTTAATGATTCTGAAATCATCAGGAAATATTATCCAGGTTAAAGTTTCAAAATTTCATATTTTTCAAGACCTATGTATTGTTGAAAAACCATTCTGAAATGAGGTACAGAATTAGGAGCACAAGTCTTTCTTAACAGGAAATTTTTTAGTTGGCAGTCTAAATTTTTGATTCCTTTTAAGAACAAATTGTTGCACAGTAATAGGATCACACTAGGGCAGATTGACCTGCTGAGCAGAACATATTTTCAGTTTACATGGTAGTTTTGGAGTACTAAATACATATGTACTATTGGAGAAAATTAATTACAACTGTGAACAAATTTATGTAATAATTGTACTGCAATCTTCTTAGTTTTTCATCATCATGTAGAGAAAACAAATAAAAGTAGTGGAGTATTAGTGTATTTTGCTAATAGATGACATGTGGTTTGTTCACTGATCCTAGATGAGGGGTAGAGCAACCAAAAACAAAGAAAGTAGCATTATCTCCAAGAGTTGAAGTGTGGTGAAAATGGGAAACTCTATAGAATGAATGATTTCTAGCATTAATATGTTTTGCTAGAGAGGCTAGAGAAAATGCTATCCTGTGTTGTCATTTTAAGAAATACTATGAAAAATTTTTTAGAAAATGAGTCAAAGAAGCTTCTTTTGTTTTAGATCTGAAGAATTTAAATGTAAAGATGGGCTTTGCATTTCATCTAAAAATGTGTGTAATGGTATTAAGGAGTGTACTGATGGCTCTGATGAAACTGTTAAACAATGTCAGTCTCAAAGGTAATTTTGTTGAATGAGGTTTCTTAATGATTACTTTAGTTTAATGCCATTTTATTAAACCACAATTTATTATACACATACACCAACATGAACCCACCAACATGAACACCGATATATACACACACATGAACACCCATTACAAAAATGTATTTTATAATTCATTTAGCAAGTCAACATTTATTTATGGATAATTGGAAGTTCCTTGGGTGAAAAGTGACTGTAAAGTGAAACCAGGATTGATGTTATTTTTGATTTTAACATTTCTTGTAACTACTGACCAAACTTACTGTTTCACAAAACTTACTGTTTTGCCTCTTCAGGTTCAGTACAAAATGATTGTAAGAAAAAGTACTAAATTATATTTTTCTTTATTTCTTTGCTTGAGTAGAGGAAAGTTAGTTTATGAATATGGTTTAGATCTCATGTTTATTAAAACCTTCAAAATTTTGAAAATTGTAAAAGTTCAAATATTTTCGAACTTGTCCCTTACTTCCAGTATTGAAGTCAGATATTTCTTTCTCAATGTAATTAATCTCCCAATTTTTTATCTTTAAATGTTGTTAGTACAATTAAAAAACATGAGTAGTGGCTGGGTAATTTTAACATAAACTGTAACATTTTCCCAAAATTAATTTAAATAACTAATAAGACACACTGAGGTAAGTGGAACAAGATCTTTGGAAAGAGATATATTCTTATCCTTCACAATCATGACTCCCATTTCATGTGTTACATGACGACAAGTCATAATGCATTTTAATAAGTTTTTCACAAGTTTTTGTATAAAGGATAGTTATTTAGTATACAGGTCCTACTGGACATCGAAACGGTAGGAAAGGTAGATATCTGTACATTTTGTTGGTAGATATCTATTCGTTTGTACAATAAAGAAAATTTTGCATCTATTCAAAGTGATTGTACTGTTGTAATTATTGTACTTCTCATAAAACCGATGATATTGTAGGTATTTTGACGTTAGGTACGAAAATATAAAAATTACACATGATATAAGGTTTTGTAAACAATTACTCAAATAATTATTATTTCAAAGTCATAAACTATAGTTTAGTTTTGGACAGAGTTTAATTACTTACAGATGCCATTTTTGCTCATTCTGTCACAGTTCCAACTGCATTTATTTTTCAAATGAAGTGTGAATTCATTTAGCCAACATAAGAGAACTAGTGTACTTTTGTAAGCATGGGTTGCAAGCAGAAAGTACATTTACAATTCATACTTTACTTATGTAAATTATTTGTTAGGCACAGTTGCACTACTTGACAATGAGGCTCCTGCCTCCAGCGTACGCTAGTAACATTAAACATCCTTGGGTCTGTCCAGCGCATTTCCAAAGTAACTTGGAGACTGGCCTTTGGAACATAAAACATTGGGTTCATACAAAATATATTTAATGAAACTAAATAATTATAAATATTTAGTACTACAATTCTGGCATTCTCAAAGTGCATCAGGAAATTTGAAGCAGGCAACTATGTTTGGCGCCAAAGTACACCAAAAATACTCATATTTTTGGAAAATTGAATTGGAATATCAATTTTGGAGAAATTTGGCTGCTAGCATTGTTCACAGATCTTTTTCATTGTCTTATATCTCTATCTTCATAATTGTAGTTGTAGAAAGATGCCGAACAAATTTAAAATTTTAGCAATTTTTGAAAAATCAGTTTTCAACTAAAATGAGACCCACACCATTCTCTTAAACATCATCACACTGTCAAACAACAAAATTAAATCAAAAACGAAGGAGCCATTTTTTTTAAATTTGGAAAATGTCCCTGGTGCTTCATGTAAAGTATCCCCCCAAGTTAAGATATGGGTTTCAAATTCAAAGGGCCATGACATCAGCCAGAATGTTCGGGGAATATCATTTTCGGAGAAAATTGGCTTAAGTCGGTTTAGTCAGAAGTGTTCGCAGACAGACGGACAGACACGTTTTGACGTATTCAATTTTTTGGTATCAAACGTCGACAATCCATGGATTCAGGCTACATCACGCATTAGAGTATTTTTTTCTTTAAATTTATTAACTGGATTTTTCCACTTTTTTGTTACTAGTTGTAATAAGAGTTTTTCTATTGAAAATTCTCCGTTTTTTTGGTAGAAAAAAAGAGGAAAAATATGGATATGCTGCGCATTCCGACAAATTTATTTAAAAATTATTTTGACTTGATGAATCGATAATAAAAACAACTTTTTATTGTACAATAAGGCACAAAGGTCACTACAAA
Source organism: Gryllus longicercus (assembly GCA_038098605.1). Taxonomy (NCBI): domain Eukaryota; kingdom Metazoa; phylum Arthropoda; class Insecta; order Orthoptera; family Gryllidae; genus Gryllus; species Gryllus longicercus. Next base: position 546,581 of record JAZDUA010000283.1, read on the forward strand.
TCAAAAATTGAAATTCAGTATTGCCTCCATTATCCAGGGTTCTATTAGGAAATCCAATTTATCCTGTGTGTTATAAAGTGTTTAGTATAATTGAATCAATCTTGGATGCAAATTACTAAAACAGGCAAAAATTTAGTTAACAAATTTTGGAATTTTGAAAACCTTCTACAATTTTAATGCATTATTCCAGTTTTGAAGAAAATCTTTCTCTCTTTTTAAGTTCACTAACAGATTTAACAAAGTAAAAAATCTTTTGCAAGCTCCAAAATTAACAATTTTAAATATTTTGTTCTTGGATATTTCTGGAATGAGGACTTCAAAAGGGAATACATTGTTTTCAACTCTACTATAAATATGGTATAAAGAAATCTGTCAGTGAAAAATTTCACCATTCATGAATGAAAATTGTGTATTCTGCGATAATTTGAAATTGGCGCCTTTCTTTTTTAAATTTTTAGGGTGCAAGTATAATTTTTCTCTGAATCTGAAGGGTAATTTTTTAATATTAGGGAATTAAATGGTTCCCTTCAATGTTAACTAATTTTGTATTTTCTTTTCTTTTAATGTTTTTTGTTTAAAAATGAACATCTCATAAGGTTTCTATTTATTTTCCATCAATAAAAAAATTAAGTTAAAAGGTCTATTCTTATCTTGTTTTAATTTAGTTTATCCCATCGAGGAGCAGAAAAAGTGCTAGTAAAGACAACCTGTGCTGGTCTTGGGGGTGTTAATATTGCACAAAGTAGTAAATGCAAATGCAGTCATTAAATAGATAGATATTGTATTCAGCAACATATTTGCTTCCTAAAATGGAAGACTATTTTCTCAAGTATTCAATCACTACTGTATGGCTTAGATTTGTTACTATTTTGGTTTTGAAAAAGCGTAAGTATTGTGTTTTATCTGCAAATATTACAGTACTTATTCTGAGGTCCTTATATCAAGCAAAGTAATATACATGCGTTTTATGTCAAAGTGTGATATGTTTGTGTCATCAGTGTTCTGTGGAAACAACAAACCCCATTTTCAGCAAATGAATTCCCCCTTTTTACAAACATGTATTCACTGTAACTGTTAACAATGGGATTATTAACATGTATCATATATTCATATTTTTTACTTTAAATCATTTGAAGGCTGTAATTAATTACACTACACTTCTCACTAAGTGTGAATCTAATCATTTCAAATGTGAATATGGAGCATGCATTCCAAAAGCTAGTGCATGTGATGGCACAGTGCATTGTGTTGATGGCTCTGATGAAAATCCTGCAATGTGCCACAAACCTACATCACCACCAACTCCACCTCATGTGACAACTGGTTGTGTACTTCCATCTCAACCAGTGAATGGAATATACCTTGTTGGGGGTTGTGAACCACAATCATGCAATGTTTCTCCGGGATCCACAATTTCAAATTTTGCTATATTAAATTTTACTTGTAACCCAGGCTTTCATTTATCAGGTCTCAATATAATTTGGTGTAGTAATGAAATGTGGTCATCACCCTTTCCAACTTGTAGTAGAGGTATGTATTGTTAAAGATATAAAATTATATTTGTTAAAATAACATTACATTTGTTTAAGATATAAAATGTGAAAAATTTGAAAAAATGTTTTTTTATTACATTACAGTAATTTATGGTATAAAAGTACAAAATACGATTATATTCATGAGTGAGAAAATTGACTGTTATTGCGGGAATAATTTTCATGAGTAAATAGATTATATTTTTACTCTTGATTTCTGTACGTTATTTTATAATTGACCAATTAGTAAATAAATGTAAGAATATTTCAATGAAATATCCAAATATTGCAAGATCTATAATTACATAGTGAAACCATTTACTTTCTCATCTGATGAAAAAGTATTGGTGTAACGTTTTTTTATCTCCCTGTCGGTCTGTCCTCCAAGAGTTTACTCTGTATTTCAATTTTTGAGTTAAGCTATTAATAGAGTAAATGTTATGAATGTCAGAATTCTCATTGGTGTGAAAGGAACTAAAATATTTATTTAAAATTCAAATGTTAGTTAATGAAGTGTACTTTATTGATTGTGATATTTTTTTAAATGATTCAGCAATTTCATATTTCTAGAGTTTTATCATTTGATTGTTTTCTTTATGTTTGATGTTGACTTGAATATTTGCGTTATTACATGATAAATTGGAGGCAGAGAGAACTATTGGATCATTCTTATTCTGTACTTCACAGCTTTGTGTCCACCATTAAAAAACTTATCAAGGTACTTTGAATGTACAGAATCTGGCACCATTGTCAATTGCAGTGAACCAATGGTTCCTGGAACCAAGGCAACAGTTCGTTGTGAAAGCTTTCATACTGCTGGTCCTGAACTGTCAAGTTATGACATCATATGTAAGGAGACTGGACAATGGAGTAACGTTGTGTATTCATGCACTCCAGGTAAATGTCATCCTGAAGGGAAGTAGGTGCAATATTTAAACTAATGATGATTTTAAAGTTTGCAGGGGATGAATAAATTGAGTTTGGGTGGAATTAATTTGTTTGTCATGTTTTTCGTATTATGAGACTATGGCAAATGTATTTTCCATGTTCTAAAAATTCTGTGAATTATACTAATGTGCATTGGAGCAATATTTAAGAACAAAGGAATGTTTTCAATGGACTTATAATGGAAATTCACCAGTAACATTAATGTACGAAATTTTATCACATGTGTCGATTCGCAGAATGTGGTCTTCCAAATCCAGGTGGCCTTCCATTTATTGCTAATGGAAGAGTGGCAAAATTGGCTGAGTTTCCTTGGCATGTGGGCATTTTTAAAATGATGGGTGACACTTTCAAACAGATATGTGGTGGGAATACGGTGACTGCTAAGATAATAATTTCAGGTAAGTTCTGAAGAATAGGCAAAATGAAGGCTAATGAAGCTGATAGATGGGAGCAAGCAGTAATTAATTTTTTGTGCCCTTTTTTTAAAAAATGGAATGCGGATTCTGAATACACTATATGAATGTATGCAATGAAACGTTTTTTATCTAATTTGTAAAAATGATTCAAATGTGTCATTCAATTTGTATAGATATTTTCGCTCTGGTAACTGATTATAATCATAAGCAGTTCCGAATTGAAATCCCCCTTTTCTAAAATACTTTCTGGATCTGGTCCTATTTAAGCGGAGCAAAAACCGCTGAGAATTAACATGTTTGTGCAATTTTTAGGGTCCTAAACCCTACCACTTCTTAATTCCTTCCCGACTCTGGCCGCTGGGTAGTGAAGCAGGACTGCGTAAGAAAGAACCGCGTACGCGGAGATGCTACGTGGCGGTCCTCTTAACGACTGACTTCGACGAGACAAACTAAATTAACAGAAGAATACTCCAAACAAAAAATGTTAACGGAAGATTTACTCCTAGCTCAAGCTCTCTTAGGGGTTTGGAGACGCGTCAGTATGAGACACAACTAATTAAAAAAAGAGTAAAATACACGAGTATAGTAAAAAGAGTGATGAAATAGGTCTGATTTTCATTTAAATTTTGAAATTTAGTCGTCAACGATTCCGTTTTGAACGATTTTTTTTGCGGCCGCCGCGATGCCGAAGTTTTAATGTTTTACCGGATTCCCGATACTCGCGGTACGTTCGTGAAATAATCGTACGGGAAAATCCAAATTCCATCGCCACCTCGGAAATGCAATGCCCCATCTCTCTTGCGCCGACAATACCACCATGGTCAAACTCACTTATATCGTGATAACCGGCCGCTGTTGCAGAGGTAGGCGTTCTAACAACTCTGCTAGACTCTAGTTGTCTTAAATAATTGTTGCCGATCGGGTGATATTATCTAAGATTTAGTTTCACAGTAAGGAGTTGCTGCTTCCTCAACAAAATATGACACGCCTTGTTACTAATGGATCGTTTTTATGAGACATAAAAATCATATTTCACTCTCTCAGATGTGTATCCCGCTGTACTTCCTGAATAAATTTGTTTTCTGTAAAGTTCTTTGTCTTGCCTACTGCAAATTCAGTTTCCACGATGCTTCGTAATGTCGGAAATGAGTGAGATTTTTCAAATTCTTATCTCCATTTTTTCTAGCCAATTCTACTGCTATTTGGATCGTTTACTTTTCTTATATAACAACTTCAGTTAATCAATCTATGGATATACTGTAGCTCTGATTCAATAAATATAACAGGTTTTTGGGAGAAGATGCTCCATTTTATTTCAGTCAGAAACTAGTGGTACTACAGAATGGCATATACTTTCCCGTATTCTTCTCTTTAGAGCGCAACAGTCCATTAGTGAACTTGGGTCTCCTTCAGAATTTGGTTCCGTCTATCCATCCACCCACGAAGAAGAAGAACAAAGTTATTTTAGGGCGGGTCCATCTTGCTTAGATAACCTGTTTTGTCTGTCCCAGGTGATACAAAAGAAATGGTAAACAGGGAGAGAACTTCACATGGTCTTCCTTGATATAGCAAAGGCTTCGTATGATAGTGTGCCAGTCAGATAGTGTTCCAGTGCCACGGGAAGTTATGAATAAAAGTAATGTAAATGCAATGTTAATAAATTCGGCGAAGGAATTGTATAATAGATCAAAATGGAAAAGTAAAAGTTGGAAAACATAGGACCCAAACATTTCCTACATCAAAAGGACTTTGGCAATGGTGCTATTTGTCACCTACCCTCTTTAAAATGTATGTAAATGCGGTGTTACAGGTATGGAAAAGAAAATGTGCTGGGATGGGAATACTACTTGATGATTATACAGCAGTATACGATACAGTTCGCTGATGATCGGGTGCTGATGGCGCAAGGACAGGAAGATATGGAATATATAACTTCGAAAATAAAAGAATATTATGAGAAATGGGGACTAAGCCTCAACCTAGAACACAGTATATTGGACTCAAAGCAGTACATATGACGTATTGACTATGGAAACTGGAGAAATAATAAGAGGACATAAAGTACGTGAGAACAACAATAGGGAAACAGGGTTTTTATGAAAAGGAATGTGTAACCTTACTCATTAAAGGAAGAAAAATTTTAGAAGCTCTGATCTGGGATCAGTGATCTGGGATCCAAATATAAGTAAGAAAATGAAAATTAGAATATATAAATGTATGATGTAATGTACAATGTAAGTGTAACGTTGTATGGATCAGAAATATGGCAGCTTCCAGAACGATAGAAAAGGAAATTGAGAGCCCTGGAAATGGATTTCCTCCGAAAATCTGGGGGTTCGGAGTTCAGAAAATAATGAAGAGAATTACAAATAATTAAGAACGGGTTAAGAAAATAACGACTCTGCAACATATCATACAGGAAATTGAAAAGAAACAACTCACTTGGTTTAGACATGTACAGCGAATGGACGAGAGAAGATTTTCCAAAATATCTCTAGAATGGCAACCAAGTGAAAGGAGAAAACGAGGATGACCAAAACCAGGATGGAACGACCAGATCAGAAATATAATCGAGAAAGAGAAATAACCTGATTCTTGGAAGAACAGAGAAGACTTAAGAAGAATAGGCGCCGGAAGACCGATGTAGCGGTTAAGAAACCGGCTAGTAGTATTCATAAAAAAGGTTTAAAATTCATCTCCTACCAACACGTGACCCTGAAGAAACTTATTGTTTTAAGTAGAATATAATATGTGAGTTCTCGCATGAGTACGCTTGTTGATAGACCCGGAGTAATAGAAATAGATGCCAAAACGTAATTGATGGATCATAGTCATAAAAGTAAATGTAAATATCTATGCGAAATCTTAATTGCCGATTTTAATTATTTTCAAGACGTTATACTAGTTTAAAATCCTATGTGCTTATAATATGTAGTATAAAACTTATTTGTGTCGGTAATTCAAGTGGTTATACCATTGCAACATAAGAAGATTACTTTTCCATCAACATGTACGTTATGCGTACACAATAAATTGACAATGTACTGAACAATTTTAGCTTCATTATTGATCTGGAGTGCTAGATATTATGGATCTTGAAATCTGAGTAATAGAAACCAAGGACTCCCAGAAAATTTTAATTTGCTTAGACATTAAATATTTTTAAATAAATTAATTTTTGCCAATTTTTAAAGAAAAAAATGGACGAATTCATTCACTGGGAGCAATTGATACCGAATCTATTAACATCGTCTTCGTGGCATTAAAACAGTCCTATTAGCCCTTTCAGCTATTCCGTTGCTTTGCGGAGTAGCCTTAAAAAATTGGAGGGTCGCGTTGATGAATTCCTTGCCATTATCAGTCCTAATACATTTCACTTGGGACTGCGTTTCATTCTCTCTTCTAAAGAATTCCACCAACGTATCCGCACATCGGTGTTTATCTTTCAAAAATTCAACAAAAAATTCCTGCCACTGTATTGATCAACAGTCAACAACAAACATCTGCTAACTCCCAGTGAAGTCACCGGCATGGGGCCACGTAAGTCTACGTGCAATTTCTCTAAAACATGTGAACAAAATGACTACCTCTTTGAACGGAAGTCTTGTGAACTTTCCCTGCAAACATCCGTCACATGTTTTATATTCCCTCGAAAAGTCTTCAAACCCTCTGACTAATTTATTTCTACAAATGTTTTCAACGTATTTATAATTTATAATATTTATTGAGTCACATATACAATTACAATCGTGTATGACGAGTCAATATGATGTCTTGGGTGGAGAGAGCGAAGTTACATTACTGTTCAGGAGCAAACAAGGGGCCATCTCAGCATTTGCTCAAGGGACCAGGGAAACTGAACAAAACCTGATCGAGATGGTGTCGTCTGCCTAGGGATTACACTACAATACTTGCTACAGATAGATTAGGATATTAAACAGTAGATAATTATTTGAAAGATCTCTCATGGCTTTAGTATGCAAGTTTCCAGCAATTTGTGAGCATAATTGTATTTGTGACTGCAAGTGCTTAAAATAACTTCATATGAAGATTTTCAAAACTCAATAGTTTTCTGTAAATCGAGGTTCAAATTTTGCATTTACAGTAGCGCTTAAAAGCCAGTTTTTTACAAGTGGCTCAACATTTTTTGAAAAAAAATTGCCATTTACGACGAAGTTTTACTGTTCTTTAATAATCTTAAAATAATATTTCGGTTCTACGATTAGGAAACCGAAAAATTAGGAAAATGTCAAAAAAATGTTTTTTTGGCGGCGATAGATGGCAGTTGACAAGGGTATGTGGCAAATCCTTGTAGATAGCCGAGACCAAAGAAAATAGAAAAATAATACGGGAAAGCCTGTGCCATTCTGTATCACCATCAGTTTCAACGTCTGTCCGTCTGTGAACACAACTAGCGCCTAAACCATGCGTAGGATTTTTTCCAAATTGAAGAAACTCGTGTCGATCAGGCTTGAGTTAATTCTTTGAAATTTTGAAAAATAAAAATCTTTAAAATTTGGGAGTACATTACATGAAGACATTTTCAAGATTTTCTCAAAAACGGCTCCAAAACGACTTTTCTTTAAATTTCTTGCAAGAATAGAGTAAAATATACTTATAAAGGTGGCGTAGGTCAGATTTTCAGGTTTAACTCTAAATATTCGATAATCGCAAAAGTCTGAATTTTTTCGGTGTCGTCTTAAAACTATAAAATTAAAAATAAGAGATTTTTCCTTGAAATAAAATTTGTTCTTCATAGCGAGTTCTTTCATTAAGGTCATGTTACTATCAACAACTACAACACTCCCTTGTTTCTCTTTGTATACCATATTAACGTGCCACACGAAACCTTTTCATATAACGTAATACATGATTACCAACAACGTTCAAACATTTCAATCTGAAAAAAAAATCTGAAAAGGGATTACATGTCATTAGCAATGATAATTGAGGAAGCACAGTTCCAGGCAAATTTAATTCTTTATTTCCCTACACCTTATAAATGAAATTATATTGGGTGCGGGAGGTTTTCAAATAACTAAACTAACTCTTAACTAGCGGTGCTCAAGAGCACACACTTTCTCGCTTCTAACGGTTACGTAAATTTATAATTCAGCAATTTGTGACTATATTAACACATTTCAGTTATCACTTGTAAAACTCATTAAAACTCTTAGGGCATTAGGCGCAAAAATGTAATTCATTTAAAGATAATACATCAACACGACCATCCAAAACCCCGTTCCATACACCCAGAAACACTGCTCAATAATGAAAAGTTATTCATGTTGTCATGAAGTTATTCATCAAGTTATTCTGTGAATATCAAACTGCGGTGTCGCGGCGATTCCAGTGTTTTATTGCAATACGAGTATTATGACTCCTGAAAGGTTCTAGCAAAATATTTGTTGAAAATTCGAATTTGAAAATACTCATATATACTATTCATATTTATATAAACTACTCATATTAAAAATGTAGATTAATTAAAAAAAACTGATTTTACTTCCTCGCCCTTCTTTGTAAGACGAAGTATTGAAATTGTGAGCCGGAAAAGCACGAATTTTCGAAAGGAAATCTTACTGCCGAGCGCTGGTAACACAAAAGTGTGTGTGTGTAAATATACACGCCTATATATAAGCGTTCTTATATACAGTGAATTACTTCTTCCAACACTTTGTGTAGACATCATCCATGTTTTCTGATTCCTTGATACCAAAAAATTGATTGACGTCGAAACGCCTGTCAATAACGCTAGCGCCAAAACTGTACAGACGAATTTCTTCAAAAGTGATATTACCCGATCGTTCTGAATGAAATCAGGACCCTGTGAGTTTGAAGAGGATATTTTATTTTTTTGGGAATTCTTTACACAAAACCTCAATTGCATTTTCAAAGCGTTCTAAAAAATGGCGTTTTTTGTCCTAGAATTACATAGAAAACACTTAAAAGAATGGCGAAGATTTCCTTGAAATCCCTGATGTTTCGAAATTGCAAAAGTTCAAACTTTTTTGGCGTCTTCCTCCATCTACAATATTGAAGACATGTTTTTTCTTCAATCAAATCCGTTTTTCAAAGGCATCTTGAAATAACATTATGAACAACTTTTCGAAAATAAGATTAGTTTTTACTACTTTTGACTGAGATAGGTAACATACAATGCAGGCTTTCACGACCGGTTTCCACATCAAAATCAGTTGTTTCCGGGCTTGAAGGCCGTGGAAACTTGTCCATACGTTTCGCCTGCAACTGTGGCAGGCATCCTCAGTGGCGTTGCTGGCGGGGGCGCAGTGGTACCCGGCACTTCGTACGACCAAAACTCGGCAGCTAACCAGTACCGCTGACGTGGCCCAATCAGGTGCGAGAACAGGCGGCGCGCCCCAATCAGACGCGAGCGCGCGAACCTCGCCTTTCACTATGAATACAGGCCCCAGAGCCGCGGGAGCGTCAGTCGCCCGAGAGATATGCTGCAATAGGCGAGACCCCAATACTTGCATGAAAATTGCGGTAAACAACGCCAAAAGCGCGCCGAAAGGCTATTGTCATCTCTGACCTCTGTTTTCTTTTCATTTTTCAGATCAGCCATAGATGTCCGAAAGGATAGGGATGGCTCCACAGCAGGGAAGTGTGGTTGCATTGCACTTTAGCGGCCACACGGAACTGTGCTGCATAGCGAGGGGAGGGAGCGTCAGTCAACGCGGCGCTGCCAACTAGGACACTTCGCCCCCGCCAGCAACGCCACTGAGGATGCCTGCCACAGTTGCAGGCGAAACGTATGGACAAGTTTCCATTGGACCACGGCCTTCAAGCCCGGAAACAACTGATTTTGATGAGATAGGTAAGTTTGAAACAATGGTCAAACAATTATTTTCTCAAAACCGGCTCCAATTTTTTTTTTGTATGTTGAATAAATCGGTAAAGAAAGTGACTCTGCCCGCATTTTCATTGAACTCCTCGAGTTTTTTAAAATTTAATTTTTTTTCGTCTTATTACAACTACTATATTGAAGATAGAATTCAGTAGAGCAATTTAGCCGGTTGCATTGTTTACAGACGGATGGACATACGTCTTCCTCCATTTTTCGCGCGTCAAGGATCCACGAAATGTGGCTTCTGACTACACAGTGTGATGGAGGAAGTAATTTACTACTACGTGATTAAGATTTATCCACTTTATCGTTACCAGAGCCCGGCAATACGTTTTTCTGGCGAAACTTCGCCGTTTTTTCCGTAGCATTTCAATACTTTAATTACAATAATAGAACTGCTTAAGCTGTACGCGAGTACAGAGAAAAATAATTTATAAACAATAATCATCAAATACATTAGGAATTTTAATATTTTCAATATGTTAGTCATAACCCTCATGTATTTATACAGACATTGTCTGGAAAGACAGCATTTTGATTTCCGTATTTTGGATTTTACAGCTGCTCACTGTTTTTGGCTGGAAAGTGAACGTAGAGTTGATAGTATAAAAAACTACAGAATAGCAGCTGGAAAGTACTATTTGCAAATGGGATAAGAGAACCGACTATTTTCAGGAGTCCAAAGTAAGTACATTTTTACGACCCGACATAATTTTTGAATATGGCAGGAACAAACCGTCATGTTTTTGAATTTTTTCAGGTTGAAAATATTTATGTGCATAGGAGTTTTAGAGGAAGGGCAGGATTATATGATGCAGACATAGCTGTTGTTGCCTTGACAAATAATTTTGTCATAAATGAAGCTGTTCGACCTATTTGTCTGGACTTTGATAGAAGATATTCTGAAGATTTTCAGGCAGGAAAAGTTGGTGTGGTATGTTATTATTTGTGTTGCTTTCTAGTTTAAATATTTATAACAGTCGTTTTACATTGCTTTAAAAATTGTTTTCGCAGATTGTAATGTAGGACAATTTAGTGAATATTAGCGGGATATATAAGTATTGCCAGACAAAAAAAAAATTGAGAAACATTTTATTTGAGATTCAGTTCAATGATGCATTATTTTACATGGCGAGACTCAGGCCAAGTTCTTCCGACTTGTATATGAAATACATATTTTAAATAATTCTCAGTTTCATCCACGCCAGTCGAATGACGGTTATCTTTTGCAGGTTTTATATATTCGCAAACTAGGGGTTTATCGTTGGATGATTTGTTTGAAAAATCAGTCGTTTTTAGGGAAATTCCGTTTCATTGTGTTAGCCATATTTTGATGTCGTTTTATGTTTGTTTTATGTTTATACATACGGTTACATTACATTACAATATTTATTGTTCAGAAATTTGCATGACTGGCAATTACTAATTTACTGTAATTGGCAATATATCGCTGTAATAAAAATATATTATATAAAATTGTTCTATATTTACAGTATTTTGAGTACACTGTACTTCCTGGAATGAATTCTTAAATGTTGAAAAGTTGTAAACGAAAAAACCGTTGCAAAATAAGTCGCTATCCTGAAGGCAGATGTTCGCGCGCTTTTTAGAGGATCGGGACGGAAACGCGCAAGTCGGCAACACCGTGTGCGTAGCGTGCTTCATTCAAATCGAGCGAGAAGTTTCTTAATAAGAATTCTTACGGTACTTCCCTTTGTGTACTGGGAGCAATGAAAAAAAACCGCACTCCTAGAAAATTTTACCTTGATATTAATGAGATTTTCAGCGAAGCTGAAATTTGATGGATGTAATACAAATATAAATTTTGCTGGATAGAAATTAGAATGAAGAAATTTTTGGATTTTTGCAACTTTCGAAAAATCAGGGTTTTTAACGAAAATGAGACCTCCACCATTCCCATAAATGTCTTTCATACTCTCAAACAATAAAATTTAATCAAAAACGGAGCTATCTTTTTGTTTTAAAAATGTACCAGGAGCTTCATGTAAAGGAAAAGGAATAGCTAAAATTTCAAATGATTAAACATTAATTCATTTATATAATTTATTAAAAAATGTATTACATAACTAGTATAAAACATATTACATAACTGTTATTAAAGGCGAGAAAGGATGTGCTATTTAGCACCATTAGTTTCTCAGCTTTACTATCGTGATTTTTCCCGAAACGGAATTAATATGATTTTTACACACCAGTCTTTAAACCAACCATGCTCACGATCAAATAGTTTTCTTATTTTTGTGCAATTAATGCTCATTTTTAAAATAATAAAATGCGTGTAATTTCAACTGTTCTCCTTGTTGAGGACTCTGCCTAATTGATTTTATTCGAAATTTGGGTGCCCTAATTATATTTTTTTCATTTACATGTTCAAGATTGTCGGCTGGGGCTTCACAGAAAATCAAACACAGAGTGAAGAACTTCATGCAATTACCTTGCCTTATGAAGACCGTAATGTTTGTATTGAGAGGACTAAAGAGAGTCTTATACCTTATTTAATTGCCCATGATAAATTTTGTGTGGGAACAAATTCTGGTTAGTACAAGTTTATTTTTAAATTAATTTTTGGATCATAACTTCAGTAGTATGTTGAAATGGAAGTAAAAGTTGAACACACACATCATTATTGTTGGATCACTTCAACATGTATTTTCTTCTATATTCGTTGTTTCAAGTTTAGTTGAAAAAATGCTAATGAATGACATATTTTCAGGTAAAAGCGTTTGTCCCGGCGACAGTGGTGGAGGCTTTGCTCTCATATTCGGAAACGGTATACAGTACTATTTAATGGGTGTAGGAAGTGTTGGTGTTGCGCCACAAGGAAGTGATGAATGTGATATTTCACAGTATTCATCATTTACTAAAATCTCCTAATATTATACATTTATATACAATATATTATACAGTAAATGACAGTATGTTATAATTTGTGATATTTGTTGTTAGGAACAAATGTATAGCTACATACGTAAAATAATAATAGTCGGTAAAGATCGTAGTTGTTTCTAAAGCAACTAAAATAAATACTAAAATTGGAAATGAGATATTTGTTTTTATGTCTGTGAGATAGAATGGCGGGTGTATGTTTTGCAACCATTGTATCGTCAGTTGCCTTTAATATTGTAAAGGACTTCTTATCAGATTATTGTTTAATTGTAACTTAAGATAAATTACTTCTTAATATAATAAATTTTTCCATTTATTTGTCTTTGTTTTCATACACTCCTCAGAAATTATCAAGGTAATACCACGAGTGCTTCAGTTTGTCGATAAATCCCCGACTTGCGAAGCCAGGAGAGGATTCATCTGGGAATTTCCAAAGAACGAGTAGTATTTAAAAGGATTATTTACGAATGAAATAATATCCAATAGAGTTCAAAATGCGCCAAATATTAAAAATAAGTGAAAGCTATGTTAAAATCAAAGAGGTTGTGTTATAGTACTTGGTTTATTGGACATCGACATAGAGATAGATGTATATCGTCTTCTAAGATAGATGAGTCCGTTTATGATTGGCCAGTGGGGAGAAACGCTAAGAAAAATAGGGTAGAAAAAGTGATAAACGGTTTTAGTTGCACTGCCCTCATTGAGGCATTTTGTATTGTGACATACCAGAATACCACACGAGTGTAATACAGCATTATGGATGCATCTAGAATGATAAAATCCAAGGAATACGCGTATCATAACAACGAACTATAAACATTTAGGCGTGCCATGCAGGATGCTAGGTGAAAATTATATTGTCGAGGTACGGCACGGCCTGGTGTCATTAACATAGAATTGATTTGGAGAGGGTGTTGAAAATTTATCGCAAGCGAAATGTAACGATTTCTCGCGGAAGCAGCCAAGCAGTTCACGTGGTATGAACAGTATGAAATTGTAATTTTTCGATTACAAGTTTATGTTGTGGGTAAATGTCTGCATTGTGTGTGTCTGGTTAATCCATAATAGTGCAGGCTAAACAGTATTGTTTATTTGAGTTTTAAGTGGGTAAAAGTTTGCATTTTTAGTGATAGTTACATTTGTTGTCGTGTATAAATTTTGCATGTAAAAATATTTAGACTTTGTGTTCATGGGTTTACATCAGGTTGGTTCCGCAGGGATAAATGATAAAGAAGTTAAATGAAATAGTAGCCGCGAATAGAGGTTTCACCCGAAGCCTAGTGAGGTAAAGTCGCGACGCAATAATATTAGAGCAGATGTAGGGATTTTCCGAGTAGCGGACTGTATAATTAGCATCAGTCGGGAAACATTTATAGTTTACACGGACAATAGGTTCACAGACTACAACACAGGAGGACCCAGAACATCCTCTTTTGGTGAAGATGGCGGCATCAAATCAACCGATAAGATATTCTGTAAGCTTTCGAACTCAATGAAAGCCGTACGGTTGAATAATGTTTAAAGTCTATAGAATAATGATTTAATAACGAGCTCGAGACATGTTATTAGAATGTTACAATAAGTGTTATTTGTTGTATGAAAAGAAAAGGCTAACATTTCATTGAATTACCATAAATTCAGTGGGTAGTAAATTCCACAGAAGTTCCAGGAATCCTGATTTCTGTACAAAGTCTCACAGCCGCGTGCAGCAGGAAAGGCGACGTATGTTTTGTACATCGAAATCATGCAAAATTTTAATAGAAAAACAGAGCCAAATTATAAATTATTAGAGCAAATGAATTACGAGCATAGCAGGGCAAATTATAATAGAAAATTCATAAAAACATTACAAATGGTTACCCAGCTTGGGGAATGGTAAAATAAGTTGAGTTAAAGATAGTTGATACACATTTTCTGTTTTCGTTCACGTTCACTTCTACTACGGACACATTTTCGAAGGTGGAATTTAAGGATTTTGCTATATCCCAATTAATTTAATATTTCAGCATTAATAGGTATATGGCAATACTCTCGTCTGACTTCTAACTGAAAATGCGAGGTCAGTCGGGATCTGCCGTTATTATGCGAGAGCATCAAAAATAGGAGAATATAGGAGAAAGGACAATTCGGCATTGCTGAAAACTGAGGAACTCGTGAAAGGAACGTGTATATTTCGCCAGAAACAACAGTGTATGGATGAATTTAATTCAATTTGTGGCGATGAAGCTCCATCAAGGACCAGTGTTTATCGATGGTATGGTGAATTCAATCGTGGTCGTAGTTCACTCCAAGACGAATTTCGCGAAGGTCGTCCAAAATCAGTTGTTCCGAAAACCATTGATGCCGTGCGTGAATTGATATTGCAAGATCGTCATGTGACCTATCGTGAGATTGAGACAACCTTAGACATTAGTGGGATCAGCATACATTCAATATTGCATGAACATTTGACTGTCAAAAACATTTGTTCGCGCTGGATCCCAATTAATTTGTCAATCGCTCAAAAAAAAAAAAAAAAAGGCTCGTGTCGATTGGTCGAAAGAAATGCTGAAAAAATACGATCGCAGTGCTTCGAAACACATCTATGACATCGTGACAGGTGATCAATCGTGGATTTACGCGTATGAGCCCGAAAGTAAACAGCAGTCGACTGTATGGGTGATTCAAGGTGAGCAAAATCCAACAAAAGTTGTTCGCGCACGAAGCACTTCCAAACAGATAATCGCCTGTTTTTTTCGAAAAAACTGGACATGTCGCAACCGTATCACTAGAACAACGCAGAACAGTCAATTCTGAGTGGTACATTACGACTTGTTTGCCAGTTGTCTTCCAAGAAATCAGGAAAACCAACCGCCGAAGACGGATTACTCTTCAGCACGACAAAGCGAGCTCTCACACATCGGCTTAAACAACTGCATTTTTGAGCACCCAAAACATCGATTTGATGAGTCATCAGCCGTATAGTCCTGACTTGGCACCGAATGACTTCTTTTTATTCCCGTACGTAAAATAACACACTGAGAGGTCAACGTTTTTCGACATCTGAAGAAGCGGTTGCTGCATTCAGAATGCATGTTTTGGAGATACCTCAGAGTGGCAAAAGTGCTTCGACAATTGGTTCAAACGAATGCAAAAGTGTATAGATCTTCATGGGGAATATTTTGAAAAACAATAAAGTGATTTTCGATGATTAATATTTGTTTTTGTTCTCTAATCCTGAAATATAAAAGGCAACCCTCGTAGTATTAACAAATTCCATTTTACAACAATTTAAATTACTTCACTTGTTATTCATATTGCAAATTCATAATTACTTATAGTAGGTCTTATAAATCAGAAACGAATAAAAGTTAAAAATTTTGGAAACATTCCTGAAAGGATGAAATTGCACAACATCTAAATGCAACGAGAACTTTTAATAAGAGAAAATCGGCAATCCTCTTTTAGTCATTGGGGACTTTGTCGATCATCGGCACAAGTGTATCCACTACAGTAGTATTATTGAAACGAAACCCCTTTCGGAATTGTTCATCATTCTATATTTCCAAACGGTTTCTCATATCTCTAATATATCTCTTTCAATTTCGCAGGATGTGTTGAGTATAAAACTCAAAATAATCTTTGAAGTCGTTTTCCCTAACACGTTTCACAAATTGTAGGTTTCAACTGCCTATACTATACAAACACCAGCAAAACGAGTTCAATAGTCGGTGAACGCAGCGTAAATGTATAACCTAAACTGGTTACGACTGACGATGGGAGAGAGCCATAAGGGACACTTAAGGGAGCAGGCTGGCTCGCTTATAGGAATGAGTGGTCTCTTAAGACTTCACTCAAGGGCTGTTTATGAATACGATTCGTCCACTTAAGGGAACACTCAGTGTAAGAGACGACTATGAATTCGGCCCTAATAGTTAGATTCGCGAATGAATATTTTCCTTTTTCTGAATTCTTGTCTGAATTTTGTGCATGTGACCCGCTCTGCCGAAATCTGTAGGTTTCCCTAATCGACTTTCAATTTCTTTCCACGCTCGAAGACCTGTGTACACTTTATTGCATAGAGACGTGACTTCGATCTCCTCTTTTCGAGTGACTCCCATTTCCCTTTATTCTTGGTACCCCTGAAAGAAAATTTTGATGCTATACGCTGGACCTTTTCTAGATTCCTTTGCTGTAAAATTCTGTATGGGTCCCAACATACCGCGCCATATTCTAATATAGGTCGCACTATTTTATTTAATAGGTAATTATTACAAACAAATTATCTTACTTGATCCTATGTGTCTAGGCCGAAGGCCTTTAAGCCATTACAATACCTACATCGTTTTGGGTTCTAATCTTTCGAATTTTGGTATTCACCCCAAATGATCTCTCCATCGCATCAAAGCCGCGGAAAAGAGACTATAAGGTACGGCTCAGAAAAAAAACCCTGAAGGGGGAAAACCTGCCGTCAGAAGCCGGGTACATACTAATCTATACGATGCTTATTTTAACTATTTATTTTCTGGCGCTGGCGTCCTGCCGTCTCCTTCCAGTGATTGGCATCCTCAGCACCTGAAATCAAACAGCGCCACAGAAGATCCTCCGCACCAACGGCTCTGCCCTTACATTTTTGATCCCCCCTTCCCTTCACACCCTAATGTGCTTATTACTATGCCAGTTTTAATTTTTTTTATTTTATCGACCTGGTACCAATTGACTACGACTTATGACTATTTCTTAACTGTTTACTAACTTAACATAAAATAGGACGCACTAATGATATATATGCAAGTTCATGACTCGAGGTATAACATTATTGTTCAGTTTGTACACAGATTCATTGTAACTTCGATCCCTACCAAAAGTGATGGACTTGCTCTTTGAACTGTTTATTTCCATGCCGTTTGTTTCTGCCCAGATGTGTAATTTGTCTAAGTCTCTCTGCAAAATATCCTCGTCTTTCTCCGAGTTGATAATCGTATAAATTACGCAGTTATCTGCAAAGAGTCGTACATTTGAAGCTAAATTAGTTGACAATTCATTAACGAAGGCCGGAAACATGAGTGGTACGATTACACTTCCTTGTGGAATTCCTGACGTGACGTTTCTCGAGGTTGATAAGTAGCATCCGATTCGGACCTTCTGTTCCCTGTTCCGAAGTAGTTCGTTTATCCACGCTAACACTCTAGTGTCTATACCCGAATCTATTAATTTCTTCATAAGACTATTGTGTGGAACAACAACAACAAAAGCTTTGGAAAAATTTATTGCAATCGCGTCGACCCTTTTCCCTTCATTAACTACGTCGGCTAGGTCCTGTAGAAGTGAGACTAGATGACTTTCGCGTGAGAAACCATTTCTGAAACCGTGCTGACCCTGATAAAGCCACTCCCTGCCCTCCCATTCTTTCCTGATATAGCTTGAAATTACATGTTCCACAAGTTTGCATACGACTGAAGTAAGGCTTACCGGCCTATAGTTACTAAGTATTGTCTTGTCGCCACTTTTAAAAATAGGTACTACGAGTGCCAGCTTCCAATATTTTCCGGTACGCAAACGTTGTTTATTGATACATTAAATAACCTAATTAAATATGGTATACTAGCTTCTCCACCTAATTTAATGATGTCCGTGGAAATACCATCAGAACCTCGTGATTTTCCTCTCCATTAATTTTATTCTTTTCCGCAAAGTATTTACATCAATATGAAAGCTGCTACAAACAATATGAAACCATATACTGCTGTGAAAGAGAGAAGTGCCTATGTTAATCCTCAGTGCCATTCTGTCCTTTACAAATTCATCGTGCCTTAAAACAAAAATAAACTACCGCTCACTGCTCGGCCGCATGCTCGCGACACGGCACCAAACAGAGCCTCTTCCCCTCGCTGCTTACGCCTTATATAGGCAATGCAAATGACATCTACGTCATCAGAAATTGAATCGTGACGGGAGCGCGTTTCACGTGGCAAGGTCGGACAGGGGGGAGGGGAGAAGCGCCGGACTGCAGAGGCACCTTACAGCGACTCGGAGGTACCAGCATAGAGACGAGCGGGGAATACATGGAGCGGGATACGTGGGATATGTGGATAACACGAGCGGGGAGAGATGTAGCCGTCGTCAGCTCTGGCGAATTGCGCTCTAAGGAGAGACGGCCATAGATATCGTGTATGATATCGTATATATTGTATCGTGTATGATTTTATATTTTGTAGGTAATGCTTTGCACAGAGGCGAACTCTCATATTTAATTTAGTTACGAACTGAAAAAGAAATTGTTTAAAGAATAAACTAGTTTTCTACAGTTTCATTTCTTTTCCTGAAAAATATGATTTTTGTTACTTGTACCATAATTTCCATGCATCCCTCCCGCCATGCATCCCTCCAGCCAAGCATCCCTCCCGCCATGCATCCATCATGGTGTTAAAGCAACAAAAAAATCATTGAATTCTTCTTTTGAACCAAACAGCGGAAGCCTGAAAACAGTTTTCCTGAGAAGATCAAGGGAACCCTCAATGCAGAACAAAGAAAGTATCCATCCATCCGTCCATCACTCCATCCCTCCCTCCCTCCATCACCCCACCCCTCCCTCCATTCATCCCTCTATCCCTCGATCCACCCATTCATCCCTCTAACCCTCCATCCATCCACTCATCCCTCCCTCCATCCCTCCATTCCTCCCTCCATCAATCCATTCCTCCCTCCATCCACCCCTCCCTCCATCCATCCCTCCCTCCATCCATCCCTCCCTCCCTCCATCCATCCCTCCACCCATCCATTCATCCCTCCATCAATCCATCCCTCCATCCATCCATCCCTCCATTCATCCATCCCTCTATTAATCCATCCATCCCTCTATCCATCCATCCATCCCTCTATCCATCCATCCATTCATCCCACTATCCCTCAATCCATCCCTCTAACCCTCCATCCATCCATTCATTTCTCCATCCCTCTTCTTCATTCCTCTATCCCTCCATCCATCCATCCCTCCTTAAATCCATCCCACCCTCCATCCATCCATCCCTCCATACATCCATGCCTCCATACATCCAAGCCTCCATACATCCATCCCTCCACACATCCATTCACCTCTATATCCCTCCAACCATCCATTCATTTCTCCACCCCTCTATCCGTTCATCCCGTCCCTCCATCCATCCATTCATTTCTCCATCCCTCTATCCATTCATCCCTCTATCCATCCATCCCTCCCTCAATTCATCTTTCCCTCCACCCATCCCTCCATCCATCCATTTCTCTATCCATTCCTCCAACCCTCTAATCATCCCTCCATCCATCCCTCTATCCCTCCATCCATCCATTCATCCCACTATATATCAATTCATTTCTCCATCCCTCTATCCAGTCATCCCTCTATTCCTCCATCCATTCATTCATTTCTCTATCCCTCTATCCATCGCCGCTATCCATCCATCCATCCATTCAACTCACTATGCATCCATTTATCCATCCATTCATCTCTCTATCCATCCATTCATCCCTCTATCCATCCATTCATCCCCCTATCCATCCATTCATCCCTCTATCCATCCATTCATCCCTCTATCCGTCTATCCATCCATTCATCCCTCTATCCGCGTATCCATCCATTCATCCCCCTATCCATCCATTCATCCCTCTATCCAACCCTCTATCTATCCATCTATCCATCCATCCCTCTATCTATCCATCTATCCATCCATCCCTCTATCTAACCATCCATCCATCCCTCTATCTAACCATCCATCCATCCCTCTATCTATCCACCCATCCATCCCTCTATCTATCCATCCATCCGTCCCTCTATCTATCCATCCATCCGTCCCTCTATCTATCCATCCATCCGTCCCTCTATCTATCAATCCATCCATCCCTCTATCTATCCATCCATCCATTCCTCTATCTATCCATCCATCCCTCTATCTATCCATCCATCCATCCCTCTATCTATCCATCCATCCCTCTATCTATCCATCCATCCCTCTATCTATCCATCCATCCCTCTATCTATCCATCCATCCATCCCTCTATCTATCCATCCATCCATCCCTCTATCTATCCATCCATCCATCCCTCTATCTAACCATCCATCCATCCCTCTATCTATCCACCCATCCATCCCTCTCTCTATCCACCCATCCGTCCCTCTATCCATCCAACCGTCCCTCTATCTATCCATCCGTCCCTCTATCTATCCATCCATCCCTCTATCTATCCATCAATCCATCCCTCTATCTATCCATCCATCCATCCATCCCTCTATCTATCCATCCATCCATCCCTCTATCTATCCATCCATCCATCCCTCTATCTATCCATCCATCCATCCCTCTATCTATCCATCCATCCATCCCTCTATCTATCCATCCATTCCTCTATCTATCCATCCATCCATCCCTCTATCTATCCATCCATCCATCCCTCTATCTATCCATCCATCCATCCCTCTATCTATCCATCCAACCATCCATCTATCCATCCATCCATCCCTCTATCTATTCATCTATCAATCACTCTATCTATCCATCATTCCCTCTATATATCTATCCATCCATCCATACCTCTATCCATACATCCCTCCGTCATTTAACCCATCCATCCATCCCATCATCCTTCCATCCCTCCATCCATCCATCCCTCTATCCATCCATCAATCTCACTATCCATCCATGCATCCATCAATCTCTCTATCCATCCATCCATCAATCTCTCTATCCATCCATCCATCCATCAATCAATCTCTCTATCCATCCATCCATCCATCCATTATCTCTCTATCCATCCATCCATCAATCAATATCTCTATCCATCCATTCATCAATCAATCTCTCTATCCATCCATCCATCGATCAATCTCTCTATCCATCCATCCATCGATCAATCTCTCTATACATCCATCCATCAATCAATCTCTCTATCCATCCATCCATCAATCAATCAATCTCTCTATCCATCCATCCATTATCTCTCTATCCATCCATCAATCAATCTCTCTATCCATCCATCCATCCATCAATCAATCTCTCTATCCATCCATCCATCAATCAATCTCTCTATCCATCCATCCATCCATCAATCAATCTCTCTATGCATCCTTCCATCAATCAATCTCTCTATCCATCCATCCATCCATCAATCAATCTCTCTATCCATCCTTCCATCAATCAATCTCTCTATCCATCCTTCCATCAATCAATCTCTCTATCCATCCATCCATCAATCAATCTCTCTATCAATCCATCCTTCCCTCTATCCATCCATCCATCCCTCTATCATTCCATCCATCCCTCTATCATACCATCCATCCCTCTATCATTCCATCCATCCCTCTATCATTCCATCCATCCCTCTATCCATCCATCCATCCATCCCTCTATCCATTAATCCTCCATCCATCGCTCTATCCATCCCTCCATCCATCCATCCCTCCATCTATCTCTCCATTTCTCTATCCATCTATTTATCCCTCTATCCATCTATCCATCCCTCCATTCATCCATCCCTCTATCCACCTATCCCTCCATTCATCCATCCATCCCACCATTCATCCATCCCTCCCACCATTCATCCATCCATCCATCCCTCTATCCATTCATCCATCCCTCCCACCATTCATCCATCCCTCTATCCATTCATCCATCCCTCTATCCATTCATCCATCCCTCTATCCATTCATCCATCCCTCTATCCATTCATCCATCCCTCTATCCATTCATCCATCCCTCTATCCATTCATCCATCCCTCTAACCATTCATCCATCCCTCTATCCATTCATCCATCCCTCTATCCATTCATCCATCCCTCTATCCATTCATCCATTCCTCTATCCATTCATCCATTCCTCTATCCATTCATCCATTCCTCTATCCATTCATCCATTCCTCTATCCATTCATCCATTCCTCTATCCATTCATACATTCCTCTATCCATTCATCCATTCCTCTATCCATTCATCCATTCCTCTATCCATTCATCCATCCCTCTATCCATCCATCCATCCCTCTATCCATCCATTCATCCTTATATTCATCCATCCATTCATCCTTATATTCATCCATCCATTCATCCGTATATTCATCCTTCTATTCATCCATCCATCCTATCCATCCATCTATCCATTCATCTATCTCTCTATCCCTCCATCCATCCGTCTATCCATTCATTCCTCCATCAATCTGTCTATCCATTTATCCTTCTATTCATCCATCCATTCATCCCTCTATCCATCTATCCATCCATCCCTCTATCCATCTATCCATTCAGCCCTCTATCCATCCATCCATTCAGCCCTCTATCCATCCATCCATTCAGCCCTCTATCCATTCATTCCTCTGTTTATCCATCCATTCATCCTTCTATCCATCCATCCCTCTATCCATCCATCCCTCCATCCATACATCCCTCTATCCATCCATCCCTCGATCCATACATCCCTCCATCCATCAATCCCTCCATCCATCCATCCCTCCATCCATCCATCTCTCCATTCATCTCCCTATCCATCCATCAATCCCGGTACCCATACATCCATTCAGCTCTCTATCCTTCCATTCATCCCTCTATCGATCCATCCACTCATCGCTCTATCTATACAACCCTCCATCCATCCCTCTATCCATTCATCACTCTATTCATCCCTCTATTCATCCATCCATTCATCCGTCTATCCTTCCATTCATCCCTCTTTCCATTCATCCCTCCATCGATTCATCCATCCATTCATCCATTCATTCATCATTCTATTCAACTTTCTATTCATCCATCCATCCATCTCTCTATCCATCCATCCATCCCTCTATCCATCTCTCTATCCATCCATCCATCCATCCCTCTATCCATCCATCTCTCTATCCAACCATCCATCCATCCCTCTATCCATCCACACCTCCCTCTATCATTCCTTCCATGCAACCATCCCTGCCCCCATCCCTCCCTCCCTCGCTCCATTCCTCCCTCCATCCTTCCCTCAATTCATCATTCCCTCAAAACATCCCTCCATCCATCCATTTCTCTATCCATCCCTACATCCCTCAATTTATCCCTCCATCTATCCATCCCTCTATCCATCCACCCCTCTATCTCTCCATCCATCCATTCATTTCTCCATCCCTCTATCCAGTCATCCCTCTATCCCTCCATCCAGTCATCCCTCTATCCCTCCATTGATACCTCTATCTATCCATCCATCCCTCCATCCCTCTATCCATTCATCCCTCCATCCCTCTATCCATCCATCAATCTCTCTATTCATCCATCAATCTCTCTATTCATGCATCAATCTCTCTATCCATCCATCAATCTCTCTATCCATCCATCAATCTCTCTATCCATCCATCAATCTCTCTATCCATCTATCTCTCTATCCTTCCATCCATCAATCTCTCTATCCATCCATCCATCAATCAATCTCTTTCTCAATCCATCCTTCCCTCTATCCATCCATCCCTCTATCCATCCACCATCCCTCTATCTTTCCATCTATCCCTCTATCTTTCCATCTATCCCTCTATCATTCCATCTATCCCTCTATCATTCCATCTATCCCTCAATCATCAATCTATCCCTCTATCATTCCATCCATCCCTCTATCATTCCATCCATTCTTCTATCATTCCATCCATTCTTCTATCATTCCATCCATACCTCTATCATTCCTCCATACCTCTATCATTCCATCCATACCTCTATCATTCCTCCATACCTCTATCATTCCATCCATACCTCTATCATTCCATCCATCCCTGTATAATTCCATCCATCCCTCTATCATTCCATCATCCCTCTATCCATTCATCCATCCCTCTATCCATCCATCCATCCTTCTATCTATCCATTCATCCCTCTATCCATCCAGCTCTCTATCCATCCAGCCATTCAGCCCTCTATCCATCCATCCATTCATCCCTCTATCCATCCATTCATCCATCCCTCTATCCATCCATCCATCCTTCTATCTATCCATTCATCCCTCTATCCATCCAGCTCTCTATCCATCCAGCCATTCAGCCCTCTATCCATCCATCCATTCATCCCTCTATCCATCCATTCATCCATCCCTCTATCCATCCCTTTATCCATCCATTCATCCGTCCCTCTATCCATCCCTTTATCCATCCATTCATCCGTCCCTCTATCCATCCATTCATCCGTCCCTCTATCCATCCATTCATCCATCCCTCTATCCATCCATTCATCCATGCTCCATCCATCCCTCTATCCATCCATTTATCAATCCCTCCATCCATCCATCCCTCCCTCCATCCCTCTATCCATTCATCCATCCCTCTATCCATTCATCCATCCATTTATTCATCCTTATATTCATCCATCCATTCATCCTTATATTCATCCATCCATCCTATCCATTCATCTATTCATCCCTATATCCATTCATCCATCTCTCTATCCCTCTATCCATCCATCTATCCATCCCTTTATCCATCCCTCTATCCATTCATCCCTCCATCCATTCATCCCTTCATCCATTCATCCCTTCATCCATCCCTCTATCCATTTATCCTTCTATTCATCCATCCATTCATCCCTCCATCCATCTCTCTATCCATCCATCCATCCCTCTATCCATCCATCCCTCTATCCATCCATCCATCCATCCCTCTATCCATCCAACCATCCCTCTATCCATCCATCCATCCCTCTATCCATCTATCTATTCTGCCCTCTATCCATCTATCTATTCTGCCCTCTATCCATCTATCTATTCTGCCCTCTATCCATCTATCTATTCTGCCCTCTATCCATCTATCTATTCTGCCCTCTATCCATCTATCTATTTAGCCCTCTATCCTTCTATTCATTCAGCCCTCTATCCATCCATCACTCCATCCATTCCTCTATCCATTCATCCCTCTATCCATTCATCCATCCCTCCATCCATCAATCTCTCTATCCATCTATCCATCCCGCTACCCATCCATCCATTCAGGTCTCTATCCATCCATTCATCCCTCTATCGATCCATCCATTCATCGCTCTATCCCTTCAACCCTCCATCCATTCATCTCTCTATTCATCCATCCATTCATCCGTCTATCCTTCCATTCATCCCTCTATTCATTCATCTTTCCATCCATTCATCCATCTATTCATCCATCCATTTATTCTTCTATTCAACTTTCTATTCAACCATCCATCCTTCTATCCATCCATCTATCCCTCTATCCATCCATCCATCTATCCATCTATCCATTCATCGCTCTATCCATTTTCCCCTTCATTCATCCCTCTATCCGTTCATCCCTCTATTCATTTATCCATTCATTCTTCTATCCATCCCTCTAACTATCCATCCATCCATCCCTCTAATTATCCATTTATCCCTCCATTCATCCCTCTATCCATTCATCTTTCCATCCATCCCTCTATCCATTCATCCATCACTCTATCCATTCATCCATCCCTCTATCCATTCATCCCTCTATTCATCCATCCATTCATCCTTTCATCCATCCATCCCTCTATCCATCCATTCATCCCTCCATCCATCCATCCCTCTATCCATTCATCTTTCCATCCATCCCTCTATCCATTCATCTTTCCATCCATCCCTCTATCCATTCATCTCTCCATCCATTCATTCATCCCTCTATTCATCCATCCATTCATCGCTCTATTTATCCATCCATTCATCCCTCTGTTCATCCATCCATTCATCCCTCTATTTATTCATCCATTCATCCATCCCTCCATTTATCCATCCATCCATCCCTTTATCCATTCATCCCTCTATTCATCTATCCCTCTATTCATCTATCCACCCATCCATCCTTCTATCCATCCATTTTTTCATCCCTCCATCCATTCATCCCTCCATTTATTCATCCCTCCATCCATCCACCCATTCATCCCTCTATCCATCCATCTTTCTATCCATCCATCCATCCCTCTGTATCTCTACATCCCCCTATCCATTCATCCCTCTATCCATCCATCTTTCTATCCATCCATCCATCCCTCTGTATCTCTACATCCCCCTATCCATTCATCCCTCTATCCATCCATCGCTCTATCCATCCATCCTTCCCTCTATCCATCCATCCATCGATCTCTCTATGCATCCATCCCTGTATCCATCCATCCATCCCTCTATCCATCCATCCATCCCTCTATCCATCCATCCATCCCTCTATCCATCTATCCCTCTATCCATCCATCCATCCCTCTATCCTTCCATCCATCCATCCGCCCCTTATCCATCCATCCCTCTATCCATTCATCCCTCTATCCATCCATCCATTCATTCATCCCTCTATCCATTCATCCTTCTATCCATCCATCCATTCATCCCTCCATCCAGCCCTCTATCCAATTATCCCCCATCCATCCATCCCTCTATCCATCCATCCCTCTATTCATCCATCCCTCTATCGATCCATCCTCCTATCCATCCATCCCTCTATCCATCCATCCCTCTATCCATCCATCCATCCCTCTATCTATCCATCCATTCCTCTATCTATCCATCCATTCCTCTATCTATCCATCCATCCATCCCTCTATCCATCCATCCATTCATCCCTCCATCCATCGCTCCATCCATTTATCTCTCCCTCCATCCATTCATACCTCCACCCATTCATCCTTCTATCCCTCTATCCATCCATCGATCCATTCATTATGCCATCCATCCATCTATCCATTCATCCATCTTTCTATCCATCCATCCCTCTATCCACCCATCCATTCATCCCTCTATCCATCCATCTCTTTATCCATCTATTCCTTTATCTATCCGTCCATCCCTCTATCCATCCATCCCTTTATCCATTCATCCCTCTTTCCATTCATCCATACCTGTATCCATCCATCCATTCATCCCTCTATCCATCTATTCATCCCCCTTATCTTTCCATCCATCCCGCCATTCATCCTGCTCGCCATCCATTTGCTGGAGAAAAAATTCAAATTTGCGGAACAAGAAAAGGAAAAAGAAATGGTGTCTCATGGTGTCAAACTCACTGAAATCATCTTTTGAGCCAATCAGCAGAAGCCTGAAAAAAGTTTTTCTTAGAAGATTGAGGGAACTGTCATGGCGGAACAAAGAAAGTGTTCGAATTAAATTTTGTGTATTAAGGGAGTTTTTCCAATTTACGATGAACATTAAATTACATTTTTTAATATGTTGCAGTTTCTTGTAATAAAAGCATATACTTTTTTGGTTTAATTAAATTGTGTACTAATTGTTATTCCTAATTGTTTTGCTTAGTGTAGTTAGCTTTAATGTGCTTTTTTTTACTATTCTTATTAAAAATTACTCCAAACAATTAGTATTTCGGTTAGAACGCGGCCTTGTTAAAAATTCCTTAATCTCAAGCAAAAGAAGACTAACAAAGTCGTCTAGCTTTGGCAGAAGGTATTTAATATTTGGCGAAAGATATTGATATAATGTATTTTTTTAAACTCACTAGTGGTTGATGCATTTATTACATAACTTTAATTTTCATATTACATTAAGCTCATCATTACACATTTTAAAACTTCCTACCTTCAAAAATGACTGTTTTAAAATTGCATATCATCCACGAAGGATCAAATTAGAAGCCTTATTGTTTAAGTAGAATCTTACACGATTTATCAGGGAATGTAAAGCAAATATTTTGAGATGTTAATATATCTGCATTCCAGTAAAGTAGAATATGAGATGTTTGGTTATTTAGTTCAACAGGAATGTTTTGATGTTACTGTTAATAAAGTGTGCGTTACTTGGGAAACAGACTAGGAGGAGAAAAAAACGTTTTGGGGAACAACTATTGGAGTGGGTACAGAAATACAAATTTCTCGGAAGGGTTGTATATTACCTTATAAGAATTATATTGTGGAGTTATTTTCGATTTTATTAATGATTTTATATAAATTTAGAAGAGATTTTGACATCCATCTTATTTTAGAATTTTCCTTAATATTTTCTCGTATTTAAGTTGAACTACACTGCATGTTGAAACAAATTACAATCTTGTTGATAGTTTTTATTCCACAAATGTTGTCAATGTATATATTATTGTGGTTTGTTAATGAATATATAACATTAGAATTTTTACAGATAAATAAACTAATAAAACTAATTTCAATTTAATTTTTATATATTTTGGGGGATTACAAATATTCAGTGTTCACTGAGTTGAGACGATGTTAAATGACTTATTCTTAAGAATGGACGGACCAAAACTTCGATTGTGGCCCCCATTCGTCCACTTTTCCATTTTCCTTAGGTGTGGTTGGCTTTTACCTCCCTTGACTTTTTCGCAAATCTGACATACGCCACACTAACTCTTACAATAAGACTAATTTCAGATATGGTATTATTACTGAGTTATAGTAACCAACTGAAGCGTTTTTTGCAAACACGTCTGTTACATAAAAAGCAAAGCAAAAATCTCAAGTGCGAGAAAAAATACGATAGTTGACAAAGAAGAAAGGTGTGCTAATTTTATCCATGGATTAGGAAATAACTAGTTACTATATTTTGTCTAGAAAACAAGATTTCAAAACTTCGAAATACCAATTAATTCTGTACGGGAAAATTAAAAGGAAAACAAAAAGTACAAAGGACAAGACAATTTTTAATGGACAGTTGTAAGTAGTCCAGGGTAATCATTGAACGTTCGTATATAAGGGTCGCCAGTTAATACAATGCAATGCATTGACGTGATACAAATTTTTAATTCTAATTAGTACGGGTGCGGATTATGATGACCTAAAACATTAAAAAATAGTTCACTAAATGCATTTAAAATGAATTTAAATGCCTTAAAAACAAGGCAAATTATGAAATATTTGATCAAACCACTTCAGATGAACATTGTAAGACATCCAACAACTTAAGCTGTTGATATGTTACTGATGTAATCTAGGCCTCTTCCTTTTGTTCAAGTGAACTCGGCTTCCAAATTTGGGTTTAGACAGTTTTTTATCAATAGCCGAGACGGCCGAACTGGCAGTGGCGCCTATTGGCGTCAACAGGAACCTTAGATTACTTAGTACTCACAACGACTGACATTACAATATAAGAGCGAAAATTTCGAAAAGGCTACTCAGGTATTCTGTGGAAAACATTTGTTGCACCTCGTAAATAGTTTAAACAAGTACTATTAAAATCGACGAAATAAAAACAACAAAAATGACGTTAAGGTAGAAAAAGGACAGTCAAAATCGACGAAAAATGCAAAAAATGTATAAAAAGTTCTTTGGTTTTGTCATAACAAATTGAATTTCTGCACCAAACGGCATTGTTTAAACTGAATAGTAAGTGACATTTCATTAAAATTCGCTGATTACTTATTACAGATAGATATGGGTGACAAGGTACCGATGCTTCATATATTTCACGTGATGCTTTAATGTGAATATATATACACATAGATAATAAAATTAAAATCCATCTCAGTAGGCATTTATTCGTGTTAAATGTACATAACACAATTAAGTATTAGCAGGACATGCAAGCCCTTACCCCATTTGCATCGGCTGCATTATGGTCCGATCTCACCCCGAACGGCAGACAGCGGCAGCGCCCGTTCCAGGAGAAGCCACCAGGCAGACCGCGCCCTCTACTAAGCTACGCCTACTGCGCTCGCACCTGTTTCAGGACTCTCCGCTGCTGGAGCTGCGCGCTGCGGTCACGGGCTCCCTCCGCGTCCCAGCGCTGCCCTCTGCATCTGCAAATGCCGGACCGCTCGGCAGCATCTCTCGCCAGACACAAGCGGAACGTCTTGGACGATTTACGAAGTGTCGAAATCACAACAAGCTATTAATTCTAAACTCAAATTATACTCGAGCATAGTAAGACAATAAAAATTCACGGTGAGTTACAACAATCATAGAAATTAATAGATTGTACGAGCTAATTGGAATTTCTCTCCATGTGACAAATGACTGCTGGCTTACGTGTAGTTATCTTACGGATGATTTAACCTAAAATGCCCATTTTTACAAATAATTGACGCAAGATATAAACAATCCCACTTATTCAGCTAACTAGTTTCTTTTTTGTACGTAATATCCTTAATCTCTGCATTTTATTTCCCCTCATGCACCACCCAAAATTCCTCCACATTTCTCTAGCGCAGCATTTTTGGAGAAAGAGTATCCAGTCCGCTTCCTCACCACAGGAAACACATTTGCCGTTTTCTGACCTGTGATCTTCACTACCAGCTCCTCCCATGTAGACAGGCATATCCAGGAGATGGTCTTTTTAATCCACACGTCTCTACTGGAGCTCTAGAAGCACCTGCACACTCAGTAACATTGTCTCCCGTGCTTCTTTTGCGATTTGTCGTCGTTTATGCTACGCTTTCCGAGTTCTTTCAAAATCAGCCAGCCTTCATACAGATCGTTGTATTTCGCTAATAACCATTTCCGCCTGAGATATAGCACAATTTTTTGGGGAAATACATTTTGTAGCTCCTAGACCATTTTTCAAAAAAGAATTGTACGAATAATAAGCGATTCCAAGCTGCGTGATTATTGCAATCCTATCTTTGTTAATCTAGGCATTTACCTTTTGCCATACAATTACCTTGCCTCTTGACATATGAATCAGAGATTTTTGTCAAAAATAACTTGCTAAAGGGCGGGAATATACTTTCACCAAACCGCAATATTTTCAACCGTTGTCTATAACTGCAACACTCGACGTAGTTCTCATATTCATCAGGAGACAGTATCAACAGCTTATTACAAAAAGTCAGATAAAACCTGTACATTAATTTACAACACCTTGCCAAACGACATTAAACGAATAAATTTGATACAAAAATTTAAATACCATGTAACATCTTTTTAGCTGATTCTATACAATTAGTCTATACCGAGCATCCCAGAAGAAAAAAATGACATTTAATTAATTTAAATAATTTTATCACTTGGATTGTATTATTCTAATGAACTTGTAACACATATAGTACTTCACCTTCTGGATCAAATTCTCCCATCCCTATCAGGCTTTCGTCCACTTTCCCTGATCCTTTAGAAAATGCTGAGCTGGCCTCTTGTTTTGCGATGTCCCCCACGCACGATGAAACTTACCCGCCGCCATCGTTGACTCCGCTGTCTGCAGACCCTTTACCCCTGAGTCATCCCCACAACCGTCAAAACTTACCTGCCGCCAACGTCGTCACCGCCGACCAAGCGGTATGGGGAACCTACACATCGTAGGCGTCCCCACACCCGGCGAAACTTACCCGCCGCCATCGCCGTTCTCTCGGGCTGCGAAACATACACACTGCGTTGTCGCCACCTCCAACAAAACCTACTCGCCGCCATCGTAGACACCGCTGTCTGCAGAATCTTCACACAGCAGTATTCCACACGCCCGGCAAAATTTACTCACCACCATCGTCACGTCGGCAGTCTGCCGAACCTTCACACCGCAGTCGTCACCACGCCCGGCAAAACCTACCCGCCGCCTTCGTCGACCTCGCAGTCTGACGATTCCTACACACCGCCACGTCCGCGCGTCCGGTGACATCTGACCACCGTCGTCATATCTGTGACCAGGTAATTATAATAGAAGACTATCGACCCCAACTTCTGTCGAAATAAGTAATCGCCGCCGACTTCCCGCGTAACTGCACGCTGGTAAATAACTCTCTTTGCTTACGACGGTCCCGAACACACAACGACGTCGGCTCCATGTCGTATAAAACGTACTCGCCCCCATCGTCCGTGTCATTACAAATGTACACGTTGCTTTCGTGAATCTCCGTCCCACGTAATCTATCCCCAGCCGTCAACGTCTTTAAAATTTAACCGCGCTTCTTCGACACCACGTCCGGCGAATTTTCCGCCGCTGTCAAACCCATCCCTCGAGACATTCCCTCTACCATCGACCTGCGTCTGGCGAAACCTGTTGGACGCCACCGTGGTAATTCTCGCGTTCGGCGAAATTTACACTCCGCCGTCGTCTATCTCTCGCTGCCCAAACTGTCTCTACTGGCCGCTGTCGTCGTTCCCACGAGAAGCGAATCCTACCTGGGTCCGTCAACGTCGCTTCTCGCGAATTCTACCCGCCGTAGTCATGGAACACAGGTCATGCAAAACCTACCCACCACCGTCGACCTTAACGCAGTCAGGCGAAATCTACACGTCGCCTTCGTCCATCCCTCGTCACCGTCGTCGTCCCCGCGCCCAGCAAATCTTAGGACTCCGTCTCCGTCGTTCCCCCCGCAAACAATACCAGCCATTGCAGTAGTACCCCTGCGCGTCAAAACCTACCCGCTGCATACTCCGCGACCAGCAAGACGTTCCCGACACGGCGACCTTCACGAGTCAAGCGAAACATTCCCTCCGACATCATCGTCGTCGCTTCTGGCGAATCCCACCCATCGTCGACGTCACCCCGCGTCTAGCGAAAACTCCCCGCGGCCGCCAAAGTCACCCCGTTCGGCAAAACCTCCGACGAAAAGCACTGGCCGCCCTCGTC
Source organism: Gryllus longicercus (assembly GCA_038098605.1). NCBI lineage: Eukaryota > Metazoa > Arthropoda > Insecta > Orthoptera > Gryllidae > Gryllus > Gryllus longicercus. The sequence goes on from JAZDUA010000283.1 coordinate 579,679, forward strand.
GACCACTCGCCGGCCAAACCTTCCAGCCGCCGTCGTCTTCCCGCGTCGGATGCCCTCGCTTCTGGAGAAATCTCTCCATCGTCAATTCAGGAGATGCCACCGCAGTCTCTGAAAGCGAAATATACCAGTGTTACTAACAATTTTAACATGTTCAATCCAATTTCATTTATTTTCACAAAAAACAATTCACCAAATGACTGGAATATTGAATGCATTAACACACATCCCATTTTCCCATTTTCAATTCTTAAAATGTTAATTCTATTTCTTAATACATTATATAACTATGTAGTATTTATAATCTATTAATTCTAATGTTATAATTTTGTTTGTCTACATTTCTTGAGCAGGATAATGATGATGATAGTTAACCCTTCGATATTTCTCTTGTAATAAATAATCTGACAATGACAGCTTCGACAATTATGTTATTTTACATGCCAACAAAAACTCACCTGTAAACCAGGAATCTATATTTTCCAAACTGTGGTTTTCATTTCATTCATGTCACGAAAACCGCAGTTTGAAAAACTGATGCTCCAAAGCATCAGCAGGAGTGATTCTCCTCTCCTGAAAATAATTTAAAAAGTAGTATTAATGTACAGCAATTTTGGAACAGTAAAACAAAAATTACTACATTGAAAGAACTGAATAAACAAATGCAAATTGTAATAATTATGCTATTTCTGCAATGTCGAAGCTCACGTTCAAATGCTTCTTTCAATGTAAATTTCAATCATAACGAAATATTTCTTCCTTACCTTTTGAGCCTGGAGCATCCTGATTAGGAGCTGCCTGAAATGATGAACCTGGACGGCGTATCTTCCGTCAGCCTCCAGGTTCAACATCGTCACGTGCTCTGTCCCTACGTGCCCCAAAGATGGCACGCTCGGGCATCCCTCAACCGCGGAGCATTCCTGGAATTATTGTTAAAAGTAAGAACCGGATGAACCAAACAATTTGTTTTTAATATGAAACAATTTTCATCACTCCTTTCGTATTTGCTGGGACAAGTGGATTTTAATGCACTATTTTTATAACTAATGTCCTCCTCACATGCACAAACGGGATAATTCATTGAATTTAATATCCACCAATAAAAGAATAAAAAAAATTCCAATCTCGGATCTCGAGAGACCGTAGAGGTTTCATAAGTCTTATAGCACGGAAGAGGGACCACTCGCTGTGAAGAAATGATTCCGCGCTCTGTGTTGTCTCGTTGACTCACCCTGAGCGTCCAGCCGCCGCCTTCTGTCCTCCGGAAGAAGATGGCCGTGCGCCCGGGCCGCTCCAGCAGCGCCGCAGGGAGCGCGCCGTGCGTGCGGCACACGGCGCCCAGCAGCTGCGCGTCGCTGCGAGCGGGGTAGAGCGGGCGCGCGGTGGCCAGCTCGGCCGCCACGCACCCCACCGACCACACGTCGGCGGCGCCGCTCGCCCCCTGGCCCAGCGCCACCTCGGGCGCGCGGTACCACCTCGCCTGCGCCCTGGTGGATTGCGCGGCCGCGCGCGCGCTCTTGGCGCAGCTGAAATCGACCAACTTCAGCTGCGTCAAGCCGTGCGCCGCGACGTTGCCGAACATGATATTGTCCGGCTTGATGTCCAGATGGACAATATCAAGTTCCTAGAAAAAGATATTTTTTTTATTAGTGAAAGCTACTACTAGGGGATTGTGTTAGTCAAAAAATATATGCTGAAATATGTGATGTATTACATTGTTAGGAATGTTACTAGTTACTTCCACCAATATTGACCTGATGTTACTTATTTGTTAAATTGGCCTGATATTCGGTACGCAATGTACCATTAAATCTTAACTTAGGGTTTCAGGCCCCAGCATCGCGGATTGGAATCCCTTCTCCGACATTTCTGTTCGTCCTTTCACCGCTCTCCATCCCTGCATTTAGTATAGTTACCCCTGAACTTAATCAATAGTGGTCACTAATGACCTCGCAGTTAATGCGACCATAAAATATACTAATGTTTTTCACATAATAGTATGTGTCAAGCAAATGATGGGGGTTCATGGAGTTTAGGAGTTATGAATTACCTCCAGTTTCCGGAGAGCCCAGAACACCTGCCGGAGAATCGTAGCAATTTCCGACATTCTGGCCGGCTCAGGGGACCGCTGGACCATGAAGGCTTCCAGATCAAAATCTAAAGCCTCCATGGCCACGAACAACCGGCCCTGCAGTTGGAAAGTCTCCAACATCCGCAGCAGGTGATGCTCGGTCGGGTGGTGTAGAGAAATGCGTCTCAACGCCCGAGCCTGCAGATACACGAAACAATATTAAATAACTTCATCCCAACAACAATATTTAGGGAAAGAAGTTTATCAAAGTAAATTCATTTTACGTAAGCACAGGTTCATGAATTTCAGGAAGCCATCAGCGTTAAAGGCCACTGCAATGGGACAAAAGCTACTCTATTGACGACACATTGTATTTCCATGAATCAAGCCAGCGTTTCATATTCTTCACTCAATAATCACCATATGATAATATTTCCAAAATATAACATGTGAAACTTGCATTGAATCATTTGAAAGCAATTTGTTTTATTTTATTTACTTGTAAAGAAGTAGTGCAGTTTCGCAAATCCAATTATTTTCCTTCAATACTTTCGCTTGTAAACTTACCTCGTTCCTCGCTGCGGAGCCCCAGCTACCTTCCAACCGCAGGGCCTTCACCGCCAGCAAACGGCTGCTACCAACCTCTCGGCAGCGGAAAACCTGCCAACATCCGCACGCACGTTTACATGGACTGCCACATTCACTTTCATACCAGTGGAAGTTAATTAAGAAAGTTTGTCTGATATTTTTACAATGATCGGGGGTGTACCGCGTTGAACTTTGTATTTTTCAAAATAAGTTAGCAGATAATACGTTTTCAGATAACCAAGGTCTGTTCAGGGTCCGATTTGCATGTTCACAGCTGCGAAAAGAAACAGTGATCGCGTTCTCTCATTCCTGATTTCGATTGTTCTACATTTTAACCTTGATGGATAACGCAAAGCTTTAAACAAAATTTACTTAATTTTAAATACTAACAACGTGCGAAGTATCATGATTTCAGACACGTAAAGCACGATTTTATATGACGGGTGATTTCGTAAAGGAAACAAAAAATTAAAATACCTTTTGAATCTTGGTTACATTAATAATAACTCATGAAATCGCACATCGATCCCTAAACAACCGCTTATTGTCGGTTTTGTCATTTTGTGTTTGAAGCTCTACAACCCAACCACTCCTAACCACGAAACGGGAAGGCACAAGTTCTAAGCTAGACACTAAAGTAGACTTTTTGAACCAAATAAAGAGGCACTCGCGTTAAAGACTTCCGTCTGAAATCGCAGAAAATTAACTGTGCTCTTTCAGCTTGTCCAAATTGGTCAAGTCAAATGTGGAATGGCAGCGGGATCGCCTGCGCGAGGCGCGTGTCGTACCTGGCCGTAGACGCCCTGGCCGAGCGTCGACAGCACCTGGTAGGACGCCGCGGCGCCGTGGAGCACCGCGCCCGGCGCGAGGAGCAGCGGGGCGGCGGCGTCGTCCCCTTCGGCGCCTGGAGCTGCAGAGGGCGACGCGGGAGCGGGGGCGGGCGAGAGCGAAGACTCGCTGGCCGTCAGCGTGGCCGCGCTGTCCTGAGAGACCGGCGGCGACAGAGGGGGCGTTCGCGGCCCGCACACCACCCACGGCCCCATCTCCCACGGCTCCGCTTCCACGCTCTGCAACAGAGGGCGAACACTTACCACCACTGCACCTCACATTCTCTCGCAACGAGTTCCGTTATGATTTCTGTCGTGTGCGTTATCTACGAGAGGCAGCCCCGCCATTTTCGGGAATTTGCAAGATTACTAACAGAATCTGCAACCGTATTGATAATCTCGTCTTATTAAATGTGCATTTATCACTCAACGGGTGCATTCGTTTTTTGTCCCTTCACTATAAATAAATACTTTCCCATTTATTTTTATCAAACCGTGTATCCCCCAAATCCCTTTTGTAACTGAATTAAGCAACACGTCTAGCTGATTTCGTCAATGACTTTTCCACCGTAAAAATGAAAAAGAGAAAGGGCAATATGTACATCAATTTTATATCGTGTCATTAGCCTACTACTGCAGAATATATTGTGAACGAACATCTTCTGGAAGAGGCTAGTCTGTTCTATCCTGTTTAAGTGTTGTGCATCGACTAGCCTCCTGAAAGAGGAGGGGTGGGAAAGGGCCGTGTTTGGGGATCACGAGTTCGAGGGGTCCCCAGCCTTTCAGAAGGAGCGGGCGGGGAGCTCACCTGGCGAGGAGCGCCGCCGCAGCCGCCGCGCGACGCCTTGTCCTGCGAGAGAGGCTCCTGCGTCTCCTCGTGCGCTGAGACGGACAGAGGGCAGCTCCGCACGCACTCTTCACTCTGGGGAGGAAGCGCGCTGTTAGATTTTAACAGAACTTTTCGCACATTTTCACTCGATTCCTGAGCTGCTTTACATATTCTAGGAATCAGAAATATGATGCTGCTCCTAGAACTCACTAAACTAAGTCTTCAAACAATTCTTTCTTTTTTTTTTGTGAAATATATCTTCGCTTATTCGAAACTTGTTTATGAGAAACGTTTTTCCTTTGATGTATTCTTAAACGTGAAATAAAAAACAACAACAGAGAAATAAAGACTACAAGCAAAGGGCATGGCCTTAGCTCACCTGCCAGTCCTCGTCGATAGCAAGCGCCGTGGAACTGGGGCAGCGGAGCGAGGAGGAGCTGGCGGCGCGTGGCGGGGAGCGGAGGGGCGAGGACAGGCGGCGCCGCTGCAAAGAAAGCGGTAAACATTATTAACGACACATTTTTTTAAATATCAAAACCAACTGGGCCAAAGAATGAACAATGTTCTAACATTTTATTTTTTTACTCGGTTTTCAGTCAATACAAGCACTGATCAACAGTCTTATTTGGAGGACCGTGAATTTTAACGAATCACATTAAATGGAGAGCACATGGAAATGACATGGTTGACAATTCGTTCATATCTTACAGTATTCTAAGCAGTCATTTCACATCACAAACCATGGTGTAGGATATAAAGTAGGCTACACTAAACGGTTTATATTCAGGTACAGTTCATATTGAGTAGACCATTTGTTGCTTCTGATAAGATTGGTATGAAATTTATTAGTCCTTGATTTAAAATTAAGGATTGAGAACAAAGAATCTTTTAAGTGAAATTTATAATCTTATGCTGTAAATGGAGCATCCACATGCGGACAATGCTTCGTTGAGTTCCTAATAATTAGTATCAATCACAAACTAAGAAATAATCGTTTCCAGATGCAGCAGTTGATCAGAACCTCTAATGATCAACTTAAATAATAAAAAACAAGTTAATGTTTTATTTGTTACCTGTGTTATTCACTGTGGTTATTTATTTTTTGTAAGATTTTTATTTTAATTACTTTTAGCACAGAATATGCGATTCGGTAATTTCAAATCTGGAATACCTTTTTATCTTCATTGTAAAACATGTATAGAAATAATATAAATTTTTATTCCATACATAATATATAATTATTATTTTTATATTTTGCTTTGAATATGCACAGATTTCTCTAGTTTTCTTGCCCATAGTTCCCTTTTCTGCACAAAATTTTCGACCTCTGGGCTGAGGTTTTGCATTTAATTCTAAAATTATAATAATATAACAATATAAATATATAATTCAATTTTAAAAACTATGAAAAGTTCGGGTGATATGTTCTCAAATTACAATTACACTACCTTTCTATTACTTCTCATGTCCTACTATTAAACTACACTCTCTGAATTTCTTTTTATTAGAATATAACCATTTTCCGCTGGTAGTATGAACACTTCCCTAGGACTGCACTTCGGCTTTCTATATACCATATCTATTTCTTTAATCTTCGATTACACACCAAGCTTTTCAGACACTTTCTGCACAATATACAACTAGTATTCTACTTACACTTTCTCTGCACCTTACTACTTTCATATAGAATTTTTCAATAGTCACTTTTTTGCAATAAGAAGATTTACTAAAATCCTTTTATATTCATTAATGTTAAAATGTGCAGGGATTCTATGTAGAACACCATTTCATTCTACCTTTAGTCAATATCAAATATTTTTTTAGTTAATTTCTATTTTTTCTTCTTCAATTATTCTTTGTTTTTAATTTCCCAATGGAATTGAGATTCCATTTGTATTACTGATAATTTTTCATATTAAACCTTCATTTACCATTTCCACTATTGTGTAGGCTTTCCAATTAGCATTTTTTCATGTTAACTCATTGCAAGTATAAATTCAGATCACTCCATTAGCAAAAAAGATTGTATCACTGGACAACACTTTCATCAGATTTCCAACAGACATATATTGTCTCATCATTTTCAATTACTAGATGTAAAAATCTCACATAGGACTCTAAAAATTAGCACTAATTTTTTCATTGGAATACAAGAACAATGTTACCTTAATGACAAAACTTTAAATGATTATTTCATTATATATGACAAGTATACAAAAGAAAAAGGTAATATTCTTGTGAATTATTATTTTATTCTTACATTTATAAAACTCAAATCTCTTATAGTTGGCTTACATTTTAAATTATTAATAGAAAACTTGAATTTATAATACAATTTTTAACTGTATCTGTTACATAGATAATATTTTTGTTACTTTCTTTTATTTATGTAATTAATATATGCATAAATTACCCATTTTATAATTGTATAAGGATAGAAAGCACTTGAATTTAAATCCTTGTGTGTGAAGTCACAAGTCTGCATTGTGTTTTGTAAGGACTTTAAGATGACAGTTGGCCAAAGAACTCAATGACAAATCAATCGTGAAATAGCACCTATAGGGTGCCTGCCCTAAAATTCCAAATTTTCCCATAATTAAAGTTATTTACAAAATTAGAAAAGATAACATCTGTTCTATGTTACTCCTAGGACATTATGGACCAATAATTATGAATCTACTTTGTCAAAATGCTAAGTGACATATACCATTGTTCCTTAATACAGTCAGGAAAAAAAGATGTAGATGGTGGCATTCTGAGATGGGATATAAGAGTGGATACTCTTAGTTATGTTATTTGCGGAAAGAAAAATACACACTTCTTCAATATGCAAAAAAATGCAAACATAATTAGGAGAAGGGTTACTATGCACTAGGCAGATATATTGAAGAAATTAATGTGTTCAAAAGAAAACCATTAAGTGATAAATTATTACAAGCATGTGGTTTTATGATACATTGTTGTATTGAAAGAAAATATAATATGGTAAGAGAACCTGTAATTTTAAGTGTAATTTGATGTGTTTGAATAGATTACATTACAGAAGAATAAAAATAATTCAAATTAGTAAATTAAATAACTAGTAATTAAATAACTAATAATTAGTAATTAAATAACTGTCCTAGAATTTTAAATTTCCTTATTAGCTGATAAGTGTTTCTAGAGGTTTTGGGACAAGAAATTCAAATTTGAAATTAGAACTTTGCTATCAGGCACATGTATTTAATTATTAAATTTAATTAATATTGATTTATTATATTGGAAAAGCAACATGGCTACACTGAATAAAGATGGTTTCTTGGTTAATGATATAGCCATGAGAAATTCCCCTTGCAAAAGAAAAAATTGGCCCTAATGTTGATGGAAATAGGTGGTAGATAATATTTGGAAACATACATTGGTAGCCAGCGATGATTTCTTTCTGCAACTACTTCCATCGAGCCGGGTCCTATGAAACTGTTAGGCCAACCCTTGAATTCATATGGACAAATTCATATTTTGTTTATGTTTCACAAAAACTTTCCTTATTTTTGGCTGCAAAAATACAGAATGTGCATTTGTGTGCCCCCAAATTAGAGACCTTCTGAAATAGACAAATTTTGGACAACACCTAACACCCAAAGAAAAAAACACATGAATATTTTCCAATAGTTTAATGACAAAACTTTCTTTAAAAAAATGAGCTAACAACTATGAAGTACTAGTAGAAGAGTTGATTAATCCATATAGAGATTTTGGATGGAATGTGGCACATGTTTTCACAGAAAACATTCAGTTTTATAGTAACAATGTAAGGTAGCATATGAAACATGTTTACTCAAAAATGCAGAAATATTTTCAAATTGCTGGTAATGTAAATATTAACAACAGGAGAGATATTTCAAATAAATTACATTCATAATCTTTTGCGGAAAAAATGAAATAGAATACTGTTTATGCCATCTTATACATAGCACTTAGCACAATCCCTACAAAATGTTTCAAGAAGAGATTTGGAACAGTTTTTGAGAAAATCTTGTGATCAATATTTTTTAATGTTGCCAATATTCAACTCAACTTTGCAAAAACTACTATACTTTTCAAGCAATTAACATGTCATTAATTAAACCACTTATTGAGGAGAACAAATTACTTGTGAAGAAAATTCTCTAATCAATATCGTTGTTGTAGGGAGATGCAGAAAAAATTGCAGTAAGTCAATTTTCAAGAAACCAAATTGAGATAACCAGAGGTAACCAAATTGTTCTATGCAATTTTTATCAGAGTTTTTAGTGTATAAGTCTATTTCAGTTTAATTAAGTGTCAGTGTCTTCGGTTACTTTCCTTTGGATAAGTGGACGTTTAGCAATTTAAGTAAATGTACTGCTAGTTCGTGGCAACAACTTTTCAATAATTCACTTCTTCAAATATACCTGTACTTTTTCATCTACAATACTGATATTCTAAGTAATATTCAATCCATTTCGAAATTTTTTGTACAATTTCAAGGAGAGGAAATAAAGAAGTATAAATTCTTAACTGATAAAAAAAAGGTGAAGAAATTGAGAGCTACAATGGCCATGTGCAATTTAATGGGTTTGAAATTTATTTCTCTGTGTTTATTGGTTATATTAAATAGATAATGCTTCATTGTTTTTAAAATGGTTTCATAGAATATGAATTTTGTGCTAGTCTCACAAAAGCATTATTCTAAATTCAGCATGTAGCTGATGCTGAGAATATTAGCAATTTTATATTTTTGTTTAATATTATAGGTTTCTGGAGTTTTCCAACAATATAATGTTTTGTTTACTTTTCAATTAATGATTAACCTAATATTTTAATTTCTGCTTCTTGAATGTGTCTTGACCACTACTTTTTTTTTTACTTAATTCAAAGACTAAGGTCAGTCATTGATTTATCACTCGTGCTTTAGTCTAATATCAAGGTTTCTGCATAAATATTCAGAGAACAGATTGAAATAGAATTACTATGACTGGAATTGAATTGAAAGGTGTGATTGGGTTGATAAAGAATGCTATTAATAGATGGATTTAATTTAATTTTTCCATATACAATTTTTTCATTAAATGTGTATATTATTAATTTTGGTAAAGCTAGTGAATTAATTAGTTTGCTCATTAGGTTAACTTTAGGGACTGTTTGTTCCCAGTTTTCTTGTATAATGTTCAATAGTGATTATGTTGATAATATTTTAGTTGATATGACTTGTAATTTTTTTCTTTCTGGATTTTGTTTTGAAACATCTTTATTTATTACAACCCACACTTTCCCAATTTGTAGGCAAGTGTGAGAATATGAGAGTATGTGAGTGAGTGTGAGATTTTATTCTTCCTTTGACAATTATCAAATGAACCTGAATGATGGCAGCACCAGATATGCCTGTGTTGTATCACTAATTTGAAGTTAAACAATAAACAAAGTCAACTGCTAGAATCTGACTAGAAATTGTCAGGATGTAAGAATAATAGGCTGTTTCTACAAACTATGCTCAATTTTAAATTTCACAAACTATGAAAGGAAATAACAAAAGTACCAAATATGCAAGAATAGAGTGTAAATATGGAGCAATTGAAAAAAAATATTCAAAAATGCATTACACCTATATATTGCTGGGAAACAAGATGTGGGAAGCGCAGACATGCTTTAAAAAATCAAATTGCCAAGAATAATATATTAACAAAGTCTGGAATATCACTCAAGAAGTAAGAACATGCATTAAATTATAGCCTCATCTCTACTCATTACAAATATCATTACTCCTCTATCTCTCTCATTACTCATTGACTCAACAATTAACAACTGTGTTTCATACATCAACATGTCCCACCATTCAACATTTTTGTGGCATATTTGCATGCAAATTTCAGGGCTAAAAACATAAATAAACTTCCTATCTCTGATTATGATACTTATTGGTTGAAAAGGAACTAAATGGAGATGTAACCAAATGTAATTTATAGATTACGAACTTAACAATTACCAGCCTTCAGCAAAAAGTGATATCTCGACTCACTTTGCTCATGATACAGAAGGCTAAAATAAGAATACGGATGGCAACAAACATTTGTGTAATGATTTCATCAGAGAATATTTGGTCCTATGTTGTAAAACTATCAGAAACAATAAATATACTTCAGATTGAGGCTATATCTCTAATTACCCCCTATTTGAAGGAATAAACTTTCTGTCATGAGAACACAAGGTATGGATAATGACTGACTGAGCTCAAGAAAATGTGCCCTGATGACGAAAAACAATGTTTAGAATCACAAAAAATGATGTCAAAGTAAAGACAAAGTTTGCACGAGATGTCAAAGAAAAATGAGACTAGAAACCTGTTCAATATGATGACAATTGAAACAGAAACTAAAGTCTAATATATATTTCAATCATATTAGATATTTATAATTAAACATTACCAATAAGAAAATATGCCAATATAATTGTTGTAATCAAATTTCTTTTCTTTAATAATATTCAGTATAGTCTTATTACGCACCAGAAAATATGAGGAAAGATAATGCTCAGGTATACAATTACAAGTCAATGAGCAGGCAAATAAAAGAAATTGAATAAATGAATGAAATGAAAATCATTGAATGTTGTTATAGAATTAATCAATTCATTCATTAAATTGTTATTGTAATGGAATCAATATACTGCTTAGTAAGATGGTTACATTTGAAATTGTGAAGTAATGCAGCTGGGAAAGCAAATCATATTACTGGTACCCATGTAAATTAGCAAATATAATATATAAAAAAATAAATAAAATAATTTGACATTTAGGTCTTGGCAAGTTAATAAACAGAAATTGACAAAGTGTTTAGCTCGTAATCGATATAACCAACTCTCCTGAATTATGAAAATACAGATGATGATTGTGTACTAAATTACACTTGTAAACATGGGTTTTAACTCTGGTATTGGTAATTGATTTTTAATACAGTTTACAGTAGTTTTTTTGTTTTCAAATACAAAAATTATATTTTTTTCCTAACAAAATCAATTATTATTTTAATTTATCTAAAAATAATTTATTTTAATTAGTCATTAGTTACTAAATATCTAGAGGTTATTAAATCATCCTCATAATTTTTGTTGCGTTCAACTTTCAACAAATGCAAAACTCCACTTCTTTAATGAAAACATGTTATGAACTTTCCTTTGGGAATAAAGTGGGAGATCAAATAAGGGTCTTGGCGACAAATATTGTTTGTTTACTGTGTTCTAGGCACCTTCTTTCAGGGAGAAGTGGCAAACAAAACATGACATTTACAGTCAGTATGATTTTGAGGGGATACAAAGATCAATCTTCGCACTTATTTCTGTTAACAAACATGAAAAGAAGGAAGAAAAAAGAAAGATTCTTATGAAGTTACATTTTAACAAACCTGTTCATCTGAGGAACATTTATTGACACAATATAACTTAACAATCAAGTATGATATATAAAGTTATCCAAAAAACATTATGAAATTCTTGGTTTCAATCTGGAGGGTGAGCTCTTCTTCAAAAGAATATGAAGTTTTTAATTGTAATCATTCTTCTGCATTAAAATTACTATTTTTCTGAAGAAAATGTCTTAGTGTTTTGTAATGATATTTCTTCTCTTATTAGACAGATATCGTCATGAACATAGCCTACAAAATGGTGCTTATTCATTGATTCCTTTAGCTAGTCTCAAGGATGTGCTTCTGCTTAATAGCAAAAAATTTCTATTAGTATCCAGAATCAAATCTGCTTTTATGAAAGAAGGTTAAGGAAACTTTAAATTTATATTGGAAAACCTTATTGATTGAATATTTGTAGAATGAATGAATTATGTGTGGTGAAATGAAAGTAAATACACTTACTATTTTTCTGCAACTTAGTTACACAAAGAACTGAAATAATGGGAAGAATAAAAGAGTTGATTAGAAAAGAAAGACCTGAGCGTAACGCATCTATTCCCGAATGGAAAATGGGAAACATGCTGGGAGAAATCCTAAAAATGTGTACCTATTTGTTTTACATACTGAACTAGGATTAGGATGCATTAGTACTGTCAATGCCTCTGGCACAATGTACTTTGGACAATGGACAGAAGTTTGCTAAGTTTAGTGATGCAAAATTTAAATAAGGTGTATCTACGTGTCCATAAATACTGTCACTGATGCATGATGAAAAGGTTGAGTAGAGTTCAACTACAAAAGGTTAGCATGGTAAATAGTAGCTGAGCAAGCAGCTTGACCAACATAAAATTTTATATAGAATTTTGAGAAATCGAAAGATGGAAATAGTGATGATATTTTAAACAAAAATTATAATTTTAAAAAGAATTATTATAATGAAGACTTCCTGAACTCGAAAATAAATTTCTGCCTGAAAATTCTATGCACATTAAAGGATTATCAAGTATTCTTACATTAGATACAAGAGAAGTGGTCTGAAAGCAAATTGAATTCTAATACGCTGGCCGACTATTCTTGGACTTTCAAGAAACATGCTCCAAAGGCAAAATGTAGCAGAAAACTGTTATTTCTGACACTCCTGGTGTGACAGAATGTTTGAATATTGTGCAGTTCAGAGTGTAGGAAGTACTCGTTGAAATTACAAACTGCTGGAAACATATGAGCTCATATCTCATATATAAACTTGGAAGAAAAAATGCTATATTTTCAATTTTATATTATCTTTCAGAAACCAAAGCTTTGTTTCTTTGTCCCCAGTGATATCAATGATTGTGAAAATGTTAGATATTGATGTGGGCAGTTATTATTTGCTAAAAGTTAATAACTATTTTTACTGTTATCCATTACTCATATTGTGTATTGTTTTTACAGAATTATTTATTTTTTTTATTTTTCTCAAACCAGGAAAAAGATTTGTTTGAGTCTTAAGTGAGAAAATGAGACACTATTTTTACAAAGTAACAATAAATAAATACCTTGGGAATTGAAAAATATTCCCAAGATGAATAAATATATTCTAATTAAAGTTTGATAAATATATTCAAAAATAGATATTAGAAATGTTAAAAATATTGAGTCAAGTTAAAAATATGATAAAGATAGATAAAATAAAGTAAACTTTGAATTGGACTTATTAAATGGGAAAGCCAAATAACTTAATTTTGAGTATTAGCTGTATAACAAGAATAATGCCTTGCACAGATACACACACAGAAGTTGTTCGTAAATATAAGATAATCATATAATTATAAATAATGAACAAACAAATAAGTAGTTTCATACAAATCCTAGGCCTTAAAATGACAAGCACTGTCTACAGGCACTCCCAGTGGCACCAACTATTACCGATTATTAATTATTTCAAGAAAGTTGTGGATTGCTTAGTCAGAAAGAAAAGTTGAGAAGATTGGCAAATTTTTTTAAAGTTAATGTGAATAAAATAGTATGGGATTAGACGCACTAAAACATTTTTAGGCAAGTGCTCTGCCTTATCGCAGTTTAAGTTAATACCGCCTGAAACTACTACCACGAATATTTTAGCAATATACACCTGATTCTGAGGTCCAAACAGCATATAATGATGTTGCATGAGCAACATCATTATCAAGCGTCTGTTCGCATGCAGGATATCTCTCTTACCTTGCACGGCCTCGGGGAAAAATGGGGTGGGCTGTGGAGAAGCTCGTGAACTCTGGAACCGGTGATGCCTGAAGGGCGGTCCTGCCCAGAGCACATCTCCAGCTACAACACAACGAAACCTTGTATTTCAATTGGCAGCTAAAACTTTCAACGACAAATAAATTTGCTCTAAAGCGATTTTCTCCTTCAATCACGGCCGTGTACCTGTGAGGGCGCAGGCTCGGGTACTCGGGCTTAACATCCTCGTTCACTGTCTAACAAATATTTTTGACATTATATAATTTACAAATATTCGATTAGTAAATGGTAATTATGTAATGCCAATAATAAAATTAACTGAGAACCCGATGTACCCCTCACTATCGGGGGAATTTTATCCTCCATATTTGCGCGTCACTGCGTACATACGATGGCGACGCATAGCATCGCGTTTACAAGATGGCGACGCAGTCTCGAATAAGAATTTTTGAGCGCTAAAGCGATATTCATATTTATTTATTTATTTATTGAAAATATGCTATGTAATGAATGTTATAAGATGTTAAAACACTAGGAAATACATTTTTAAATGGAAAGCCAATTTGATAGTACCTACTTCTACTTGCTTAACTGTCGAAAGCTCGGTACCTAGGCCTACTTGCCACAAAACCATATTTTCAAAAATGTGTACGTCTTCTCGATCAAAAAAGGAATATTCTATTATGAAACGATATCATTATATCGTTCTCATTTCTTTGCACACATAGCAATACCACGTTAATTTTCGAGAATGCAAAGTTTAAACACTGAGCCTTAAGGCAAGTTACGCCGAAGTATGCATGAAAATAGCGAATTGGTATACTCATGATTCTAGAACCTAACTAACATCAGTATAGTATATTCAATTACCTCGCTAACACTTCCTGACTGAACCATAGTGAATGTAGATAGCTGGAACGGTGACGTCTCGTCTTCAGGACAGGAACCCAAATGAACGAGACGCTAATGACTATTTCCTGGCTCCTTGCCCACGGGCCGTGATTGGTCAGCGATAACGCCTCACTGGCGGTTCTTCCCTCACCCCCTTTTTTTAGCGCATCCTAATCTCCAACCCATAACCCATCGCATATATATCCATCCAATTCTATTTCAAATAAATGCAGGTACGAAATTAAATCAGATTCAACCTTGCCAGAAACACGATATATTCCACAGGAATAAAAAAACAAGTGTAATTTCCACTATTAATAGAGTAATTTTTCTAAATGGAACCTAATTAGTGTTAACCATTAAGGAATCCTCAACCGCAATGTTAGTTGTAATTTTAATATTAGTTTAGTTAAAAGGTCTACAATTATTTAATGATTGAAATGTAAACTGAACTTAAAAATAAAAAAAAAACCTTTTTCTGATTTTTGCTTCCCGAAATTCTGACGATGTTTCCTACTCATGCATTCGTCACTACCTAAAGAGTGCAGCAGTGGTCATTCCAATATTCCAAAGAGAGGCCATTTTCTGCAGATCGAACCAACGACTCTACTTGTATAGAGAACACGATTTTAACAATTAAAATGTGGGTTTTACAAATTAAACTTAAATTTTTTATTGTCATATATAAATATAACAATAAAAAGTTTGTTGATAAGATTTCATTATCCTCGCCTTTAGGCTACATTTCGTGGATGAAAAGTTATGGATTTAGGCGAATTATTCATCTACTTTCATTATTTTTAGGCCCTTTACTTAAAATTTTTGACGTTTGGGCTCTATAAAATTTCATTGTTTTTCTTTTACCAGCTGTTTTCAATTTTCTTTCTACCAGCTACAAATAACTCAAAGAAGTTATTGAATTCTATATTTCTTACCTTTTTTTTTGTCCGAAAATATGTTGTTTTTGCTTCTTGATCTGTAAGTGTAATTACTGCTTATTTTTCTCTCTCATAATTCTATTTATTTTTTTACATAGTAAATGCTGTTAAAAATTCCAATTAAATTGCTTGTAAGTATAATTTTACATTTCTCCTTAGTTGCCGAATTTCTGATCCACATATATCCTCAGGTCAAGCCACGGCCAAGCCTGATCCACACAGATCCTCAGGTCAAGCTCCAACATTGAGACACTTCGAACAATGTATTTTGCAAATGTGCACTCACACCTAAAATATGGAATAATATTCTGGGGAAATGCCCTTGAAAGCACTCGCACATTCATTATCCAAAAAAGAATACTGTGAACATTGACCAGCACTCATAAGCTGGAGTCTTGCAAACCATTGTTTAATAAACTAAGGATTCTTCCTCTACCATGCATGTACATATTTGAAATAGTGGTCTTCACAAAGAAAATTCTCATGGAAAACAAAGACACTTTTACTTTAAATTCTGATGTACATAACTACAACACCCGTCAAAAGGATAACCTACACGTTCCCCACTCTGAAACTACACTTTATCAAAAAAGTACCCTAATAGAGGGCATTACACTTTACAACAAACTAGGCAATGATATCAAAGACATAAACACAATTCATACATTTAAAAGTAAATTGAAAGCTTTCCTGCTTAACAACATGTTCTACAGTGTAAAGGAATTTTCAAATTACAACATTTCCCTTAAAAAATATAAATAAATAAGAATTTCTTATTCCATTAGACTTTCTGTTTCATGTGAACTGTTTCAAGCTGAAGCAAAGAAAAAAGAACTGCATATCACATCCTGTGAAATAGAAGGAGAATAGAAGAAGAAAAAAACTGGTCAAAACTTGCCTCCTCACCATTTCAAGTTATAAATATAGAATGTACTACTATTGTTAAATTTGATGTAGTTGCAAACATAATTGATATGTATTATTAATGTAATTATTATTATTAATGTAATTATTATAAGTAGTAGCATTAAAATATATTGAAATGTTAATTATTAGCAGATAATTTATCTACTGTATAATATCTTAATTAACTGTAACAAGTATTGTATTTCTAGGCCAATGACCCCATCTCAATCAGGTTTTGTTCAGTTTCTCTGGTCCTTTGAGCAAATGCTGAGATGGCCCCTTGTTTGCCCCTGAACAGTAATATAACTTTGCGCTCTCCACCCAAGGCATCGTATTGACTCGTCATGCACGATTGTAATTGTATATGTGATTCAAAAAATATTATATTATATTATATTATGTTATTATATTATTATATTATTATATTATTATATTATATTATACTATATTTATTATTAATATTAATTTTATTTATATTAATATCTTTTAGGTGTTCTCATAATTTTTGTGTGAATATCTATAATTTACGTTTTCCAAATCCATAAAATTAAAATGAAATATAATGATAAAAATTACAAAAGTTAATATGGTTCAACTTTTGTAATATTTTCAATGGACTGTTTTGTTACAAATATATGATAAATATAGAATATACCTACTCTAAAACTTACCAAATCTGTTTTTCTTTCTTTAAATTTTTTTTTTAATAAAGATTTTAGTTTTCTTCATAAAACTGAATAGAGGCATTTAAGACAAATACCTCCTAGTAGTTTAAACTTTCATCTCTTTTTGTTTATTTTTCTTTCTTTCCAATCTAAATAATAATCAAAATCATGTCTTTTTTAACACCTGAGGCCTATCTTCATCATGTAAATATTTTTATTTACAGTTCTAAGTAAATGCTTTACTTTTTGTATTCTATTCTTTATTAGTTCTGGCTTCATTCCTCATTTGCAAGAAGATTTCCAAGTTTTGAAATATGTAACTGCTGTTTCTTGTGTTGGAATATCTATTTTTTTTTTTAATATTTTTTTTATCCTTTATGTGTGTGTCTGTAACAGTCAACAACTGACACTGCTTTTCTGTGACCAAATCTCTTAAGCATATTTTTCATTTTGATAATTTAAAAACATTTTTAGTTATTGTGATTCTTAAATTTTTTCAACCTTCGGCAAGCTTGTGAACCGTAGACCTCCTTTTAACCTCTACCACCACCACTATCATAACCACTACCACTACTTCATTTTTTTAAAAAGAGATTGTGTTCAAAGATTTGTGACAAATTCACCAGTGAATTTCTTAGCATAGAGAAGAAAATATGTGATTATTTGATCTAATTTCTTCTGTTAGTTATAGTTACTGAAATTGAAGTTGCAACAATTGTTTTGTAGAGATCAATTGGGACGAATGCTTTTTTTAAATTTATTATCCTTTGATTGATTTTCTCAAGTTACTTTCCATATTTCCTTTGCAAAGCAAGTAAATTCTGAAATTGAAATTGCAAAGTGAGATGTAAACTAGTTTATTGTAAACAGATAGTTTAATTAGTGTTTCAACATTTCATCATACTGTTAACATATTTTCTTCTATATATGCTGTAATTTGAATAAAATTCAAGTATTAAATGTGTGTAATAATTTTTAACAAATGGTATAATAATTGTATCAACAAAGTTTTGAACTGATTAGTGACCATATTTTAAAAATTAATAAATAATTATAAAAAAGGTAATTAGGAATAACTATAACAAATTGACCAACTAACATTAAATTCTACTTGACATTAAATTATGATGTTCCAACTCCCCTTGCCACTTCATGTTAACTATTGTAAAATTTGAGTAAAAAACTGTTGAAATATAATGTAATCCCAGGCTGATAGTTATTCAAAACCTATCAATTTCTATAAATTACACGGCATGATAAATGCAACAAGTTAGTTTTTTGCAATTCTTTGCTACAAAAAAACCTTGCTGCAGTCATCACATGTGTAACATTGAAGCAGCCCATTTTTTTCTTTTATAAAAGTGCAGGGGCAGATCCATCCAATCAGTTTGGAGGGGGCCATTGTAGATTTTTTATATATAATAGACATATCGGTATTTTATAGTATATTACTTATGAACTGTAGATATGATAGTATACAATATTATTGTTTAATTAATTACATAATTTGGTCATAAATTAATATTTGAATCAATTTTGCCAAATAAAGAAAAGTAAACAAAAATTGTAGGCCTTTTGGGATCTGCCAGAAACAGTATAACAACTACAGATATTGTATAAGAATTTTGGGTAATTTTTGAAACTTTATAACTTGCAAACATGCTTGCAATGCACAGAATTTTACCCCCAAATTTTTGTGCTTGTTTTTAGATGATTTCCCATTTTAAAAAAATGATAGTTCGAATGAAAGAAATGTTGAATACGTGAGAATTTTTAATTTCAATATTTCAATTCAATTCCTCCAAAAATGTGCAATTTATTATTTAACTAATAACACACCTGTAATATTTTAACACCAGTAAACTTTCTTCTATTTCCTTAACTGGGATCTGAAAGTACAACATAGAGTAGAATTATAGAACTATTAAATTGTACCTTTTTGATCCTTCATAATGCATTTAATATCAGAAATTACTGATTTTTTTAATTTAAAAAAATCGTAGATAAAAAATGGAGATAAACACTTTGCTGTCATAGATAAAGTTAGAGATATGAACCCTTATATTTCCTGACAATTGTAAACAAATCAATTCATTTGATCAAAAGCTGTGAAATGACTTTTATAATTACAAAAAAATAAACTTATTTATAATCGCACTCATATTGTGGATATTAGCGACTATTACAGTTACTGATACATTACAAAATTACAGATACAACATTATTCAAACCTAATACTACAATTGGATACAGTATTAAATGAAGACAATAATGAAACACGATGCAAATTTAATTCATGCTAACAAGAAACTATTTATGCTATTTTGATCTTCAGTACCATGAAGTATTGCTTCATGATTAAATCTAAATCACTGTCTCCAATGATTGAATCTTGGACACACTTTAAAAATGAAATCTAGATTAACTTGGACTTCGCACAGTTTCCACAGGGGCGAAATATTTTTGTATTAGTGAAGATTGTTTAACTTGGAGTATCCAGATCTTATCCTTGAGAGGAGTTCTTGCTCTCTGTGGCACATTTTCTTACTTGCGATTAGTGAGTGAAAAGTATTTCTTGTTCTGTGTAATTTGCTGGATTTGTAACCTGTTCAGTAAAGGTTCCATTTCTTTTGAATTTCTTTACCAAAGTCAAAATATCTTCTTCAGTACATGACATGTTGTGAACATTGGTAATAGTTTTTAAGTCAATTGAAGAGATTGTTTTAGTAACATTTTTACTTGTTAACAGAGATTTATTTGTTAAGGATCCATGCTAAGACAAAATTTTGTCACAGCTTTTTAGATGTGAGCTGAAAGCAGGATCACATTAGCACAGTGAAATTGGAGGATCATTTTAAGGTTCAACATTAATGCATACAACTTTACAGTGTTGTAGCTAACAAACTCTTTAAGCAGGTGCTTCATAACTTTATCAAGCATGCAGATTATGGCTTCTGTTATTTTTAAATTTACTTAATGCGAAATTGGGGTTTAAAGAGAATGTGACAAGAGCATGCAAGATTTCACCAGTACAGAATAAAGGAAAGATTTCTGTCAAAGAGAATTTTTAAATTCAGTTTTTTTTTAGGTTTACATTTACTGAGCACAGAAAACTGCACCTATTCCTTTAACTGCACTAGGCAAAAAGGCAAATTTTTTTTTTGATACTAAAATCTTCAGAAATGTTGGTTTACTCTTGAATATGTATCCAATTTGCTACTGAAGAGTTGTTGTTGTTGTTGTTATTAAGATTTTTATTATTATTATTATTATTATTATTATTATTATTATTATTATTATTATTATTATTATTATTATTATTATTATTATTATTATTATTATTATTGAAGTGTTTTGTTTAGAAGAAGTTCTAATAGGTTAAGAACAGAGACAAATCCCGGAATGTCATATTTTTTGTAATTTCACTCATTTTTTTAAAAACAGTTACCACATGACAGCATGAAAAAAACAAAATGGATTTAGAAAATTTACCGGCCTACCTAATATTTAAATATTTTCAAAAGGCATATGATAGAGAAATTAGAGAGCTAATGTGGAAAATACTAGAGAAAGGAAAGATACTGGTAGAAATAATCAAAGGAATTCGAAGACATTAACCAAATTCACAGATCTCTGTAAAACTGAATAAAAAAATGGTCAAAGTTTCTTACAACACTCAGAGGTTGGAGTGTCACCATGTCTATTTATCATAGTAAAAGGCAATTATATTATCAGAATGGAAACAAACAAGTGAAAAGGAGTAAATCTCAACAAAAACAGAAGATCTAAATTAACCTTTTTGTAGATGATTTGGTCATAATAACAGAGTTTGAAGATAACTTATAAACTGTAACAAATGTGTTAATAAGAAAATATTGAAATGAGAAATGAGAATCTCTACTAACAAAATAAAAGCCAGAGGATATCAGAGCACAAAAACGAGATGAATTAAGATTGTCATAAATGTACAAATGTTAGAACAAGCCTCAAATTTTGACTATTTAACCATTATCATTGTATGTAGATGAGAGGATTTGGTAAAGAAAATCCAAAGTCATAGCAAAAGGAATGGAATAATCAGTTGATATAATGGAAGAAATACATCCCAAGAAATTTTAAAATATATAACGTGAAAGCAAAACATATGGCAGGAGTCACCTAGGAAAAAATTCAGAAAAAGACTAGCGACAAATAATATAGTTCAAGTGATAAAGAAAAAATGTTTTTCTTATGTCAACAGAGACATTGAAGACCACAACTAAAATTGATAAACCAGAAACACCTAGAAGATTGACCTGAAGGGCTATCAATAGGAACAAATAATAAACTTGGTAGAAGTACTGCGATTACTGTACATTACTAAGCGTATCTTGTAGCTTCCATTTTTGTCTGTCACTGCAATTAATTCTCTTCCATCCATTGCCTCCTGTTCTCCTACCTTACATATTCTTGTACATCTTACTTCTTTTCTCTGAAAATCAAGTTGCTAATTTGGGAGCTTTAGAGGTCATCATTTTTCACATATTCTGTTTAAGTGATCACACCATGGTAATTTTCTTAATATCAAGGTTAGGGATATTGTTGAGAATCACTTCTGCCTTTCTCCTAAGTTCGTCGTTGTTTATGTTGTTCAATATTGACAATCTACACCATTTCTATTTCAGAAGGTTTATTCTTATTATCTTTTTAAATATAGGTATGATGGCGTATATGTGTATGTATACACACACACACACACATACACACACACACACACACACACACACACATATATAACTTTCCCTATACTCTGTATATACATACGTATAGAGGAAAGTAAAAATGATTTGAAGAAAAGTTCCTTTTTTGTAGCATAATTCCGAGAATATGTAAAGCACAAGATGGGTAATATTTGGCTCTGGTTATGATGTCAAAGAACTAGAGGTTGAGGATTATTTTAAAACTTGGGAGGCTGATTCAATACAATTTTTGGATTGAGGAAGATTTACTTCATTTAATTTCAGATTAAAAACAACATTTTTACAAGTATAAAATGAATTTAACATTTATGATTATTTTTTCCAATTTTCATATAATTTAAGGATTCATAAGACTATCTTCTCTTTGCATTATATATATTGTTTTACTTCATCTCATTGACTGAATATCGGATTTAGAAGTTTTTTAAACGCAGTTTATAAAAATATTAAGGATTTAATTTTAATTTTTAAAGTTGACTTCCGAACACACTCAAGAATTTCCCACTAAAATTTTAACCCATTACTTAAAGAATATTTTACGATGCCAATTTTTCGAGTTTGATATTTTAGTGTTTTGTTTTACTGCGAATATCAATCAAGAAATTCCGAATTTCTTCATGTTATTAATAAGAATAAGTAGGGCTCGGACTTTTAGGTCAATATAATTGTTTTCACTTTAATCTTGAGTGTTGAAAGTCAAGTGAAAATTAAGTAGAGCCGTATGGTTCCTATATTGCAATTGGATTTTACTTAAAAGTAAACAGTTTGATTAAGTTGCGAACAAACTATTATTACTTATTTAGCTAAATTTTAAAGGAATAAAAAAATTGAGTTTTTTCATGTTTAAAACTTCAAAGGATTAGTATATGTGGCGAAAGACACGCTAGTTTGGAAATCACTGGTTGGTCGCACATCAGTGTAAATTTGGCATTTCCTGGGACAAAGTGGAGTTAGTTTTGTTCACAACCAACCAAAATGCCTGAGGAGCATTTCCAAACCACTGTTGATTCATATAATGATTTCTGAGCGATAACATACACTTATAACACGAGCAGCTCCTAAAGTTCCTCAGATTGCACTGACGAAATGTGCAGGTTGACAAAAGGGACGTGTTCGCCTTTTACATTGCAACATTTCGCGATCTTGGTTTCTGCCTTTCATTTGAGTCATAAATAAATTATTTCATCGTTTTAACACATATGTTTCACTTTTTAAGCACACAAAAATTTTAATTTTTCGTTTTTTAGCACCTAAGTCAGAGCTCTATTTATAGGTTTCTTAACGTTTTGAAAAGCAAATAAAACATTCTCATCTCTAGGGAATGCCCAGATTTGTCCAGACCACCATGTGCGCAATTTTGGTGAATGCGGTCCTCTCGTTAGGTAATGTACAGTGGGTAGATGGGTTAGCGTAGTTGTGTCCTTCTTCGGGAAGAAAGCCCCGATATGAGGCGCACCCATCTTTTGCCATCTCTGCGTCGAAATGTGTGAAATAGGGTTCAAAAATCTAGGAGTACTCCTGCAGATAACAATACCGATTTCAGCCACTTTCCATAGATCGCCACCAGCAAATACAATTTTACACGAATTAGAGTTAATAAAGCATGAATGTACAGATCTTTATTTTATATCTCAACCCGTGGGACCACCTGCTGTTATTGTGGTGCGTCTGCTGTGTGTCTTGGCCGCCAGTCAAGACAAAGCCGTAGCTGACGTCCTGGAAGTTAGCAGGACCATTTAATGCAATCACAAAACTGCATAGTCCATAATTTGCCGCTTTTTTGCCGTTTTTAAGATGTGGAAAAGAAAAATTTGCCGCGGGTCATTTTCTCAAAAAAATCTGTGTTCACGCTAACTTCCAATGGAAGTTAGCAGGACCACACCTCTAAAACCGCTACTATTGCAAGTATATACACAAAACTGTACTCCAAATTTGCCGCTTTTTATTTATAAACGATTAGTGAAGAAATTAAATTGATATCTTCATTCTTTCAAAAAATATTAACAAAAACCAAAAAATGAAAGCTACGCTCCTCTTGCAAGCGCATTCGAAGAAGAAATGAGACGTCCCCTGTAATTCATCAGCCGTAACAACTCATACTCTTCGCCAAAATTTGCCGTAATCCAGTGCTAAACATATTCTCTAAACAAAACTTTTGCCTCGGACCGATTAGACTCAACTACCCGGGTTCGAAACTCACGAGTTTACCCACTTACAAGAGCTCTGCACATGTAAAGACGCCCGTTCCTCCTAAACCATAAGCTATAACAATTAGTACTCTACGCCAGAATTTGCCGTAATTAAGTACTAAATATAAACTGTAATAAAAAAATTTGCCGCGGACCGCTTAATTTCAATTACACGGGTTCGAATCCCGCAATGCCCCTCTAAGGAACATCCTGCGCAGGTAAAGAAAACCATACCTCCTGAACATGCAGCCATAACAACTCATAATCGGCACCAAACTTTGACGCAAACAAGTACAAATTACCATCCGTAACAAAAGAATTTTCTCCGGACCAGTTAGACTATTGTATAGGGGTTCAAATCCCAGATTTCGCCTTCCTACGAGAGCCCTGAACACGTGAAGAAGTCCTAAAGTTAAGAAGCCCGTTCCTACTGAACTATCAGCCTTAAGAATTCATACTCTACGCCAAACTTTGAAGCAAACAATTACTAAATACAATCGGTAACAAAAAAATTTGCCGCGGACCGTTTAGATTATAATATCTAGGTTCGAATCCCAGATTTCTCCCTCTTACATGAGCTCCGCGAAAGTTAAGAAGCCCATTCCTCCTAAACTATCATCCATAACAATTCATACTCTACGTCTTAATTTGATGCAAACAAGTATTCAATGAAATCTGTAACAAAAAAATTTGCCGCGGACCGGTTAGATTATATTATTCCGGTTCGATTCCCAGATTTCGCCCTCTTACATGAGGTCTGCGAAAGTTAAGACGCCCGTTCCTCCTAAACTATCGGCAATAATAATTCATACTCTACGTCTAAATTTGATGCAAGGTATTTATTTTTATTTTTATTTTTAATTTTATTTTATTTTTTTATTATTATTATTATTATTATTATATAAATTTATTATTAAGTTTTATCCAAGGTATTTGAAAAACTACTTTTACAACGACTAAAACCAATAACCAATAATATAATACCAGACTTTCAATATGGGTTTCGTGAAGGTCACTCAACTATAGATCAGACACACCGAATAGTAAACAAGATATCTCAAAGCCTAGAAGAAAAGAAATATTGCTCAGCTGCTTTCTTGGACGTACAGCAAGCATTTGATAGGGTATGGCATGCAGGCCTGCTATTCAAAATCAAACAATTACTCCCGCACTCATTCTATTCATTTTTTATAACGTATCTATCCAGCCGCTTTTTTCAAATTAAATACCAAGACGTTTTCTCTGGATTTAAACCACAGACAGCAGGTGTCCCTCAAGGAAGTATACTAGGACCAATTCTGTATGTAATCTATACTTCTGACTTACCAACAACAGAACACACAATGATGGCTACATTTGCTGATGACACAGCTATTTTAGCTGTTGATGAGGACTCAACTCGAGCATCGCAACACCTGCAAGAGCATCTGGACAAGATAGAAGAATGGACGAATCAATGGAGAGTAAATATAAACACAGCAAAATCACAACAGATTACCTTCTCACTTCGAAAAGAAGAGTGTCCCAAAGTGAAATTAAACTCATCAGAACTCTCAGTAACAACTGTTGTGAGGTATCTTGGCTTACATCTAGACAGTCACCTAACCTGGAAACCTCACATCTTGAAAAAGAGGAAAGAATCACAACTGAAATTAAGCAAATTATCATGGCTACTTAACCGAAGGTCTAAGCTCTCTTTATACAACAAAATTTTAGTGTACAAGACAATAATCAAGCCAATATGGACTTATGGAATCGAACTCTGGGGAACTGCCAGCAAGTCAAACCTGGAGATCCTGAGAAGATTCGAAACAAAAACATTGAGATATATATGCAACGCCCCATGGTTCGTCACCAACAATAATTTATACAAAGATTTGAACATCTCAACAATGTCAGAGACTATCTCGGAGAGAAGCAAGAGGCATCAGAAGAGACTGGAAAGCCACCCGAATCAACACTCAGTGAACATGTTGGACAATAGTGAACATGTGTATAGGCTAAAGCGTGAACATATTCTAGACTTACCCTTTAGATTCTCTTCATAGCAACTTATATCATGTATACCATTTACTAATTGTTCTAAGTGAACAGATTGTAAATTAGCAGAATTGAAAAAAAAAAAGAAAAAAAAAAATGATGCAAACACGTATTCAATAAAATCTGTAACAAAAAAATTTGCCGCGGACCGGTTAGATTATATTATTCCGGTTCGATTCCCAGATTTCGCCCTCTTACATGCGCTCTGGGAAAAATAAGAAGCCTGTTCCTCCTAAACTATCATTCATAACAATTCATACGCTACGTCTAAATTTGATGCGAACATGTATTCAATAAAATCTGTAACAAAAAAATTTGCCGCGGACCGGTTAGAGTACATTATCCCGGTTCGAATCCCAGATTTTCTCCCTCTTACATGAGCTCTACAAAAGTTAAGAAGCCCGTTCATGCTAAACTATCATCCATAACAATTCATACTCTACGTCTAAATTTGATGCAAACACGTATTTAATAAAATCTGTAACAAAACAATTTGCCGCGGACTGGTTAGATTATATTATCCCGGTTCGAATCACTTATTTCGCCCTCTTACATGAGCTCTGCAAAAGTTAAGAAGCCCGTTCCTGCTAAACTGTCATCCATAACAATTCATACTCTACGTCTAAATTTGATGCAAACATGTATTCAAGAAAATCAGTAACAAAACAATTTGCCGCGGACCGGTTGGATTATATTATCCCGGTTCGAATCCCAGATTTCGCCCTCATACATGAGTTCTGTGAAAGTTAAGAAGCCTGTTCCTCCTAAACTATCAGCCACAACAATTCATACTCTACGTCTAAATTTGATGCAAACACGTATTTAATAAAATCTGTAACAAAACAATTTGCCGCGGACTGGTTAGATTATATTATCCCGGTTCGAATCACTGATTTCGCCCTCTTACATGAGCTCTGGAAAAGTTAAGAAGCCCGTTCCTGCTAAACTATCATCCATAAGAATTCATACTCTACGTCTAAATTTGATGCAAACACGTATTTAATAAAATCTGTAACAAAACAATTTGCCGCGGACTGGTTAGATTATATTATCCCGGTTCGAATCACTTATTTCGCCCTCTTACATGAGCTCTGCAAAAGTTAAGAAGCCCGTTCCTGCTAAACTATCATCCATAACAATTCATACTCTTCGTCTTAATTTGATGCAAACAAGTATTCAATGAAATCTGTAACAAACAAATTTGCCGCAGACCGGTTAGATTATATTATCCCGGTTCGAATCCCAGATTTCGCCCTCTTACATGCGCTCTGCAAAAGTTAAGAAGCCCGTTCCTGCTAAACTGTCATCCATAACAATTCATACTCTACGTCTAAATTTGATGCAAACATGTATTCAAGAAAATCAGTAACAAAACAATTTGCCGCGGACCGGTTGGATTATATTATCCCGGTTCGAATCCCAGATTTCGCCCTCATTCATGAGTTCTGTGAAAGTTAAGAAGCCTGTTCCTCCTAAATTATCAGCCACAACAATTCATACTCTACGTCTAAATTTGATGTAAACACGTATTTAATAAAATCTGTAACAAAACAATTTGCCGCGGACTGGTTAGATTATATTATCCCGGTTCGAATCACTGATTTCGCCCTCTTACATGAGCTCTGGAAAAGTTAAGAAGCCCGTTCCTGCTAAACTATCATCCATAACAATTCATACTCTACGTCTTAATTTGATGCAATCAAGTATTCAATAAAATATGAAACAAAACAATTTGCCGCGAACCGGTTAGATTATATTATCCCGGTTCGAATCCCAGATTTCGCCTTCTTACATGCGCTCTGGGAAAGTTAAGAAGCCCGTTCCTCCTAAACTATCATTCATAACAATTCATACTCTACGTCTAAATTTGATGCAAACATGTATTCAATAAAATCTGTAACAAAACAATTTGCCGCAGACCGGTTAGATTATATTAAACTGGTTCGAATCCCAGATTTCGCCCTCTTACATGAGCTCTGCAAAAGTTAAGAAGCCCGTTCCTCCTAAACTATCATCCATAACAATTCATACTCTACGTCTTAATTTCATGCAGTCAAGTTTTCAATAAAATATGAAACAAAACAATTTGCCGCGGTCCGGGTAAATTATATTATTTCGGTTCGAATCCCAGTTTTCGCCCTCGTACCTGGGCTCTGCGAAAGTTAAGTAGCCCGTTCTTCCTAAACTATCATCCATAACAATTCATATGCTACGTCTAAATTGATGCAAACAATTATTCAATGAAATCTGTAACAAAAAAATTTCCCGCTGACCGGTTAGATTATATTATCTTGGTTCGAATCCCAGATTTCACCCTCTTACATGAGCTCTGTGAAAGTGAAGAAGCCCGTTCCTCCTAAACTATCATCCATAACAATTCATACTCTACGTCTAAATTTGATGCACACATCTATTCAATAAAATTTAACAAAAAAAATTTGCCGCGAACCGGTTAGATTATATTATCCCGGTTCGAATCCCAGATTTTGCACTCTCACCAGAGCTCTGTGTAAGTTAAGAACCTCAAACCTCCTAAACCAACCGCCATAGCAATTGAAACTTTGCGCCAAAATTTGCCGTACACAAATGCCTAATATAAATTGTAATAAAAAAAATTGCCGCGGACGGATTAGTTTCAATAACCCACTTCCGAATATCAGAATGTCCTTTGAAGGAAAGCCCGGCCGAAATTATGAAGACCGTACCTTCTAAACCATTAGCCCTAACAATTCATACTTTGCGCCAATATTTGATGCAATCAAGTATTAAATGATATCTGTAATAAAAATTTGCCGGCGACCGGTTAGAGTATATTACCCGAGTACGAATTCCAGATGTCGCCCTTTTACAAGAGCACTGCGAAATTTAAGAAGCTCGTTCCTCCTAAACTATCAGCCATAACACTTCTTTCTCTACGCCAAAATTTGCAGTAAATTAGTGCTAAATATAATCTGTAATAAGAAAAGTGCTTCGACTTTTTAAGTTTCGATTACCCGGGTTCGAATCGTAGAATTCTTTTTTTCAAAATGATCTTATTTGAATATTTGTTTTTGAGGAACACATTTGTTTAAGAAAAAAATATCTTCATAATTGTGCGATTGTACGAATTGTAAGATACCGAACAAATTTTGAAATTTTTCAATTTTCGAGAAAACAGTGTGTTCAACGAAAATGGGATCTGAACTAATCATACAAGCATCTGCATACAGTCAATCGTCAAGAACCCACAGAAAGACCAGGGACATTCAGTTAGTAGTACCCTATAAAAATCGCAAACCAGGAAACATGACACCATGTTGGGTATAAGTTA
Source organism: Gryllus longicercus (assembly GCA_038098605.1). Lineage (NCBI taxonomy): Eukaryota > Metazoa > Arthropoda > Insecta > Orthoptera > Gryllidae > Gryllus > Gryllus longicercus. The sequence continues at coordinate 609,283 of JAZDUA010000283.1, forward strand.
GCTTTGTATCATCTTATTTCTTTGAACAAATTACAATAACTATATTTTTATGATAATCTATCTGTCTCTCTGCCCATCTGTCCGTTCGCCTGTGAACGCCACTAGAGCCTAATTCAGACGTAGAAGTGTTTCCAAAATTGTTCTCGCCATTTCTGACGTAAGAAGAGAAGTATTTGAAATCGTGCGCCGGAAAACGGCGAATTTTCGACACAAAAACTTTTATTGCCGGGCTGTGGTACGGAGAAGTTGAATAAATCCAGTTGCTGAATATAGAAAAAAATTCCTCAAAACGTTTTGTAGGCAGAATCCATGTTTTATGGGTTCTTGGGTACTGAAAACTCGATTGACAGCAAAACATTTGTCCGTCCGACCGTCTGCCTGTCTGTGTGTCTGTCTATCCGTCAGTTCGTATGCCCGTCCGTCTGCATCCTTCTCGCATAAACCATTCAGCCGATTTTCTTCCAAATTGATGTACCCCAATTGTTCTAGCTGATGTCGCTCTACTTCACATGAAGCCCTTTTTTGAATTCTCAAAAAGTGGCTCAAATGTCTTTATTACATTTTTTGTTGAATAGATTGAAAACAAAAACAAAACACAATTGAAAACAAAAACACTTTAAAATTGGACAAAGACAAAGTCTGTTGTAAAAAATTCCCTCTTCTGAAAAGGTTATATACAATTTTTTGAAAAACAACTAGTTTTTCGTATTTTGCGATTGAAATTTACAAAGAAAAAATACCTAAAAATTTTCTTCACATTTTTTCTTTAAATTTTCTGCACATATGTAATAAGGAATGATAAGAATAGCTTACATTTTAGTACTCATTTTTGGGTATTGCTCTTTTTTTGGGAAAATTGCAACAAAAAAACACCCTTCAAAATTGAAGGTAGAGACTACTCCTTCAAATGAAATTTGTTGTCTATATCAGTTCCTTCAGTAAGGTCTTGCACATTTTTTTAAAAACTTATAGTAGTTTTCGTGCAATATTGCGTAAAATATGTACAGCTTAAAAAATGACAAAAACAAGATTTTCTAAAAACGGTTCCAAATTATTTTTTAACTTTTGGTAGGGATAGTGCCTAATGCACTCTAAGACATGACATAAACGTCATAGTACTCTATTCCTTTGTTTATTTTCCAAATATATAAACTGAATTTTTTGATTAGCCACTCACGTCGTTAATATTTATATCAGCGCTGATTTGTTCACATTATTGCATTTACGAGTACATGTGCTTTAAATAATGTCAGAGAAATTTTCTCGAAAACGCAACAGTTTTCTGTGAAAATGAGCTCAAAATACTGAATTTCAGAAGCGCTCAAATGCCATTTTCTCAAAAACGGCTCCAATTTTTTCTGTAAACTTTTCGAACGGATAGTGATTATTGCATTCTTTAATATGACGGAAAGTTCATTTTGAGGATTTTTTTCCAAATTTACACAATTTCTTTTAAACATCTCTCACGCGATCTCTCACGTTAACCTGAGAGAGGTGGCGCGGAGTCTTTTGTGTCCTGTGTGAATCTGTGTTATCTTTTGCCTGAAAGATATAAGCACTTTGCGACTGTGCCATGGGATCTTGGCAGAGCGATAACAGCCGAGCCGTCGCGCAAACTGATCTGTCTGACCCCGCGCCACCACTTCCGTCGGCAGCGCGAAGGGCTTGCAGTAGTGCTATCGTCTTGCTACATTGCTTGTATGTGTCTACGAGAAGTGTATTGTTTATTTATTTGACATTATGAATAATTTGGGTTACGAAAGAGTATGTTACCTCAATATCCTCATTGTGCAAGCAAACAATGTATCTGTCAGACCAAGGCGACAGTACCAGTAGAGTCTTTCAATGAGCCTTGTCCACATGCCATCATGCAATACAGATCACAAATTAGTACATTACCGAAGCAGCTGATTTCAAAAATCAAACAATTCATTGTTACTAAAGAGGTATAACCCGCGAAAGTAGCAATCTCTCAAAAAATAAAAAATATGACATGCATGCCCTATAATATACAGACAGGAAAACAACAGTTTTCTGTCCTAAATGCAGAAAACAAGTTTGTAAAGTCGATCCGGGAGCCGAGATCGCTAAGGCAATAGTGCCGCAGCGAGATTGGACGGAAGGATCGCGGGTTCGAGTCCCGCCTCGGGCATGGTTGTATTGTGTTCGCCCTTTCACCCCCTATCATTGTCATATCATGTCATCCTCACAGTTACCATACTGTTACAAACAATAATGGTCACTAATGTCCTAGAAGTTGATGCGACCTTAAATAACAAAAAGTTTGTAAAGATCATTGTGATGTTTTGAGAAAACAATGTAGTTTAGTGTGAAGTGTAATAAATTGTTGACATGTTATATATTCTTTTCCAATTTTTAAATGTAATAATTAATTTATTAATATCTGTAACACTAATATAAACATCTTATATTTTGTACTCTTTCTAATTTTTCTGATTGGTTCTAAGCCATTTTCAATAAATTGTTTACTTATTTTTGTGTGAGACAATGTTAGAAAATTAAAAACTTACTGAATTTTCTGATACTTTTGTCGTCGAAATAATCAGAAAAACGTTACCGGGGTCACTACATAAAATAAAAGATAATTGACAATTTTGTCCTTTAATATAAAAATATAAATACTAATATAATTTTTTAAATTATTCATTTGCATGTTTATTTATAATAGTACATTATGGTAATACTACCTTATAAATGATTGATATTCATTAAAATAATTAATTTCACACTTATTTGTTGCCAGATATACTATTATAAAGAAATAACTTGAAGGGGTCAAAAATGTTCTCCCGCCACCTCTAACGTCTCAGGCAACACCACTTCTCCACGGTTAATATGCACAATTCCAGCAATTTGTAAACGTTGATGTATTTGTGAGTGCTTCAAAAGACTTCTAATGAAGTTTTTCGAAAACTCAAAAATTTTTTGTGAAAAAGTGCTTCAAATTTCGAATTTACAATAGCGTTTAAACGCCATTCTCTTATAAAGGGCTTCAAATTTTTCAAAGAAAATTGCCATTTAGGGCCAAATTTTACTGTTCTTTAAAAAGCTTAAAATAATATTTCCGTTCTACTATTAGGAAACCGAAAAATTAAGAAAATATCCAAAAAAACGTACTTTAGGCAGCGATAGATGGCAGCTGGCAAGAGTATGTGTCATGTCCGAATAGCTAGCCGAGACCAAACAAAATAGAAAACTAATACGGGAAAGTCTGTGCCATCCTGTAGCACCACTAGTTTTTTCTTTGACTTGCGGCCGTATCAGTGGTTTTCCACATGCCTGTTCATACTCAGTAATAATCGCAGAGTGTGCAGTTTCCTTTCAAGTCCTAATGTTTGGAAACTACGATTTATTTAACACTGTGTCATATATAACACATATATTTTTCCATGATTTCACAAAACTCATTTGTTTGAGAAACTAAGTAGTCTTTCTCAGATATCTCTTCTGAGGAGCTCATTTCTTTCGTGATCACAGTAATAAACTGAATCAGCTGAGCAATCAACCCTCACAAATTTGCTCCTCACGTTACGAGTATGAACCGATTTCCTCAGCGTTCTCCAATATTTGCAAATACAAATATTTACTTCTTTTCCCAACATTTACTTCCTAGTACAAGTAAAAGGTTATGCACACCAAATGAAGTAATGCATTTGCTCGGTAGTAAATGCTTTTACCATTTATTTCACACTTGAAGTAAAATCTAGGATTTTATTTACACTACCCCATATTTTTTACCCTCCCTTGATACATACGTGGAGAAAATGTGAAGAAAGAATTTGGAGCGGTTTTTGAGAAAAAATATTTTAAAAAATTAAAAATTGCCTATATCGAGGAAAATTACTACTTTTTTCGAAAAATTAAACATTATTTCAAGGTGTGTCTTTAAAAAACAGATTTCATTAGGGAGAACAGCTTAATCTTCAATATTTTAGATGAAGGAAGACACCTAAAAAATTGCACTTTTGCAATTTTCTAAAAATCAGGGATTTAAACGAACATGGCACCTGCACCACACTCTCACTTTTACGCTATCCGAGGATAACATTTAATTAAAAAAATGTGGAGTCCTTTTTGAGAAAATTGTGAAAATGTTTATAAAGGTTTGGGGAAAATACCTTCAAAAATTAAAATATAGTTTTGAAACTTCCTCAGCCGTTCGTTCAGGGCGATCGGGTAATATCAATCTTGAAGAAAATCGGTTTAGACTGGTCTTGTAATGACCAGAGACTTTTTGACCAGTTGGCTTTTAGCCCCTAAATTAAGACGTTTTGCCGTCAAGCGATTGTGAAGGACCCACTAAAAAACGATTCCATCTTCACCGCGAGTTAGAAGAAGAAATTTACTACGAATATATGTAAGACTTACGTTATCAGAAACCGACGATTAGAGATTTTCTGTCGGAAATTCGCAGTTTTCCGGGGCACGATTGCAATTACATTCGTAAGGGCGAGAAAGTTACAATATATCAAACCATGGTTCAATTTGTTCTCTACGTTCTTGCCTTATATGTTTGCATATTACTTTCTCGTGTTCGTACATATGCATGTAATTCATTATGTAGAGCTGGGGAAAATGGATATCCGTAGCTAATGGGAAATATACAGTTTTGGAGAATTGTCTCTATAGATCTTGTTCAAACCATCCGTTCGTGCACCCGTCGATGCGCGAATACCTCTCTTAGATTGTTACATTGTAGTCTCACTGCGTGTACCTAGTAAAGAGAAAGTACTGTAATGGTGCAGTGACGAATTTTCGAAAAACAAAAATTGGTAATGGAAGGCCTTTGTAACGAATAAAAAGATAAATGTTGCTTCTACAAATTAGGTGTAGCTTCCATTACAAAAAGTACCTCAGTTTCAGTGTTTGGGTTCATGACGAATAGTAGATCCAGATTTTTCGAAAAAAAATTGTCTGCGAAAAAATTGAGTTAACATTTTATTTCCGATATCCAGATCGGCTGCCTCATCACTGCAGACACAGTCGCAACGTCTGCCAACGGGGATGTGCGTAGCGTCATTTCTCCGCGTATTCACTGACACTGTCGAGTGACGCAATGCATTTTTGTTCTAAATTATAACTACGGTATTCATAAGTGAAACATAGAAGGCTGAACACGAACCAAGGTTTATGGGAATTTACAAACTTCCTGAAATGTTGGAATTTTATTTGCATATCTTCAGTGGGCACGAATATCTTGTGATTTAGGAGTCATACACGTATTAAAAATTAGTAATATTGATGAACTATTTTCATTAAAAAAAAAGAATTCAGAAAAATTAAAGGTATTATTGGTATTTTATTAAACCCCTAAGACTTTGATGAAGTCTTTGGTTGTAGAATACATGTTGCCTTATTTTAAGATTCCATATCAGTTACACATAATAGTGAAAATATACTCGTATGTGCTGCTGTAGGAATACTAAAAATAAGATTATAAATTTAAAGAATTCTTAATTACTACATTAAGTAGTAATACTTCTTGAATTCACGAGAACACAATTAATTCTAGGAATATATCACCATCTTCCATTAACTATTCCTATAATATATTATACAATAGTATTAATAATTAAAGCGTTTGTAAAGATATTATGGATGTTTTATGAAAATGCAAATGTGGGAACTCAATTGTCTAGACATTTGATCGGAAGGATAATGCTCCGAATGTCTTGTTAGAACGAGAAATATCAAAAGGAGAAGGACAATGTGGTGCACGGCAATTACGCCAGCCAACCACAAATGCAGATGGATGTACCCTAGAAGACACATCTGCTCATGTGTATCGCTGCTTAGAAGCTTTAAAGACACAAGCAGTCAGTCCATTTTCCTGTAGCGAGGATCTTTGCCCGCTGAATTATTTTACCCAGATCCAGTTAAAACTCTGGCTACATTGAGAAGGTGTTCGGCTGATAGAGCAGTGATTCATTATATAGGATGTGATTCTTTCTAAGTTCATATTCTTTCGAATCATCAAATAAGCTTATATAAAAAGTTCATTGGTGAACCATATGCCAACTTACGTCCAGATGCAACAGGAAACGCTGCGAAAAAAATCGCCATGTAGATGATTCTTATTCGCAATATCTATTTGTGTATTTAGCCCTGATGCATTGCGCAGTTTGACAATTTCTGTTACGGAAATGGTCTCAGAAAGCCAAAGAAATGTCACTATATCATCATGACTAAAAAATGGGTAAACTTTGAAGCTCGCTTTCCAAAGGAAGTAGTCAGTACACTATTAACTATATACAGCCATTGTAATTTGTTCTAAAATATAATACGATACAAAAGCTAACATATTCGCCACACACGTACTTGTTTTCAGGTTTGCGATTATTCTCAGGCACTACTAAATGTTTGTTCCTGGTCTTTCTGTGGATTCTTGACGAATGAACTGTATGCAGATACCTGCATGAATGGTTTATGTCTCATTTTCGTTAAAAACACATATTTTTCGAATGTTAAAAATTTCAAAAATTTGTTCGGAGTCTTAAAATTTGTACAATAATATAATTATTAAGATGAAACGTTTTTTCTTAACGAAATGTATTCGCCAAAAACAGTTATTCAAATAAGATCATGTTGAAGAAGAGAGACAATTTTGGGATTCGAACACGGATAATTGAAACAAATTGCTCATCTGTTTGCTAATGGTTTAGGAGGAACGGTCTTTTTACCTTGCGCAGGGCCACAATAAGAGGGATCATTCTGAGATTCGAACCCAACTGATTAATACTAACCGCTTCGCAGTACGTTTCTTATTAGAGATAATATTTAGCACTTGTTTACTGCAAATTTTGGCGTAGAGTATGAATTGTTAAGGCTGATGTTTTGGCAAGTACGGTTTTCTTAAGAGGAACACTTCTGGGATTCGAACCTGTGTATTGTGTAACTACCCTATATAACTAACCGATCTGCGGCAAATTTTTATTACAAATTATATTTAGGACTTGTTAACGGCAATATTTTTCCGTAGAGTGTGAATTGTGAAGGCTAATGGTTTAGGCGGAACGACGTCTTTTCCTTGGACAGGGCGTTGCCAAGAGCTATATTTCTGGAATTCGAACCCGGGTAAATGAAACTAACCGGTGCACGGCTACTTTGGTTATTTATTATATTTAACTCTTGTTTACCACAATTTTTAGCGTAGAGTATGAATTGCTAAGACCGCCATATTACAAAGTACTTTCTTCTTAACTTCGGCAGGGCGTTTGTAAAAGGGAAAATTCAAGGATTCGAACCCGCATAACTGGTCTGTGAAAATTTTGTTTTTTACTAACTATTATTAGTATTCATTTACGGGCAAATAGTCGCGTAGAGTATGCATTGTTATGCCTGATGGCTTAGGAGGAACGGGCTTCTTAATTTGCGCAAGGATTTTGTAAGAGGGCTATTCTGAAGTCGAGCCTTGGTAATTAAAGCTAACCGGTCCGCAGCATCTGTTTTTATTACAGACTAGCTGACCCGGCGAACTTTGTTCCGCCTTAATGGCAATAAATAAGCAGATTGTGTTTTTTTATTGGAAAAAATACAAAAAAAAATAAATAACTACATTAATCATTCATTATTATTTCTGTATTTTAGTACATAGGTTGCTCTTCACTTAAGTACCTTGTGATACACGACATTTTTTGTTTTATTATCAGGCGCAAAAACAAACAACGCAGATGGTCTTCCGACCCGTGAACATGCCACGTATAATTGACCATGGGAAAAACATGAATGTTCTAGATTTAAACCACAAACTTTTAAGGATTGGCCTTGTGATTTGTTGATGGTCATGGCAAATGCAAGACGTATCGGAAATTGAAGTCTTTTAAATTCAAACGTAATATCGGTTGGGATCATCGGGATCCTCGGAATGAGAACTTCCTCACCTTTGAATTTTCCTATCATTATCGTAGCGTAAATTACATTGTTCATCAATTTACTAACCACCAAACGCGTACCGTTGCACAGTTTTGGTTGGTTTATGTTTCGAAGCATGATTACTACGGAGCCAACCTTTAGGCGTAAATTGTGCGGTGGTAAGCCAGGCACGTCCAAAGAGTTTAAAAATTCAATTGGATAGTTGGTGGCTTCATCTTCATTTGTGACGCAGTCAATAGATTTGAATGAATGCATTGTTCCAATGATCTTATTTTGAATTATGTAGTTCAGGTCATCTACATCTTTATTCTTAGCCGCTAAAATTGCTCGCTCACTCAACCATTCATTATTTTTGTAGTTAGAAATAATATTTGGAAATACATTGTTGATAAGTTCGTCTTTTGATGAGACAAAATTACAGAAATTATTTTGAAATGATATTAATCCGCCCGATTCATCGACAGGTACTTGACCATTACCGATAGTCAGCAATTGCTCCGAGAAATCTTCAGCAGATGTATCATTAAGCAATGTAACTCTCATGTTTGTTGTCAGCTGCAGTTTCTTCACATAGCGCCATAGATTTGACGATTTGAGGCAAGCGTTTATTTCATCGGCAGCCGTAGATCTTGGAATTACTGGCAGTATTTGGCGGAAATCGCCAGACAGTAAAATCATTGCTCCTCCAAAACATCTCGAGTCATTGCGTAAATCTTTTAATGTTCGGTTAAGTGCTTCTAATGCACGTTTATGCGCCATTGTGCATTCGTCCCAGATGATGATTTTCGATGCCGCTAAAACTTTGGCCATTGCTGAGTGTTTTGCAATATTACACGTTGGTTCTTCAATAGTTTGAAGATTTAACGGTAATTTGAATGCTGAATGAGCCGTACGGCATCCTTCTAACAATGTGGCTGCTATTCCAGAAGAAGCAACTGCAACCGCTATGTTGGATCTCGCCCGAACAGTTGCTAAAACTAATGACATAAGGAATGTCTTGCCAGTTCCACCAGGGGCATCTAGGAAATATAAACCACCATTTTCATCAGCGATTGCCTTCATTAAAGTATCATAAACTTCCTTTTGTTGGTAATTCAACAGGGGTACATTCCTTTGAACTACTAAATCTAATTCCTGGTGATCATATTCACGTTCCCGTTCCAATTCTCGATTAAATGCGTCATTCATTTCACGATTTGGCGCTGACATTCCTAACCTGATTAATAAATTACCGCACATGAGGTAACACATATCTTCGATCAAGAGTAAAGCACGATTATGTATCTCCTCATTCACCTCAATATCGTGATTTCTGGAACTGACACGACTTTGATGTAAAATATCTTCTGACATACTATCCTTGTATTTGTGCCACAGGTTACATGGGTTTGATGGAAAACATGTCGAAATTATGATAGCGAATAATGTGCGTATCTGACTTGGAGATGCAGAGATAATGGCTTCAGCGATTGTCGTATCCCAATGGGTATCGTTTTCTAATAAGTTCAATTCTTCACATGCAGCACGATATGTTGGGAATATTACACCATTAACAGTTCGTAGTGTCTCAAATGAAGTTGGCCCACGCACATTTACCAGCAACAACCGCAAATAGAAACATTCATCATTCTTTGGATGAACTGTATACATACGACCAAGAGCATCAGTAGATCGCACATCTGGATACCCAGGAACCGCATCACCTTGCTTCCGTCTTTGAAAATTCTTGGATGAAGCATTCCAAGTATAATAACGTGGCATCTCCGAGTAAAGCAAAGTTCGTGCAAACTGATCGCTTTGGCAGATTGCAAAAAAACTGGTCAATGTAGTTGCTGGAGTTGTTTCAGCACGTTGCGTAGCATTCGAAGCCGTGAAATATACTCGTTGACCATTCTCCAGATGCACCGCCAAATGTATAACAGTAGGATGACGTTCGTGAATTGGAAATGCGAATATACGCCAAAACGCTTCATTACAGTTCACATAACGACCAACTTGATAGCGTGAAATTTCATCGTTGGTATTTGAGGATTGCAATCCAAAAACCGCCATATCACTGCCTTTCGTGACACATTTGCAAATATATTTTATGGACTTAACTGAATTGCAGTATTCAACGTTGCAATGTGTCTTGAACGTTTTAGAAATAAGTGGCGAATATGGAACAATCCAACTGTTGTCGACAACGAAATCCATTCTTTTCACTTTCGTTGTGACAGTTCGACCGTTGTCATCTGGTGATCGACGCCGATACAGCGGATACCCATCGTTGCCAGTGACAGTCTCCGCCGTTAATTTCCGTGGATATCGTTTAGAGCACTTTCCATCGACCATGCAAGGTGATTGGGGATTGATGGCACCACACGGTCCATGAATCATATTAGTAGTAACAACATCATGTAGGTCTGAATCGACTTCATGATCAGGAATCTCGGCACATATGATATCATCTATTTGGTCAGGCTGAATTCTTTCCACTAACCAAATAAGAATGTGTGCGTGCGGCAGGCCTCGCTTTTGCCATTCGATTGAATACATCCAGCATCGAGTATCTCCAAAGACGCGTTGTTTAACAATAAAGTTCATCAGGGACCGAATTTTTTGCCTGAATGTACGTGCTGTGATGTCGTGTCTATCATTTGATGTTTGTCCGGGAAGCAGCAATTGAGTAATTTCTATCCATTTTGGATTACAGGTAAAAGTAATAAAGAGATCTGGCCGGCCGTAATGACGAACATATGTCATTGCATCTTGTGCATATTCATGCATATGACGTGGGCTACCAATGTACGTCGCCGGCAGAATAGTTAATCGACCAATATTAGCTGCATTTCCTTCAGTACTAACTGCATCACGTAAATGGATGTACTCCTCAGAACGCAGTTTGGCTTGGTTCAACCTAATAAATGTTAAACGTTCCGTTTCTATTTTTACATACATGTCAACGCAATACTGCTGAAACAATCGACGAAACCGCAGCAAATAGTTGTCAGCATTTTGACGAATCATCAAACGATATGCATAATAATTCATTGAGCTAACTTTCTTTGTAGTTTCTTCACCTGAAATTAAAAAATTGATAATTAACCATTTCAAAGACAAATAATACAGACATTAACCATTATTAAGATACTGATACTTTACCATTCAATGGATTTATCATTTTAATATTAAAATAATATCCATCTTCTCCTTGCCAAAACATCAGTGGGTATTGCAATGCGTCATATGATCGATGAGTTTCAGATATTTGTTGCAGTTGCCCAGTATCGCGACGTGTAAGCACAATATCGCGTTTTTCCAATTGTTCACCAACAATCAGGATGGCAACTTCGTCTACTGTTGGAGCATTAAATGTGCGTTCGTGTGTTCCAGATGGTCGTTTATCTGCTTTGATGACAACTTTATAGTCATCATTTGGCATGCGCTCTAAAGCACTCTTAAACAACCTGACCAACGCATGATGTTCATGAAGCAGACACTGCAAGTCTTGAATAATTGCTCGCTTCATTTCTGCATTGATCCCTAGGCGTCGATCAAGTTGTTCTTCCATGTTGCCCATGAAATATATTTGTAAAAATTTATTCTGTGTATCTTCGAAAGGTAGTAATGATCCAATTCGATGGTGAATCTGTCCTTGTATCTACAAAATAAAAACCAGACAGTATTAACTGGGTTATAAACACTTTTTCTGTGGGAGAGTAGAGTTCAGTATTAGCAAATATAATACATACCAATAGATAAATTAAGTTATTCTTTAACTACATTCTATGTAAATACAAAAATAAATACCTTAAATGTCGGATTAAATCCTCCTTCTTCGATAATGTCTACCCCAAATGACGTCATTTGCAAACAACTATTGTATTTTCGAGTATTTGCAAGAAAGTGGCGTGATTCTTGTGTTGCGCCACAAAGCAATGAATACAATGGCTCATGTGGCGGAGTCAACACTGGCAATTTCACTTTACCATTAAGGCAGCATAATCCAGGCGTTTCTCCGGAAAACTTTAATGCACCACAATACTCGCAAACAACGTCCATTTGCCCAATGCAAACGCTAGGATGCAAGCTGTAATCATTGCTGCAATCGTATCGAAACACTGCTCGATTCAAATCAGCTAAATATCTTGTTCTGCGTCGCAAATTATCTATTTGTTGCCTTCTGTTGTTCGCTCGACGATTCTGCATTGCCAACCGAGCTGTTTCACGGGCTGCTTCACTTTGCTCTCGTGATTGAGAAGCACGAAGTCGAGCCATACTATCACGGCGCTGTTCACGTGCAATTTCTTGTTCTTGTTCAGTCCTTTCATTTGCAGTATTTTGTATTCTTCTTGCATTACGGCTTTGTCGGGAAAGATTCGATCGTCTTGGTCGCGGCATTATTAATTAAACTTCACTTCACTTCAATCCACTTGTTAATTATTTATTTAATAGAAAAAGTTTTAATATTGATTTCTTACAAATATCAAATTGTCATCCATACGTCATTACATAGCTGTCATTTTACGTCAATTACATAGCTGTCATTTGCGTTTTGTTATTCCAAGTCTGATTCTTTTTTGTTATACCACTTTTATAGTGACTGACGTTTCATGTCAAGTCAAACGGGAACGCTGTCGAACGGGATAAAAAGTATCCTATGTCCGTCTCCTGGCTCTAAGCTACCTCCCTACCAATTTTCAGCCAAATCTGTTCTGCCGTTCTTGAGATATAAGTGGTGTAGCTAACACGACTTTCTTTTATATATATAGATTATATTAAATACTTGTTTACGGCAAATTTCGGTTTCGAGAATCAATGGTTCAGGCTGATGGTTTTGAAGGAACAGTGTCTTGCCTTGGACAAGGTGCTTCCGAAACGTACACATGTGGCTTTCGCAACCAAGTCATGAAAACACGTAAGACTGGGAAAATATTTTATTATAATTACAATTGTCATATTAAGCACTTATTTACGGCAAATTTTGAGGTAGAGTATACTTCGTTATGCCTCATTATTTACTAGGAACAGACATCTTAATGTGGCCACGCACTCGTTACACAAAATCGGATATTCGAACCCTGGTAATTGAAGCTAACCGGTTACCAGTACATTTGCATCTTACAAATTATATTTAGTACTTTTATTTTTTGTGTAGATAATGAATTGTTATGGCTGCTGGTTTAGGAGGTACAGTTTCTTTAACTTGCGCAGGACATCCCATAGAGGGTCATTCTTGGATTCGACACCATGTAATTTAAAATTAACCGGTTCGCGAAAAATATTTTTGTTACCGATAGTATTTAGTACTTTATTGAGACAAAAATTGATGTAGAGTATGAATTGTTATGTTATGGACTTACCTTGGAGGGAACTTTTGGAATTCGTTTGCGCGTAATTAATTCCAACCGGCCCTTGGCAATTTTTCCTTACAGTTTATATTAAGCACTTGTTTACGGCAAGTTTTGGCGTACAGTATTAAATAATATTGCTGATAGTTTAGGACGACTGAGCTTCTTAACTTAAGCAGAACTCTCTTAAGAGAGCGAAATCTGGGTTCCAAACTTCGTAATATAATTTAACCGATCCGCGGCCAATTCGAATCGTACAGATTGAATTTAATGCTTGATTGCATCAAATTTTCGCGTAGAGTATAAATTGTTTTGCGGATGGTTTAGGATGAACGGGCTTCTTCACATATTCTGAGCTCTCGTAGGAGGGAGAAATCTGAGATTCAACCCGGCTAATGTAATCTAACCGGTAGGCGGCAAATTTTCTTGTTACAGATTTTATTGAATACTTGTTTGCATCAAATTAAGACGTAGAGTATGAATTGTTATGGATGGTAGTTTAGGAGGAATGGGCTTCTTAACTTTCCCAGAGCACATGTAAGAGGGCGAAATCTGGGATTCGAACCAAGATAATATAATCTAACCGGCTCGCGGCAAATTTGTTTGTTACAGATTTTATTGAATACATGTTCGCATCAAATTTAGACGTAGTGTATGAATTGTTATGAATGATAGTTCAGGAGGAACGGGCTTCTTATCTTTCGCAGAGCTCAGGTACGAGGGCGAAGTCTGGGATTCGTACCGGGATAATATAATCTAACCGGTCCGCGGCAAATTTTTTTGTTACAGATTTTATTGAATACTTGTTTGCATCAAATTAAGACGTAGAGTATGAATTATTATTGCCGATAGTTTAGGAGGAACAGGCGTCTTAACTTTCGCAGACCTCATGTAAGAGTGCGAAATCTGGGATTCGAACCAGTGTAATATAATCTAACCGGTCAGCGGCAAATTTTTTTTTTACAGATTTTATTGAATACTTGTTTGCATCAAATTAAGACAAATTTTTCTTTTCCACATCTTAAAAACGGCAAAAAAAACAGCAAATTATGGACTATGCAGTTTTGTGATTGGATGAAATTGTCCTGCTAACATCCAGGACGTCCGTAGCTGGCACGTCGGGACGGCAGAGAAGTTGAGCGCCAGGTCATAACCTACAGCAACTTTACCGTTTCTGTGTTTTTGCCATTGAAGGTTCATGACTCTCAGGAATAAGGCACACAGGCCGAAATCCTTTCGGGGTAAGCGACGCAAGGTGGGTTAAGGTGGGTTAAGATGGGGTAGGCTGGGAAATGAGCGGAGAAACAAAACGTCTCTTTCGACGATTCGGTTCAGTACACTCTAAAATGAAAACTGATATTGAATATGTGGAGGAAAGTAATGACTGAATTATAGATTAATGACAACATAGTAATAATTATTATTTAATCTGCTTGGCGCCGTCCATAGTTAGTACTAAATCGGTTGGAATATCGCCGGCTACTCGTCGGCTGGTGGGGGAATACCTTCTCCAGGTATCTTGTGCAGCGAGGCATAGTGCCAGCCAGGACAAGCTCAAAGTTTTGGTTGAGTTTTCCCACATGTGTGCTAGTATATTGCATGTGTGTGTGTACGTGTGTAATTGCATAGGACAAAGAAAAGAAAGGAAAGATTGCTGATTGTTAAGGTATTGCTCTAGAATTCGACTGGAGAGAACTACCGATCAGAGCTGCCGGCCGCTAGAATTGTCCTTCAGCTGAGTTACATTAGCTAGTTTTAAAAAACCACCTCCTTTGTAACTTGAACCGTTGAACTTCCTGGTCAGTGTTGCTATGGCCACAGCCCTAAGGTAATTGAAAATAAATTATAAAAATATTCCTGTTGCTTAAAGGGACAATGTGGGTGATTACTCTTTGCTAAAAGTTAGTTCCTAACGAAAAATAAATATTAAGAACAGAACAGTGCTCCCTCTCTCTTCGAACATAGTTGCTTCCCCCACCCCGAAACCTTCAGTTACGGGAATACTGGAGGGTCGCTAAATGTGAAAGGGATGCCAAAGGTATTTCACGCTTTTGCCAAATTGACTCACGAACAGGTGCGAGTGTTGCGAGATAAAATAAAGACCTATATATGTATATGTATAAAATGAACATTATATGCAGAACGAGAGAGATATTACTTTTGTAAAGACGGTGTATTTTGTAGGATCACAAAATGAGGTCCCACGGCGTCGTGGGGAAACGCTGACTAATCCTTGGAGCATCCAAGTTCCATTGTCCACAGTCGTGGGGATCACGAGACCACCGCCGCTGTCACCATTACAAACACCAGTTCTGCAAACGAAATAGATGTTATAACTTTTTTGCAATAAATAGTTAGACTACCTGTGAAGAAATATAGCATTGTACTAGGCAGGTAATATTTGTTTTGTAAGAAGACGGCTTCCGGACGAAATGTGGACTTTATATCAGTACTTTCCGATGTCAAGGGCCAGAGTATCACATCAAGACCACTTGCGAAAAAAATTAAAATTTAATCTTCCACTGACGCGATGTTTGGTTCCCCATCTACTGAGATCATTTGCGTATTCCGAAGAATGTTCTTATTTGACAGCTTTCGTTTATGAAAGGCATGTCTCAGTTTCTGGAATTTCTCGCACAATTCTGTGACACAAATGCCCATGATGTCATGACCTGTAGGACACTGGCCGAAAAACATCATATGTCTGATATCATACTAACTTTATAGATAATCTCACTGTTTACAAGACAACCCTCGTATTTCGATAATTTGAGTCGGTGGAAAACGTTGAATGCCGGTTGAACGGTTGATATGATTTGATTGAAGAAGCCGTTTGGAAATAAAATAATACAATAAAAAATCATACTTTTATGATAGGCTGCTTCAATGCTTTTGAGAAAAAATATCTGCTCATGAAGAATAGGTTTTCAAACGTCTTCAGGGTGGGGGTTCTTTCGATTTGAACTCGCTGTCAATGTTTAAGTTCCCATGATTTCCTCTCAATCCTGCTTTTTGCCTGTTTCCTTCAGTTATATTTCATTTTACGTTAGTTTCATATGACATTTTAGGTTTTTGTTTTCTAATAATGATAGTTGAAGTTCTCTTTACGTTTTAAGTAAAGTTTGCTATATAAATCATCTCGGTTCAGTGCACTGCTTGAGAAATTTCACTGGGTTTTTTATATTCATTTATTTTAAGATAAAAAAGTTAAAACGTCTGTGTGATGTACTACGGGGACAAGTTGGGTTAACAATACATGTGGTCAGTAGCGAAGGAATTGACTTATTGTCGCAAGAACATTATTACGATTACTTGAATAACTATCCCACAAGAACGATTAGTTGAATAACTAACCCATTGAGCCTTGCAAATCGTTCACTAACAGAAAAGATACGTTTATGTTCAGAAGCAAATCAACGGGCATTTGCTCAAAGGATTACGGAAACTGAACGAAAAACCTCAAAGCGATGGGGTCATTGACCAAGACTTAAATAAATTCATTTGAAACTGTGTAAATAAATATTCCTAGGTTTTGTAATGTGGTGTGTTTTGTATTGATATAGTAATCAATCATAATTTATATTTGAGACCTAATAATAAGTAAACATTTTTATTTACCATTGTTGTAACCTGCACAGAAAGATGTGTACGTCACATACTTTTTGAAGTCTCTTGGTTGCATTTCAATGCAGTGTTCCGGACCTCTTACCATCAATGTTGTCATTCTTAGTGACTCGCGATGAGTGTCATTTTCTGTTACACCCCATCCTAAGGTCTGGAAAATAAATGCATAGGAAGTCAGGAACATATTCGTTCCTATTAAAATAAAGTTAGCTGACATCGCGAAGTGGAAGTTAGCATACCTGTCCTGTGTTGTTTTCTATTAAGTGGTCATCCACATACTCTGCATTCCAGTCTACACAAACGGGTCTTCAAACTGACGTTAGTTCCACAGCATTTTCGAGAAATAGCAATGCTATATCAGATCCATAGTTCCCGCCATTAATTTGATAAGGATTTTGATTTTTCATAGAAACATTTTGTGTTTTCGAGAAATTTCATTAGACGTCGTTTGCAGCAATTCCACTCACAAATGCAATAATGTTTATAAAACGAAGGGAATGTGCATATTAAAGGCGTGAGAGATACTTTAGAAATTTAATTTGTGTGAGAAATACAGAAAAAATATTTTTGTCACCGTTAACAGTGCAATTAGCACCATACGAAAAGTTTGAAAAAAAAAATGAGACGAAATGAAAAAAGTGTTTGAGAAAGTGGCGTTTGAGCGTTTCTGAAAACGTGGAATTTTGTGATCATTTTCTCAAAAAATTATTGATATTTTCAGAAACTATATAACACATTGTTTGAAATAAATGTACTCGTAAATGCAATACTGTACACAAATCGCCACTAAAGTATATATTAACGACGTAAAATAATGTGTCTGTAGTTTTTGAAAACAAAACAAAACAAAACAAAAGAATATAGTAGAATTGGGTTTATGTCATCTTATAGAGTGCATGGGCGGAAAGCTCACAGTGAATTTTTGCCCTGACCGGAAATCAAATCCGGGGTTGCGCCGTGGAAAGCGAGCATGCTAACTAACGGGCCACCGACGTCACAATATTGCACACATTTCACTCAATACAGAGCAAAAACTACTAATTTATTTTTAGAGATGCATATGGCCTTAATTAAAGGACTAATTATGGAGAACAAATATAATATGTAGGAAAAATTACTTTCGTTCATTTCTGTAGGAACACACTGAATCTTTCAAATTTTTCCAAATTTCGAAAATTTGGAATGAATAAAAATAGTACCTGCCATCTTTATAAGTGTACTTCATTCTATTCTTGCCTAACATTTCAAAAAAAAGATTGAAGCCATTTTTAAGAAAACTTTTAAAATATTTCATGAGATTCTTGAAAAGTGCACCCAAAAATTAATGAATATTTTTCAAAATAGCCGAGCTTTGATTGAGGCCAGATCGACTGGAGTTTATTCATTTTGAAAAAAATGGTACGCCTAGTTTAGATGCTAGTGTTGTTCACGTGTACCAGACGAACGGACAGACACACGGTGGGGCCAAATGCCAAAAAGCTGGCCAAAAGTCCAAAAAAAAAGTTACTAGATAGGGATTTTGTCGTTGCTACTTCAATAGGTTGGTATTTGGGCCGTTGAATTCCGCAATTAGTAACGGTTTCTCTCTTATACTTGAGGTAAGAGATCAGTTCAAAGTTGGGCCTCGAGCGATCGATATCGGTCAGCTGTGAAACGTGTTTTCAGAACCTTTGTGTTTCGAAGGATAGAGAAGCGTGCAGTCGGCCGAATTCAATAAAACAAAATGGAATCTATTCCTGAGAGTAAGTAGAAACATAATATGTATACTTAATTTTTTTAAAAATAATTTGTTAATGTAATAATTAACGTTGATTGTTGGCGAAAAATAAAAATGCTATAATCAAAAATTTGTGTTAAAAATGAAAAATAACTATGTGCACCGTCGTGCGGGGCTAAAAACTTAACATGACATTATTCGAAATGTTAATCTCTGTGAGAATCACAAAAAAACAGCTGCCCGTAGCTGCCGTTTTAGTGCCTGTGACAAATTTTCGTAGCGCGTGCAACATGTAGAAATACAAACTTTTGATGATTTTGTTCGCCATATTGGTCCGCCATTTTGTTTTTTTAGCATTTTTATTCAATATTTATTAATTAGCATGCTTATAAACACAAATCAACTCATTTTTAATAATAAACACGATCATTTCGTGTTAAAAATGGAAAAAATTGATGATTTGGTCCGCCAAATTAGTCCGCCATTTTGTTTTTTGGCATTTTCATTCAAGGTTATTAATTAGCATCCTTAAAAATTCAAACTAACTCTTCTTTACTTATAAACATAATAATGTTGTGTTAAAAATACAAACTTATGGTAATTTTGTCCGCCATATTGGTCCGCCATTTTGTTTTTTTATGCATTTTTATTTAATATTATTAATCAGCATGCTTATAAACCCGAATGAACTCATTTTTAATTTTAAACACGATCATTTTGTGTTAAAAATGAAGAAAATGATGATTTTGTCCGCCATATTGGTCCGCCATTTTTTTGGCATTTTCATTCAAGATTATTAATCAGCATCCTTAAAAACCCGAATGAACTCATTTTTACTTATAAGTATGATCATTTTGTGTTAAAAATACAAAATTTTGATAATTTTATCCGCCATATTGGTCCGCCATTTTGTTTTTCGGAATTTTTATTACAGATTATTAATTAGAATGATCATAAACCTCTGAATACAAAGTTTCAGTCAAATCGTACAACGCTTTCGACTTTTGACCAGTTTTTTGGCATTTGGCCCCACCGTGAGACAGACAGATGGACGGATGAACGGACATTGGGAAAAAACAACTTTTTCGGTATCAGCAGATCCCCAAAACGTGTCTTTCCGTCGAACTCTCGTAAACGATTTTCCACAGCATTATATAAATTTCTCTACATTACGAATGCAAATATTATTCCGTGTAAGTACGTACACGAGAAAGTAATAAAATTAAAAAAGTGGTTGTTGTCTTGTTGTGACAAGAAAAGTGTAATATCTTTACCTGAGCAACAGCAGTCATATCATATTTAATAGCCATTGTTTGATGGTGACAGTTATTTTGTTGAGCGTCTTTATAAGTAACGAGAGGAAAGTTAATTTCCATAAAACGCAATGAGTAAACAAAATTGAGTAGCGTGTGTTTGTTAATTTTAATCGAATATATTGTGATATTCGTAAGATGTCCCCACCGTTGTTCCAAATGCAAATCAATTTATAATGAAAATATATCATAATTAAATACAAATGTAAATGTTTGAATTCTATTTTTGACCATTTTTTAAATTACGAATTTCTCTATATTGATAATAAGACCTTTCAATAAGTATGTTTCCTCTATCTATATGTACATGCAATGCATAAATTTTAATAAAAATAATTTAATAACTGTGTAACTACTAGTAATCATGCGTTCTGAGACAAGAGTAGGACTTTGACTTTACGAATGGGGAAAATGTGTCTTTGTTGTAGACCTTGCTCAATTGTTGATTTCTGTTGATTGTTTAAAAATATTTTTTATTTATTAGTTTTAATTTTTCATGAACATTAATATTTTTAATGAATAATAGCAGCTAATTACAAAATTGAAGCCGCAGAAATGTTTCAAGAAGAAAATTGTTCTCAACAACTTATATTTGAGAATGGATGAAGATCATTTTGGCGATATATGGAGAACTTACGACGGAAACATCTCTTGAAAATTTCCGCTGTTTACGTTTTGCGAAGTTGAAAAGATTCAATAATGCTGTAAAATTACCATCGCTTCCACCTACAACTGCAGCAGCTCAACAAAACTTGTTCGTGTGTATTAGTAGATCCACACATGGCTGGGAAGAGACATAGATACACAACAGCGAGGTTGGTCAGCAACAATGTTTTGGAGCCTATTCAAGCATTGTGACTACCTGCACCCGACAGTATTTTTAATACTATTTTTCGTAATTGTACACAAGAATGCGGTGCCAATTGTGGATGCAGAAAAAGTGGTTTATCTTGCTCCATTATATGCGGCCACTGTCAAGGATGCTTTAAAGCAATGTCTGAAGCTTCTGCTGTTGATTCTGTCGATAACTTTTCTGTTGACAATGATGATGTTAATTCCATTGAAATTTCAGAAACAAATATGAGCAAAGATGATGAAGATGATAACGAAGATGCAGACTTCCTAGAACCTGACAGGGAAATATAAATATATGGCATTCATGAAGATGAGAACAAAACATACATTTTTAATATTTCATAACATTTTTATTATAAAAATCCATATGCATTAGGCCTATTGGTGATACCATGTAAAAACCTCGCCTTGTATCCTACCTCAACGGCGATGCGAAATCGGATACAGCTAGACGGAATGGAGCGTACATACGACTTGTAGGAAACTTCTTCACTTGTTTTCATTAAAACGCTTTTATTGTACGTGGAAAATAATAGAACCTTTTTGTAGATATTTACATAACATTTATTTGTAATCCTGTTAATTAATCTTCGAGCTTGAGAAAACGAGAGTTTTACAAAAAAAATATTTTTGTGAGCTTAGACCTTCAGACCTTTTTTGACAGGGCCGCTAATGTTGTCTATTTTCAATATGTTGTTTAAAACAACGAATTTAAGTTATTAGAAAAAAAGTATATGATACAATCTTTTAGAACAAAAAACTATAGATCTATATGGGCTGAAAAGGACGGACGGACCGACAGCCTGACAAACCGTCAGACCGAACGACGTTTGGTGTATTCGATTTTTCAATATCGAAGACTCTCAAAACATAGGTTCTGGCTACAGCACGTGTTAGAGGAAATAATTTGCTACATAGAGCAACAGAATGAATCCTTTTTTCTTTACCAGATCTCGGCAATAAGAGTTGTTCAATCTAAAATTCGCCAGCGTAGGATAAAATTGTTTTCTTGCGAAGTAATTGCGAAAAATTAAAAAATCGACGCTTCATTTATTTCTTCTACGATTTTGTCAGAGGCAGTTTTAAATAATTATTATTATATCGTTTTGCATTTGCGGACCCTCAAGGCCCCCGAACATCGCCCTGTCAGGTCCTATGGAACTTACGCTGTTGATAGTCTCATATTCGCCAATTTTCGTAATTATAATTTTGATAACTGTGCCCATTAGACTGATGATGACCACAATCCCCCCAAATAATGATAATCTAAATCATTTAAATAATTAGTGATTTTAAATATTTTATTCATCAGTAAAAGAATTATAATAATGATATTTTATTCAATACATTCATTTACAATCTATAATCAAAATTAACAATATTCATGAATTAAGAAATACAACAATTTGCAAAATGGTTGTAAATTACTCAACAGTAGTAAAACGTAAATACTACGAGACCAATAAAATATTATGAATAACAAATGAAAATCCTAAAATAACAATAATTCCTTCGCCAAAAAGGTTCTTTAAGGGCCCGAGAGAAGTAAAGGAATATGCAAGTGGCAGTATACAACTGCATTGCACGCTCTGGGCACTCTTGAGCGCGACAGCAACGCTACTGCGGAAGCGCGTCTGATCTCAATGGTCAATGCAGGAATCGATAATGAGCAATTCGAGATTCCACGACGCGAGGCTGAAAGTCGGGTCTTTTCTGCTGCGAACTCCGTCAAGGGAGGTGTGTTAGTGTGCGTCTCCGTTGGAACGCGCAAACAGAACAGCGGCTGGTCGCATTTTAGTGCTCAAATGAAGGTAACGAGGCGATACTACGTATATGTTATATAAGTCTGAATTTAACATGATTTGGAATGAGAATAGTCAGGCAGAAACAGAAACTTAAAACGTGAGTTATGCGTGCGGAGTACGCAGCATGAATGTAAAGTTCAACACGCCTTTGTGAACGCCAGTTATTTGCTTCAGGTCTTCACTTGATCTATTATCAAGTGGTTCAGAATAAGAATTGTGATCAAAAATTTGTGAGAAATGGATTTGTGTGAGCAAAAACCGACGCAGCCAGAAACCCGATTTCTTTCAACACGCTGCGACTCGTGCGTCCTGCAGATCACGTAACCGCGCGTGCATCAGACTTCTTTCCTGTGGGAGCCATCAGGTCAGCATTCCCTGTAAGTAACAATAACTCTTTACGCTGTTGAAAAAATTCAAGGCATCGACGAGTAAAAGATGCCAGATTCTCGCGAAGGACAGCGCGTGGTTGTGCATTTTCGGACTGAAGCAAAGGCATTTGCTAATCAAGGCAAAGTGTTGTAGTTTTTCTACCCTCACAAGGGACTAAGTATTTCTGTAAAACAGAATCGGAGATACCAAATTCACAGTACTAAAATGCAGAAGTGCGTAGCATAGAAGATTAAAAATTGAAGTTCCCGAGTCTCATGGGTCTTAATTCTTATAAAAGAATGCTTTAAAATATTTAATGTAAATCAGTTTTTATTATGTTACATCTGCTCGTGTTTCTGTATCGAGATATTTTATAAGTGTTCTTGATTGTTTTTAGAATGGAATTTACTGGTTTTTTCCAGGTTGCGTTTTGTTCTAATGAATGAATCTCAGGATTACGGTGCACCTCAGTCTTGACGGCCGTCGCTGGTACAACCTCCTTAATGCTGTATGTATCGTTTACTACTGATTCTTGTGAACTATAGAAATGATTCATCATTTACGTGGTAAATTTTAACACTAGTTTTAGAGGTAGATCGGAAGGTGGCGGTGTCCCGGAATTTACAGCTTCACTAAGCAAAGTTGTGGACGAGACTAGGGCCTTCGTCTCTCGCGATAACATAAAACATCCTTTTGGCTATTGAATGCATTTTATGCGAATATATTCTTCAAAAGAATGTAAACGATTCCTGTCTGAACGATAACATTCCTTCGCACAGAATGGAAAAGCAGATCACAAGGCACAGTAATCGACAAAACCTAGGCTAAAGTGAACCGTTATCTCGGGATGAGCCTTCTAACGATTCAATTATAATGTTTTGGCTGGTTCAATCTTTTGTTAATGAAACTTTGGCTGGCGAGGCGTTACTCATAAGTGAAATCTTGTGCTAGCCATTACAAGAAACGAGCATTGTAACACTTGGAGACGCCATTAGACAAGCATATTTACGTGTTAACGTTTCTTTAGTACTTAAAACAATTTTTTTGTACACGTACGTATTTTTCCGGATGTTTAATTCCGTCTCCGGATGTTTAATTTACATACTTTTAACTTAAATGTTTGCTAACTGATTTCGCCGTAAGTCAAAATTGGAAGATTTCTTGGATGTAGTTAAAGCAAATTGTGTGAAATTAACCTTGCTCACTCTCATGTGTTGCGAATGTTGATTTATTGACGTTTGTTTGTCTTGTAGGAGCAAGAAACAATTGTTCCTGGCTGTCGAAATAATTGCAGCTTTACAACGCAGGCGCTTCATGTGGATTGGTCTGGACATTCCAAAGTTATGGGTGAAGTGTTAGTGCATAAAGTGTTGTACTGTAATATTACGTAACCTATAGAAATACCTTTGTGCTACTCTAACACAATTAATTTTTATTTTTCTTACGCATTGAACTAACTGGAGTAATTTCCGTACTGGCGAGAAATTTGCAGGATGATGCGAAATCTAATTTAAATATCAATATCAATTCTTTTGGGGACTCCTGACAGAGAGCGTTAAAAAATTTCGTACGCCCGTCAGTGAAAAATAGCTCCTGAACTATTAGTGGTATTTTTTCCAAAATTAATATTCCCCTATTGATTTGGCGCGACTCGGTGCCATTTAATTTTAAAAAATCTCTAATTTTGGGGCTCAACAAAGAACCCTTGGAGAATAGAGCATTTTCCTCAAATGGCTCCAACTGTGTTCTTCGGATTTCGTGTAAGATTGATATGCCAAACTACGAAGATGTATTATAAGAATTACCCTGAATTTTCGAAAATTGCAAGAGTTTGAATAGTTTTAAACCCTTTCATACTTAATTATTAAGGATTTTTCTAAATTGTTTAAGATATGCCAAGAACAAGTTCAAGTAATGTGATGACATAACTACGAATGAAATAGGGCTAAAATGAAAACAAGATTATAAATTTTTTATCGGAATTCCCTACTTCACTGAATACAGGACATAAAAAGCCTTTTTGATGTATTTTTTGTTTCAAAAATGTTTTCATTGTCACCTTAATATTTATCACTTTTATACTATAATTCGTATGCATATGCTTTAGGAGATTCTAATCAGGTTTAAAATTAAAGATATTCTGTGGAAATAATCTGATAATGGCTTTTTTTCGGAAATTCTCAAACCAATTCTCTTAAAAAAGAATAATTTTTAGTGAACATTTTCGTACTGCGGTAGGATTTACTCTTCTACAGGATTAGTCGCATTTCAACTTTACAATTACGAGAACCGAATTATCATGTTCATGAGGATTATGGCGCGGTAATTACCTCCAGTGTTCTGAGGAGCCCGAACAACTGCCGGAGAATCGTTTCAATTTCTGCTACTCTGGGCGGCTCAGGGGACCGCTGGACCATTAAGGTTTGTAGGTCGTAATCCAAGGCGTCCATGGCCTCTAACAGCCGGTCCTGCAGCGGGAAGGCCTTGAACATCGGCACGAGGTGATGCCTGTCGGGATCGTTGAAACGATAAAATTAGTGTTGAAGGTAACATTTTCAACATCCATTATGACTGTACATAAATTAGGTTCACACTTGGATCAAGTTCAAACGTGTATGAGAGGTTTTTTTGAATACACCTTTGTTAAAATATTGTCTGAGTATATGTTTACTACATTACAATCCTCGAAAAGGGTAAGACTGAATAAGGACTAGTAAACATTAGCAATTGATAAGTACCAGTAACTTTTAAGTATTTACTCGTTTTCAGAGGAAATCTATTGCCTAGTCTCCTGTAAAGGCGACGTTTCAAGTGTAGCTTATAGCGTGCAAGGCTTACCTGCATTAGAAGTTATTTTACAATGCGCGCTTATCATTGGCTTAATTTGCTAATTATCAGGAATTCTAACCGACGCGTCTGCCGGACCCACCTGTCGTCACGGTTGATCCCGCATCGTGCGAATATTTACCCGGGCACTGCCGCTAGTCATTCTCGCGTACGGCGAAACGTGTACTGGCCGCGGCGTGCGAAACCGAGTTTCGTGGATTTCGTATCCAATTTAAATCCCCACCCTCGCAGTAACATGCGCGTAGATCTTATAGAACAGAAGAGGAACCACTCGCTGGAAAGAAATAATTCCGCGCTCTGTGCTGTCTCGTTGACTGACCCTGAGCGTCCAGCCGCCGCCTTCTGTCCTCCGGAAGAAGGTGGCCGTGCGCCTGGGCCGCTCACCTGTAATGCAATGCACCTGAATGCCAACAAAACTCACCTGTAATCCAATATCTGAAGGCGAAACTACATTTTCCAAACTGTGGTTTTCATTTCACAAAAATCGCTGTTTGAAAAACTGATGCTCCAAAGCATCAGCAGGAGTGATTCTCCTCTCCTGAAAATAATTTAAAAAGCAGTAATGTACAGCAATTTTGGAACAGTAATACGAAACTTACCACATAGAAAGAACTGAATAAACAAATGCAAATTGTAATATAAATACTATTTCTGCAATGTCGAAGCTCACGTTCAAATGTTGCTTTCAACGTAAATTTTAGACATAATTGATTATTTCTTCCATACCTTTTGAGCATGTAGCATCCTGATTAAGAGCTGTCTGAAATTAACCTGGACGGCGTATCTTCCGTCAGCCTCCAGATTCAATATCCTCACATACCCTAAAGATGGCACGCTCGGGCATCCCTCAACCGAGGGGCATTCCTGGAATTATTGTGAAAAGCAACAACCGGATGAACCAAACAATTTGTGTTTAATATGAAACACAATTTTCATCATTCCATTCGTATTTGTTGGGACAAGTGGATTTTCACAATTTTTTGAACTAATATCCTCCTCACATACACAAATCGAATAATTCATGGAATTGGATTGAATATCCACCAATGAAAGGATAAAAAACAATTTTCAATTGAGAATCTAAACTTGAAGTACGTGACTAACGTCGTTTCAAATTGTGGAAGTATCTCGAGAGACCGCAGAGGATTCATAATTCTTATAGCACGGAAGAGGGACCACTCGCGGAAAAGAAATGATTCCGCGCTGTTGTCTCGTTGACTCACCCTGAGCGTCCAGCCACCGCCTTCTGTCCTCCGGAAGAAGGTGGCCATGCGCCCGGGCCGCTCCAGCACCGCCGCAGGGAGCGCGCCGTGCGTGCGGTACACGGCGCCCAGCAGCTGCGCGTCGCTGCGAGCGGGGTAGAGCGGGCGCGCGGTGGCCAGCTCGGCCGCCACGCACCCCACCGACCACACGTCGGCGGCGCCGCTCGCCCCCTGGCCCAGCGCCACCTCGGGCGCGCGGTACCACCTCGCCTGGGCCCTGGTGGATAGCGCGGCCGCGCGCGCGCTCTTGGCGCAGCTGAAGTCGACCAGCTTCAGCTGCGACAAGCCGTGCGCCGCGACGTTGCCGAACATGATATTGTCCGGCTTGATGTCCGGATAAACAATATCAAGTTCCCTAGAAAAACATAAATTTTTTTATTAGTGAAAGCTACTACTATGGGATTGTGTTAGTCAAAAAAATATGCTGAAATGTTATGTACTACATTGTTAGGAATGTTTCTAGTTACTTCCACCAACATTGACCTGATGTTACTTATTTGTAAAATTGGCGTGATATACGGTACGCAATGTACCATTAAATCTTTACTTAGGGTTTCTGGCCCAAGTATCGCGGATTGGAATCCCTTCCCCGACATTTCTGTTCGTCCTTTCACCGCTCTCAATCGCTGCGTTTTGTATACTGATACTCCCTACGTTAATCAATAGTGGTCACTAATTACCTCGCAGTTAATGCGACCTTAAAAGATACTAATGTTTTTCACATAATATTATCTGTCAAGCAAATGATCAGGTTCATGGTGTTTAGGAGTTATTAATTACCTCCAGTTTCCGGAGGGCGCCGAACAACTGCCGGAGAACAGTTGCGATTTCCGACATTCTGGCCGGCTCAGGGGACCGCTGGACCATGAAGGCTTCTAGATCTAAATCCAACGCCTCCATGGCCACGAGCAACCGGCCCTGCAGTTGGAAAGTCTCCAACATCCGCAGTAGGTGATGCTCGCGTGGGTTGTTTCGACTTATGCGCGACAACGCCCGAGCCATGCAGATACACGCCGCGACGTTGCCGAACATATTGTCCGGCTTGATATCAAGATGGACAATATAAAGTTCCTAGGATAAGAAATACATTTAATTGAAAGCTACTACTTTGGAATTGTTAGTCAAAAGGTATATCTTAAACGTATGTGTTATATCAAATTATTTGGAATGGGTGAAAATATTTCGCCGCAAATTTGATGTATATTAGTGTGCAAAATACTATTAAATTGTACACCACCAAACAGTGGAATTCTAAATGTCCATAGCCGCTTCTAAAGTCGACGAGCTTCAGCTGCGCCAAGCACGACGACGTTGCCAAACATATTGTTGGACTTCATGTCCAAGTGGTCATTATCAAGTTCCTAGCAAAAAACATATTGAATTGAATACTTCTAGCGTTTCGGATTCAAAAGGTATTTCCTAAAACTTTGACATATCAAATTATTTGGAATGGGTCAAAATAGTTCGCAGCAATATTGGCGTATATTAGTGTCCACAATACTATTTAATTGTATATTACGAAACAGTGAAGTTATAATCCAGTGCCTATCGCCGCTTCTAAGGCATCGAAATAGCTCTAATTTACTTCATTGTTGGCGGAGAGTGAGTATCTTAGTTCAACGACGTGTAATAAAATATCTTGACTGGTTCGCGCAAGAAATTTCTGAAATGACAAAAGGTTAAGGCAGCTAGCACAAATTTTCCTTACCATCTACATTCAAACATTAGTTAAGGGAGGAAATCTTGTTTTACCTGCCCTGTGAGTTAAGCAAGATTGTCGCACAGTGTACCACGCCCATTTCGCTTTGCTTCGTCGCGCCAAAAGCAGATTAAAATACTCTCGGGTTGTCAGAAAGTAGCCCCGGCCTTTATTTAATTCATTTAGAGCCATTATTCTAGCGTTACATTATAAGTTATTGGAAGAAGCAGTTATTGGAGTGTTTATTCCTTGTTCCTTCCTTCGTCTATTTCGCACTTACGCTCGCGGAGTTTGATGGGAATAAAAACTATCTTGACCACTGCGTTGAAATGTGCATCCGTTGCTCATTACACCAATAAATTTGTTTCTATTTGAAATCAAACTGAACAAAGTCTGCTCGAGATGGGGCCATTGGCGTAGGATAGATTAGGATATTATACATAAGATAATTTTTATTAGTAGCTGATAATTTAACATAGTTTATAACGTAATCCCAGTTAAATTGGGGCCGATTCTTAGTCTAACGCAATTTCAATGGCCTCTGCCAGTGTTTTGGGATCGCGGCTAAGCACTACAGCTTGAATGAGAGTATTCATTAATCCCTGCGTAAAAGAGGCCCGCGAGGGGTTCTCCGTAAATTCTTCGATGCCGACTCGGTGGTCAACGGGGCAGTTTGCCAAACTAACCTGTCTCAAATTTCCGACAAGGCCTCCAACAAATTCGTCCACTCGCTTACACGCCCGTTTTCCTTTTGACACGCTTCAAATAATTGATAGACATAAAAATAAAGCGTATGCTGAGTACGCAAGTGATTTCACTTTTTTCAAGAGGAAATATCTTTTAATTGCAACGCCTGAGCGGTCACACCGCAAATTTTACAACGTAAAATTATTAATTTTTCACGGTTGTGCGGAGGAGTTAGTGAAATGACCTTTTGTACCGGCATAAGAAGTCGTGGATCCCTCTGCACTCCGGAATCAATCTCGCTACTTCTTAATTCTGTAAATAGCCCGCGTCAAATTGAGGGGGAGTGGCGCGTGCTCCGCTGTCTACATTACCAACTGCTTTGCCATTCCTGCACCTTCGGGCTAAAGAATGGGGGCCTCCTCAGACTCCGGAGCTTGTTCTTGAGTTGGCTTTCTGGAGGAGTTCGTACTAGAGAAGCAATTCTCAAAGAATCCCGCTTTCTGCCCTGTGCTCTTATGTAAAAACTGTCCTTAATTCTGTTGACTAATGACCATTCTTCCGAAGAAATTGAATCAGTGATCGGCGTTAGCCCATTTCCCTATGTTATAATTGAATAAGGAAAGATGAGCGAGGTTGGTCGGGTAATAAATTCAGAATATTCAGCTTTACAATTTTATTTCTGAATTCAGACTAGAACATTTTTTCATTTACAACGAAAAAACACACAATTACACAAATTTTCACAGATACAGGCGAAATAAATTTCACAAAAATATATTAGAAATAGACTACTATTAGGTCTAAGGGACAACGCTAAGGAATACAGTTTTTGCAGGCCGCTAGAGCCCGAAATGCAAATTAACAAGGAGGGCAACTCGTGTTACCTTCTTTAAAAATTTAAAATATACTATAATTTTCGGTACTTGTATACTACTGCGAATGCGAAGATGATTGCTAACATAAAACCCATTGTCATTCTGTGCCTGTTTTATGTTTGCTCTGATCCAAATATTGGATCTCCCTACAGTTCGCTCAATTTTCACCTAATTTTGTAAATATTTCCTTAGAACTGGTGGCCTAATCTGCATCTGCGGAAACAGTTTCACGTAAAAATGAATGCTTCTCGTATTGACGATCGAAGAAGAGTTCATACGGCTCGAATTTGGAGGTCGTATTTGTAGTAGTTGTATACGGCGTCGCAATGGGAATCCAACGTTATCAGTCGTTGGTGTCTCTTCATTTAGAATTTATATATATATTACATACATACATACATACATTTATTAGAACTGCAATTGGGTACAACCCGGTGGCAGTTAATGACAATAATTGCAAAAATTACAACACTTACATTAATAATACTAAGAATGATAATAATAATAACAATAATGATAACAATAATAATAATAATAATAACTAATAACAATAATAACAATAACAATAATAACAATAACAATAATAACAATAACAATAATAACAATAACAATAACAATAATAATAATAACAATAATAATAATAACAATAATAATAATAACATAATAATAATAACAATAATTATAACAATAATAATTTTATTTCCAAAAGAATTACATTGACAGTGTACAAAAACTATCACCATAAAAAACAATAAGAAAAAAAACAAAAAAAAACAATAAGAAAGAATACCAATTTTGTTTGACTACTTTACATAGTACACTTCAAACCCTCTCTAAGTACTTTATGTACTTGTCAGAGAGGGGTTTTGTTACATTGTACGCTTGTTTTGTTCTGTTTTTTTCTTTTTATCTTTTTTGTATTACCGTTGTTGATTATAGTTCACTCATTATCAGTACTGTTTGACATGAATTGTTTTTATTGAAATTTAGATTTTTTCCAAGAAAACTCAACAAGCAGAAAGAAATCATCTAATTATCTAGAATAACAAATAAATTGTAAATAAATAAAAAGATATGTTATTTGGCAACTGGTTAATATGAAAACTAAGTTATACTTAATTACCATTTTGAAAATTTGTAGTGACAAATCAACAAGCAAAACGAAATAAAATTATCTAAATTAACAAATCAGGCATATCTAAATTAACAAATGGCAGCTGACATTAACTTAAGTTAAATTGTCCAATTGTAAATCATTGGAAATTCAATAATTGGACTCAAAAACAAAAATTAATCCATACCGTGAACCATTGACGAAACTAAATGAGAGTAACAGGAGCATTATACAATTTTTACAAATTATTATCTTGTGTTAACCACTGTTTATAATATGAAGATTTATAATTACTTGTAGACAAATTACAATCAAAATATTATGTAAAATATAACAAAAACAAACAAACAAATAATGAAACTGACTGAGAGTAAAAGATACATTATTTTCAAATTATCATCTTGCGATAACCGCTGTTTACTGTATTAAAATTTAGTTGTACATAATTCACAACATAAAATCCTGCATTGACGAAACTCAACACGCAAAAGAAATCACAATCATCCAATTATTATCTTAACTACACATTAATTGTAAAGCAAAAAAGAAATTAAATAACTAAATTAAAACCAAATAACTGAATGAGTGTAACAGGAACATTATACATTTCTTACAAATTTGAATCTTGTGAAGAGGTAGTTTACTGTATCAGTGAAGATTTAGTTGTAAATAATTAACAAAGTTCCTGAGCTGTCTATTTTCATGTTATGCCTAGTATCTTGTGTACCATTCTTTTAATTTTTTTTTCAATTCTCTTTTAGTTGTAACTTTTAATATTTCATCTGGCATTGAATTCAGCAGTTTTGGAATGGCTGTGTTAAGCATCCTCTCTCCAAATTTATTAAAAGTGTCTGGAAGTATGAAATTGTGTTTTTTCCTAGTTTCATAGCTGTGCCCACTGATTTTTCTGAATTTTTCATTGAAAAAGTTTTTTGCAAAATTTTGCTGTGGTGCTTTTGTTTTTTTGATATTCAAATTGATTTTTATCTATTATTTTATATTTTTCCAGGTAGTTGGTCAGTCTTTGCGATAAGTATTTTTTCGAATATTTTACTTATTGTTTAATATGGAAATTGGCCTGTAGTTTTCATAGCTTGAAAGGCTGTCTCCTTTATGTATTGGTCTGATAATGGATACTTTTAATTCATCTGGAAAAGTTCCCTCATTAATGCTTAAGTTGATAATTTTCGTTATAATTGGTGTTATTGAGTTGCTGTTCATTTTTATATCTCTTATAGCTATTTTGTCAATTCCTGGAGCTTTATTACAGTCCATCCCTTTAATTAAAGAACTAGTTTCCTCTAATGTGATATCAGGCAAGTAAAAAGAGTTACTTTGTGTTATTACATTTTTTGGTAGGACTGCTAGGTTACATTTATGTACAATGTCTTCAGTTTGTTGTTAAGTGATAGCAAATCTTTCTACTATTTGTTCGATTGAGTTACTATTCCCTAAATTTCTTATTATGACTTCATCTAAAGATTTTTTCTCTGGTACACCAAGTAGTTTATTTATTGTTTTCCAAGTGTTTTTCATGTCGTTTCTGCTATTTTCAAATAGTTTGTTAAAATATTCTTTCTTTTGCTGCTGGATTTTTTTTGTTATGTCATTTCTGATTTTTTATAATTAATTCTTAGTGTGTCTTTTAATTCTTTATTTTTGACTGAAGTCCTTTTCCATTTTTTAAACAAGTTATCTCTTTGTTTGATCAGTTCATTGATATCTGAGTTTATCCAGGGTTTCAATATTACCTTTCTTCTGCTGTTGTTAGATTCTTTAGAGACTAACGCTATATCATATAAATTTTTTATTACTTTGTACAATTCATTAGCTGTTAAGTTTTGAAGATTAAATTCATTTAAGTTCATTAGTTCTTTTTGTAGTTTACTTTTGTTTATAAATTCATATTTTTTTGTTTCATTTTCGAGAACTATCTTTTTATTTGTGAAATTACATGAGATTCGAATTAAATAATGATCTGTTATCTTGCTTTCCAGTATAAATGGGATTATGTCTTTGGCATTCCCACTAACAGCTATATGATCGATACATGAGCTCACTACTTTATCATTTTTTATTTCAACTCTCGTATCTTTTTTGATACAGTGCACTAATTTGTGATCTAACAAAATGTCTATGTAATCAATCGTTGTTTTTTCGTCATTGCTGATGTTTGTTACAATCTCCAATTATTATTTTGTTCATATTTTTATCTGTATTTAAAATTTCATTTAGTTCTTGTAAATAAAGAATTTTGCTTTTGTTAGGTGGTCTATAGACTGCAAATATGCTTAATTTGATTTTATTATTTATTTCTAAATGACCTGCTAATACCTCAAACTGATCACCCACCAAATCCACAAGTTCAAATTTGTATATTTCTTTTACAAATAGTATTATACCTCCTCCTCCTTTCTCTTCTCTTGTTTTTATGTATCTATTAAAATTTGGCAAATTATATTCTAAAAGGTCGTCATTCTTTTTGACACTAATTTCACTCAAGACAATCACATCCATATTTTGGAAGCTATCCCTTATAACTCCACAAAATTCATCCCAATGCTTACTAATTGATCTTATGTTTAAATGAATTTCATTAAATTTCTCTTTATTTGCATTAATTACGTGATTAAAATCCTTAATGAGGTTGTAACGTTTAGTTTCTTGAATCTCTAAATTATTAATAAAGGAAATATCCATAATAGTTTTTGTTTTCTAATCTTAACTTTATCTTTCTGTTTAATTAATTTGTTCCAAATCTTCCTCACACCTTATTCTAATCACATTACTTCCCTCATTTTTTCTTATTAATATTTTACCATTTTTAACCCAGCTAAATTTGTAATTTTTTTCTCTAGCCTTATTTTTGGCTTTCCATAATAAATTTGTGTTATATGGCGTTAAATTCTCATTGATATACAAAGGTTGATCATCCCCATTTTTAAATAGGTCCTTGTTTTGCATTTTCTTTCTTTTGCAGTTTAGGATTTTGTCTCTAATTATTTCGAGTTGAATTTGACTATTACTTTTAGTTTTTGGCGATTCGTGTTGTTTATTCCGTAAACGTCATCTACCTCGCTTTCATTAATTTTTTCCCCACAAACCTTACTGAAAAAATCGACAATGTGTTTTTCCGACAATGATTCTGTTCCAAGTTTAACCCCACTTATTTCTAAATTTTTGTCCAAAAGTTGTTGTTCTAGTTCTATAACTTTGTGAATTACACTGTTCACTTTTTCCATTTTCTTCTTCATTTCTTCTTTAATCACTTTCAGGTCTTTTATTTCCTAAATCACCTCATCATATTTATTACTTAGGAAGTCTATTGTCGTTTTTATTTCGTTCATGCTTCCATTGAGGGTGTCTATTTTCCTGTTTATTTCCTGCAATGCCGTAGCAAGAGGATTGGGTGGGTTGACCTGGTTGACGGTGTTACCACTGGTTCTACATTTCGCACATCTCCAGTTTTTCTTGCCTCTTTCCGATTTTGCCCGATGCGTGGCCTCGCTGATCGAGCAAGAGAAATGAAGATACTCGTCGCATCCATTACAGAACACCTCTTCGTTCTTCATTTCTCCCTCACACATCCCACAGATCAAAACTGACATGGCAACTCTTGATTTGTTTTTAATCAAGAAAGAGGGTTGAAATAAAGTGTAATTTATGTTCTCCTTAAACAGCTTATTCTGGATCAGCTGTGCTCGTGGCGAACAGCTGAAGAAGCACTACGTGGCGAAAAGCGAACCGTTCCTGCGAGGTGTCACCGGCACTTGATTTTTCCTCTTTTTGAGAGTTTCACCTGATTTCCTCCTTTCCTAACAACAGTCGATATTCACCAACTGTAGCCCCAACAGCTCACAACACTTTCACTGCACTATAAATCCAAAAAACCACTTTTTTTGCTAAATTTTGATTCCACTCCTTCCGGCAACGGCAATACGCTCAGGCACTACTATGATGATATATAATAATAATAATAACAATAACAATAATAATAATAATAATAATAATAATAACAATAATAATAATAATAATAATAACAATAATAATAATAACAATAATAATAATAACAACAATAATAATAATAATAATAATAACAATAATAATAATAACAAAAATAATGACAAAAAAATGACAATGTTTTATAAAGTCACAATAAAAGTCACAATAAAAAATCACAATAAAAGATAAGTCACAATCACATAATAAGTCACAATAAGATCACAATAAAAAGTCACAATAAAAAATGTCAGGCAGGTGGGTTAAGGGGTCTGCCCTTCTGCCGCCCACCTCGCACGCTATGCAGTTGGACTCTCTCCTTCATCATGCCCATCCTCAAGCATTTCTGGAATCGGCATGCTTTGCAGGTTATGCGTAGTTGCTTATTAATTACGCAATCATTTGCGGCTTCGCATGTATATTCTTTATTACCTCGAATGGTTCGTTTGAAGAATGCTCTGCAAGCTTCACACGATGCTACACCATAGTGGACACCGTTTGATGCATCCTCACAAACGAGAGAGGCGACGAGGCATATTTTCTTTCATGCCCTCGTCATCGTGACCCATGGGCTGCGAGGTGGTAATAATAATAATAACAATAATAATAATAATAATAACAATAATAATAATAACAATAATAATAATATCAATAATAATAATAACAATAATAATAATAATAATAACAATAATAATAATAACAATAATAATAATAACAATAATTGTAATTGTAATTGTAATTTTTATTAACTTCTTCAGTTTAGGGTCCAGATAAGTCAGAGACTTATCATCTGGTTCCCGTACAATTCATATAATATGCAAACAGTTTTGTCATATGAAATATTTTAACAATTAATTAATATAATTATTACAATTATACAATAATTAATAATATTTTACATGTTATATATTTGTATTTTATGGTTGAACTTAACATAGTTATTTGTAAATGATGCAAATTAATACATAGTCTCATTTCGTACAATTCATATAATATGCAAACAATTTTGTCATATGAAACATTTTAACAATAAATTAATATAATTATTACAATTATACAATAATTATCATATATTACATGTTTTATATTTGTATTTTATGATTGATCTTAACATAGTTATTTGTATATGATGCAAATTAATACATAGTCTCATCACATATTGCAATAACGGTATATCGTTTTAGTTTGGTACACACCTTATAAACCTTCTTAATTTCACAGAAAATATTCTATGGTTACTCAATTTTGTTTATGAATTTCAATTTAGTCTCTTTCTTTTATTGACAAAAGTGTCCTATACACTGTTGTTGGTTGTCACACCACAGGTTTGTTTATTTGCAGCCATGATTTAATTTTGTTGTTAAAGTCTTTGTGGTTGGTTTTTGGGTATTTAATGTCTTTGGGTATCTGGTTGTATAGTTTAGGTATCAGATACTTAAGTGTTCTTTTTCCATAACTGTTGTATGTTAATGGTATTAGGTACTTTGGATTTCTTGTTTTGTACCCATTTGGTGCATCAATTTTGAACTTATTATCATTATTGTTCCGAATTATGTTGAGGTACATGTAGAATCCTTTTGATGTTAGTGTTGTAGCAAGCTGGCAGGTCGCACTGGCTGAGATTTCTCTTCTTGGCCATTATTTTTAATACTTTAGCCTGTATATTTTCCAATTTGCTTAAGTATGTTTGGCATGCACCACCCCAGGCTCGCACACCATATCTCAGTAATGATTCAATTAGTGCGGTATATATAATTTTGAAAATTTGCTCATTTACAAAAGTCTGTATTGAATACATACAGCCAGCTATCATTTTTACTTTGTTGAACAGGTAATTTGTGTGCAAGTCATATCTCAGGTACTCATCCAAAACAACTCCTAGATATGAGTAATGTGTTACGTAGTCAATCTTGATACATTTATCACTACAGCCAATGGTTGTGCATTGATAATCATGCAGAGTTAATTTTTCTAATTTCAAGTTTTTACGTTTTTTCCGAGTTTTGAAATGAATTACTTTAGTTTTCACAGGATTAGCATACAAGTTGTTTTCATATGACCAGTTAACAATGTTGTTAAATTCTGTTTGTATTTGGTCTTTACATTTGTTTATGTCGCTATTAGAGTACAAAAGAGCAGCATCATCTGCATACATGTAAAGTTTGCAATTTTTTATGTTTTTAAATATGTTGTTGGCATATATTAAAAATAGCACTGGCCCTAAGCAACTTCCTTGCGGTACTCCATGTTTGATAGTTTTGGGATGACTTAAGATATTGTTTATTTTTACTAATATTTTTCTATTCTCTAGATAGCTTTTAAACAATCTTAAAAACCGGTCTTCAATGCCTATTTCTTGCAGTCTCTTCAAGAGAATTGTGTGACTAACAGTGTCAAATGCCTTGGAGTAGTCAATAAATATTGCCATTACATCCTTACCTTTATCAAGATTATTATTGATGTAATCTGTGACTTGGATCAGAGCTTCTTCTGTTCCCTTACCTTTCTGGAAACCATATTGGTTTGTATGTATTATATGATTGTCGTTCATATATTGATAGAGTTTCTGTATTATGTACTTTTCAAATATTTTTTCAAACACAGGGAGGATAGATATAGGTCTATAGTTATTGAGATCACTCATATCTCCGCTCTTGTAAATGGGCCTAATAATGGAGCTTTTTAGTCCTTCTGGGAATATTCCATTTCTAATGCACTTGTTTATTAGATTGCTTAATATTCCACTTAGTACATCTGCATTGTTCACAATATCTGTTGTTCTTATTCCATCATTTCCTGGAGCTTTTTTGATACTAATATTATTTTTTATAATTTTGATCAAGTCTTTTTCATTTGTATAAGGTAAATAAAAGCTGCAATCAGTTGTTTGTTCATGATAATCCGTCACTTTGTTATTGTTGCTAGAGTTGACCGTTGCATTGCTTTCTGTTATGTTTTCTACTTGTTGTATGAAATGGTCAGCAAACCTACTTACAAGTATATCAGTTGTGAAGCGGCTCCCAAATGCCATCAGCAATTTGTCATCAGTATTTTTATCTGTCTTCCTATTTAGCATGTTGTTCACCTCCTTCCATATTCCTTGGCAATCATTTTCTATGTTTTTAAAGTATCGATCATGATATTCTTTCTTAGCATTTCTGATTTCATTGTTAACTTTGTTCCTGTATTGTTTATAGGCTCTTTTATACATTTCATTGTTGGGATTAGACTTCCATTTCTTGAATAATCTGTCTCTTTCTTTTAGAATATTTATTAGTTTATCTGTCACCCATTTTTATTGATGTTCCTATTTGCAGAGTTATTATGAAGCCTTTTTTGTATTGTTTTGGTGTAATTCCTATATGTTGTTTTAAAGATGTTCACAATATTCTCCAGGAACTTATCTGCATTTGCATCTTCACATTCATTCCAATTATGGTTCCTGATGATGTAATTGATTGATTTATCATATATTTTAACAGTTGTAGTCTTGATGTCTCTACTCATTTTTAACATGTTTATTTCTGTGGGGTTGTATTGAATGACTATTGGGTAATGATCAGAAATTTTGTATTTAAGAGTGGCAGACCAAATTGCCTTAGCTTGCGATCTTACAAAGATGTGGTCGATTATGGAGCTGCGTACTATTCCTTCTCTGATTTCCTCTCTTGTGAAGTCTTCCATAGCATTCACAAACCCATTACTATATAGAAGTAGCTCATACTCATTTACTGTATTGTTTCTTTCTATTATATTGATATTGGTGTCGCCAATAATGAGTGCAGGATGGTTGTTGAAGGCTTCTACTAAAGTTTTTAATTTTTTAAGGAAGGATATGTTGTTTGTGTTGGGTGGTTTGTAGATTATAATTATTTCTGTAATAATTAAGTTTTTATCGGTTTTAATGGTGCCAGTTATGGCTTCAAATGGGTCTGCAATATAGTTTATATTATCAAATATTAGATTGCTTTTATAAAATACTAGTATTCCCCCTCCTGATTTAATTTCTCGCAGCGAGTAGCTTCTTTTATAGCCTGCTATGAAGTAGAGTTCTACATCTTGTTTTTTTAGATTAGCTTCTGTTACACAAATAATATCAAAGGAGCTATTGTTCAAGATGACCAAAAGCTCATTCCAGTGCTTTTTTAATGACCGAATGTTGATATGAAAAACAGACAATTTACCTTGTTTTTACCTTCAATTTACCTAATAATAATAATAATAATAATAATAATAATAATACCGTACAATACAGTACAAGACAAAAAAGCAGCATTGAAAAGAGCATTGATCGCGTTCACCGCACTTCACTTCACTTCACTTCACTTCATTTCACTACACTACACTTTTTTGCTTTGAATTACACTGACCAGCACTTCACAGCACTTCACCGCACTACACAGCACATACTCATTTAATATCTTGTTCTAATTTGTTTCTAAAACTTCGGACACTGAGAGGAAAAGCTTTGAAAACTGCTGCAGGTAAACTGTTCCAATCTCTAATTGTTCTGTTACAAAAGGAAAACTTCCCAAGATCTGAATTTTGATTCCTTTCTCGAATTTTGTGGGTGTGATCGCTTCGGTCGAAATAATTTGGTTTTTCTAGTCTAATCTGAATTTCCTTCCAAGCTGGTTGACCTACGTACGATTTATAAAGAGCGCAAAGCCTCGCCTTTGTTCTTCTCGTTTCTAGAGGTTCCCATGACATTTTTGTTGCGTTACTTCTAAAGGTAAACTTATTCGCTTTTCTCTGTATTCTATCTAGATT
This sequence comes from Gryllus longicercus, assembly GCA_038098605.1. Taxonomy (NCBI): domain Eukaryota; kingdom Metazoa; phylum Arthropoda; class Insecta; order Orthoptera; family Gryllidae; genus Gryllus; species Gryllus longicercus. The sequence goes on from JAZDUA010000283.1 coordinate 649,445, forward strand.
TTTCCGGTGCGCCTTTCTGTATGGATCCCAACACGCAACTCCGTATTCCAAGAGAGGGCGGACTAGCGTAAGATATGCTAATTCTTTGGCGTTTGCAGAACTTTTCTTTAGTATTCGCATTACAAAATGCAAAGACTTCCACGCTTTTCTTACTGTCTGATTTATATGCATCTCCCACCCTAATTTACTATCTAGATGAATGCCTTAATACTTGCATGATGAGACTCTTGGGATGATAACCTCACCTAGACGATAGTCTGGTTCCTCATAATTTCGTCCCCGCCCGAACGTTGTTTTGCTTTTAGATCCGTTAATTCCTATGTAATTTTTTTCAGCCCAATCACGTAAATGCTCTAAATCCTGCCGTAATATTTGTTCGTCAGCGCTATCTTTGACTTTTCGGTATATAACACAATCGTCTGCAAATAAACGCACCTTTGATTGTATGTTCACATGGAGATCGTTCACATACGCTAAGAAGAGTAATGGCCCTAACACACTTCCCTGTGGAACCCCTGAAGTAACATTCCCCGTAGTCGAAAACTGATTGCCAATTCGAACTTTTTGTTTCCTGTCCCTAAGAAATTCGCTTATCCACCTCACAACTCTAGCATGAACTCCTGAGGTTAATACTTTCCTAATAAGTAAATTATGCGGTACCACGTCGAATGCTTTCGCGAAGTCGATTACTACTGCATCCACCCTCCCACCTGCGTCAACTACGTCACCTAGATCTTGAAAATGAGAAACAATTTGACTTTCGCACGAATGTTCACTTCTAAACCCATGCTGTCCGTGGAAAATCCAGTTCGCTTTCTCCCATTCGCGACGAATGTACCCGGCTATTAAATGCTCCATTATTTTGCATACTACTGAAGTGAGGGATACAGGTCTATAATTACATACTTTTGTTTTATCACCATTTTTGAAAATTGGAACCACTATAGCTGCCTTCCAATCGTCTGGTAAACTTGCATTATTAATGCAAATATTGAATAATCTTAACAAATAGGGCAATATCGCCTCATTACCGAGTTTAATAAAATCTGTCGAGGTACCGTCTGGCCCGCGTGATTTACAGTTTTCCAGTGATTTTATACGATTGCGGAGTTCCCATGCGTGGAGTTTGAATACCGATACGAAATACGCGTTGAACGCATTTGCTTTTGCTTGGTCGTCGTGCAGTGGCTCGTTATCTACGACTCGAATTTCCTGAATTTCTTCCTTATTCCCCCGGCGCCTGCGGACATATTAGTAAAAGCTTGACCAATTATTTCGTCCCGTCTCCAACATATTTCTTAAAAATAATTCATGAGCAATTTTCTTTTTTCTAATTCCTTGTAGTATTTTTTAAACGTTATCATGTCAGCAATGCTGCGATGTCTCCTAATAAATGCTAGCCTAACTTTTCTCTTTAAACGTCGTATTGCCCCGTTAAAATATTCAGGATCAGAATTACTTTTCAGTATTTTGCAAGGAACATACGTATCTAAAGCGGTTTCTACGATTGTTTTAAAAGCTCCCCATTGCTCCTCTATTCCCCCTTCTGTTCTTAGAAAATGATTGTATTTTTCTCTTAAGAAACTACGTAGTCCTTCAATGTTCGCTTTTCTATAATGCCTGACTATCGTTCCTTTTGCCTTAGGTCACTTAATAACATTTACCTGCACTTCTACCATCACTGCTTTGTGGTCGCTAATTCCCTGAAAGACGTCGCTGGAAAGGAACATTTCTGCTGGATAAACAAGGAAAATGTCTAAAATTGCTCCCTGCCGCGTGGGTTTGTCGACTACCTGCGTTAATCCCTGCTCCCATACCAGACGATTGACGTGCGTTTTTTTTAGTTTCCTGTCGCACACCTCTCCTTTCCAGTTAGCGTCGGGAACGTTTAAGTCGCCAGCGAGAAGAATAGACCGACCGTTTCTGTTTTCCAGCCTATCACCGATTTCATCTAAAATTTCATTACTATCGTTGGGCGGCCTATAACAAGCAATAATTTCCACGGGATTTCCTAGTACGCCAATTTCCATTCCTAAAATTTCCAGGTTGTTACTAAACCAACTATTTCTGACATATAACCAGTCTTAACACAGAGAAAACTCCACCGCCTCTTGTTTTTCTATCTCTTCGATATAATTTATAGCCGGAGCGTAAGATTTCAGAATTAGCTACGTCATCTGATAACCACGATTCTGTCCCTATCACTAGATCGGCATCGCACGAATCAACTAGGTTCCAAAACTCAATGGTGTTATTAACTATAGTCCGACAGTTTACCTGCAACAATCTTAGAAAGCCATTCCTCACCTGAATATATCCCGTCGTCGCCGTCGGGGCCGTCGTCGCCGTCGTCGCCGTCGTCGCCGTCGTCGTCGCCGTCGTCGCCGTCGTCGCCGTCGTCGCCGTCGTCGCCGTCGTCGCCGTCGTCGCCGACGTCGCCGTCGTCGTCGCCGTCGTCGCCGTCGTCGCCGTCGTCGCCGTCGTCGTCGCCGTCGTCGCCGTCGTCGCCGTCGTCGCCGTCGTCGCCGTCGTCGCCGTCGTCGCCGTCGTCGCCGTCGTCGCCGTCGTCGCCGTCGTCGCCGTCGTCGCCGTCGTCGCCGTCGTCGCCGTCGTCGCCGTCGTCGCCGTCGTCGCCGTCGTCGCCGTCGTCGCCGTCGTCGCCGTCGTCGCCGTCGTCGCCGTCGTCGCCGTCGTCGCCGTCGTCGCCGTCGTCGCCGTCGTCGCCGTCGTCGCCGTCGTCGCCGTCGTCGCCGTCGTCGCCGTCGTCGCCGTCGTCGCCGTCGTCGCCGTCGTCGCCGTCGTCGCCGTCGTCGCCGTCGTCGCCGTCGTCGCCGTCGTCGCCGTCGTCGCCGTCGTCGCCGTCGTCGCCGTCGTCGCCGTCGTCGCCGTCGTCGCCGTCGTCGCCGTCGTCGCCGTCGTCGCCGTCGTCGCCGTCGTCGCCGTCGTCGTCGCCGTCGTCGCCGTCGTCGTCGCCGTCGTCGTCGCCGTCGTCGTCGCCGTCGTCGTCGCCGTCGTCGTCGCCGTCGTCGCCGCCGTCGCCGCCGTCGCCGCCGTCGTCGCCGTCGTCGCCGTCGTCGCCGTCGTCGCCGTCGTCGCCGTCGTCGCCGTCGTCGCCGTCGTCGCCGTCGTCGCCGTCGTCGCCGTCGTCGCCGTCGTCGCCGTCGTCGCCGTCGTCGCCGTCGTCGCCGTCGTCGCCGTCGTCGTCGCCGTCGTCGCCGTCGTCGCCGTCGTCGCCGTCGTCGCCGTCGTCGCCGTCGTCGCCGTCGTCGCCGTCGTCGCCGTCGTCGCCGTCGTCGCCGTCGTCGCCGTCGTCGCCGTCGTCGCCGTCGTCGCCGTCGTCGCCGTCGTCGCCGTCGTCGCCGTCGTCGCCGTCGTCGCCGTCGTCGCCGTCGTCGCCGTCGTCGCCGTCGTCGCCGTCGTCGCCGTCGTCGCCGTCGTCGCCGTCGTCGCCGTCGTCGCCGTCGTCGCCGTCGTCGCCGTCGTCGCCGTCGTCGCCGTCGTCGCCGTCGTCGCCGTCGTCGCCGTCGTCGCCGTCGTCGCCGTCGTCGCCGTCGTCGCCGTCGTCGCCGTCGTCGCCGTCGTCGCCGTCGTCGCCGTCGTCGCCGTCGTCGCCGTCGTCGCCGTCGTCGCCGTCGTCGCCGTCGTCGCCGTCGTCGCCGTCGTCGCCGTCGTCGCCGTCGTCGCCGTCGTCGCCGTCGTCGCCGTCGTCGCCGTCGTCGCCGTCGTCGCCGTCGTCGCCGTCGTCGCCGTCGTCGCCGTCGTCGCCGTCGTCGCCGTCGTCGCCGTCGTCGCCGTCGTCGCCGTCGTCGCCGTCGTCGCCGTCGTCGCCGTCGTCGCCGTCGTCGCCGTCGTCGCCGTCGTCGCCGTCGTCGCCGTCGTCGCCGTCGTCGCCGTCGTCGCCGTCGTCGTCGCCGTCGTCGTCGCCGTCGTCGTCGCCGTCGTCGTCGCCGTCGTCGTCGCCGTCGTCGTCGCCGTCGTCGTCGCCGTCGTCGCCGCCGTCGCCGCCGTCGCCGCCGTCGCCGTCGTCGTCGCCGTCGTCGTCGCCGTCGTCGTCGCCGTCGTCGTCGCCGTCGTCGCCGTCGTCGCCGTCGTCGTCGCCGTCGTCGTCGCCGTCGTCGCCGTCGTCGCCGTCGTCGTCGCCGTCGTCGTCGCCGTCGTCGTCGCCGTCGTCGCCGTCGTCGTCGCCGTCGTCGCCGTCGTCGTCGCCGTCGTCGCCGTCGTCGCCGTCGTCGCCGTCGTCGCCGTCGTCGCCGTCGTCGCCGTCGTCGCCGTCGTCGCCGTCGTCGCCGTCGTCGCCGTCGTCGCCGTCGTCGCCGCCGTCGTCGCCGCCGTCGTCGCCGTCGTCGCCGCCGTCGTCGCCGTCGTCGCCGCCGTCGTCGTCGTCGCCGTCGTCGTCGTCGCCGTCGTCGCCGTCGTCGTCGTCGCCGTCGTCGCCGTCGTCGTCGTCGCCGTCGTCGCCGTCGCCGCCGTCGTCGCCGTCGTCGCCGTCGTCGCCGTCGTCGCCGTCGTCGCCGTCGTCGCCGTCGTCGCCGTCGTCGCCGTCGTCGCCGTCGTCGTCGCCGTCGTCGCCGCCGTCGTCGCCGTCGTCGCCGTCGTCGCCGTCGTCGCCGTCGTCGCCGTCGTCGCCGTCGTCGCCGCCGTCGCCGCCGTCGTCGCCGTCGTCGTCGCCGTCGTCGCCGCCGTCGTCGCCGTCGTCGCCGTCGTCGTCGCCGTCGTCGCCGTCGTCGTCGCCGTCGTCGCCGTCGTCGTCGTCGCCGTCGTCGCCGTCGCCGTCGCCGCCGTCGTCGCCGTCGTCGCCGTCGCCGCCGTCGTCGCCGTCGTCGCCGCCGTCGCCGCCGTCGTCGCCGTCGTCGCCGTCGTCGCCGTCGTCGCCGTCGTCGCCGCCGTCGTCGCCGTCGTCGCCGTCGTCGCCGCCGCCGTCGTCGCCGTCGTCGCCGCCGTCGTCGCCGTCGTCGCCGTCGTCGCCGCCGTCGTCGCCGTCGTCGCCGTCGTCGCCGTCGTCGCCGCCGTCGTCGCCGTCGTCGCCGTCGTCGCCGCCGTCGTCGCCGTCGTCGCCGTCGTCGCCGTCGTCGTCGCCGTCGTCGTCGCCGTCGTCGTCGCCGTCGTCGCCGTCGTCGCCGCCGTCGTCGCCGCCGTCGTCGCCGTCGTCGCCGTCGTCGTCGCCGTCGTCGCCGTCGTCGCCGCCGTCGTCGCCGTCGCCGTCGTCGTCGCCGTCGTCGCCGTCGTCGTCGCCGTCGTCGCCGTCGTCGCCGTCGTCGCCGTCGTCGCCGTCGTCGCCGTCGTCGCCGTCGTCGCCGTCGTCGCCGTCGTCGCCGTCGTCGCCGTCGTCGCCGTCGTCGCCGTCGTCGCCGTCGTCGCCGTCGTCGCCGTCGTCGCCGTCGTCGTCGTCGTCCTAGAAAAGATATACATTTAAGTGAAAACTACTACTTTGGGATTGTGTTAGTCAAAAAAAAAAGTTGAAAATATGTGATGTATTACATTATTAGGAAAGTTACTAGTTACTTCTACCAATATTGACCTGATGTTACTTATTCGTAGTATTGGCCTGATATTCGGTACGCAATGTACCATTAAATCTTAACTAATGGAACTGGAAAATAATTATAAGAATGACTGAAAATATAGTTAAGAAAAAACTGTTTTTGTACACATAAAATTCTATGAAGTTATAATAGGTGTCGGTATAATAGGGTCAGTATTAAGTCAATGCTGATCCAGATGGCCGTGATCACTAAGACAGTAGTGCCGTGGAGGGTTTCAGGCCCGAGCATCGCGGATTGGAATCCCTTCTCGGACATTTCTGTTTGTCGTTTAACAGCTCTCCATCACTGCATTTAGTATACTGATACCCCTGACGTTAATCAGGTGGTCACTAATGACCTCGCAGTTAATGCGACCTTAAAAGATACTAATGTTTTTCACATAATAGTATCAGTCAAGCAAATGATCGGGTTCATGGAGTATAGGAGTTATTAATTACCTCCAGTTCCGGAGGGCCCAGAACTACCGGAGAATAGTGGCGATTTCTGACACTCAGGCCGGCTGATGTCACCGCTGGATCATGAAGGCTTGAAGATCTAAATCTAAAGCCTCCGTGGCCACGAGAAGCCGGCCCTGCAGTTGGAAGGTCTCCAGCATCCGCACGAGGTGATGCTCGCGTGGGTTGTTCTGAGCGATGCGCGACAACGCCCGAGCCTGCAGATACACGAAACAATATTAAATAACTTCATCCAAACAAGATCTAGGGAAAGAATTTTATTAAAGTAAATTCATTTTACGTAAGAACAGGTTCATGAATTTTATAATGCCATCAGCGGTAAAGGCCACTGCAATTGGACAAAAGCTACTCTATTGAGAAAACAATGTATTTCCATGAATCAAGCCATCGTTTCATATTTTCCACTCTATATTCATCACATAATAATTATAAAAAACATAACATGAAAATTATATAAAATCTGTTGAAAGATTTTTTTTATTTTGTCTATTTGCAAAGAATTAGTGCAGCTTTGCAGATCCAATTCTTTCCCTTCATTGCTTTTGCTTAAAATTGAACTTAACTCGTTCCTCGCTGAGGAGCATCAGCTGCCCTCCAACCGCAGGGCCTTCACCACCCACACGTCGGCGGCGTCGCCGCTCGTCCCCACCTCTTCGCCCACAATTCGTTTCGAATGTAAGCACAGTGATTACTTTCTTGGTTGCAAACACAAGTGAATTTAATTGCACATTTTTATGACTAATATCCTCCTCGCATATATAATCGTGATATCAATTCAATTTAAGAATGAATGGATAATGAAGTTTCCAATTGATAATTTAAATTTAAAGTAGGAGACAAACGTCGTATTCAGTTAGAAAATTATCTTGAGAGATCCAAAATATTACACTTCCTATAGCAATGACACGTTTAAATGCTTCTTTCAATGTAAATTTCAGAGATAACGAAATATTTCTTCAATACTTTTTGCGCATGCAGCATCCTAATTAGGAGCTGCCTGAAATGAAGAACCTGGACCGCGTATCTTCAGTCAGCCTCCAGATTCAACATTCTCACGTGCTCGGTCCCTACGTGCTCCAAAGATGGCACGCTCAGGCATCCCGCAGCCACATCTTATAGAACAGAAGAGCAACCACTCGCTCGGAAGAAATGATTCCGCGCTCTGTGTTGTCTCGTTGGTTCACCCTGAGACCAGCCGCCGCCTTCTGTCCTCCGGAAGAAGGTGGCCGTGCGCCCGGGCCGCTCACCTGTACTGCAATGCACCTGAATGCCAACAAAACTCACCTGTTATCCAATATCTGAAGGCGAAACTACATTTTCCAAACTGTGGTTTTCATTTCATTCATTTCACAAAAACCGCAGTTTTAAAAACTGATGCTCCAAAGCATCAGCAGGACTTATTCTACTCTCCTGAAAATAATTTAAAAAGTAGTATTAATGTACAGCAATTTTGGAACAGTAATACGAAAATTAACACATTGAAAGAACTGAATAAACAAATGCAAATTGAAATAATTATGCTATTTCTTCAATGTCGAAGATCACGTTCAAATGTTGTTTCAACGTAAAATTTAGACATAATGGATTATTTCTTCCATACATTTTGAGCATGCAGCATCCTGACTAAGAGCTGTCTGAAATGAAGAACCTGGACGGCGTATCTTCCGTCAGCCTCTGGATTCAATATCCTATCGTACCCTAAAGATGGCACGCTCGGGCATCCCTCAACCGAGGGGCATTCCTGGAATTGTTAAAAGTAAGAACTGGATGAACCAAACAATTTGTTTTTTATATGAAACACAATTTTCATTATCTCATTCGTATTTGTTGGGACAAGTGGATTTTAATTCACTATTTTTTGAACTAATATTTCCCTCACATACACAAACGGAATAATTCATTGAATTTAATATCCACCAATAAAAGGATAAGAAAATTTCCAATCTCGGATCTCGAGAGATCGCAGAGGTTTAGGAATTCTTATAGCACGGAAGAGACCCCACTCGCTGGGAAGAAATGATTCCGCGCTCTGTGCTGTCTCGTTGACTCACCCTGAGCGTCCAGCCGCCGCCTTCTGTCCTCCGGAAGAAGGTACCTGTGCACCCAGGCCGCTGCAGCAGCGCCGCAGGGAGCGCGCCGTGCGTGCGGCACACGGCGCCCAGCAGCTGCGCGTCGCTGCGAGCGGGGTAGAGCGGGCGCGCGGTGGCCAGCTCGGCCGCCACGCACCCCACCGACCACACGTCGGCGGCGCCGCTCGCCCCCTGGCCGAGCGCCACCTCGGGCGCGCGGTACCACCTCGCCTGGGCCCTGGTGGACTGCGCGGCCGCGCGCGCGCTCTTGGCGCAGCTGAAGTCGACCAGCTTCAGCTGCGTCAAGCCGTGCGCCGCGACGTTGCCGAACATGATATTGTCCGGCTTAATATCTAGATCGACAATATAGTGTTCCTAGAAGAAATACATTTAATTGAAAACTACATTGGGATTGTTAGTCAAAAGGTGAATCTTAAACGTATGTGTTATATCAAATTATTTGGAATGTGTGAAAATACTTCGCCGCAATGTTGATGTATATTAGTGTGCAAAATTAGTTTTAAATTGTACGCCGCAAAACAGTGAAATTCTAATAGTTCATATCCGCTTCTAAAGTCGACGAGTTTCAGCTGCGCCAAGCACGACGACGTTGCCAAACATATTGTCGGACTTTATGTCCAAGTGGTCTTTATCAAGTTCCTAGCAAAAAACATACGTAATTGAATGCTTCCAGCGTTTCGGATTCCAGAGGTATTTCCTAAAACTATTTGACATATCAAATTATTTGGAATGGTTCAAAATACTTTGCAGCAATATTGGCGTATATTAGTGTCCACAATACTATTTAATTGTATAATACGAAACAGAGGGGTTCTAATCCAGTGCTTATCGCCGCTTCTAAGGCATCGAAATAGCTCGAACTTACTTCATTGTGGGGGAGAGTGAGCATCTTAGCTCGACGACTTGTAATAAAATATCTTGATTGGTTCGCGCAAGAAATTTCTGAAATGACAAAACATTAAGGCAGTTTGCACAAATTGGCTTTACCATCTGCATTCAAACATTAGTTTAGGGGGGAAATCTTGTTTTACCTGCCTAGTGAGTTAAGCAAGATGGTCGCACAGTGTACCACGCCCATTTCGCCTTGTTGCGTCGCGCCAAAAGCAGGTGATTAAAGTCCTCTCGGATTGTCAGAACGTAGCCCCGGCATTTATTTGATTCATTTAGAGCTGTTATTCTAGCGTTACATTATAAGTGTCGGTTTCGCGAAGATGTATTAGCTTGCAACATAATCAAGATACTGGTAGTTCTGCTTTTAGCTTTTAACAACGCGTGCGAACGTAGTCTCAAATAGAAACGTCAATTTCTCTCGTAAAAGCGACTACTTGAAGCGTTTAACGTGTTGTCGATGCTTCAGCCCGGCGCGCGGAATCTGCTGCTGCTGGCGTGGAGTCGTTTAGGAGAGCGCTGTGCTCTAATCCGCATAAAAGGATCCCCTGCAGTTTCTTATTGGAAGTGCTTAAGAAAATTCCGTAGTTTTCATAAGACATTTTTCGTTAAATTTTTAGTTGCAAAGCAGTTATTGGAGTGTTTATTCATTGTTCATTCCTTAGTTTATTTCGCACTTACACTCGCGGTGTTTGAAAGGAATAAAAACTCCAGGGACCACTATGCGTTGAAATGTGCATCCGTTGCTCTTAATTACACCAATAAATTTGTTTCTATTTGAAATTAAACTGAACATAGCCTGTTCGAGATGGAGCCATTGGCGTAGGGATTATTCTACAATACTTGCCACAGATAGATTAGGATATCATACATTAGATAATTATTAGTAGCTGATAATTTAACTGGAAGTACGTTGAAAACTGAGAGCCGATTCTTAGTCTAACGCAATTTCAATGGCCTCTGCATGTGTTTTGGGATCGCGGCTGAGCACTACGGGTAGAATGCGAGTATTCATTAATCCCTGCGTAAAAGAGGCCTGCGAGGGGTTCTCCGAAAATTCGATGCCGACTCGGTGGTCAACGGGGCACTTTGCCAAACTAACCTGTCTCAAATTTCCGAGCAAGGCCTCCAACCAATTCGTCCACTCGCTTACACGCCCGTTTTCCTTTTGACACGCTTGGAATAATTGATAGACATAAAAATAAAGCGTATGCTGAGTACCAAAAGCGCGCAACTGTGATTTCCGTTTATTCAAGAAGAAATATATTTTAATTGCAATGCCTGAGCAGACACACCGCAAATTTTACAACGTAAAATTATTAATTTTTCACGGTTGTGCAGAGGATTTAGTGAAATGACCATTTGTACCGTCATAATAACTAGTAATTTCTCTTTGATCCCTTTGCACTCCGGAATCAAACTCGCTACTTCTTAATTCTGTAAATAACCCGAGTCAAATTGAGGGGGAGTTGCGCGTGCTCCGCTCTCTACGTTACCAACTGCTTTTGCCATTCCGACACCTTCGCGCTAAAGAATGGGGGCCTTCTCAGACTCCGGAACTTGTTCTTGAGATCGAAGTGGGCTTTCTGGCAGAGTTCGTACTGGAGAAGAAATTACAAGAGAATCCTGCCTTCTGCCCTGTGCACTTATGTAAATACTGTCGTTAATTCTGTCGACAAGCGGACATTCTTCTGAAGAACTTGAATCAGTAATCGGCGTCCGCGGTAGCCAAAACTAACCTAACGTCCCTTGGACTGGGCCAGGCGGGAATGCTGGATGAAGACTACTGAAGTTCCCACGCACTCAATTCGACACGACAACCGTTCGACTGCGCAGATCATTTTTCTTACTACAATTTAACAAGTGAACTGAGATGGACGAGTCTGGCCTGATAACATAAACGCAATATTCAAATTTACAATTTTGTATCAGTTACAACTACAACATAATTGTTGTATATTATTGTAGATTTATTGTTGTATTGTCACTGAAGTGGCCGAAATAACATATATATTAAATTACAAAATAGTATGGGAAATCGACTACCATAAGGTCTAAGGGAAAACACTAAGGAATAGTTTTCGCAGAGCGCAGAGACCCGAAGCACAATTTGCTAATGACGGCGGCTCGTCTCCTTATTTAGACACCTGGAAGACTTCAGGATGAAAAATTGGACATTTTTGTTGATATAATTTATTTTTAATAGTGTGTTGATTAAGCCAATATAATTCTTTCATGTTTTTAGACCTCTAAATGCCTTTAAAATAAGTTGTAAAAAATGTGCTTGGAGGCCACGCCTTCAAAATATTTTCCACCAACGGATAATTGAAGCTGAAAAAGTACTCAGAACATCAGTATAGAGGAAAGAATCAATAGCTGAGGAAAGGAAGACAGAGAATTTGAAATGCAGTATTGTGATGAGTATGGGGGCAGGACAATTTTATCCGGGTTGTAACTGCAGAAAACGCCGCTTCTTAAGACTTCAATTTTTTCAGCATTCAGGTACAGATATTTTTAAAACTATTGCATGAACATTCCTTAATTGTTTTGTAGTGGTGTAACACAACAGATTACATACTGAGCTTGCAACAAAATTTTGTTGTAAAATACTTTTTATAAAATATCTATGCTCTTAAAAAACCATAGGTTTATTGCTAATTCAAAAATTAAAAAGATCCAATCCAATTATATTTTCTGTCAGATGTAAGTCATCGAAAATGAAGTGTACACTGGTATTGTAAAGGAAATAATCTCCACAAAAGTTTTAATAATTTTATTAACAATTTTCCATAGTTAACTTTCGGGAAACACTTTTCCCATCCTCGGTGGATCTCTAGCAAAATGGAGAAATGAAACAAACATAAGTTGAACACAAAACGGGGGGGGTCTACAGTGAATATAGTGGAACAATAAATAATATCATATAAATACAAAAAGAAAAGAAAATAACTTACTGCTCAAGCAACGTGGATCTCCCATGAATGTTCACAAATGGTCAAAAATATAAAACATGGTGGTAACAGCTAGATGGCAGCCATCTTTTCGAATGGGAGAAGAGGAAGCCTAAAAATGAAGGGAAAGGTAGTGGGGGAAGAAGAGAAGAAACGGTAGTCATAAAAGGACTACTCAAAAGAATGATTATGCTATAGTGAATAAGATTTTTAGAATGGGACTGCTTTTAATCAAGGAATGTTCATTCAAGACAGAAAAATTAGTGTTTTTGAAGAGTTTTAGAATTTCCAAGTTCTCCAAAATGTTCATTTTTGTTCCTTTGTTGACTAGGTGAAGAATTTTAAAATTATAAATGGGGTCAAAAGAATGGTTAAATTGAATCAAATGATTGGCAAAGGTAGAAGTGTCTAAATTTTGTTTCCAACATCTAATATGCTCATTAATTCTAACTGAAAATTTTCTGCCTGTTTGGCCTACATATGCTGAATTACAGTTATGACAAGTTAATTGATAAATTCCACTTCTTTCAATGGAGGGGATAGGTGATTTGGAACTAGGAAACAAAGATTGGAGGGAGTTTAGGGTTTCGTTGGCTACTGAGATATTGTATTTAGTGAAACATTGTCCTATACGTTTGGATACAGGACCTATATAGGGGATGCAAATAAATTTCTTTGGTTCTATAGAGCCATGTTGAGGAAAAACCTTATTAAAAATAATTTAACAATTTTTTGGTGGATAAGTTTTTGATTGTCAAGGTATCATATCCATTATTTAAGCAATGGTTAGAATGGTATTGACTTCATTACTAAAATCTATATCAGTCATGGGAACCTGGAATAGTCTGTTGATCCAGGAGTGGAAAACAGCAAATTTATGATTGTGAATATGATTAGAATAGGACGGTATGACTGTATCAGTATGGGTAGGTTTTCTGAATATTTTAAAATTGTGTCTTGAGTTTATTATAGTGATTGTTAAATCAAGGAAATTCAGAGAATGGTTCTGTTCAATTTCCATTGAGAATTTTATTTTGGAGTGAAAAGAATTGAGAAAATCAAAGAACTGGCTCAATTGCCTAGATGTTCCTGACCAAAGACATATAATGTCATCAACATACCTGTAAAAATAATGTTTTTGAGGAGAGGATTCGAGCTACTAAATATTTTTTTTCTCAAAGTTAGTAGTTAACTCTTTACTAGAAGGGTGATGTTTAGGTGCAAACTTTAAGTTATAGGATAACAACTTAATTTCATCATTATTGAAATTAACATCAGATAAGTTCATAATTCTGGGGTAGAAGGTTTGATTACTGGAGTTCGAATCAGGGGTCTGTGAAGATACGTTTTTACTGTCTAGTTGTTCACTTTTTAGTTTGTCTAATTTGTTTTTTAATTTAGTCATTTTTAGGCAATTTTCATTAAATTTGATATTCCTTATTTTTCTGTCAAGAAGAAGAAACTCAAGGGGGGAGCATAATTGAGAAAGACGGGTGTGAGAAATAAAAAGGTAATAGGAAAGAGAATCTGTTATAGAGTACCATTTGTAAAGTTCATGCTTAATCCACGTTACCTGGGCAGTGTTCACAGCTTTTCTTGCGGAAGAAGTCTTGGAATTGGTCTTGAGGTTCACATACACAGGCACTATCTTGAAAAATAAGCACATTTTTTTAACCAAATGCTTCTGTTAGCAGAATCAAATTTTCCTTTCAAGTTGCTAAAGAGTTTTGCTACAGACGGTCGATCAGCGTGTTAAATAAATTCCGAGGTGGTAGCAGATATCTTGTGGTAATCCATGGTATTGTTAAGGAAATAATCTCCACAAAAGTTTTAATAATTTTATTAATAATTTTCCATAGTTAACTTTCCGGGAACACTTTTCCCATCCTCAGTGGATCTCTAGCAAAATGGATAAATAAAACAAACATAAGTTGAACACAAAACGGGGGGGGGGGGGGGTCTACAGCGAATATAGTGGAAAAATAAATATCATATAAATACAAAAAGAAAAGTGAGACACCGTCTGGCCCGCGTGATTTACCGTTTTTCAGTGATTTTATACGATTGCGGAGTTCCCATGCGTGGAATTTAAATTGGTGTTCTACTGGAAAATAATAAACTTGCTCCTGCGCCCGTTCTGGTTTGAATACCGACACGAAATACGCGTTGAACGCATTTGCTTTTGCTTGGTGGTCGTGCAGTGGCTCGTTATCTGCGACTCGAATGTCCTGAATTTCTACCTTATTCCCCCGGCGTCTGCGGACATATTTGTAAAAGCTTGACCAATTATTTCGTCCCGTCTCCAACATGTTTCTTAAAAATAATTCATGAGCAATTTTCTTTTCTTTTTCTAATTCCTTGTAGTATTTTTTAAACGTTATCATGTCTGCAATGCTGCGATGTCTCCTATTAAATGCTAGCCTATATTTTCTCTATAAACGTCGTATTGTCCCGTTAAAATTTACGTAGTGTGGTAAATGTTCCTCGAGCGTCCGGTTGATATACGCAGCATCTTACCCACCTATAGCAAAGATATCGGAGGCAAAGTTGCTGCCTCGGCCAGTCAGTAGCATATCTGGAATTTAAAAAGTATAATTTTGTGTAAAAAAAAAAGAGGCTATATTTTGTGCGGTTTGGTTCGGCATAGGGATGGCAATTAATTATTTTGAGTGTTTTGAAATGAGAATATATTAATTTCCTTGTGAAGTAAGGGGAAGACGGCCTTAGATGGCCATGTCCAATCATTCAAATACAGAGGAAGGTGCCAGTCAGAATGATTTCTACCTTAGCGGTCCTGGTTTGTTTTTCACATGAGCTCTTGTATGAATTTACATACGTCACTTTCTATACGCGGCCACGTGTATCGCCCGCGAAGACGAGCTAAGATTCGAGATTCACCACAATGCCGTCCGAGCTCTTCTGTCTTTTCATTTAATTTTCGAAACTCGAGTACTTCACGTCACTGGGGTTGCCCTTAGGCATCCGTTTTGGCACTAACAAAATCTGGGCGTGTCACGAGCTGAGAGTGTTGAATAATTATGTTGTGTAACAGACCTGTGACAAGCAGTCAAACCCGCTACTTCTTAATTTGGCAAATAATCCACGTCACTGTGCGGGGGAGTGGCGCGTGCTCTGCTGTCTACTTCAACTGCTTGTGCCCTTCCGGCTCCTTCGGGCTAGAGTTGGCGCTTCCTCTGACTCCGGAGCTTGTTCTTGAGATCGAAGTCGGCTTTCTGGCAGAGTTCGTACTGGAGAAGCAATTGCCACTGAATCCAGTCTTCTGCCCTGTGCACTTATGTAAATACTGTCGTTAATTCTGTCGACAAGCGGCCATTCTTCCGAAGAACCTGAATCAGAGGAATAGAACAACACTAAGGAATAGTTTTCGCAGAGCGCTGAGACCCGAAGCACAAATTGTCAAGGAGGGCGGCTCACCTCCTTATTTAGGCACGTGGAAGAGTTTAGGATGATAAAAAACGAAATTTTTGTTGATGTAATTTATTCTTAATAGTGCGTTAAGCCAATATAATTCTTTCGTGTTTTTAGACCTCAAATTGCCTTTAAAATTAGATGTAAAAAATGCGCTTGGAGGCCACGCCTTCATAATATTGACCACCAACGGGCAATTAAGGATTAAAAAATACTCAGAACATTAGTAAAGAGGCCAGAATCAATAGCTGAGGAAAGGAAGACAGAAATTGAAATGCAGTATTGTGATGAGTATGGGGGCCGGGCAATTTTAACTGGTTGTAACTGCAGAAAACGCCACTTCTAAAAACTTCAATTTTTCAGCATTCAGGTACAGATATTTTTAAAGTATTGCATGTACATTCCTGAATTGTTTTGTAGTGGTGTAATAGAACATATTACATACTGGGTATGCAACAAAATTTTGTTGTAAATTTTTATAAAATATCTATTCTCTTAAAAACAAGAGGTTTATTGCTTATTCAAGAATTAAAAAAGATCTAATCTAATTATTTTTTGTCAGATGTAAGTCAACGTAAATGAAGTGTACACTATTGAAATTTTGTAGGTCCGCATTTATTAGTTTTTATGATGTGTATCTGTAACTTATATAAAGATATATAGTCGAACATTTTACAGTCGATATTCTTACAAACGTGCGACGAAATAGTGCTCGACGTTGCCGATAGAGTAACTGTCTTCTGATCTGAAATAACAAGGGAAACGTAGATCGGCAAGGATGATCGGGTAATTAATTCGGGAAACTCAGTAATAACAAATTTATTTTCTAAGTTGGTCTTTAGAGCTATGTAAAGAAATACAGCTTACAATAATTTCAGAAAAACTACTCGAAATAACTCTTAATTGCAATAAAAATATGCATGGGATGGTCAAACTACCATGCGGTCTATTGAACCATGCTAAGCAAAACATAAATACAGGCTACTGGGGCCAAAACAAAAAATGACAAAGACGCATTCAGCTCTCTTTTATATAAAGAAACATAATTACGCTATTTAAAGTATAGCTCTAAAGGTTTTAATTCAGGTTACTACCTGCGAAGAGCAGTGCCTACATTTTCATTAATTGCTATTCGGTCTGATGTTCACGAGTAATATTTAACTAAAACCGTTGTTTCTACCAGTGAGCTTCCGCTAGTCATAAACGAAGGGCTGATACCGGCTGCAAGCCGGTGCCAACGCCTTAAGTAGGCAACCCACTACACACGTCACAAGTTAGTGGATCGGCGGCCGCGCGCGCTTCCAAGCGTAGCGACGCCGCGCAAGCTGGAATCGAGAGGGGAACTGCCCTCTTCTGTGTCAGGGAGGCGGTGGCTAAGAGAAGAGGCATTTGAGCTTACTTACTGATAAAATTTGGTCACTCTCGTTGTTTCTGCGTCCAGCGGAATCAATCCACCGCGGTAGTCCTTCCCGCGAAAAAAGTCACCGCCATCGCCCCACATATAATTTACCCTCGTCTAGAGAAATCTGTCTCCACTCTGGCGAATACCGCAATAGTCTCTTAAGGCGAAACTACCGTAACGTGCCGTGCGGTATCTTGAAGTAAACATCCCCACATTGAAGAATTAATGCTTCATTGCATAACAGGAGTAATTCACCTCACCTGAAAATTAAACAAGAACTCAGAATCAATGACAAATATTGAGTCCCTGAGACTAATAGTGCTATAATTAAGACTTGAATACACCCGATGTCGTCGTTATCCATCCCGTGTCTTGCGAATTCTACACTCGTCGTTGTCGTGCTCTTCGGCGAATTCTATTTGCCGTTGTCGTTCTCGCCGGCGAATGCTACCTCCCGCCGTCTTAGTATCCGCCTTGTCCAGCAAAACATACCAACCTACCGTTCCCCTCTGGCCCAGCGCCACCTCGGTACCACCTCGCCTAGGCCCTCGCGGACTGCGCGGCAGCGCGCGCGCTCTTGGCGCAGCTGAAGTCGACCAGCTTCAGCTGCGACAAGCCGTGCGCCGCGACGTTGCCGAACATATTGTCCGGCTTGATGTCCAGGTGGACAATATCAAGTTCCTAGGAAAAGATATTTCTTTTTATTAGTGAAAGCTACTTTTATGGGATTGTGTTAGTCAAAAAATATATGCTGAAATATGTGATGTATTACTTTATTAGGAATGTTTCTAGTTACTTCCCCCAATATTGACTATATTGACTACATGTTACTTATTCGTAGTTTTAGCCTGATATTAGGTGCGCAATGCACCATTAAATTACTTACAAAACTGTAAAACAATTACTTAGTATGAATGTTTTTGTACGCATTACAAAAATTTTCGAGCGCTCTTGGTGCAGCTCAAGTCGACTAATTTCAGCTGCGACAAGCCCTGCACAGCGACGTTGATGTTGTTCGGCTTGTTATCAAATTGGACAATATCGAGTTCCAAGAAAAAATTCTAAACGTAGAATTCGTAGCGTAGTCTTTCCATCGTTCCGCGAAACCTTTTGGCCGCCGTCGTCAATCCCGCGTAATCATCCTCTAATAATTCCAGGGAACTTGGGAAGGAGAGTTTGGTCGGGAACTCTGAATAAACCGCTTCACAATTTTAGTTCTGTTTTACGACTAAAACATTTATTCACTGACAGCAAGAAAAGTACGCAATTTCAAAATATAGACGAAATAATATTTATAACGCTTAAAAATATTCAAGGTAAGTCGAAACTACCATGAGGTACCGCAAAGGTCTAAGGGACAACCTTAAGGAACACAGAAACTACATGGCGTTTGTCACCCGATACACAATTTGAGGGCGGCGGCTCGATCTCTTTAAATAAATAGATTTTTTTCTATTAGACGAATAACATTTAGCTCATATACTACTGTGAAGTGCCTAAATTAATAATCTACTCCTATATACCTTATTATTGAAATGAACTACCGCACACTGCTTGGCCGCATGCTCGCGACACAGTAGCCGCCCCCCTCCAAACTGAGTTTCTCTCCCTTGCTATAAATATGCAACACGCAATCTGAAGTCATCAGAAACTGACTCGTGGCGGACGCGCGCTTTGTGTCGGGCTCGGGGGGGGGGGGGGCGGGATGGAGGTGCTAGACCGTACTCGCCGCGTAGTGACTCGGAGGTACTTCCTAGACGCAAACGGGAAATTTGTGGTATACAAAATACCAGCAGTTTTCTTTATGGGGTCGCCGAAAACCTGTCGCTTCACTCGCCCGCACCGTTGTACCCTAATGTGAGGAAATGTAGCAGTCGTCAGCTCTGGCGAATTCCGCTGTCGCCTTTTATGGGGAGATGGCCGAAACGTCCATAGATTTCAAGTACATCTGTTTAAAAATATATGCTCGAATGGAGGAGTAATTCTATCACCTGAATGTAATTTAAGAAGTTGCATTCAAATCTTCAGTCACAGCAAGAAAAGTTACCATAAGTGAGGCGTTTATAGTGATGCAAATTGTAATGCTGCTTCCTTATCTGTTAAGCACGAAGCATCTTCATTTGGAATAGCCTGCATTGATGAATATGAACAAGGTATCTATGCGCACAGCCAGGATCACAAACTTACTGTCCGGCGTAACCTCAAAGTGGACAGTCTAATTCCAAGAAAAATACAAACGCATTCCATTCTACACAAAATACTAAAATTAGTAAGTTTTTTG
The DNA here is from genome assembly GCA_038098605.1 of Gryllus longicercus. Classification (NCBI taxonomy): domain Eukaryota; kingdom Metazoa; phylum Arthropoda; class Insecta; order Orthoptera; family Gryllidae; genus Gryllus; species Gryllus longicercus. The sequence continues at coordinate 668,484 of JAZDUA010000283.1, forward strand.
TTTTTTTTCAAGCATTCAGAATGTGTAATTTTAGTGCACTGTCCACACTTAATGTTTTGCTCTGTTTTTGGGAGAGTTCGGTAAAAAGTATTTCAAATGTTATAAAAATACAACGCTAATAAAGGTATCATATGAAATGTGATATTAACTTGTCTTCTGCTAAAACATCTCATACTAATAAGATTTCCGCGTATTTAGTATTTTAGGTCATAAATTACTCCGGATTTTCTGAGAACCCAGAACAATTGCCACAGAATGGTGGCGATGCGCTAAAAGGATCGACTAGTCAGTGTTGTCGCTGATGCATGCCAACGCCCGAGCAGTTATATTTGGCAGTTCACTTGTCTTCTTACCGATCTCATATCGTATTCAGCTCTTACTGCGTAATTGAAACAAATTATTAATTTACTTCACGTTCGTATGGAACTTTTAACTGTCAGGAATGTGAAATTTTACGAATCGGCTTCATGGAGTTTCGGGGTTATTTATTATCTCCGGTTTCCTAAGAGCACAGAACTGCCGGAGAATAGTTGCAATTTCAGACATTCTGGCCGGCTCAGGGGACCGCTGGACCATGAAGGTTTCAAAATCTAAATCTAACACCTCCATGGCCACGAGCAGCCGGCCCTGCAGTTGAAGATCACGAACATCCGCACGAGGTGATGCTCGCTCGGGTGGTTCTGACAGATGCGCGAACACGCACGAGCCATCAGATACACGAAACAGTATTAAATAACTTCAATCACAAAGATCTAGGGAACGAATTTTAGTAAAATTGATGCATTTTTCATATGCATCAGTTTCTTTGAAAAATGTGAGAATGCTGCCAGCATTACACGCCACTGTAATGGAATAGCTGTTGTACCAATTTGTACAACGGAACATTTTTCTTCGAAGAATTATAAGACTTCCTTCCACATTCCATGTGAAATACGCAACAAAATTTAATATCTAAAAGGAATTTAAAATGAACTCTTTTATTATACCGATTGCAAACATTTTTGGAAGTCGCACTCTACGTCGCAAATACAAGATGTCACATTAAATCAATTTGAAAAAATGTAATGTTGCAAATATAATCGGTTCTTCTGGATAATGCTAAGACTTTCTATGCATCCAACTGAAATTATTAATATGTCATGGCCCTTTTTCTGTTTCATTACATTAAACATTAAAGAAATTTAAATGCTATTTCTATTTCTTTTTTACTTCACTACCATATTATATGTTGATAGTGTAACACCACCGGGCATCTGAACAATGCGCGGTTAGCGGCCCGGTTGTAGCTCAGTCGGTGATGGAAGGAATTGTTAATTAGATTCAATGGACGTTTGAAATAAACACTTTGATTACTGGTGAAAAAACTACTTTTATTCCTGGACAAAGTTGTACCAGGGAAGTTACATTTATGAAATAAAAGAAAGAAGAGATTGAATGAAAGAGAAAAAAATAAAGATTAAAACTAACAGGAAAGCTTACATCTAGAAAAGAGTACAAAATCATTACAACTAAAATTACAATAATAAAAAAATGATCATTCGATGTGCCTTGGCGCGGCACCGCGTTGACAAAATTCTACAGAGGTGAATAGCCCCCAGTTACATTGCCTGGCAAAAGTTCATTGTGCCCGGACGGGCGCGGCGAAGCTTGTGGGGGCGGCGTGACCTTCGCTGGAATGCAGCCGGGGCCTGTACCCTCTTGGGTGGGGCGCAGCGGCTCGCGTCTGCGGCAGGGGGCGGCTGTCTGGTGACGTCAGCAGGGGAGGCGGCTGGCGTCTGGCAGCGCCTTACGGCGTCTCCGGCGGTGTCTTCGGTGGAGCTCGTAGGTAGCCGGGGTTATTGCTCACGATCGCAGGTGCGGAGCACACAACAATGTGTTCCTCCGATTCTCATGAGAATTGTTCTCAGGCACAAATTCAGAAAGTTGAGAAATCCTTCAGAGGCGCACTCGCCTCTTTCCGCGACTGGCTCCCACCCCAGAGAAGTTTTTCAACCCAGTAAAATTTTACAAGTGCCACAGAGGCGCACTCGCCTCTCCCCGCGACTGGCTCCCACCCCAGAGAAGTCTCTCTCGAACTCTTCTCAGCCCCCTGCTCTTAGCCCACTGAAATTTTGTAAGTCGAAAACGCATGAAGTAAACTTTTACCCACACGCTTTTTCCTCATGTGCTCCTGCTCCCTACAATGATCGCGTCGCTATTGGCTAAAGGTGGTGGCGTTGTACACTATATTCGGCCAATAGCGACGGGGGGAGCAAAGGAATTTTCCACTCTGTGTTTCTGTCGGAAGACAGTGTCCCATTGTTCCGTCTCGAAAATAGGCCATGTCTGTGAAGGGGGGAGCAAAGGAATTTATCGTTTTGGGTTCCCCCGTTCACGACGACAGGCGTTTCAAAGATTTTCCAGATGTGGCTGCGTCTGGACGGTTTTCAATTAGCCCTTTGCCCTCATAAAAATCCGAAATGGGTTAGGGGACCGTGGCTGTTGCAAGAAGGGGGGCTGCGCGCGTGACGCCATATGTTTTTTCTCTCAGTAAAAATTCCTTAGGTCTGGTTTACTTTATTTAATTTGTCTGAAGAATTCTGTACCGCTACATTAGCCTTCCCCTCCGAATAAAAAAAATTGGAGTTCGAGAAATTGAAATTTCGAAGAATGAGAATTTTTTTAAGGTAAGAAAAACTAAAAAAAACATAGCGGTATCAGAAGTGAATACTACTACCCGTAATTCTAATAAAATCTTATTTGACATTGAAAATTAAGAATAAAATCCTATTTCTAATTAAATCTAACAAAATTCAAAAAAAAAAAAAATGAGAAACGTTCGGTGAGCTCGGGGTACCTGTGAATTGTGTGCAGAGTTCGACGGTTCTTAGTAATCAGTAATTTACTCCTTGAACGGTCGCAAATTATAAAAATTAAATTTTCCGGCTGGCAAGCCGTTCACATCTCGGAGAAGGCATACGTTTGGATGCGGGATGGCTTTGATTGTAAATGGACCACTGAAAAGAGGGAAAAATTTATGAAATAGGCCCGCGGGCTGGTCGCTTACCCGGGGTGTCCTGACAAGCACTTTGTCGCCTACTTTAAACTGGTACGGATTCCTAACCATGGCTTCTCTCCTTCTGGCATTCTTAGTGAGGTTATCAAGAATGATTCTACACCGATTTTCATAATTTGGGACTTGTTGTCCTGATAACCGAGCTAGCAAGGGAAAGGCATGCTGCGGTTTTTTCTCAAAATGCGCCTCGTAAGGCGACATGCCGATAGAATCATGTTCTACACTATTGATCCACTCGTTAATATTTTTTACTAGTTGGGGCCATTCTTTGTGGTTCTGTGTTACGTAGACACGGAACAAGCGAGAGATTTCCCTCATAATCCGCTCAAGCTAACCAGCGCTGTTTTTCCACTCCCTAATTTGAGTTTCCCTAATGATCCGAACCTTTCCTAAAAATGTTCCTAATTTCATAAATTTAGACCTTTTATCACCTAAAATGATTTGGGCGAGCATTACGTTCCTATTTAGGAAGTAGTAATTTCCCATTCCCATCCATTTTCTTCTCCATGTTCCGGTTGCACAGCAAATTAAGGGGATATGGATCCGGTCTTCCCTATCACCGCAAAGAACACAGATGCCATTACCACTTCAGTCCTTTAGTCTACGCTGCATCCACCCCCAACCCTGAACCAAGCGTTTCCCCCTCTTGCGTCCTTTCTGAGAATATGTACGTAACTTTCGCAACCCCATAACGGACTCGTATTGATTTGAGCTACTAGCGAACGTTTTTCAGCCGTAGCTGCCCAGATCTCTTGCCTTTTTAATATCCGCAAGTCTATCGGAAATCAGCCGTTTCATCTCACGGGTTCCCCTATCTCCCACCATTTCCGGAGAGACTTCTCCCAACCCTGGAGGTTAAGTAGCTGTTTAATTTTGTACGCCCGGTAGCGTTGGTCGCTTCCCTGCAAATATACATAGGTGCTTTAGGGCTTTACGGTACAAGTGTCAGCCTGTTCATCTGCTAGTTTAATCCAAAGTTAAATGGGTTTCATTTTAAAATCTATCCAAATTCCTATACTACCGATCTTTTTTAAGACTCCGGCATTTGCTGCGCCTCTAGAGACTACTAGAATTAATTTGGAATCTGTTTCGATGCTTTCTAGTCGATCTATCCTATCCACTCCCCAGATTTCTTCCCCATAGTTCATAGCTGGGAGAACTAGCGATTTGAACATCACACACTTTTACTGGCAATTCCGGAACCCTGCGCACTGCGTAAACGATTTCTTAGAACGCAATTCTTCTTTTGCTGTGAGCCGTCAGTATGTGATTATTCCATCCCCCATTCATTGAAAATTTGGCACCAATATATGTAAATGTTTTGTCGCGGTCAATTTCTTCCTTAGCGTAGTACAATTTCTTTCCTACCCCAGATAAACCTGTTCAAGACAACGACTTTCGTTTTTTGAATATTTACTTCCAGTCCCCGTGTCTCACTAAACCGTCCTAGAATATTTAAACTCTTCTGTAAGCCCTCCGAACATTAAACTAAATTATCAGCACATAGTAGTCCGGGAATTTTCAAGCCATCAATTTCCGGAGCCGCTGTATCCGCTTCCTGTACCCACGTCAATAAATCATTTATAAACAAGATAAACAGCAGCGGTGAAAGAGGATACCCCTGTCTTATTGCTACAGTAGATTTTATTTTTTGCGTTGTACTTCCGTCACCGCACCTGACGCAGAAATTTTCTTCCCTATACATGCTCTGCAACACTTTTAAAACTTTACGTGAGACGCCTAGCTCATTTAGTTTTCGCCATAAAGCATCCCTATTGATAGTCAAAAGCCTATTCAAAATCCACGAAACTGCAATATAAGTGGCCCCGTTTACGCGCAAGAGCCTGTTTTACTACGGTGTCTAACACAAATATATTGTCGATAGTCGCGAAGCCTCTCCTAAATCCTGCTTGCAATTCCGATATTTTACCGTACTTTTCCGCACATTCATTCAGTCGCCCGTTGAGTATTTTACAGAACAGTTTGCTCAGCGCTGGCAAAAGACTAATTCCGCGATAGATTTGTGGGCAATTCGCATCCCCTTTATCCTCCAACCGATCTTTAAGAATAGTTGTACTCCAGGTTTCTGGATAAGAGCCGGAATCAGCAATTGCATTAAATAACTTCATAATACTCTCTGGGTCTATGTGCCAAATTCCGGAATAAATTTTGTCGGAATGCCGTCCGCGCCGCCTGCTTTCTTATTATTCATGGTTAGAATTTCCCTATTTACTTCATTCCAGGTTAGAGGTTCGTCTAATTCAGGCACACTCCGGTCCGTGAAAATACCTTGCCCTGTTTCAATAGTCCCTACTGCGAACGTCCGTGAAAAATACTGCACCCACGCATCTGCTGAAATTGCTTTTACTTGAATTTATTTTATTACGCAGAGATCTGATAACGTCCCAAATTGATTTACTATAATCGTTTCTTAGAATTGCCTGTATTCTTGCTGCCTCACTATCCTGCCAAGATTTCTTCGATTTCTTAATTGTGGCCTCGTACTCCCTACGTAATAACAAATAACTGTTTCTAGCTTCCTCCGTTCCAATGTTTCTGAACTTCTTAAGGCTACTATAGTTTCACGCCTGCTCTCCCGACACTCCTCCCTAAACCACCCTTGGGTCAGTTCCCTTCCTCCTCTTCCCCACCTTCGCTTACCCTTCCCTGCGCGGTAGAGCCGCCTTTCTAAATTCTTTGTTTGTCTCTCCGGAGACCACTTTTCTCGCGTCCACCATGCCGAGTTGAGAATACTCTCTACAAATTTCTGTCGCTTTTCCTCTTTCTATACTAACCATTGTCTTCCTAATGTCAAGTTCGTTGTTCTTACCCGCACCCCAGCCGATGGCAGTGAAGTTGCATTTACTGCTATATGCACGCACCCAGGCAAATGATCGGATTCAGCCCGTAATTCGATCCCAAAATCTAATGAATTGTGTATTCTTTCTTGCGTCAACCGAGCATAATCTATTACACTACCTCCATTCCCACTAATTAGTTCCCCTTCCGTATCCTGTCCATAGTTACCATTTAAGAAGTCGAGATTAAATCTGTCGCATAATTCTAGCAATTTCTGCCCATCATTATTGATGAGTCTTTGCTTTTTTCTGGAATTTGCTCTCACTTCTTGCCGGTCGAAGTCCGAAAAAGTTCCTGCTCATAGCCAAATCGAGCATTCATGTCCCCTAACACTAGTAAATTAGTACTCGGGTACCTCGTGTATCTAGTTATCATCTTAACGTATCTAGGAAATCATTGATTTCGCCGAAGGATTCTGGAGTGTAATAACGCGAACTCTGTGGGTGACGGTATATAAACACAATGGAAATATCTATTTGCATTACTAGTCTAATACAAAGGAAATTGTCTGAGTTGGTCTTAATTTCATTAATAAACTGCATTAAGCTAGTCCGAAAAACGCACGCAACACCACCCGGGTACCAACCCCTTTCTCCCCTGCGTTTTTTATTTTTGCATACGGCTGTAAAACCAGACACAGGTAACGTTTCACCCTCCTTCCACAAAGTTTCAACGAGACCAATTACATCAAACATATTAATGTTGTATTGATTACCGAGCCTAGACCTTTGATGTTCCAACACCCTGTTCGTAAAACCTATTCTTACCTATTTGGTGAGCTGTTGGGCACCGACTCACCGCGAGCTTCCTGCTGCTGCATGTTGGCTGCCATCGCCCTCGTACGCGGAAATCGCTCCGAGTGCCGTGAGATCCGCCGGGATCGCGAGCGCGACCGCCAGCGCGAACGTGACCGCGACCGCCTCCGCCTCGATGACTCGGGGTCAGAGGTCGTCCGCGCCGCCCCCGAACGAGGCGCAGCTGCAGGTGCGGCTGCGGTCCCGGCCACGGGCGCGCGCAGGGGCGGCCGTGAGCAGGCGCTCGATTACTAGAAAGGGGTGTCCACTCTCCTGGGGCTCTGCCCCCTCGCAGAGTTCACGGATCCCCGCCTCCCAGCCCCCTCCCAAGCCCGCGACCGGGCCGCCAGCTCGCCCAAGACGAAGCTGCTCCCTGCCACGACAAGCTTGTCGAAACGCCTGCGCCTGCCTCCCGCTCGCTTTCGCCTCCTGTAAATGCGGAATTCAGCCTTTCTTAATGTATGGCTGGTAAATGCTATCGGATGTTAGATTTCCTTGCGACGGCACGGCACCTTTTGCGTCGAAACAGGCGCCGGTAGCCATCGTAAATGGCTTCTCAAAATTAGGAAACTGCAAAAAGGGGGTTGAAGTGAATCTTTTAGGCTAGCGAAGGCGAGATCATGTTCAATATCTCAATTAAATTCTGCGTCTTTCTTTAAATATTAGCGGCTTAGCCATTTAACTGAAATTATAAATGGCCTGTAATAGGACGCTAGGCCCAGGAAGACCTTAAGACGGTGAGCGTTTTTAGGCCGAGGAAACCTTTTTACAGCGTTTTTTTCTATGGGTCTGGCAGCACCTCGTCGCCACAAATTATGATCTAAATAGAATTATCTTCACAAATTCACATTTTGAGGGTTGTGGCTTCAATTGAAATTATCTTGTTTTTCAAATGGTTTCTAATCTATGAATATGCTTGTTTAAAGTGCAGGAAGAAATAACTAAGTCGTCGAGATGCACATACGCCATGGGCTGAAGGCCGCTAAGCACTGCTTTCATACAGCGTTGCATGGTGGCCGGTGCGCCGTTCATATCCATTTTCATTTTTAAATCTTTGTAGTCACTTGTAATGCACTTCTGGCGGGAACTTTCCCGATTCTTCCTTCTGATGGAATTTGGTTAAAGCCAGACCTGAAGTCCAGAACAGTAAAATTTTCGGCCTTGCTTAAATTATCCAAAATAGTGTACTGCGCGGCCGCGCGCGCGCTCTTGGCGCAGCTGAAGTCGACCAGTTTCAGCTGCGACAAGCCGTGCGCCGCGACGTTGTCCAACACATTGTCCGGATTGATATCAAGATGGACAATATCGAGTTCCTAGAAATATAAAAGTTACTGGCGTGAAAATTGAAAGCTACTAGCGTTTGGGATTTTTAGTGATAGGCATATCCTTACAATATGTGATATATAAAATTATTTGGACTGTGTTAAAATAATTCACCGCACTCTTGGCATATATTAGTGACAAATACTATTAAATTGTACGTTATGAAACTGCACTTCTAATTTACATTCGCCGCTGCTAAGGCATCGAATTAGCGCGGATTTACTTCATGGTGTAGGAGAGCGAGTATCTTTAAGGACTTGTAATAAAATATCTAGACTAGTTCGCGCACGAGCAATTTCTGAAATCACGAAACAATAAGGCGGTTAGATTCTAATTTCCTTTTGAAGTGGAAGACCATGTCCAATCTTTCAAATACAGAGAAATGTGTCGGTGTCTGAATCATTTCTACCTTAGCGGTTATTCCTGGTTTGTTTTTGGCATGAAGGGATCTTTTATGAATTTACGTACTTCACTCGCCATACGCGGCCATGTGTATCACCCGCGTAAACGAGCCAGCATTCGAGATACACTACAATGCCCTCCCAGGGATTCGGTATGAAATTCTTGTAATAGGCGTTGCCGTTAACTTTTTTTCCGGATTTTCTTTGTCCCAAAGTTCGCTGCCTTCCGTGGTTTGTTATGCGGGAGCGGTGTCCATCCCGAATGTCAGAGAGGGACTCTATTGAGGGCATCGGCAATAAAGTTTTGAGCTCCCTTTTTGTACTAAATTTCACAATTTCATGACGCTAATCGTATTTGCCATCTAGTCAATCGCAGGTTTGCTTTGGTTAAATTATACAGCAATATGAAAGGCTGGTGATCTGTAATTATTTTGAATTTACTACAGTACATGAAGATGCAAATACTGTCGGCCCAAGCTCTTAAATGTTACTTTTCCACCACACTGTAATCTTCAGCCTTTCGTATGGCTGGTAAAGGTTATCTTATGTTCCAGATTTTCTTGCGACGGCACGGCACCTATTGCGTTGAAGCTAACGCCGGTAGCCATCGTAACTGGTTTTTCAAAATTGGGAAACTGCAGTACGGAGGCTAAAGTTACTTTTTTTGGTCAGCAAAAGGGACATCATGATCAGTAACTTAAATAAATTGCGCGGCTTTCTTCAATAAGTCAGCGGATTAAGTCATTTTACTGAAATTACAAATAAATCGCTTGTAATAGAACGCTAAGCCCAAGAACCCCGTAAGCTGGTAAGCGTTCTGAGGACAAAATCAATTATTGACAACCGTAGTTTTCTGTGGGTCTGGCTGTACGCCGTAAATTATGACCTAAATAAGAGGCTTTTCGATTGACAAATTAATTGAGGGCTGAACCAACTGAAATTATCTTTATTTTTTAAAAGGGTTTCTAATCTATGAATATGGAAGAGTTTGAGTTCCTAATTACCTCCAGTTTCCGGAGGGCCCGGAACACCTGCCGGAGAATAGTGGCAATTTCCGACATTCTGGCCGGCTCAGGGGACCGCTGGACCATGAAGGCTTCAAGATCTAAATCTAAAGCCTCTATGGCCACGAAAGGCCGGCCCTGCAGTTGGAAAGTCTCCAAAATCCGCACGAGGTGGTGGTCGCTTGTGTTGTTCTGACAGATGGGCGACAACGCCCGAGCCTGCAGATACACGAAACGCTATTAAATAACTTCATCTAAACACAAAGAGTTCAGGATTTATTAATTACCTATAGTTTTCTGAGGGACCGGAACAACTTCTGGAGAATCGTTGCATATTCTGCAACTATGAGCGGATGGGACCACTGGATAATGAAGGCTTCTAGATCTATATCCAAAGCCTCAATGGCCACGAGCATCCGGCCCTGCAGTTAAATAACCTTATCCAAACATTCTTGAATCCAACGAGTTTAGGGAAAGATTTTATTAATATTGATGCACTTTTCGTGTGTAAATTTTATCGAAAAATGGAAGAATGGTATCATCATTACAGGTCACTTAATGGAATAACTTTTGTACCATTTTTCACGGTGGAACATTTTACTCCGAAGATTCATAAGACTTCCTTCCACATTCCTGTAATTTACGCCACAAAATTTTGTATGTGTAAAAGGAAATTTAAGATGAACTTGTTTATTATTCCCTTCGCAAACCTTTTTTGAAGTGACTAGGATGCAATATAAAATGTCTAATTAAATAAATATTTTGTTTAAAATATTGCAAATATAATCTCTGCTTTTGGATAATGTTATGACTTGCTATGAATCCAACCGAAATTAATACACTAAATATCAAGGTCCTTTATTACATTAAACTACTTTAAAAATAATTTAGAAGCTGTTCATTATTTTTTTACGTCACTACCATACTGTATTTTGAAACATCAAAAAAGTGCAATTTTAGTGCTTTGACAAAACCATACATTTTTGCTATGTACTAGAGTTTTCAAACCCACATTAGACGATCAATAGATATACGATTTATTGAAGTTCGCTTTGAGCTAATGCTCGGTGGCAAACATAACAATTAGAATTAAAATTACAATTACAATTACAAAACATTTTCAACATTTACAATTAGGATTACTATTAGAATTAGGGGTTGAATTTCCAATTTATTCAAGCTAACTCTAAATTCACTTCCAGATTACATAACACTTCACTACACTACACTCCCTTCCCCTCCACTACACTTCATTGTATAAGAAGCATGGCGATAATAATTATAACAATAACAATATAAGAAATAATAAACACTTAACACTGTCATTAGCTTTGGGGAAATTTTTAACAATGATGATAAATTTCAGTAATATAATATTAATAATAAAAGTAACAGTAATATTAATAATAAAAGTAATAGTAATATTAATAATAAAAGTAATAGTAATATTAATAATAAAAGTAATAAAGATAAATGTCTGTCAGTATTATTTGAGATCTAGATGGAATTAAGCATATTTTTAAATTTGGCTACATTTGAAGGAAGAGTCTCTAGTTTTTCTGCAGGTAGTTTGTTCCAATGTAGTATAGTGCGATTCACAAAGGAGAACTTGCCTACGTCAGTTCTTTGCTTTCTACATCGTATTTTCCAAGGATGGTCTCCTCTGCTTTTATAATCTGATTTCTGTAATCTTTTACCTACATCTGCCAATGCTGTGTCTCCTCTGTATGTCTTGTACATTACGCATAAACGCGCCCGTTGCCTTCTCTTAGATAAGGACTACCATTCTTCTCTTTCGTCACCAACGCACCCGTTTTTGAATTTTATCTAACGCTTCGATTTGCCCTTTTCTGTACGGGTCCCAGCATGCCGCTCCGTATTCTAAAATTGGACGAACAAGTGTAGTATATTCTAGGGATCGGGCATTTGGACTACTATTTTTTAGAATACGCATTACAAAGTGCAGCGCTCTCCAGGATTTTTTGACCGTATTGTTAATATGATCCGACCAACCTAAGTCACTTCGCAGGACCAAACCCAAATACTTAGTTTTTTACACCCGGTATAACGTTAGTACCTAATTCATAACTGGAGCGTACGTTCGAGCGAGACTTGATAAAGCAAATGAACTTACTCTTTCCCGGATTTAGTTTCATCTTATTTCTAAACGCCCAGATCCATAAACAGTTAAGATCGTTCTGTAAAACGTTTTCGTCCTCAGACGAGCCAGCACTCATATATATTATGCAATCGTCGGCGAAAAGTCGGCGAAAAGAAAAAAACTTTTGATTTTAATCCAGTTGCAATGTCATTAATGAACGCTAAGAATAGCACACACTCTGGCCCTAACACACTCCCCTGGGGGACCCCCGAGGTTATATCGCCTTTCGATGAATATTTGTCACCTATTCTGACTGTTTAAATGCGCCCCGTAAGAAAGTCTTTTATCCACAGGCTTATTCGATGATCTATTCCCGTTTGTGACAATTTGGCAATTTAAAGGCCAGGTGGAACAACATCAAATGCCTTAGAAAAATCTAATATTATTGCGTCGACCCTACTCCCTTTGTCTAATGAATTTGCTATGTCCTGACAAAAAGAAATTGTCTGGCTGTCGCACGAATACCCAGATCAAAAACCGTGTTGATTTTGAAATAGCCAATCAGTTTTATTCCAAACTCGTCTAATATACTCCGCGATTATGTGTTCCATCTGTCTCCATACGATTGATGTAAAACTTATAGGCCTGTATTTGTTAACAATCCTTTTGTCTCCTCCCTTGTGAATCGGCACTACGACTGCCTCTTTCCAATTTTGAGGAATCATTTTATTATTTACAGTAACCTCCATTAACCGCGCAAGGTACGGAATCGTGGCTTCCCCACCCAGTTTTAGTATTTCTCCTGGTATTCCATCAGGACCTACTGATTTATTTCTCTTAATTTTTGCAATTCGTTTTGTAATAATTCCTCCATCGATTCGAAAGGTTTCTATTACGGGTGTTGTTTCACTTACTAGGGTTTGAACCTTCGGCTTAAAAAGATGAGTAATGCCTGTTAAAACAAGCCACCTTTTCACTGTCATCTGTAATTAACGAACCATCTGCTCCGCAGATCGCTCTTTGTTCCCTTTCTTATGTCTCACTTACTTGACGAAATTTTGCCAACAGGTCAATCGGTCGTTTAGAATTGATTTCAGGTAATTTTTTGGGGTATGTAACTTCAATGCTAATAAGTATTTAGATAATTGTAGAAAATATTTTTTCTGTTTCTTATTTATATTACTATATTACTTATTTACAATACGCTTTCCTAACCTGCCTTTTCAGTCGCCTCACTTCTTTGTTATAGTACACAGGATCCGAATGGCACCGTAGTTTCCTGGTAGGCACGAATTCTGCTAAGCATTAAGAAATGTTCTTAAAATTTGACCATATCTCTTCTACTGTACATCCGCTAGAAGCCCAAGCACGAAAATTGCTTCTCAAGTATAATTGCATGTTTGTGACGTTTGTTCGAGAAAACTGAAAAATTTCTCTTTCTTTTACAAGATCATTTCGTTTACCCTCTCTGCACATTTTTAGGACTCCTTTGTGATCGCTAATTCCAGGAATTACCTCGCAGGCAAGAAGTTAATCCACCGGTCTAATAAGGAAAACGTCCAGTAAAGCATTATCGCGGGTCAGTTTGGTCACTACCTGTGTCAAGCCCAGAGAACACATTCCTTCTTTGCGCCACCAGCTCGTACATTCGGTTGACTACATCAACCCGTCTCCATGGAATGCAACGACGCCGGAGAATGCCACAAATATATATTTTACCTTTAGGGAATTTCTCTTGCGCTTTCGTCACGAGGTCACCCATATCCTCCATGACAGTCAGAATGTCTCCTCCTCAGGTCATTAGTACCAACATGTACAATTACGGTGTCTGGCGTTCCAAGGTCCCAAGTCCTCTCTACATACCTCCGCAGCTGCTCGGTTCGGATTCCCGGAGGCACACAACATCCATGTGCTTGTTGACATTGCCTACATGACGCACTACCGAGTCACCAACAACGAGAATGGGTTTTCTCGCAGTTGGCGCCTCTACAATTGTCTGTGCGGCGTCTCCTACTGTAGCAGCTCGAAGTTTCTCCTCCAGAGATGCGTTTAACTCCAACTCCTGGATTTGAAGAAGAGCGGCCTAGTGTTTCTCTTCCAGTTGACGCACTCTGCTTTCTTTGCACGTACTGCAAACCACCTGCCGTTGTCCATGTCCCCATTTTTACCACAACTCGCATGGTACCACAGACCACACAATTCGCACTGCTTGCCGGATTTTAGGTTGTTATTGCAACCACTGCACAAGATGCGAACTGCGTCAACTTCCACATCAGGTCCTGGATTAGGTTCGACGCCTCCAATTAATAAAAGTACCGCAATCGTGGTCGCACACAACGCTGCTGCTCCAGCCGCTGCCCCTTCCCCGTTCAACGATGCCGAGAGGGCTGGCGGTGGTGCAACCTAGTAGCGATTTTTCGAAGCAGCTGAACGACTATTTCAAAGAGCTTACGTAAATGAGTATTTGGTTAATTGGGAAAGAAATCGCCCGGTTTGTCGAGCAATTTTAGACTCAAAACATCAACTTACTCCTCTAAAAATCGGGACGTTTTATAAGCATGATCCTTCCTTCTTAATTCCCTACATAGAGCAGCGAAACTGAGCTATTCAAAGCGTGGCGCCAAATTTAAATCATTTAGGCGGCCCAATACCATAAATTCCGTCCCCGGAAGGAATCGAACCGGGCTCGAAGTCGTAGGGCCAGGACGCCGCAGAACCGACTGTCACTGTCTGTAGGCAGCGACTTGTGCCACCGTTTCTATTTATCGGCTTTGAACATGTTTGACCAAACCGCGAGACGCAGTGTTTTAATAAGGTGGTCGGCTCTGATTCGAATGAATAATTCTAAGACCGACCCAAGGCCGGAACTGCGACGTTGATGTCTCGAGATATTTGAATGCGTTTAGTTTAAACCGAATGCTTATTTACTTGCATTCGAGAGGCAACTGATATAGAGGGAATCGCGTTCCAGAAAGTTAAGTGAAAAATTAATAAACTGAGTACCGGGCGTAACCTTAGCAACTAAAAGGGAGAAAAGAACAGAAAAAAACTCGAAAACACGATCTTTGTGCAACAAATTTAAAACTAAGGTCGAAATATTCATACAACTTTTAAAAAATTTTCATGGGAAGCCCGACTACCATAAGGCCGAAAGAACAACACTAAGGGACACAGAAATTACAGTGCGCTTGTGGCCCGATACACAAATTGACATGGAGGCCGACTCTCCTCTCCTTAAAATAAATGTAAATATTTGAGACCTGCTACTTTTTGACCATATACTGCTGTGAAAGAGAAGTGCTTATGTTAATCCTCAGTGCCATTCGGTGCTTCACTAATCCATTGTACCTTAAAACAAAAATAAACTACCGCTAACTGCTCGGCCGCATGCTCGCGACACGGCACCAAACAGAGCTTCTTCCCCTTTCTTTTTACGCCTAGGCGGCCCACAGTTTGTCCAAAACGAACATATTGCGGTGATTTATGTCCCTTTTGTCCCACAGTTGACTTCTAACAAAAACACAATAAGTTTCTCAGCAAATATTTTATTCGACACATACATCACCTGAAGTGTGACGGTTGTGAACAGCGCGGATCAACGATACAAGCAGCAAAAACCTACCAAAGGGTGTTCGCCGGTCTTATCGCTGGTCGCAGGGCTGATCACGTGATCAGCGCGCTGTCAACATGAACACTTCCATGTGGACGTTCTCGTTGCTTCGCTCGCTGCTCCAACATAAACGTACCCATATATAGGCAACACATAACATCTGCGTCATCTGAAATTGAAGCGTGGCGGGCGCGCGCTTCCTGCGGAAGTCTTAGGGTGCAGGGGGGGGGGCGAGACGCCAGAGTGCAGGGGCACCTCGTGGCGACTCAAGAAGATACCAGCCATGCGGGGAATACGTGTATAACATGTCCGCCGCTGACCCATTTGTGGCGTCGCCGGAAACTACCAGTCGCCGCACTCGTCCCGCACCGATGTGCCCTCTTGCGGAGAAATGTAGCAGTCGCCTTCTAAGGGGAGACGGATGCAAATTTTTATTTAGATCTCAGTTGAAAAAACGATGCTCAAATGCTTCATGGAGGAGTGATTCTTTCCATTTCTGATATACAAGTTTGGTTTCCCTAAGAGTTTCCCCGTACAATAAAGAAAAATCCGGTGTTAGGACAAACTTTAATATACTGTAGTGAACAATGGAACTATAAATTAGGTCCAGGTATCTCTAATAAAGTTTCGTGATAAAGTTTCAAGTGATCTAGAAATTTAATTAAATTTCATTCCATTTCTGTCGTATTGAATTGTTTCAGTACAGAGTTTCTCAATCCTCTTTTAGATTCAGTCATCTTCCATATTGTGTTCACTTTCTTCATCTCTGCTGGATGGCAAACGCTCATCATTACAATCCGAAGTACGCCAATGTTCACTACTTACCTCAACTAGGATGTTATAAAATATACGATCGTTAATCAGTAGAACTAGTGTTTTTATCGTCACCATTTGAAATACAATATTTTTCTCACTAATACTTCTATAGTTTTCTTAGTAAGATATACCCACATTAGAAGTAAAAAGCCAAGAAAGCCTAATGAAAACTAAAAATGAAGATCCACAATATCAGAAACGCCTAATTTTAATTTCAACCTTTCAGAAATTGTCATCACGCGTGGTATATGGAAGTAAGAATATACGATAGCGTAGTACAGTCCACAAAAACACCATTTCTCGAAGTAATACTGAATATAGTATACAACACACAAAGCAACAACAATCTGGAATTTTATAGAAGTCTTATAAGACCCCGCAAGTGCCATTAATTTCTGAAAAAAAAATATCCAATAGGCGTTCGTAAGTAATAAAAAAAATCTCCAAATTTTGTAGTACTTGGAAGACGCTTAGAAATATTCAAACTTTAGTAATTTTCGAACTTTCAGGGTTACCAACGATAATTGCACCAGTGAAAACTCCATATATTTCACTTCATTGTTACAAGAACCAATGTTGAAAAACACTTGATGGTTAAGAGGTAATAGTAATGTATCTCATAAATTTAAATATTTTCAAAATTGCTAAGCTCTAATCCAGTTCAGATTGATCGGGGAATATTATTTTTTACAAAATTACTAATAGTACTTAAGCGAAATTGTAGAAAGACTGACGGTCGGACGCACTGAATTTAAAAAAACTGTACCAGAGCCCATAAAACGGTCCGAAATTTCTCTTGTAATCCCTAAATCGGTTTTTCACAGCATTACACAACTTTCTCTGTACTACGTATATTACTCCGTATATACTTGTACTTTGGTCATTTTTACTTTCTCAAATACACTACATGATACGTTAATGAAAGTGAACTAGGAAAACAATGTGTTAACGGTACAGTGGTCTTGATTTAAGGTAAAGGAGAGTACAGTAGACTTGAAAATCGGATAAGAGCTATTGATAGAGATGGGGAAGCGGCATTGTTCTGCAAATGAGCATTTGAAATAATGAACTGAGTTTTTGTTGATCACTCTGAGCTCTGTGATAGTAGCTGTGCTCTGAGAATATGTGATTGTAGAATAATCCGATTTCCCATCATTTATATTCTCATTTTAAATTATATATTGAGGTGTCACATGTCTAGTACATAGCATATAACATGTTTATTAAATTGAGTTCAAAATTCCTTTTTCTTAAGTTTTGATCATATACTATAAACCATGTTTAATTCAAATATATTTCTTAAATATATGTAAATTTAGTTAATAATAAAGGGTACGTACATCATTACATGATTATTTCCAGTGGACAATAGTAAAGAGATACAGGGAATGTCAAAGGAAAACTTACCATGCTCATATCTGATCTTGGTTATAAAATAAACTGAAATTACATGCTAGATTGTACAGAAAAATTAAGGACTTTGAAAATTGTGGCAAGATGGAAATGAAAAAAATGTATTTGAAAAGTTTTTCTAGAAAACTAAGGGCCAAGTTTGATTGCGCCTTAGATTTTCATATTTTGTAAGGATATTGTATGTATTATTTTGCATTATGTAGCTAATACCTTGTAGAAAGCAAAACTATCACATTTGCTTGAAAGGGTCATGAACTGAAAAATAAATTGTATAGAGAAAACACAAGAGTTGACATTTTTATTTATTTTCCTGAAAAAAAGGCATTTGCTAGATAATCCCCATCCATCCACCAGTTCCAGGCATAGCTGGCGCAGTTTTGTAGAGTGCATTATGCACGTTGCTAGGGAGTTGGGAAAACGGCAAACGAAGGTGACAGAATAGTAAAGTTGCGTAACATAATATTAAATAGCAGCCAATAAGATAAAGAATTCGTTATGACGTTGTTCAAGGCAACGAAAAAACAGATCAAAGAAAGGAAAATATTAGAATCAGAGCGAGAGCGAGTTAGATTAGAACGGGAAGAGACAAAAGAAAGACTACATCGCGAGTTCGAGCTAGAGAATCTCCGTATAGCGAGTCAGACGCCGATGGGAGGCGCAGGTTCGGGGAATGACGTAAAGGCGCTAGCAAACGTACGGTTGAATCACGTTATGGACCGATTCGAGGGAGACAGCGATGACATAACCACTTAAGCGTTCTTGAGAGCCAAGCGGGACTGTTAGGTGTGCCGGAGGAAGATTGGGTTGCCAATCTTATGGGGCTACTTCCCCGTCAAATCAATTTTTGGCTCACATTAGAAGACGGGCAATCATTATCCGACTATGCGGCCATTAAAGATAAATGGTTGGAAATGTAAAAATTTAATACTGAAAAATTTAGGCAGTTATTCGTCAGGCACATGAAATCTACGAACACCACGTGGAATATGTATGCACGCGAATTAGACAACTAATGTGTGAAATGAGTTGCGGTGTCAGCATATAAACTTTTGAGGGCTTGCTGAATTTGAAAGACTGACCAAATGAAACGGCGAGTTCCTGCTGAAATGAAGGAACGTTTCATCGAAGAGTGTGGAGATTTCGTACTTGAATTCGCGAAGAAACTCAACTATGAAAACAATAGGTTGGAATGGAAACGTAGATTCTCGAAACCTTTTCAGAAAAAGGACGGAGGGGCAGAAGTGCCAGCATTGAGGAAACTCAGAAGCAGGTACTAGTCGCCGGGAAACCCTTTTACAAAGGACGTGACGTCATGGCAGAGTTCGAAAAACTCAGCGTGCGGAAATGTTTCGGCTGTGGGTCGCCGAAGCATCTCGCACGTGACTGCCCGAAAAGGTGGGTCGGGGGAAGAAGGCGAAAGGCCACGTTATTGAGAAAGCAGCGTCCGAGCTTTTTCAGCTATTTATGTGGCATGGTGTCGTGAAGGCCAGGATATTGCGTGATTCTAGCGCGAATTTTGACGTGGTGAAAGAACGATTAATACAAGTCTCAGATTCAACAGGGGAATGCGTATGGGTATTTCAACCCTTAGATTCAAAACCGAGGAATCTACCCGTAGCGTAGTAGTGAGTCGCGACTGTGATTTCGGCTCCTATTAGCTCAGCAACCTTACAGCACAATAACTCGAAGTTCGAGAAGGCTTCATTGAGCCGCAAATTGTGAGCCCTGTGGTCGCGCTAGCAAAGGTAGCGGCAGATGCAGGGGTGGGCGCTGTAGAGCCCACGACGAAAGCGGCCGAGGAAGAGTCGGACACCGGATTAGCAGAGAATAGCGACGCGGGGGGAGCGCAGGTAAGGTCTCCACCTGCTGCGGCTGAGAGACATGTAGAAGTAGGCGACGAGGAACTAAACTACGCCGCGAATGAAAAGATGCTGATAGCTCCTATAAAAGAATAAATTAAATCTTACAGATGACTTTATTCTCGAACAAAGTAAGGACGGTACGCTTGCAGAAATATATAATGTAAGAATCTCGAGACAAGGAAAGAAATGTGCTTCCTACGTGATCGATTGTTGCTTCGCACTCCATTTAGTAAGAAAGGCAAGCTCTTTGACATAACTGTCGTTCCCGCTGTTTGAAGGCACGGTTCTAAAGGTGTGCCACAAGACCGCGAACGCACGCCTAGGTGCGACTAAAAGCAAGAATAGTCTGGCAAAGACTTCATTCTGGCCCAGATGTTTCCAGAAAATGAAAACGTACTTCAGGTCATGTGACGTATGCCAGAAGGAAACCAGATCGGGAGAAAAAAAGGCACCGTTAGTGATGGTACTAACCGTAGGGGAAATATTTTCGCTGATAAATATGCATGCGTGCGGACAGTTTCAGGAAGCGAATAGAGTAAGAAATTCATCCTTACTGCGATATGCATGGCACCTAGTTATCCAGAGGCGATTCCCGTAATGCATTTGCGTGCGACGACGATGATCAGCTATCTCTTAGAGCAATTTAGCAGGATAGGTTTCCCGAAGGAACTACACACAGATCAGGGCACCTGTTATACGTGCGTTCTGACCGTGGAATTCTGCGCAGATGTCCGGATCCGTCTGATTAAAAGTTCCTTCTACCACCCACAGTCCAATGCGCTGGAAAGAATGCACAAAACAATGAACAGGTTGTTGAAGCTTCTGTAACTAGAAGTGGGTATGGAATGGGAACTCTAATTACCGGCCATATTATTTGCTTTGTGCACTTCTGTGCATGGAAATTTAGCCTTTACTCCAGCAGTTAGTTTGTGGGAATAATTAACGTACTCCCATTTCACTATTATACGAGAACATTGCTGGAAGCAAGGAGAACGAGCCTATTTCACTTGTAGAGTATGTTTTCCGTCTCGTGAATCGACTTCGGAAATGTCGTGAATAAGCTAATACCTGTGGCGTCGCCTTGTACAAACGTGACAAAATATTAGCCACGTGGATTTCATGCTCATAGACAGCGCTGGTGGGAAGAGACGCCGTGCTGAGCAATGGCAAACCTTGGGAGCGGAAGGGAAGGGGTGCCGTGCCGTGTCGTGGGTGGCCACTTATGAACCCCGTAGATCACTTGGGGCAATCTTGTGATCCCCGCAGACAGGCTAGCTGTGGAATCGCGTCGGACCCCGGACCTAAACTACTCCTGATTCTTGGGCGCGTCGGTAGGAAATCGTGTGGGTTGTGCGCGGCGCTGCATTTCAATGCATACGCTACTGAGGAAGGGAACTGAAGCCGGCGTGCTACGTCGAGACGGGTGGTGCGGCATACTCGCTTGTATGCTCACGTAGGCTACTGGTGCATCACACCGAATAAGATATCTAATTATCAGGCCAGCGGTGTTGGTAACCAGAAACATTCCTTCCAGTAACTGGTCAATATTGTTTATTGTAATTATTGTACATAGTATTGAGGGGTTGGAGTATTTTTTCAAATAAATACTCAATAAATTATAAACCGTTCACATCTATGATTTACTGCTCCGGCAAAGACGCCACATACAAACTTCTGAACGAGCAGGAACGCAGAAAGGTCTGGTGCGACCGCAGAGTGGTAAATCACACTTTTGTGCCGGTGGAAAGGTGATGGTCTAAGCGCCAAATCGTACTTGGAAACTAGCAGTACAGTGGGCAGGGCCCGGCGAGATCAGGGAAAAGTCTCCGACACAAACTATGTATTGTTACTGCCTGGAAAAAAGGACCGACGTGTGTACCATGTGAATATGCTGAAGCAGTGTCATAAGAGGACTGAATGCATTAGCTACGTGGCAATTCCGGTGTAGGCGAACAAGTAGAGGACGAGATTGATAGATATGCCGTTCACATCGATGGGAGCGACTTCAATTTCGAGGAAATGCTCGAAAGTATGAAAATACCGCCCGAGTTCTAAGACAAACTCGAGCAATTAATCATGAAGTACCACGATATATTTTCAGAAAGATCTGGGCTGACGGATGCGCTTACAATGGACATTAAGCTCTCCAACGCGTCACCGCCCGTGCGTAGTGCACCTTGTACCTCGCCTGGACAGTCGGCTGTTTTGCGAGGCGTAATTAGTGAAATGCTACGTGACGGTATTACTGAAGTAGGTGATAGCGAGTACACGTCACCTATGATAATAGTCCAAGCAACGGGTCTGAGGCCTCACCTGTGTATCGATTGTAGGCGATTAAACAAATGACTCAAGGCTGAGTATTTCCATTACCTAACATGGAAGAGCGGATCGAGACGGTGGCAGCAGCCAAAATAATCACCACTCTTGATGTAGCGAAATGCTACTGGCAAATCGGTTTAACACCAAGAGCGCAGAGGCTGGCTGCATTTGTCACTAACTTTGGGGCATATCGCCCATTGCTATAGCCCTTTGGCGTAGAGAACGCGCCAATACTGCAGTAGAATGGTGGCCGCACTTTTAGCGACGTGTTGTGAATACGCAGTCCCGTACATAGTCGTCATAGCCATATACAGTAACTCATGGAAAGTGCATTTACAACACATTCGAGATGTTTTTTTGATTCTCAAACAGGCAAAACTGCTTGTGAAACCCAGTAAATGTATGTTCGCTAGGGAATCTGTGAAATATGCTACGTAGTGGGAAGCGGGGAAGAAATTAAATTTGTAATCTCTAAAGAAGCAAAAGTCCATGCGATTCGGGAGATTCCAAGACCGAACACGAAAAAGCAAGTCAGATGTTTTCTCGGTATGTGCGGGTACTACCGAAAATTTATTCCAACATTCGCCGAGATTTCAGCTCAGTTATCGGATTTATTACTGTGGAAGGATCGAAAAGGGACGGTAAATTGGATTCCAGAATGTGCAAGAGCATTTAATATTTTGCGTGAAGCTTAATTGGGAGTATGTTACGAGCACCCGACTTCGCGAAACAGTTCCAAATACAATGTGATGCAAGTCGGTGAGGAATAGGTGCAGTTTAAGCACAAACGGACGAGAACGGTGATGATAAACCTGTCGTATATTTTAGCAGAAAACTGACAGATGTAAAGAAAAACGTCAATACAGTTGAGGACGAATGTACAGCAATAATTCGGGGATTGCAGAAATTGCGGGGAAAACAGATGATAGGCAGATGAAAAATAAGATCGAAACTGATCATAACCCATTAGCAGGGCTGCGGAATTGTTCTGGGAATAACTCACGATTATGGAGATGGTCGTTAATGCTGCAACAGTATGATGTCGAAATTTCCTACAAAAAGGTAAATATAATGGGAACGCCGACACATTAAGGCGCATGTTTTCATGAACCTGAACTAATCTCGTTTGATAAATGGTTGCACTTCGATGGTTCCTATTTATGTTATATGGCATCACCAAGATATTATGTAAATAATCTGTCAAGATTTTTATTATGTAAACTGTGGAATATCATTACATGATTTAACTGTTAAATAATATCATTAGAAAAAATTGTTGGATGCATTGTACAAAATAATCACACGAGTATATTAGAGTATATTATTTGTTACTTGTCTTTAGTAATTAATTCAATAATGAAGAAACAGCAAGATTATTATTGAAAAGTTGTAAAAAGGTGTGTATTATTTGTTTGGCGCATGTAGGAGACGGGGGCTGCAGTGGTAGCTCTAAAAAACCATCTTCAGATTAAGATTTTATATATACATGTATAAACGTATGTACATCTACGTAAATAAACTTGTATATACTCACTCGAGACTATTTTCGTTTGGCATAGATCCCTACCCACGACGTTACACTATGTTATTCTTAGCACGAGATAGACCAAAACTTCGCTTGTGGCTCTCTTATGTCGACCTTTTCACTTATGTGTGGTGGTTTGCTCCTCCTCGAACTTTTTCGCAAGTACGACATACGCCACGCTCTTTCAAAAAGACTAATTTCAGATATTACGGTAACCGACACGTTTTCGACAAAAACGTCTGTTCAAGCAAAGAGAAAATATTGGGAGAGTGAAAAAAAGGTAGTTGAAAAGGAAAAAAGGTGTACTAATTTTTATCGATGGATTAGGAAATGTCTGGATACATTATTTTGTCTAGAATAAAAAATTCAGTACTTAGCAATGCAGACTAATTCAATACAGGGAAAGTACAAAGAAAAATATTCAGCGTAATTATACCATGTCCCAATATAAAGCTCGCCAGTTAACACTACAATGCAATCCCGTGATAAGTTCTAAATTCTCATTACTAGGCGTTTACTTACTACTCACGATTGACATTACAATATATGAGCGAAGATATCGAAAAGGCTACTCAGGAACTCGGTGGTGAACATTTGTTGCATCTCGTAAACCCTGTTCGAAAAGTACGATTAAAAAATACGTCGTCAAAAATGCATTAAAATGACTTGGTAAAAAATGACTTTAGTCCAAATGGACTAAAAATTCAAAAAAATGTATAAAAATGGTTCATTTCGTTTTGTCATTACAAATTTAATTTCTACACTAAACGGCATTGTTGTAATCCGTAAAGAAAAAATTGCATTTCATTAAAATCCGCACCTTACTCACTACTGACCGATATGGATGGAAAGGTAAGAAGGCTTAATATATTTCACCTAAATGGTACAATGCGTCTGTTTAATAAAATAGTATATGAAACTGCACTATCGGAACTATATATACAGGTAATAAAATGAAAATCCATTTCAGTAGGCATTTATTCGTGTTCAAAGTACATACCAAAATTAAGTATTAGCAGGACATGCAAGCCCTTACCTCATTTGCGTCGGCTGCATTGTGGTCCGCTCTGACCCCGAACGGCAGACAGCGGCAGCACCCGGTCCAGGAGAAGCCACCAGGCAGACCGCGCCCTATACCAAGCTACGCCTACTGCGCTCGCACCTGTTTCTGGACTCTCCGCTGCTGGAGCTGCGCGCTGCGGTCACGGGCTCCCTCCGCGTCCCAGCGCTGCCCTCTGCATCTGCAAATGGCGGACCGCTCGGCAGCATCTCTCAAGCGGAACAACGCCTTGGACGATTTACGAAGCGTCGAAATCAAAACAAGCTATTAATTCTAAACACCACAATTATACTTCAGCATGGAATTTATGAATTCAATCGAACAAACGTAAAGACAATAAGAATTCACGGCGAGTTACAATAATTTTAGAAATTAAGACTGAGCTAATTGTAATTTCTCTTCATTTGACATATGCCTGCTGGCTTACCTGTAGTTATCTTAGGGATGATTTAACCTACAATGCCAATTATCACATAAATGACGCAAGATATAAAGAATCACACTCATTCAGCTAACTCGTTCTTTTTTGTACGTAATATTCTTAATCCGAGCATTTTATCCCCCCCCCATGCACCACCCAAAATTCCTTCACATTTCCCTATCGCAACATTTTGGAAGAAAGTGTATCCAGTCCGCTGCCTCACCACAGAAAACACA
Organism: Gryllus longicercus; assembly: GCA_038098605.1. NCBI lineage: Eukaryota > Metazoa > Arthropoda > Insecta > Orthoptera > Gryllidae > Gryllus > Gryllus longicercus. The sequence goes on from JAZDUA010000283.1 coordinate 693,283, forward strand.
TTTGCTGTCTCCATTTGTGGCCTGTGATCTTGAGTATCAGCTCCTCCCATACCAGACAGGCATATACAGGAGAAGGTCTTTTTAATCCACACGTCTCTACTAGAGCTCAAGAAGAACCTGCAGAGTCGGTGACATCCCGAATTGTCTCCCGAGATTCTCTTGTGATTTGTCGTCGTTCGAAGTCGGAAAGCTTTGGATTAATCTGCTCTAAAGTGTTGCAGTTTCCATAGAACATCGAAGGCTAATCACCCCTCGCCCTCCCTTCTCAATCGATCGTTTACATGAACCGACCATTCCATTGGAGATTCAATGATAATTCTTCTCGTAAGAATTTTATCGCTAGAGTTCGTTGCATTCGCTATTTTGAATCAATTTTTTGAACCTATGAATATTAGGCTATTCTGTTTCTACGAAACGTAAGAGTTATGCCCTCGACGATTAGAAACGGAGCACCAGTTCTTTGCGGAGGATACGAATGTTCTTTCCAATAAAAAACCGTAAATAGTACAATAGGAGACATTTTAAATTTGATTCGTAATAAAAACTCAGTGGTAAATGAAAAGAATACGGTTTCAATTCAGTTTACGATTTCAAATAAACAGCTCTGTATTCCATTAAAAATGAACGATGTTCCATTGATTGATTGAATTTTGGTAACTTAAGTTACCAAAATTTTAGGTCTTTCAATTCAGTAAAACCTTACATGGAACGTTCTTTTAAATGAATTGAACACTAAATTATCTTCTTTATGCTACACTTTCCGAATTCTTTTAAACTCGGCCAGCTTTCATACTGCTCGTTGTGTGTATTTCGCGAATATTCAGTCCCGCCTGCGATATAGCATAATATTCTGCGGAAATACATCTTGTAACATGCAGACAAACTACAAAAAAAGAATTCTAAGAATAATAAGCCAATCCCAACTACGTGATTCTTGCAATCGTCGCTTTGTTAACCTAGACATTTTACATTTACCTTTTCACTTGACATATGAATCAGTGTTTTTTTTTTTTTTTTTTTTTTGTAAAAAATGACTTTCTAAAGGGCGGGAATATATTTTTACCAAACTTAAATATTTTCAACCGTTGACTATAACTACTCGACGTAGTACTCATGTTCATCAGGAGACAGTCTCAACGACTCATTAAAAAAATTCACATAATACATTTACAATATTTTACAACACCTTGCCAAACGACATTAAACAATTAAATTTGATCCAAAAGTTTAAGTACCATGTATCATCATTTTAGCTGTTTCTATGCAATTCTATGCAAAAGAAAAAATATTTTTATACAATGACATTTAATGTATTATTTATGAATTGGATGGTATTATTCTAATGAACTTGTAACAAATATTGTACATCACCTGGGTCAATAACTCCCATCTCTATCAGGTTTTCGTCCTGTTTCCCTGACCCTTGTGCAAATGCTGAGATGGCATCTCGTTTTGAGATATCGCCACAACCGGCGAAACTTACCTGCCGCCATCCTCGACCTCACGATCTGGGAATCATTCAAACCGCAGTCGCAGGGGAAATCTACCCGCAGCCATTGTCGACTCCGCTGTCTGGAATCCCTGTACACCGCAGTCATGCCCACACCCGTCAAAACTTACCCGCCGCCAACACCGCCATCGCCGACCACGCGATATGGGGAACCTAAACACCGCAGTTGTCCCCAGCTCCAACAAAATCTACCCGCCGCCATCGTCGACCTCGCTGGCTGCAGAATCTTCACACCGCATCTTCCACACGCCCGGCAAAACCTAGACGCCCTAGTGATTGGCCCAGTCTGGGGAACCTTCACACCGCAATACTCCCCACTCATGGTCAAACCTTCCCGCCGCCATCGTCGACCTCGCAGTCTGGCGATTCCTACATACCGCCACCTCCACGCGTCCGGCGTCATCTGACAACCGTCGTCATATCTGCGACCAGGTAATTATAATAGACGTCTCTATCGTCCCCCTCATTTGGCGAAATAAGTAATCGCCCCCTTCTTCCCTTGTAACTGCACGCTGGTAAATGACTGTCGTTGCTTTCGACGGACCCGAACACACAAATGGCGTCGGGTCCATGTCGTATATAACCTACACTCCCCCGTAGTCCCCATGTCATTACAAATGTACACGTTGCTTTCGTGAATCTCCGTCCAACGAAATCTTTTCCCTGCCGTCAACGTCTTTAAAACTTACCCGCGCCTTTTTCGATACCACGTCCGGCGAATTTTCCGCCGCTGTCTAACCCGTCCATCGAGACATTCCCTCTACCATCGACCTGCGTCTGGCGAAACCTGTTGGAGACCACCGTGGTAATTCTCGCGTTCGGCGAAATTGACACTCCGCCGTCGTTCATCTCTCGCTGCCCAAACTGTCTCTACTGGCCGCTGTCGTCGTTCCCACGAGAAGCGAATCCTACCTGGGTCCGTCAACCTTGCTTCTCGCGAATTCTTCCCGCCGCAGTCATGGAACCCGGGTCATGCAACCCCCCCCCCCCACCTTCGATCTTCACGCGATCAGGTGGAATCTACACTTCGACCTCGTCCATCCCTCGTCGCCGTCGTCGTCCCCGTGTCCAGCAAATCTTACGTCTCCGTCTCCACCGTTTCCCCACGCCAAGCAAAACCACCCGTTGCAGGAGTACCCTGCGCGTCAAAACCTACCCGCTGCTTTCGACGACTCCGCGACCAGCAAGACGTTCCCGACACGGCGACCTTCACAGGTCAAGCAAAACATTCCCTCGGACGCCGTCGTCGTCGCTTCTGGCTAATCCCCCCCATCGTCGACGACGTCAACCCCGCGTCTAGCGAAAACTACCCGCGACCGCCGAAGTCACCCCGTTCGGCAAAACCTCTGACAAAATGCACTGGCCCTCGTCGACCACTCGCCGGCCAAACCTTCCAGCCGCCGTCGTCTTCCCGCGTCGGACGCCCTCTTCTGGAGAAATCTCTCCGTCGTCAATTCAGGAGATGCCCCCGCAGTCTCTGAAAGCGAAATATACCAGTGTTACTAACAATTTTAACATGTTCAATCCAATTTCATTTATTTTCACAAAAAACAATTCACGAAATGACTGGAATATCGAATGAGTTTACACACATCCCATTTTCCCAATTTCATTTCTTAAAATGTTAATTCTATTTTTTAAATTATATATTATTTAACTATGTAGTATTTATAATCTATTAATTCTATTGTTATAATTTTGTTTGTCTACATTTCTTGAGCAGAAAATTATGATAGTTAACCCTTCGATATTTCTCTTGTAATAAATAATCTGACAATGACAGCTTCGACAATTATGTTATTTTACATGCCAACAAAAACTCACCTGTAATCCAACATTTTCCAAACTGTGGTTTTCATATTCTTCATGTCACGAAAACCGCAGTTTGAAAAACTGATGCTCCAAAGCATCAGAAGGAGTGATTCTCCTCTCCTGAAAATAATTTAAAACGTAGTATTAATGTACAGCAATTTTGGAACAGTAATACGAAAATTACTACATTGAAAGAACTGAATAAACAAATGTAAATTGTAATAATTATGCTATTTCTGCAATGTCGAAGCTCACGTTCAAATGCTTCTTTCAATGTAAATTTCAGTCATAATGAAATATTTCTTCCTTACCTTTTGTGCATGGAGCATCCTGATTAAGAGCTGCCTAAAATGAAGAACCTGGACCGCGTATCTACCATCAGCCTCCAGGTTCAACATTCTCACGTGCTCGGTTGCTACGTGCTCCAGAGATGGCACGCTCGGGCATCCCTCAACCGAGGGGCATTCCTGGAATTATTGTTAAAAGTAAGAATGGATGAACCAAACAATTGGTTTTTAATATGAAACAATTTTCGTCACTCCTTTCGTATTTGTTGGGACAAGTGGATTGTAAAGCACAATTTTTATAACTAATGTCCTCCTCAAATGCACATACGGGATAATTCATTGAATTTAATATCCACCAATAAAAGAATACAAAAATTTCCAATCTCGGATCTCGAGAGACCGTAGAGGTTTCAGAAGTCTTATAGCACGGAGGAGGGACCACTCGTTGTGAAGAAATGATCCGCGCTCTGTGCTGTCTCGTTGACTCACCCTGAGCGTCCAGCCGCCGCCATCTGTCCTCCGGAAAAAGGTACCTGTGCGCCCGGGCCGCTCCAGCAGCGCCGCAGGGAGCGCGCCGTGCGTGCGGCACACGGCGCCCAGCAGCTGCGCGTCGCTGCGAGCGGGGTAGAGCGGGCGCGCGGTGGCCAGCTCGGCCGCCACGCACCCCACCGACCACACGTCGGCGGCGCCGCTCGCCCCCTGGCCCAGCGCCACCTCGGGCGCGCGGTACCACCTCGCCTGGGCCCTGGTGGACTGCGCGGCCGCGCGCGCGCTCTTGGCGCAGCTGAAGTCGACCAGCTTCAGCTGCGACAGGCCGTGCGCCGCGACGTTGCCGAACATGATATTGTCCGGCTTGATGTCAAGATGGACAATATCAAGTTCCTAGAAAAAGATAATTTTTTTATTAGTGACAGCTACTACTGGGGGATTGTGTTAGTCAAAAAATATATGCTGAAATATGTGATGTATTACATTGTTAGGAATGTTACTAGTTACTTCCACCAATATTGACCTGATGTTACTTATTTGTTAAATTGGCCTGATATTCGGTACGCAATGTACCATTAAATCTTAACTTAGGGTTTCAGACCCTAGAATCACGGATTGGAATCCCTTCTCGGACATTTCTGTTCTTCTTCTGTTCAAAATTTACTTAATTTTAAATACTAACAACGAAGTATCATTATTTCAGACACGTAAAGCACGATTTTTTATGACGGGTGATATCGTAAAGGAAACAAAAAATTAAAATACCTTTTGAATCTTGGTTATATTAATAATAACTCATGAAATCGCACATCGATCCCTAAACAGCCGCTTATTGTCGGTTTTGTCGTCATTTTGTTTGAAGCTCTACAACCCAACTACTCCTAACCACGAAACGGGAAGGCACAAGTTCTAAGTCACTTCAGCTAGACACTAAAGTTAACTTTTTGAACCAAATAAAGAGGCACTCGCGTTAAAGACTTCCGTCTGAAATCGCAGAATATTAACTGTTCTCTTTAAGCTTGTCCAAACAGGTCAAGTCAAATGTGGAATGGCAGCGGGATCGCCTGCGGGAGGCGCGTGTCGTACCTGGCCGTAGACGCCCTGGCCGAGCGTCGAGAGCACCTGGTAGGACGCCGCGGCGCCGTGGAGCACCGCGCCCGGCGCGAGGAGCAGCGGGGCGGCGGCGTCGTCCCCTTCGGCGCCTGGAGCTGCAGAGGGCGACGCGGGAGCGCCGGCAGCGGGGGCGGGCGAGAGCGAAGACTCGCTGGCCGTCAGCGTGGCCGCGCTGTCCTGAGAGACCGGCGGCGACAGAGGGGGCGTTCGCGGCCCGCACACCACCCACGGCCCCATTTCCCACGGCTCCGCTTCCTCGCTCTGCAACAGAGGGCGAACACTTACCACCACTGTACCTCACATTCTCTCGCAACGAGTTCCGATATGATTTCTGTCGTGTGCGTTATCTACGAGAGGCATCCCCGCCGTGTTCGGGAATTTGCAAGATTACTAACAGAATCTGCAACCGTATTGATAATCTCGTCTTATTAAATGTGCATTTATCACTCAACGGGTGCATTCGTTTTTTGCCCCTTCACAATAACTAAATACTTTCCCATTTATTTTTACCAAACCGTGTATCTCCCAAATCCCTTTTGTAACAGAATGAAGCAACACAACGTCTAGCTGAGTTCGTCAATGACTTTTCCACCGTAAAAGTGAAAAAGAGAAAGCGCAATATGTACATCAATTTTATATCGTCTCATTAGCCGACAACTGCAGAATATATTGTGAACGAACATCTTCCCGGAAGAGGCTAGTCTGTTCTATCCTGTTTAAGTGCTGTGCATCGACTAGCCTCCTGAAAGAGGAGGGATGGGAAAGGGCCGTATTTGGTGACCACGAGTTCGAGGGGTCCCCAGCCCTCCAGAAGGGGCGGGCGGGGAACTCACCTGGCGAGGAGCGCCGCCACAGCCGCCGCGCGACGCCTTGTCCTGCGAGAGAGGCTCCTGCGCCTCCTCGTGCGCTGAGACGGACAGAGGGCAGCTCCGCACGCACTCCTCTTCACTCTGGGGAGGAAGCGCGCCGTTAGACTGGCGTTTCACAGAACATTTCACACAATTTCACTCGATTCGTGAGCTGCTTTATATATTCCAGGAATCAGAAATACATTGCTGCTCCTAGAACTCACTAAACTACGTCTTCAAACAATGCTTTCTATATTTTTGAAATATTTCATCGATACTGTTTATTATTAGAACCGTTTTTCCACTGATGTATTCTTAAACGTGAAATAAAAAACAGTAAAATAACGATTACAAGCAATGGGCGTGGCCTTAGCTCACCTGCCAGTCCTCGTCGATGGCGAGCGCCGTAGAGCTGGGGCAGCGGGGCGAGGAGGAGCTGGCGGCGCGTGGCGGGGAGCGGAGGGGCGAGGACAGGCGGCGCCGCTGCAAAGAAAGCGGTACACATTAACGGCACATTTTTTAAAATATCAAAACCAACTGCGAAAACAAAGTAAAAATAAAATTTTGCACATTTTGTTCTTTCTTTGGCAGTCAATACAAGCACTGATCAACAGTCTTATTTGGAGGACCGTGAATTTTAACGAATCTCATTATTTGAAAAGCACATGGAAATGACATGGTTGACAATTCTTTCATATTTTACAGTATTCTGAGCAGTCATTTCACATCACAAACCATGGTGTAGAATATAAAGTAGGCTACACTAAGCGGTTTATATTCAGGTACAGTTCTAATTGAGTAGACAATTTGTTGCTTCTGATAAGATTGGTTTGAAATTTATTAGTCATTTATTTAAAATTATGGAATGTGAACAAAGAATCTTTTAAGTGAAATTTATGATCTTATGTTGTAAATAGAGCATCAACATGCGGACAATGCTTTGTTGAGTTCCTAATAATTAGTATCAATCACAAACTAAGAAATAATCGTTTCCAGCTGCAGCAGTTGATCAGAACCTCTTATGATCAACTTAAATAATAAAAAAACAGTTAATGTTTTATTTGTTACCTGTTTTATTCACTGTGGTTATTTATTTTTTGAAAGATTTCTATTTTAATTACTTTTTGCACAGAATATGCAATTCTTTAATTTCAAATCTGGAATACCTTTTTATGTTCATTGTAAAAATGTATAGAAATAAAATAAATTTTTATGAGGTTTTGCTTTTAATTCTAAAATTATATTAATATAACTATATAAATGCCGATCAGATGGCCGAGATCGCTAAGGCAGTAGTGCCGGAGTGGTTTCGGACCAGAAGATCGCGGATTCGAGTCCCGCCTCGGGCATGGGTATATTTGTGTGTTTGTGTATGTCTGTATGTGCTGTCCTTTCAGCCCCATTACCATCATATCATCATTCCATCCTCCATCCTCCAGGGCTAACAACCGTGGGGGTAAAAAAACCGGATTTAGCTGAAAATGCTGGTCCCCACAAAAAATTGTCGCAAGCACCTGCCACCGTGAGAATAAATAAAAACTGGGCCACGGTAAAGGCAGGATGCTTGCAAGCGTGGTCCTAGTTGGCCAATTAACGAAAAAAAACTATATAAATATATAATTAAAAATTATGGAAACGTGTGGTGATATGTTCTCAAATTACAATTACACTACCTTTCAATTACTTCTCATGTCCTACTAAACTACACTCTCTAAATTTCTTTCTTTAGTATACAACCATTATCCGCTGGTAGTATGAATACTTCCCTAGGACTGCACTTCTATATACCATATCTATTTCTTCAATCTTTAATTACACCCCAAGCTTTACAGACACTTTCTGCACAATATACAACTAGTATTCTACTTACCCTTTCTCTGCACCTTACTACTTTCATGTAGAAATTTTCAATAGTCACTCTTTTGCAATAACGAGATTTACTAAAATCCTTTTATATTTATTAATGTAAGTATGTGCAGGGATTCTACATAGAACACCATTACATTCTACCATTAGTCAATTTCAAATATATTTTTAGTTAATTTCAATTTTATTTTTTCTTCTTCAATTATCCTTTAATTTTAATTTCCCAATGCAAGTGAGCTTCCATTTGTATTACTGACATTTTTCATATTACACCTTCATTTAGCATTTCCACTATTGTGTAGGTTTTCCAATTAGAATTTTTTTATGTTAACTCACTGCAAGTATAAATTCAGATCACTCCATTATCAAAAGAAGATTGTATCACTGAACAACACTTCATCAGATTTCCAACAGACATATTGTCTCATTTTCAATTACTAGATGTAAAAATCTCACATAGGACACTAAGAATTAGCATATACATTTTTTCACTGGAATACAAGAACATAATGTTACCTTAATGACAAACCTTTAAATGATTATTTCATTATATATGGCAAGTATACAAATATTTATTTATATATTTAGTGATAAATGATTACAAGCATGTGGTTTTATGATACATTGTTGTATTAAAATTAAATATAATATGGTAAGAGAACCTGTAATTTTAAGCATAATTTGATGTGTTTTAATACAGAAGAAGGAAAAGAATTCAAATTAGTAAATGTTATATTAAATACCATTGTCCTAGAATGGTATTTTTCCTTATTAGCTGATAAGTATTTCTAGAGGTTTTTGGACAAAAATTCAAATTCGGTATTGGAACTTTGCTATCAGGCACATGTATTTAATTATTAAATTTAATTAATTTTAATTTATTATATTGGAAACGCAACATGGCTACACTGAATAAAGATGCTTTCTTGGTTAATGATATGGCCAGGAGAAATTCCCCTTGCAAAAGAAAAAATTGGCCCTAATGTTGATGGAAAAAGGCGGTAGATAATATTCAGAAACACAAATTGGTGGCCAGTGATGATGTCTTTCTGCAACTACTTGCATCGAGCCGGGTCCTATGAGACTGTTAGGCCAACCCTTGAATTCATATGGATGAATCCATATTCTGTTTCACAAAATTTTCTTATTTTCAGCTGCAAAAATACAGAATGTCCATTTGTGGGTCCCCAAATTAAAGACCTTCTGAAATAGACAAATTTTGGACAACACCTAACACCCAAAGAGAAAAACACATGAATATTTTCCAATAGTTTAATGACAAAACTTTCTTTCAAAAAATGAGTTAACAACTATGAAGTACTATTTGAAGTTGAAGAGTTGATTAATCCATAAAGAGATTTTGGATGGAATGTGGCACATGTTTTCACAGAAAACATTTCAGATTTATAGTATTAATATCAGGCAGTATATTAAACACGTGTACTCAAAAATGCAGAAATATTTTCACATTGCTGGTAATGTAAATATTAACGACAGGAGAGATATTTCAAATAAATTACATTCATAATTTTTTGACGAAAAAATGAAATAGAATAATGTTTATGCCATCTTATACATAGCACTTAGCACTATCCCTACAAAATGTTTCAAGAAGAGATTTGGGACTGTTTTTGAGAATATCTTGTAATCAATATTTTTCAATGTTGCAAAAACTACTATACTTTTAAAGCATTAAACATGTCATTAATTAAACAACAAATTGAGGAGAACAAATTACTTGTGAAGAAAAATCTCTATTTAACATCGTAGTTGTAGGGAGATGCAGAAAAAATTGCCGTTAGTCAATTTTCAAGATGCCAAATTGAGGTAACCAGAGGCCATTAGTTATTTCACTGTATTAATTTATTAAAGTGTCAGTGTCTTCGATTACATTCCTTTGGATAAGTGGACGTTTAGCAATTTAAGTAAATGTACTAGAAGTCCTTGGCAACAACTTTTTTATTAATTCATTTCTTCAAACATACCTGTACTTTTTCATCTACAATACTAACTGATATTCTAAGTAATATTCAATCGATTTCAAAATTTGTTGGACAATTTCAAGCAGAGGATATAAGGAAATATTAATTCTTTACTGATTAAAAAAAGGTGAAGAAATTGAGAGCTACAATGGCAATGTGGAATGTAATGTGTTTGAAATTTATTTCTCCTTGTTTATTGGTTATATTAAATAGATAATGCTTAATTGTTTTCAAAATGGTTTTGTAAAATATGAATTTTGTGCAAGTCTCACAAAAGTATTATTCTAAATCCAGCATGTAGCTCATGCTGAGAATATTAGCAATTTTATATTTTTGTTTATTATTATAGGTTTCTGGAGTTTTCCAACAATATAACGTTTTGTTTACTTTTCAATTAATGATTAACTGAATATTTTAATTTCTGCTTGTTGAATGTGTCTTGGTCAATGTGTTTTTTTCACATACCACTATGCTTCAGTCTGGTATCAATGTTTCTGCATAAATATTCAGAGAACAGATTGAAATAGAATTATTATGACTGAAATTGAATTGAGAGGTGTGATTGGGTTGATAAAAAATGCTATAAATAGATGGATTTAATTTAATTTTTCCATATACAATTTTTTTATTAAATGTGTATATTATTAATTTTGGTAAAGCTAGTGAATTAATTAGTTTGCTCATTAGGTTAATTTTAGGGACTGCTTTGTTCCCAGTTTTCTTGTATATTGTTCAATAGTAATTATGTTGATAATATTTCAGTTGATATGACTTGTAATTTTTTTCTTTCTGGATTTTGTTTAGAAACATCTTTATTTATTACAACCCACACTTTCCCAATTTGTAGGCGAGTGTGTGAATATGAGTGTATGTGAGCGAGTGTGAGATTTTACACTTCCTTTGACAATTATCAAATGAACTTGAATTACGGCAGCACCAAATATGCCTGTGTTGTATCACTAATTTCAAGTTAAACAATAAACAAAGACAACTGCTAGGATCTGAATAGAAATCATCAGGACCTAATAATAATATATTTTTACAAAGTATGCTCAATTTTAAAATTCACAAACTATGTAAGGAAATAATAAAAGTACCAAATATGCAAGAATGGAGTGTAAATATGGAGCAATTGAAAAAAATGTTCAAAAATGCATTATGCCTATATTTTGCTGGGATAAAATGTGGGAAGCGCAGTCATGCTTTAAAAAATAAAATTGCCAAGAATAATATATTAACAAAGTCTGGAATATCTCTGAAGAAGTAAAATCATGCATTAAATTGAAATCTCATCTCTACACATTACAAATCTCATTACTCCTCTATCTCTCTCATTACTCATTGACTCGACAATTTACATCTGTGTTTCATTCATCAACATGACCCAACATTGCAACATTTTTGTGGCATATTTGCATTTATATTTCAGGGCTAAAAACATGAATAAACTTCCCATCTCTGATTATGATACTTATTGGTTGGATAGAAACTAAATGGAGATGTAACCAACTGTAATTTATAGATTACGAACTTAAATATTGCCAGCGTTCAACAAAAGCTGATATCTCGACTCAATTTTCTCACAATATAGAAGGCTAAAATAAGAATATGGATGGCAACAAACATTTGTGTAAAGAGTTTGTCAGAAAATATTTGGTCCTATGTTGTAAAATTATCAGAAACAATAAATATACTTCAGATTGAGGCTCTAATTACCCCCTATTTGAAGGAATAATCTTTCTGTCATGAGAACACAAGGTATGGGTAATGACTGACTGAGCTCAAGAAAATGTGCCCAGATGACGAAAAACAATGTCTAGAATCAGAAAAAAGGATGTCAAAGTAAAGACAAAGTTTGCACAAGATGTCAAAGTAAAATGAGACTAGAAACCTGATCAATATGATGACAATTGAAACAAACACTAAAGTCCAATACATATCTCAGTCATATTAGATATTTATAATTAAAGAGTACCAATTAGAAAATATGCTTAGCCAATATCATTGTTGTAATCAAATTTATTTTCTTTTATAATATTCAGTATAGTCTTATTATGCACCAGAATATATGAGGAAAGATAATGCATATGTGTACAATTACAAGTCAATAAGCAAGTAAATAAAAGAAAGTGAATAAATGAATGAAATGAAAATCAATTGAATGTTGTTATAGAATTAATTAATTCATTTATTAAATAGTTATTGTAATGAAAGCAATATATTGCTTAGTAAATTTGAAGTAATTGTGAAGTAATGCTGCTGTGTAAGCAAAACATATTACAGGTACCTATGTACATTAGCAAATATAATATATAAAAAAATAAATAAAATAATTTGTCATCTAGGTCCCGCCAACTCATTAAGCAGAAATTGGCAAGTGTTTAGCTCGTAATCAATACAACCAACTCTCCTCAATTATGAAAATACAGATGATGATTGTGTACTAAATTACACTTGTAAATATGAGTTTAGACTGAGATGTTGGTAAGTGATTTTTAATACTGTTTACAGTATACTTTTGTTTTCAAATATGAAAATTATTTTTTTCCCTAACAAAATAAATTATCACATTAATTTATCTAAAAGTAAGTTATTTTAATTAGTCATTGATTACAAAATGTCTAGAGTTTATTAAATCATCCACAGAACTTTTATTGTGTTCAACTTTCAACAAATGCCAAACTCCACTACTTTAACAAAAACATGTTATGAACTTTCCTTTGGGAATAAAGTGAGAGATCGAATAAGGGTCTGGGCGACAAATATTGATTGTTTACTGTGTTCTAGGCACTTTCTTTCAGGGTAAGTGGCAATCAAAACATGACATTTACAGTCGTATATATTTTGAGGGCATACAAAGATCACTCTTCACACTTATTTCTGTTAACAAACATGAAAAGAAGGAAGAAGAGGAAAGATTCTTCTGCAGTTACCACTTTTGAACAAACCTGTTCATCTGAGGAACATTTATTGACTCAATACAACTTAACAATCAAGTACGATATATAAAGTTATCCAAAAAACAGTATGAAATCCTTGGTTTCAATCTGTAGGGTGAGCTCTTCTTCAAAAGATTATGAAGTTTTTATTGTAATCATTCTTCTGTATTAAAATGACTATTTTTCTGAAGAAAATGTCTTAGTGTTTTGTAATGATATTTCTTCTCTTATTAAACAGGTATCGTCATAAACATAGCCTACAGAATAGTGCTTATTCATTGATTCCTTTAGTTACTCTCAAGGATGTGCTTCTGCTTAATAGCAAACAATTTCTATTAGCCTCCAGAATCCAATCTGCTTTTATGAAAGAAGCATAAGAAAACTCAAAATTTATATTGGAAAAACCTTGTTTATGGATGGAATATTTGTAGAATGAATGGATTTAATGTGGTGAAATGAAGGTAAATGCACTTACTATACTATACTTGGTTACACAAAAGTGTGAAATAATGGGAAGAACAAATGAGTTGATTTGAAAAGAAAGACCTAAGTGTAAAACATCTATTAATGGATGGCAAATGGGAAACCATGTTAGGTGAAATCCTAAAATGTGTATTTTTTTAATTTTATGTACTGAACTAGGATCAGGACGCATAAGTACTGCCAATGCCTCAGGTACAATGTACTTTGAAAAATTTAAATAAGTTGTATTTACATGCCCATAAATACCGTCACTGATGCATGATGAAAAGTTTGACGACAGTTCATTTACTAGCCAATAGAAGGTTGGCATAGTAAATAGTAGCTGAGCAAGGAGCTTGACAAACATAAAATTTTACATAGAGTTTTGAGAAATCGAAAGATGGAAATAACAATGTTTTAAAGAAAATTATAATTTTAAAAAGAATTATAATAATGAACACATCCTGGAATCGGTAATAAATTTCTGTCTGAAAATTCTATGCACATTAAATGATTATCAAGCATACGTACACTAGATACAAGAGAAGTGGTATGAAAGCGAATTGAATTCAGATACGCTGGCCAGCTATTCTTGGACTTTCAAGAAGCATGCTCCAAAGGCAAAATGTAGCAGAAAACTTATTTCTGACTCTCTTGGTGTGACATAATGACAGAATGTTTGCATATTGTGCAGTTCAGGGAGTAGGAAGTACTCTTTGAAATTACAAACTGCTGGAAACATTGCATAATATGCATATCATCATCAATATCATATATAAACTTGAACAAAAAAATGCTATATTTTCAATTTTATATTATCTTGCAGAGGCCAAAGCTTTGTTTCTATGTCCCCAGTGATATCAATGATTGTGAAAATGTTAGATATTGATGTTGGCAGATTTTATTTGCTAAAAGTTATGCAACTATTTTTAATGTCATCCATTACTTTGGATTTGAACAATTTCCCCAAGAAGAATAAATATATTCTAATTAAAGCTTAATCAATATGTACAAAATTAGGGACTAGAAATGTTAAAAATATACAGTAAAGTTGAAAATATGATAAAGATAGATAAAATAAAGTAAACTTTGAATTGAACATATTAGATGGAAAAGTTAAATAACTTATTTTTTAGTATTATCTGTAAAACAAGATTAATGCCTTGTACCGGTACAGAGTAGACACATTTTTGTTGTTGATAATATGGTTCTTAAACGTTTTTTTAACAACTTAGCATTATAAAGCAGAATATTAGAATGCTATATTGCCGTGATATTGGTGTACACTAGCCAAAACTTCATTCAACCAGAGATGTCATGGAGACCACTTTGAACCATACAATATTTAGTGGAATTAATTCTAGAACAATTTTTCAACTGTACTCAACAGTACAACTCCTAATGGAGAAGTTATTGCATCATGCTAAAACAGCAATTTTTTACGTGAAAACGTGTGCTGTAGATGCATACCTATATGGATAGAGTATCAAACGGGATTCATATTACTTAGGAAATTGTTCGTAAACATAAGATAATCATTTAAATATAAATAATGAACAAACAAATAAGTAGGTACACACAAATCCTAGGCCTTAAAATGACAAGCACTGTCTACAGGAATTCGCAGTGGCACCTACTATTACCGATTATTAATTATTTCAAAAAAGTCGTGGATTGCTGAGTTAGAAAGAAAAGTTGAGAGGAATGGCAATTTTTTTTAAGTTAATGTGAATAAAATGATATGGGATTAGACGCACTACAACTTTTTGAGGCAAGTGCTCTGACTTATCACAGTTTAAGTTAAAACCGCCTAAAACTACTACCACGAATATTTTAACAAATTTTTAATACACACGTGATTCTGAGATCCAAACAACATATAATTAGCATAAGCAACATCATTATCAAGCATCTGTGCACATGCACACTATCTTTCTTACCTTGCAGGGCCTCAGGGAAACATGGGGTGGGCTGTGGAGAAGCTCGTCAACTCTCGAACCAGTGATGGCTGAAGGGCGGTGCAGCCCAGAGCACATCTCCAGCTACAACACAGCGAAACATTGTATTTCAATTGGCAGCTAAAACTTCCAACGACAAATAAATTTGCACTGCTTTTCCCCTTCAATCATGGCCGTGTACCTGTGAGGGCGCAGGCTCAATGTCTGGTACTCGGGCTTAACATTCTCGTTCATGGTCTAGAGAATATTTTCGATATGATATGAATACCCGATTAGTAAATGGTAATTATATAATACCAATAATAAAATGAACTGAGAACCTGATGTACATCTCACTATCGGATGAATTCTGTCCTCCATATTTTCGCGTCACTACGTACGTACGATGGCGACGCATAGCATTGCGTTTACAAGATGGCGACGCAGTCTCGAATAAGAATTTTTGAGCGCTAAAGCGATATTCATATTTATTATTTGAAAATATGCTATGTAATGTATGTTATAAGATGTGAAAACACTAGGATATACATTTTTAAATGGAAAGCCAATTTCATAGTACCTACTTCTACTTGCTGTCGAAAGCTCAGTACCTAGGCCTACTTGCCACAAAACCATATTTTCAAAGTATGTGTACGTCTTCTCAATCAAAAAAGGAATATTCTATTATGCAACGATATAATTATATCGTTCTCATTTCTTTGCACACGTATCAATACCACGTTAATTTGCGAGAATGCTAAGTTTAAACAATGAGCGTTAAGGCAAGTTACGCCGAAGTATGCTTGAAAATAGCGAATTGGAATACTCATGATTCTAGAACCTAACTGTAACATCAGTATAGTATATTCAATTACCTCGTTAACACTTCCTGACTGGACCATAGTGAATGTAGATAGCTGGAACGGTGACGTCGTCTCGTCTTCAGGACAGGAACCCAAATGAACGAGACGCTAATAACTATTTCCTGGCTCCTTGCCCACGGGCCGTGATTGGTCAGCGATAACGCCTCACGGGCGGTTCTTCCCTCACCCCCTTTTTTTAGCGCGTCCTAATCTCCAACCCATAACCCATCGCATATATATCCATCCAATTCTATTCCAATTAAATGCAGATACGAAATTAAATCAGATTCAACCTAACAAGAAACACAATATATTCCATAAGAATATAAAAACGTATAATTTCCACTATTATAAAGCAATTTTCCGAAATGGACTGTAACTAGAATTGACCATTAAGGAATCCTCAACCGCAATGTTAGTTGTAATTTTAATTTTAGTTTAGTTAATAAGTCAACAAGCATATGTAGAGTAAAATGTAAATGAAACTCAAAAATAAAACAATAAAAATTAAAAAATCGCGTCCCGAAATTCTGACGATGTTTCCGGCTCATGCATTCGTAACTACCTAAAGAGTGCAGTAGTGATTTCGCTTCCGCCATTCCAAGCCATCAAGGAGAGGCCATTTTCTGCACGTCAATCCAGCGGCCCTTCTTGCAGAGAGAAAAACGATTAAACAATAAAAACATTGGTTGTATTAACTAAACAGATATTTTATATATATATATATATATATATATATATATATATATATATATATATATATATATATATATATATATATATAGAATGACAAGAAAAGCGTTTGTTAATAAGATTACCCTTTTTCTCGCCTTAAGACTACATTGCTTGGAAGGTAAATTATTTATTCGGGTGAACTATTCTTCTGTTTTTATTATTTTCAGGCGCTTTACTTAAAATTTTTGACATTTTGGCTCTTTAAAATTTGATTGTTTTTCTTTTACCAGCTACTATTTTCTTCCTACTAGCTACAAATAGGTCATAGAAATTTTTGAAAATTTTTTGAATTCTAAACTTTTAATTTTTTTTGTGTCCAAAACATGTTAATTGATTTTGCTTTTTGATCTTTAAATGGAATTACTGCTTATTATTTTTCTCTCATAATTTTTTTTCATTGTGAATGCTCATAAAAATTCAAATTAAATTGCCTGTAAGTTTAATTTTATATTTCTTTTGATTTGCTCAATTTCTGATCCATACAATTAATTAATTAATGTACAGTAAATTTAATTTATTTTCGTTATTTTGGTTCCTTAACATGAGCATTGATCTTTCTGAACTGGCATACACCCATTGTATATATTTCTTAGTGCTTTAAAAATCAATAATTATTAATTAATAACATATAATTAATATTAATATCTTCTGAGAGTTCTCTTAATTTTTGATTGAATACCTATTATTTACCTTTTCTAAACCCATAAATTGAAAATGAAAAATGATAATAAACTTACCAAAATTTATATTGTTCAACTTTGCTAATCTTTATATGAACTGTATTGTTACAAATATATGATCGATATAGGATCTACGTACTCTAAAACTTACCAAAACTGTACTTTGTTGCATTAAAAATATTTTCTGAAAAATATGTATTTTTTTCAAGAAACCTGAAAAATGTATTTAAGACGATTATCTCCTAGTAGTTTATACTTTCAAATCTTTTCTTTTTCTTTTTTTCCAATCTATATAATAATTGAAATCATGTCATTTTTAACTCCTGAGGCCTATCTTCATCATGTAAGAATTTTTAATTTTAGTTCTAAATAAATGCTATACTTTTTATATTCTATTCTTTATTAGTTTTAGTTTCATTCCTCATTTGCAAGAGGCTTTGCAGATTTTGAAATATGTAACTGCTGTTTCTTGTTTTGGCATATCTAAATGCTTTTTTAAAATATTCTTTATCCTGTATGTGTATCTGTAACAGTCAAAACCTGACACTTTTTTCTATTGCCAAATCTCCAAAGCATATTTTTCATATTGATAATTTTTAAATATTTTTAGTAATGGTATTTCTTAAATTTTTTCAACCTGACGCAAGCTTCTGAACCTTAGATCCCTTTGTTAACAACCACCACCACCTCTATCACAACCGCTACCACAACCATCACTGCCATTACCACTACCACGACTATTATTATTATTATCACTACTACATTTTAAAAAATGGGATTGTTGTTAAGGAGTTGTTGACAAATTCACCAGTGAATTTCTTAGCATACGGAAGAGAATATGTGCTTACATGAGCTGATTTCCTTTGTTAGCTGTGGTTATCTAAATTGAAGTAGCAACAATTGCTTTGGACAGATGAATTTCGATGAATGCGTACTTTTGGAATTATAATGTTTTGATTGTTTTTCTCAATTCCGAAAATGATATCGCAAAGAGAGATATAAAGTAGGTTATTGTGAACTGATGATTGAATTAGTGTTTCAACATATCACCATACTGTTAACATATTTTTTACTATATCTGCTGTAATTTCAATAAAATTCAGATAATCAATGTGTATAATAATTTACAATAAGAAGCATAATAATAGCATACAAAATTGTGAACCAATAAGTGATCTCTTTGATGAAAAAATAAATATAAAATGACAAAAAAGGTAATTAAGAATAACCATAATAAATTGGACAACTACTATTAAATTCTACTTGACATAAAATTATGATGTTACAACTCCACCTGCTACTTCATGATATCTGCAATATAATTTGAATTAATAACTACTGAAATATTATGTAGTCCCAGGATGATGGTTGTTCAAGATGTTTATGTTGTCAGCAAATTCACCCTTCAAGCTATCATTTTCTATAAGCTATAATAACATGGCATGATAAGTGTAACAAGTTTTCTGCAACCCTCTTTGCTACAAAAATCACTCGCTGTAGTCGTCACATGCATAACATTGAAGCTGCCCATTTTTTTCTTTTATAAAAGGGCAGGGGCAGATCCAGCTGATGAGTTTGGAGGGGGCCTTTGCGGATGTTTGTTAAATAAACATACTGGTATTATTGATGTACTATAGATATGAAAATATACAAAATTATTGTTTAAATAATTACATTACCCAAACATAAATTAATATTTAAACCATTTTTTCCAAATAAAGGAAAATAAACAAAAACTTGAAGCCTGCTGGAATCTGCCAGTGACAGTATAACAGTGAAATAAAATTCTCAAATGTGTATAAAATTTTTGTAGGAGGTAGCTAAGTTGCATAGGATTTTGGTGTAATTTTTAAAGTTTCCTATCTTGTAAATACGGGATGTTAAACCCAAATTTGTGTGCATTTTTAGGTGATTTTCTATTTTTTTAAATTATATTTGGAATGAAAGAAATATTGAATACATAACGATTTTTAATTTCACATTTTCAATTTGATTGCTCCAAAAATGTGCAATTTACTATTTAATTAATAAAACCACCTGTAATATTTTTCTTCTATTTCCTTAATTGGGATCTGAAGGTACAACATACACTAGAATTATAGAAGTGGTACATTTTAACTTTTTGATCTTTCATAATGCATGTAATACCAGAAATTACTAATTTTTTCAATTGAAAAAAAAAATCATTGATAAAAAGGAGCTAAATTATTTACTGTTATAGTTAATGCTAACGATATCAACCCTTGTATTACTTGAAAATTATAAACAAATCCATTCATTAGTTAAAAAGCAGTGAAAGGATTTTAATATTTACAAAAAAATTAAGTATTTATAGTCACACCAACTTCGTGGTTATTAGTGATTATTACAGTTACAGATACATTACCAAATTACAGGTACAACATTATTCAAACCTAATACTACAACTGGATACAATGCTATTTGACTACATTTATAATTGGGTACAATGTATATCAACATAATAATGAAATTGGATACAAATTTAATTCATGAAAAATAATACAAAGCAAAGGTTGTTTATGGAAGTGCAATGGTAGCAAATGTCAAAAAGTGTGGCTTTTCAGTAGAATAAAGTATTGCTTCATGATTAAATCTATGCCAGATCTTAGTGTCCAGATCTTATCCTAGAGAGTTCTTACTCTCTGTGGCACATTTTCTTACTTGTGATTAGTGAGTGAAATGTATTTATTGTACTGTGTAATTTGCTATATTTGTAATCTGTTCAGTCATGGTTCCATTAATTTTGCATTTCTTTATCAAAGTCAAAATATCTTTTGTAGTACATGATATGTTGTGAACATTGGTAATTGTTTTTAAGTCATTCGAAAAGATTATTTAGTAACTTATTAACAGAGATTCAATTTTGTTAGTGATCCACGCCAAGACTAAATTTTGTGACTGCCTTGTAGATGTGGGCAAAAGTTTTCATAATTACAGTATTAATATCACATTTTTTCAGGTGCACTAATTCATTGATGATAGTGAGCTTGAATGTAGGATCACATTAGGACGGTGAAATTGGTTGGGTACATTTACGGTTTGACATTAGGCCATAAGACTTTGCAGTGTTGTAGCTAACAACTCTTGAAGCAAGTACTTAATAACCTGATTTTCTTATTAAACACAGTGCTCCATGTATAGTGCAACCACTCTCTCACATCTGCAATTACTCTCTAAAATCAGGCATATTTCCAGATATATTCAAAACAGCAAAAAATAAACCATTGTTTAAAAAGGGCAATAGTTATGACCCAATGAACTACAGGCCTATTTCCCTGTTATCAGGATTTTCAAAAATTCTGGAAAGACTTTTCAATGATAGACTCAAACAGTTTCTCAATGCAAATAATGCCCTTACAAATGCACAACATGGCTTCAGGAGTAATAGATCCACAGACACAGCCATCTTCTCCTTTTTAAATGACATACTTGCTGCACTAAATCAGAAGGAAATTCCCATTGGCCTTTTCTTAGATTTGTGAAAAGCCTTTGACATCATTGACCATCATATACTTTTAAGAAAACTAGAAATGCTAGGGATTCGAGGCATTGCAGGCCAATGGATCAAATCATATTTATCAAACCGTAGACAAATAGTTGCCCTCCAACACACTAAAGAAAACAAAATCTCCTCATACTACTCCTGTCCTCAAATAATCAATTGTGGAGTCCCGCAAGGATCTATTCTTGGGCCAATACTATTCCTTATGTACATAAATGACATGCCTTTGGCTTTAAGGAACAACAAAATAATTTTGTTTGCAGATGACACAAACATTGTCATCAAAGCAAAAACACAACAATCATTAGAAAAAGAAACTCACAAAACTTTGCAAGCACTAGTAAAATGGTTTCAAGACAACAAACTCATCATAAACACCAGCAAGACAGTCTCTCTAAATTTCATGAATCCTCGATCTAAAGAAAAACTCTCACAGCATTTGTTCTTAAACAATAACCCTGTAACGATATCTCATGAAACTACCTTCCTCGGACTAACAATTCAAGAAAACCTAAAATGGAACACTCATATCTCAAATCTTAACAAGAAGCTCAGCAAATCTTGCTACGCCCTTTACACCCTCAGGTCAAGCTCTAACATTGAGACACTTCGAACACTGTATTTTGCAAATGTGCACTCACACCTAAAATATGGAATAATATTCTGGGGAAATGCCCCTGAAAGCACTCGCACATTCATTATCCCAAAAAAATACTGTGAACAATGACCAGAACTCATAAGCTGGAGTCTTGCAAACCCTTGTTTAATAAACTAAGGATTCTTCCTCTACCATGCATGTACATATTTGAAATAGTGGTCTTCACAAAGAAAATTCTCATGGAAAACAAAGACACTTTTACTTTAAATTCTGATGTACATAACTACAACACCTGTCAAAAGGATAACCTACACGTTCCCCACTCTGAAATTACACTTTATCAAAAACGTACCCTAATAGAGGGCATTACACTTTACAACAAACTAGGCAATGATATCAAAGACATAAACACAATTCATACATTTAAAAGTAAATTGAAAGCTTTCCTGCTTAACAACATGTTCTACAGTGTAAAGGAATTTTCAAATTACAACATTTCCCTTAAAAAATATAAATAAATAAGAATTTCTTATTCCATTAGACTTTCTGTTTCATGTGAATTGTTTCAAGCTGAAGCAAAGAAAAAAGAACTGCATATCACATCCAATGAAATAGAAGAAGAATAGAAGAAGAAAAAAACTGGTCAAAACTTGCCTCCTCACCATTTCAAGTTATAAATATAGAATGTACTACTATTGTTAAATTTGATGTAGTTGCAAACATAATTGATATGTATTATTAATGTAATTATTATTATTAATGTAATTATTATTAATATAATTATTATAAGTAGTAGCATTAAAATATCATATTGAAATGTTAATTATTAGCAGATAATTTATCTACTGTATAATATCTTAATCTAACTGTAACAAGTATTGTATTTCTTGGCCAATGACCCCATCTCGATCAGGTTTTGTTCAGTTTCCCTGGTCCTTTGAGCAAATGCTGAGATAGCCCCTTGTTTGCTCCTGAACAGTAATATAACTTCGCTCTCTCCACCCAAGGCATCATATTGACTCGTCATACACGCTCGTTATTGTATATGTGACTCAATAAATATTATTATTATTATTATTATTATTATTATTATTATTATTATTATTATTATTATTATTATTATTATTAATAACTTTATCAGGCATGCATATTATGGGTTCTGTTATTTTTAAATTTACTTTTTTGCAAAATTGTGATTTAAAGAGAATGTGACCAGAATGAGCATAGAAGACCAGTACAGAATAAAGCCAAGATTTCCTTTTAGGCTAATTCAAAAACCAATATTATTACTATTGTGAATCATTTACGCAAATGGAAATAATTGTAAGTGATAATTTTTAATTTTTTTTTAATACATTTGCATTTCCTGAGCACAGAAAACTGTTCTCATTCCTTTAACTGCAGTAGGGAATTAAAAATACATTTTTTTTAATAATAGAAACATCTGAAATGTTGGTTATCTTTTGATTATGTATCCATTTTTCTAAGGAAGCTTTATTAATATTATACCTGAAGTGCTTTGTGTTGAGGAGTTTTTAATAGATTAAGAGCAGTGTCAAATCCCAGAAGGCCATTTTTTGTAATTTCACTAATTTTTATTGAAAACAGTTACATGACAGCACGAGAAAAGCAAAAAGTATTAAGAAAATTTTCCAACCAATATTTATATATTTTGAAAAGGCTTATAATAGAGAAATTAGAAAACTAATGTGGAGAATACTAGAGAAAGAAAAGATACTGGCCCAAATAATCACAGGAATTCTGTCTTTACTTGAATTCTCAGATTTCTGAAAACAGATTAACGGAATTGTCAAAGTTTCTTACAACACTCCAAGTTTGGACTGTCACCATGTCTATCATAGTAAAAGGCAATTATATTATTAGAGAAAGGAAAGAAAGAATTTGAAAGAGAACAAATATAAACAAAAACAGAATATCTAAATTCATCTTTTTGTAGATTTGGTCACATTAACAGAGTTTGAAGATGACTTATAAACTGTAACTAATGTGTTAACACAAAGTTATTGTAATATGAACTGAGAAACTGTTCAAACAAAATACAAGCCAGATAATATGGGAGCCCTAAAACATGATGAATTAAAATTGTCATAAATGGACAAATGTCAGAACAAGCCTCTACTTTTTACTATTTAGCTATTATCATTCTATATAGATCAGAGGACTTGGTAAACAAAAGCCAAAGACATAACAAAAAGAATGGAATTGTCAATTGATATAATGGAAGAAATACGTCCCAAGAAATTTGAAAATATATAACGTGACAGCAAAGCATGCGGCAGAAGTAACCTAGAAAGACTGGCTAGGAAAAAGCTTCAGAAAAAGACTTGCAACAAAAAACATAGTGCAAGTGATAAAAGAAGAAATGGTCTGCTTATGTCAACAGAATGAAGAAGAATATCAAAGATGGTGCAGAATGATAGGCCAATAGGATAGAGATACATTGGAAGACCACAAATAAAATTGATAAACCAGGAACACCTGAAAGATTGACCTCAAGGGCTATCAACAGGAACAAATGATAATTTGGTGAAAGTACTGCAATCACTGTACATCACTAGGCATGTTTTGCAATTTCCATTTTAGTCTATCACTGCAGTTAATCCTCTTCCATCCATCGCTTCCTGCACTCGTTCCTCTCATATTCTTCTAAATCTTCCTTCTCTTCTCTGAGAATCAGGTTGCTTTCAATCAAGAGCTTTTTCACATATTCTGTTTAAGTGACCACATGGTATGGTATGTATAGATTATTAGGCACTAGTTATGATGTCAAACACTTAGAGGTTCAGGATAATTTGAAACTTGGGAGCCTGATTCAATACAATTTTTGGGTTCAAGAAGACTAACTTTATTTAATTTCAGTTGAAAAACATTTGTACAAATATAAAATGAACTTTACTTTAATGATTATTTTTTCTAGTTTTTATTTAATTTAAGAATTTATAAAAATATCTACTCTTTCCAAACATATGTAATGTTTTACATCATTTCATTGACTGAATCTCGGATTTAGAAGTTTTTTAATGCAGTCTTTACAAAAATTCAAGGATTTCATATAAATTTCCAAAGTTGACTTCCGACCACACTCACGGATTCCCCACTTAAATTTTAACTCATTACTTCCAGAATATTTTAGAATGACAATTTTTTGAGTTTATTTTTTGTTTTGATTTACTGAGAATATCAATCGAGAAATTTCAAATTTCTTCAAGTTATTAATAAGTATAAGTAGAGCTCAGACTTTTAGGTCTAAACCATTGCTTTGCCTTTATTCTTGAGAGTTGAATGTGAAGTGGGGCCAATGACCCCATCTTGATCAGGTTTTTTGTCCAGTTTCCTTTGTCCTTAGAGCAATTGTTTTGCTTCTGGACAATAAAAATAACTGTAACTTCACTCGTTGCTCCCAATATGTATTTATATAATATTTGACTTGTCATACACGATTGTAATTGTATATATGACTCAATAAATATTATTATTATTATTATTATTATTATTATTATTATTATTATTATTATTATTATTATTATTATTATTATTATTATTATACATTATTCACAGTATCTACTGGTCGGTATGTCAACCACACACAGGAATGATGACCAGATGTGTGGATGCTTTACTGAGGGTTCAGATGGCTTCTGACAATACGGCATGTATTCAAAATTACACACTTTTGTATATTATATACATTCCTGGCATCCAAGTGAAGACACTCCAGTGCCCGAAGTGTCATTTTTGGGATCACTCCTGTAGCTGATATTATTATAGGCACAGTTGTCACTTTACTGAAGTTCCACTGAGATGCGACTCCATGGGCGAGATCGGTATACTTCTGGATCTTCTCTTGATATTTTCCCGATATGTTGTGGGTATTGGGTATTGATATATCGATAAGGAAAACCTGCTGATGGTTTCTATCAATGTACGTTATATCGGGTCTATTGCCGCCGACATGTCTGTCAGTGATAATGGAGCGATCCCAGTAGAGTGTGTGCTCACTACTTTCAAGCACATTCTGAGGCACATATTTATAATACGGCACGGAAGTGGCGAGTAGGCCCGTTCTCAACGCCAATAATTGGTGGACCTGCTTCGCCACTTCATCATGCCTCTTTTTGTATTCCAACTGTGCGTGGCTGCTACATCCACTTGTCACGTGTTGGATAGTTTCGCTTGCAGCCTCACATCTTCTACACGAGTCGGAATGAATGGTAGAATCTCTCAGAATGTGTTTTCTGTAGTTCAATGTTGGTACCATTTGGTCCTGGATAGCTATCATGAAGGCTTCTGTCTCCGGAAAGAGATCCCCGTGCTGGAGCCATGCGTGCGACGCAGAGATGTCGACTTCTGGTTTACTCAGCTCGTGAGGGTACCTTCCATGCAGTGCCTTCGCTTTCCATAAGGATATCTTCTCTTCCGTTTCAATGATTGGTTGAACAGGCGGATCAAGCTTTTTCAAGTTCAGAGGACTATAGTTATTATCAGCTGCGCTCACTGCTTGCTGAACTCTCCCACAATGTTCCAAGAAGTATCTTCTGAGTGAAGCAATTTGAGAGCTGTGTAGATTTATGAGATCTACAACACCTCGCCCTCCTTGCGACCTTGGAAGGGTAAAACGCTCAGTACTTGAATGGGGATGATGTTTTCGGTGTTGAGTCATAGCGGTTCGAATTGTCCTCTGGAGGTTGTCGAGGTCGGTATTGCTCCATTTAATAACGCCAAAGGAGTATGTGAGCACTGGAATAACAAATGAATTGATGGCCTGCACAAGGTTTCTAGCAGAGAGTTGAGTTTTTAAGAGTCCATGCAATCGTTTACATACTTCAGTTCTTAGTATGTTCTTAGTAACAGTGTGTTTGATTCGGAGTGACTGTTGGAAACCCAAGTATTTGTAAATTTCATGGGGTTCCATGAAGGTAATCTTTGGTTCATTATCAGTTTCCAAATTTATAACTTGCATATGACCCCGAATGATATTCACTCTCCTGCACTTATCCAAACCGAATTTCATCTTGATGTCGTCAGTGAACTTCTCCGTCACGTTTATTAGTTGCCGCATATGACTCTCAGTGTCTGCATAGAGCTTCAGGTCATCCATGTAAAGAAGATGTGAGACCCGGAGAAGAGTTGAGTTCCCCTTTTTAAGAGCGATTCCACAATTAGCTGAATTAAGTAGAATGGACAGGGGATTCAAGGCTAAGCAGAACAATAAAGGGCTTAAAGAGTCACCCTGGAAAATCCCTCGGCGGATGTGTATAGTATCTGTGTGGACGGATTGTTTTCCATTAGAGAGATACAGTTTTGTATTCCATCGACTCATCACGGTTTTCAGGAAGTTTTGGATAAACGGGTGGACCTTGTATACATCCAAACATTGAAGGAGCCAAGAATGGGGCACAGTGTCGAATGCTTTAGCATTCTTATCTATGTAGCATGCGTACAAGTTTCTTTGTTTTGCAAGCACTTGACCCATAATTACAGAGTCTATAATGAGTTGCTCCTTGCCTCCCTGAGATCCAGGTCTACATCCTTTCTGTTCATTTGCTAAGATGTTCTGTTCCTCAATGTGTGTCATCATCATTTGTGAAACACAAGATGTTATGAGTTTGTAGAAAGTTTGAAGGCAGGTTATAGGCCTGTACATCGAGGGGTCTTTAGTGTCACCCTCCTTTGGTAACATGAATGTTCTACCTTCAGTGAGGAAGTAAGGTAGATTTTCTGGATTGTGAAGAAAATATTGAATTATATTAGCTATATGATGGTGAGTGCTTGTAAATTTTTTCAGCCAATAATTGTGCAGGCTATCACTGCCTGGTGCCTTCCAGTTATGTGCTTTGTTCAAAGCTGCTTGGACAATTTCTACGGTGATGATTGGTTCACCCATTAGAGGAATATCTCGGTGTCTGTCATATTCCATTTCAATCCACGTCCTATCTGGGTTGCGGGACACAGCAGATGACCAGATAGGCTTCCAAAAGTCCTCTATTTGTGCCTTTGAGGGAAGCTTTGACTCTTTCATATCATTTACAAGCCCTTTACCCTTTGATATTTTCCTGTAGAATGCTTTCTGGTTTCTGTTAAAAAGATAATTCTGTTGCTTCCTCGTAGTGCAATTCCTGTAGCGTCGAAGGCGTTTTGTTAACGCCAAAAGCTTTTGTCGTAGGGTGTCAAGATGTTCTGTTATTGTTGAATTCAAGGGCTCGTGCTTCGTATGTATTTTTGTATTGATGAGGATGTTATTCACCTTTCTTCTCAGTTTTTCTGAGGTATTTCCTTTTTTAAATTGCGTGAGTCTCCCAATATCTCTCCTAGTGCTTTCTATACGATTCACCAGCCGTCTTTCCCAAGGTGGCATTCTTTTTTCACCTCGATCATTGTGGGCAGTTGCTACGCGGCTGAAAAGCTTGGAACCGTTACATCTTGAGGCCACAACCGCAGCACAATAAATTGCTGTGTGTACTTCTTCGAAAGATGGTCTTTGTTGTAGATGTTGTGGCAGTACTTTCTCATTCAAGACGCTGATTGCTAATTTCTTCGAGCAATTTTGTCTGGGAATGAGATAGCGGTTCAGTGGGTCAGTTCCCTCAAATTCTGCAAGTGCGACTGCAAATTCATTGCGAATTTGCACCTCTTCACTACTCTTATCATCCACACTTTCTGACATGCTTGTCCCATTGTCATCCTGAGTTTGCACAGCTGATATCTCCACTGCCCTCAGATTACTAGGTTCTGAGGAGTTAAGCATTTTCTCACTTCTTCCTTGATTGCTTTCAAAACTGGTGCAGAGAGGAGATTTTTCTGAACAATTGCTCGACGCTGGTCCGCTATTCTTTGCTCACTAACTTCAGAATCAGGGAAACGGTGAAGAAATCTTTGATGTAACTTTTGTCGGTATGCCGTAGTGTCAGTCTCCATTTTGGTAATGGTGTAGTATTCACGCATGATGAAGGTATTTATTTCTGTAGTCCACTTCATCCTTCTGCGTTGCCTGCCTGCGGCAGTGGTCTCTGGAAGCAATAGATTGCTTCTCTGGGAAGCACTTGCGGCAGGTGCAGCTGTAAGTGGAGATGGATGGGTGCTGCTATGTTCGGCTGTAGTATATTCGGGGTTATCCCCGATCAGGGCCCGCCTGTTCAGCTCCTGATCACCACCGGCTCGCATGCTGTCACCTCCAGCGGTGGCTTCGAAGGTGCCCCGGCGCTCCCCAGGCAGCGGCTGCTTTTCCGAGGCCTTACGACGCATATTCCGTGTCTCCATATCTATATGGGTGTGCCATCGCCCTGTTTGCCGCCAAATTTTCTGACGTTGCCCGTCTCCCACGTGGCTAAGTTCTCAATTGCTCGGACGTAGGGCTGGACTTTGGGAGACATTATAATTATTATTATTATTATTATTATTATTATTATTATTATTATTATTATTATTATTGAAAATTAAGTTGTACCCCATCGTTTAGATATATTAATTGGATTTCACTTGAGGGTAATCATTTTGATTAAGTTACGAACAAAATCTTATTACATATTTAGCTCAATTTTATACGAATAAATTAATATTTTAAAGTTCAACACTTCAAAGGTTTTGGACATGTGATGAAAGACATGCTGGTTTGGAATCCAATGGTTGGTCGCACATCAGTGTAATTTTGACATTTTCTGGGATTGAGTGAAGTTAGTTTTGTTCACAACCAATAAAAATACCTGAGGAGCATTTCTAAACTACTGTTGATTGAGACAATGACTTTCTAAACAATAACATACACTCGTAACATGAACAGCTTCCAAACTTCCTGAGATTGCTCTGACGAAATGGGCAGATTGAGAAGGGGACATCATGACGTATTTAATTACACGTTTCACATTGACTTTTCTCATTCTTGATTTCTGCCTTGGAATTAGGTAATAAATAGATATTTCCATTTTTTAACGCATACTTTTCGCTTTTTAATATTAAAATTCATATTTTTGTTTATTATCACCTAAGTTAGAGCCCTAATTATATGCTTGTTAACGTTTTGAAAAGCAAATAAAACATTCTCATCTCTAGGGAATGCCCAGGTTTCTCCAGACCACCATGTGCGCCATTTTGGTGGATGAGGTCCTCTCGTTAGGTAGAGTACAGTGGGTAGATGGGTTGGCGTTGTTGGGTCCTTCTTCGGGAAGAAAACCCCGATCTGAGGCGCTGCTGTTCTCCCATTTTTTGCCACCTCTGCGTGGAAATGTGTGAAATAGGGTTCACAAATCTACGACTACTCCTGCAGATAACAATACTTATTTCAGCGACTTTCTGTAGATGGCCACCTGGAAATACAATTCTACACGATTTAGAGTTAATAAACCATGAATGTACAGATCTTTATTTTATGTCGCAACTTGTGATTGGGACCACCTCCTCTTATTGTGGTAATTTGGCAACTATGTGTCTTGGCCCCCAATCAAGACATAGCCGTATCTGGCATGTCGGGACGGCAGATGAGAAGATTAGCGCCAGGGCATAACCTACAGCAATTTTCCCGTTTCTGTGTTTTTGCCATTGAAGATTCATGATTGTCAGTAATGAGGCTCACAGGCCGAAAACCTTTCGGGGTAAGCGACGCAAGGTGGGTTAAGGGGGGTTAAGATGGGGTAGGCTGGGAAATGAGCAGGAAAACAAACAAATTATTATTTAATCGACTCGGTGCCGACCATAGTTAGTACTCTCGTATCGGTCAGGATGTCGCCGACTTCTCGTCCGCTGGCGGGGGATTACCTTCTCCAGGTATCTTCTCCAGCGGGGCAAGCGCCAGCCAGGACAAGCTCGAAGATTCTGTCGGGTTTCCCCACATGTGTGCTAGTGTAGGGAATGCGTGTGTGTATGTGTGTGTGTGTATGTGTGTGTGTGTGTGAAACGATAGGACAAAGAAAAAGGAAAGATTGCCTGATTGTTAAGGTACATGATCTGGCATTCGACTGGAGAAAGCTACCGATCAGAGCTGCCAGCCGCTAGAATTGTCCTCCAGCTTAATCCCATCTAGGCAGTGTAAAAAATGCCACCCTCTTTGGAACTTGAACCATAGAATCACCTAGTCAGTGTTGCTACGGAGACAGCCCGGAGGTAACTGAAAATGATTAATATACACATTACGGTTGCTTAAAGTAACAGTTTGGGCGATTGATCTTTGCTAAAAGTTAGTTCCTAACGAAAAGTAATTATTAAGAACAGAACAGTGCTTCCTCCTTCTTGCAACATAGTTGTTTCCCCCACCCCGAAACCTGTAGTTACGGGAATACCGGAGGGTCGCTAAATGTGAAAGGGATGCTAAAGATATTTCACGCGTTTGCCAAATTGACTCACGATCAGGTGCGAGTGTTGCGAGATAAAATAATTATATTTATATTTATATTTATATTTATATTTATATTTATATTTATATTTATATTTATATTTATATTTATATTTATATTTATATTTATATTTATATTTATATTTATATTTATATTTATATTTATATTTATATTTATATTTATATTTATATTTATATTTATATTTATATTTATATTTATATTTATATTTATATTTATATTTATATAGGCTTCGATTTAGACTTAGATTTATATGAGATTGAGATTCAAATTAACATTCAGATTTTAGAGCTTTTATTTAGTAAAAACTGTATATGCCGTATGGAGGTCGTAAGAAACACCTGCGCACGTGTTTTCGAGTTCCAGAATCTCTTCCCGTCATTTTAACTATAAACAGTTAAAGGCTGAGTAAAAGTTTAAAATAAATAAATAAAAATTAATTTTAAAAAAAGCGCGAGGTTAGCAATGTTTGAAAAAATAGACATTTTCATCACGGAGTTATAGAAAACTCATTTGCAACGGTAAACGAATTGCAAGTATGATTTCTTTGCATTTCTAACAAAATAGTATCTCGTCCTTATCTGCACTCCTACCACTACAAGCAAAAATAGAGTTCAACAAAACGTGCGAATGCTGAAGCTACATTTACATAGTTCAACAAAACTTGGATGAAGAAATGAAAGCTATTTCACAGAATGCAAATTGTTGCACAAGTTTTGTCAATCGCAAGAGGTTCAAAGCAGCGAAGTAGCACTAGCAAGTAGTACGTTGAATATTGAATGGTGTTTCACATTGCTGGCGTTTGCGCGGGTATAGTTTTAACTTTTGT
This sequence comes from Gryllus longicercus, assembly GCA_038098605.1. Lineage (NCBI taxonomy): Eukaryota > Metazoa > Arthropoda > Insecta > Orthoptera > Gryllidae > Gryllus > Gryllus longicercus. Next base: position 725,118 of record JAZDUA010000283.1, read on the forward strand.
TCTATATGTATAATTGCAGTGTTTCCGGATGTTGGTGATGTGAGATTTGCCGTTTTCTCCCTGAATAAGTCAGCAATGGCCTGAATTCGATCATCAGAAACCAAAACAACACTATCCTAATCTAAACACCAACTTGCACCGGTTGAAGTGCCTCAGGTCATCAACTATCACTGCAGTGCCTCTGACCGGTCGATCCTAGGTTTTGAGTTGGTGGTAGGATTTTCGAAACACGCCAGATCGCTAGGTCGAATGACACTGCTGTCCGGAGAATTGTAGCGGTCAAATGCTCTGATAAGTAGTTTTCTGTGGGTTCTTCGATAAACACCATGCGATTGCCGGAATAGTAACATAAAAAATGGGGCATAGACCGTGCCCAATCTTTCCTTCCTCATCATTGTCCTTACCCTTACACGAACTACTCCTCCACACCATGACAAACGTGGTAAGGTCAACACATTCGGAATATTCCAAAACCTTTTTTGTATTCACACCTTATGATCGCGTTTCAAGAACGTAGTATGACCAGTATATTTCGAACTTAATTTGTACCCGTACAATACGATCGCGCTTTAAGAAAGTATTAAGGCCACTATTTTTTCGATTATTCCGTTCTTTGTTAGCTCAGCCCCTAAAGGCGGGATCTTCCAATCCCGAATTTCCCTCGGACACACCTGCTTTACACAATATTTATGAATCAGTATCTTATTTCTAATCAACTCACATCTCGAAATTGAGTCGTCTCTTGACCTCGCTCGTAACTGCTGAAGAACTTTCCAAAAGCGACGCGGAGATACTCGATTTTCTGCTTCCAGACACAATGAGCAGCTAAAAAAAGGAACGGTAGATTGATGATTTGATTTTGGTACGAATCGCAATCGAATATTGAGGACAAACACGTCACATAGGTAGAACATGAACTCTACCATTAAACCTCGAGAGGTGACTCCTGGGTGCATGTGGGGTAAAAATATCCTACAGGTGTATACAAAATTACTTCTTTCTAAACGAATTTCCAGGATATAAAATGAACCGTCTATTTTTATCCAGTTTCAATTTCTGGGGAACAGAACTATTGACAACTCTAATTGTTGTGAAACTGAAATGTCTAGATAGAAATGAGTTACTACAATGAGAATCTTGTTTTGAAATGCACTCACAGGCTCCACTGCACAGATACACAGGGCAAGGCCGGCTGCAGTGAGTTCCACAGCTCCGATTTATAATTTTCAAAATTAACTAGTGCTGCCGTAGAATGGCACAGTCGAACTCTACTTAGTTTTCTAATTTCTTTTGTCGGGACTTGGTTTTTGGTCATGCCCCATCCTCTTACCAGCTACCATCTATCCCCGCCCAAAATACATTTTTTGAATTTTTTTCTCTTTCCTAATTGTAGAACCGAAATATTACTTTAAGAATATTACATAAAAGAAAAACTGGGTCAATACGAAAAATATCGATGAAAAATTTGAAGTCGGTTTCAAAAAAAGTCGTTTAAATGTTTCTAAAAATGCGAAATTTGAAGCTCTTTTTCACAGAAACCCTTTGATTTTTCAAAAAACTTCATTGGAAGTCGTGTGCAGCAATTCCACTGACAAATGCAATAATGTTTATAAATTGATGGAAATGTGCATACTAAAGGCGGGAGAGATACTTTAAAAATTAAATTTGTGAGAAATATACTGAAAACATAATTTTATGACAATTCAAACAGTGGAATTAGCACCGTACGTGAAGTTTGAAGAAAAATGCGACGAAATGAAAAAAAAGTGTTTGACAAAGTGGCGTTTGAGCGATTCTGAAATTGTGGAATTTTGTGTTCATTTTCACAAAAAAAATGATATTTTGAGAAACTTTATAACACATTATTTGAAATATATGTACTCGTAAAAGCACTACTGTGCACAAATCACCGCTAACGTAAATATTAACGATGTAAGAGACAAGCAAAAAAATACGTTTTTGTACTTTTGGAAAAACAACAACAAGAGAATAGAGGAGAATGGGGTTTATGCCATCTGATGGAGTGCTCATAGCACTATCCCTATCAAAAATTTAAAGAAATAATTTAAAGCAATTCAAATTAGCAAGCAAACATTTTATTTGTAGGAAAAATTTCTTTGTTTAATTTTTATAGGAAAACACCGAAATCTTTTCGAACTTTTCCAAATTTAGGAAATTTGGAATTAAGAATAAAAATAGTACCTGCCCTCTAAATAACTGTACTTTAGTCTATTCTGGCGAAAAATTTCAAGAACAAGTTTGAAGCCATTTTTGAGAAAGTTTTAAAATGTTTCATCAGCTTCATGTAAAGTACACACAAAAAGTAATGAATATTTTTCAAAATCGCAGAGGTTTGATTGAAGCCAGATGAACTGGAGTTTATTCAGTTTGGATTCGCGTTTTATGAGTAGTGGTACGCGTAGTTTAGGCGCTAGTGTTATTCACATTTACCAGACGAACGGACAGACAGAGAGGCGGACGGACGGGCGTTGTGACAAAGCATCACTTTTTCGGTATCAGCAGATTCCAAAAACGTGTATTTCCGTCGAAATCTCGAAAACGATTTTCCATAGCATTATGCAACTTTCTCTATACTACGTATGCAAATATTACTCCGTGTATATAGGTATACAAAAAAGTAATAAAATTAAAAAGTGATTGTTGACTCGTGACAAGAAAACTTCAATATCTTTACCTCAGCAACAGCGAGTTAAAAGCTTCAGTATTTGAACCGTGTTGTCATATATTTAATAGCCAATGAATTGCTTTGTTCGATTGTCATAGTTATTTTGTTGCACGTCTTTACAAGTGAAGAGAGGAAGGTTAATTCGAATAATATTCAATGAGTAAGCAGGAATTGAGTAGCGTGTGTTTGTAATTTTAATCGAATATCTTGTGATGTGTGATGTCAAAGTGCGTAGTAATTAATTGAAGTTGGGAACGCAAACGCTCCCCACCGTTGTTCCAATTGCAGATGATTTCATAATTAAATATATCATAATTACGTACTAATGTAAATGTTTGAATTCTATTTTTGACGATTTTTTAAATTACGAATTTCTCTATATTGATAATAAGACATTTAAATAAATATGTTTCCTATATCTATATGTACATGCAATGCATAAATTTAATAAAAATAATTTAAATTAATCAGGAATAAAGTGTTACTTTGGTTCTTTGTTCACTTATAGAGCTGCATCGACCTTTCCACTCTCTTATTACCTTCCTTAACTGCCGCAACAGTGACTACTAATAATCATGCGTCCTGAGACAAGAGTAGGACTTTGATTTTACGAATGGGGAAAATGTGTCTTTGTTGTAGACTTTGCTCAATTGTTGATTTCTGTTGATTGTTTAAAAATAATTTTTCATGAACATTAATATTTTTAATGAATAATAGCAGCTAATTACAAAATTGAAGCCGCAGAAATGTTTCAAGAAGAAAATTGTTCTCAACAACTTATATTTGAGAATGGATGAAGATAATTTTGGCGATATATGGAGATCCTACGACGGAAACATCTCTTGAAAATTTCCGCTATTTACGTTTTGCGAAGTGTACAAGATTCAATAGTGCTGTAAAATGACCATCGCTTCCTCCTACAACTGCAGCAGCTCAACAAAACTTGTTCGTGTGTATTAGCAGATCCACACATGGCTGGGAAGAGACGTAGATACACAACAGCGGGGTTGGTCAGCAACAATGTTTTGGAGCCTGTTCAAGCATTGTGACTACCGGCACCCAACAGTATTTTTAATACTATTTTTCGTAATTGTACACAAGAATGCGGTGCCAATTGTGGATGCAGAAAAAGTGGTTTATCTTGCTCCATTATATGCGGCCACTGTCAAGGATGTTTTAAAGCAATGTCTGAAGCTTCTGCTGTTGATTCTGTCGATAACTTTTCTGTTGACAATGATGATGTTAATTCCATTAAAATTTCAGAAACAAATATGAGCAAAGATGATGAAAATGATAACGAAGATGCAGACTTCCTAGAACTTGTCAATGAAATATAAATATATGACATTCATGAAGATGAGAACGAAACATACATTTTTAATATTTCATAACATTTTTATTATAAAAATCCATATGCGTTAGGCCTATTGGTGATACCATGTAAAAAACTCGCCTTGTATCCTACCTCAACGGCAATGCGAAAACGGATACAGCTAGACGGAATGGAGCGTACATACGACTTGTAGGAAACTTCTTCGCTTGTTTTCATTAAAACGCTTTTATTGTACGTGAAAAATAATAGATCCTTTTTGTAGATATTTACATAACATTTATTTGAAATCCTGTTAATTAATCTTCGAGCTTGAGAAAACGAGAGTTTTACAAAAAAAATATTTTTGTGAGCTTAGACCTTCAATACCTTTTTGGCAGGGCCGCTAATGTTGTCTATTTTCAATATGTTGTTCAAAACAACGACATTAAGTTATTAGAAAGAAAGTATATGATACAATCTTTTAGAACAAAAAACTATAGATCTATATGGGCTGAAAAGGACGGACGGACCGACAGCCTGACAAACCGTCAGACCGAATCGATCGTGTAATCAATTTTTTAATATCAAAGACTCTCAAAACATAGGTTCTGGCAATAGCACGTGTTAGAGGAAATAATTTGCTACATAGAGCAACAGAATTAATCCCTTTTTCTTTACCAGATCTCGGCAATAAGAGTTGTTCAATCTAAAATTCGCCAGCGTAGGATAAAATTGTTTTCTTGCAAAGTAATTGCGAAAAAGTAAAAAATCGACGCTTCATTTATTTCTTCTACGATTTTGTCAGAGACAGTTTTAAATAATTATTATTATATCGTTTTGCATTTGCGGACCCTCAAGGCCCCCGGACATCGCCCTGTTAGTTCCTATGGAACTTACGCAGTTGATAGTCTCATATTCGCCAATTTTCGTAATTATAATTTTGATAACTGTGCTCATTAGAATGATGATGACCACAATTCCCCAAAATACTGATAATCTAAATCATTTAAATAATTAGTGATTTTAAGTATTTTATTCATCAGTAAAACAATTATAATAATGACATTTTATTAAATACATTCATTTACAATCTATAATCAAAATTAACAATATTCATGAATTAAGAAATACAACAATTTGCAACATGGTTGTAAATTACTCAACAGTAGTTTAAACGTAAATACTACGAGACCAATAAAATATTATGAATAACAAATGAAAATCCTAAAATAATAATTCCTTTGCCAAAAACATTCTTCAAGGATCCGAGAATAGTAAAGGAATATGCAAGGGGCGGTATACAACTGCATTGCACGCTCTGGGCATAATTGAGCGCGACAGCAACGCTACTGTGGAAGCGAGTCTGATCTCAATGGTCAATGCAGGAATCGATAATGAGCAATTCGAGATTCCACGACGCGAGAGTGGAAGCCGGGTCTTTTCTGCTGCGAACTTCCGTCAAGGGAGGTGTGGTAGTGTGCGTCTCCGTTGGAACGCGCAAACAGAACAGCGGCTGGACACATATTATTGCTGAAAAGGAGGTAAGAAGCGATACTACGTAGATGTTACGTCTGAATTTAACATGATTTGGAATGGGAATAGTTAGGCAGAAACTTAAAACGAAAGTTATGCGTGCGGAGTAAGCATCATGAATGTAACGTTTAACACACCTTTGTAGAAGTTTTGTTGTTTGCTTCAGGTCTTCACTTTTTCAATTATCAAGTGGTTCAGAACAAGAATTGTGATCATAAATCTGTGAGAAATGGATTTGTGTGCGCAAAAAAACGAGGCAGCCTGCAATTGAAATCCTTCAGAAAGCTGAGGCTTGTGCAACCTGCAAATCACGTAACCGCGCGTGCGTCAGACTTATTTTCTGATGTGCGAACACTCAGGGCAGCATTTACTGTAAGTATTAATAACTCTTTACGCTGTTGAAAGAATTCGGGGCATCGACGAGTAATAGATGTTATTCTCGCGAAGGACACCCCGTTGTGCGTTTTCGGACTGAAGCAAAGGCATTCGCTAATCAAGGCCATGTATTTCTTTAAACCGACAATGAAGGTAGTAAGTTTTCTGTAAAACAGAATCGGAAACACCAAAACCAGAACCAAAATGAAGAAGAGGGTAGCATAAAGTTTAAAAATTGAAATTCCCGATTCTCATGGGTCTGTTATTATAAAATGATTTTTTTAAATGCTTGATTTACGTCAATTTTATTTTGTTAAATCTGCCCTTGTTCCTGTACAGAGATATTTTGGAAGTGTTCTTGATCGTTTTTAGAATGGAATTTACTGTTTTTTTCAGGTGGCGTTTTGTTTTAATGGGTTAATTCAGAGTTTACGGGGCACCTCAGTCTTGACGGCCTTCGCCTGCACAACCTCCTTAATGCTACTGTGAGTTTTGTTCTCTACAGATTCTTGTGAACTATAGAAATGATTCATTTACTTGGTAAATTTGAACGCTAGATTTAGAGGTAAATAGGAAGGTGGCTGTGTCCCGGAATTTACAGCTTCACAAAGCAAAGTTGTGGACGAGGCTAGGGCCTTCGTCTCTTGCGTTAACATAAAACATCCTTTTGGCTATTGAACGCTTTTTATGCAAATATATTCTTCAAAATAATATAAACGATTCCTGTCTAGACGAGAACATTCCTTCGCACAGAATGGAAAAGCAGATCACATCAAGGCACAGTGATTGACAAAACCTAGGCTAAAGTGAACCGTTAACTCGGAATCAGCCTTCTAATGATTCAATTTGAGAGTTTTGGCTGGTTCAATCTTTTGTTAATGAAAATTTGGCTGGCGAGGCATTACTCATAAGTGAAATTTTGTGCTAGCCATTACAAGAAACGAGCATTGTAACACTTGGCATTAGACACGCATATTTACGTGTTAACGTTCCTTTAGTACTTAAAGCAATTTTTTTGTACACATACGTATTTTTCTTAAGTGTATATTTAGTGTATAGTGTTTATTTTGTGCTGAAGGGTTAACTTAAATATTTAGAATAGGAATTGATTAAATTTGTAATTTGTAGTTTGAATTATTTTCTGCTTGGCCCGCACGCCTACAGCGGCAGAGTAAGAAGCGTTGAGGGTATATATTAGGATATTAGCATTTTTTAGGAAACGGTATTCGTTAAGGTATTGCGAACATAATTGTGTGAACCCCATCGGGTACATGAGGGGAGAGGTCAAAAAAATTCGCGGTAGTATCCACTTTAGTGTTGTGAGGATTGTTTATCGAGTTTGAAATGTTCGCCTGAGGGAATCTGAGATATTTTAGGAAAAAAGCGAGTGGATAGGAAGGAGAAATTGACAGCGATCGGAGTGATGCCGATTAAGTTTGTAATGGTCGGAAAAGGGAAAATTCAAGGTTATGTGGATGTTTTCTTAAACGGGGTAGTACATTTTTTTACTACACAATATTACTTGTACTTATGATCTTATGTAATACGTCTATGCGATTACAGGATTTACTTAATTTCTATATGATAATATTCGAATTTTCTTTTCCTTTTTTAGAAAGGAATAATAAATCTGAAAGAGAAAAATCAAATTATATAAAATAGAAGTAATGCTACGTTTGATTAACGATGAGTTATTTTTAAATAATAAAAGCTTCCCCCCCAATTCTCATGCATTCAAACACATCTACTTTCATATGCAATCATTGGTTGTTATTCGCATCCAGATCTTTAATTTACATACATTTTTTAAAATTTTAATTTACTTTACTACTTAAATGTTTGCTTACTAATTACACCAGAACTCAAAATTGGAAGGTTGCTTGGATGTAATTAAAGCAAATTGTGTGAAATTAACTTGCCTCACTCTTGTGTTGCGAATGTTAATTTATTGAAGTTTGTTTCTCTTGTAGGAGCAAGGAATAATTGTTCCTGGATGTCGAAATAATTGCAGCTTCACAACGCAGGCGCTTCATGTGGATTGGTCTGGACATTCCAAAGTTATGGGTGAAGTGTTGGTGCATACATTGTTGTACTGTAATATTACGTAACCAATGACAACGCCTTTGTGCTACTCTAACACAATTAATTTTTATTTTTCTTACGCATTGAACTAACTGGAGTAATTTATGTACTGTCGAGAAATTTGCGGGATGATGCGAAATCTAATTTAAATATCGATATCAATTCTTTTGGGTGCTCCTGACAAAGCATTAAAGTTTCGTAGGCCCGTCGGTGAAAAATAGCTCCTGAACTATTAGTGGTATTTGTATCGAAATTAATATTCCCGTATTGATTTGTCACGACTCGATGCCGTTTAATTTTCAAAAAGCTCTTCTCATTTTGGGGCTCTCAACATGAAACCCCCTGGAGAATTGGGCCATTTTCTCTAATGGCTCCAATTGTTTTCTTCCCATTTTGTGCAAGAATGGTATGCAAACTACGAAGATGGATTATAAGAATTACCCTGAATTTTCGAAAATTGCAAGAGTTTGAATAGTTTAAAACCCTTTCGTACTTAATTATTTTTCTTAATTCTTTAAGATATGTCAAGAACAAGTTCAAGTAATATGATATGACGTAACTACGAGAGAAATAGGGTTAAAATGCAAACAAGATTGTCAATTTTTAGCGGAAATACCTACTTCACTGAATACGCCTTTTTGATGTATTTATTTCAAAAATGTTTTCATTGTCATCTTAATATACATCACTCTTCTAAAAGGCTATTACTATGCATGTGCTTTAGGAAATTCTCATCAGGTTTCAAATTAAATATATTCTGTGAAAATAATCTAAAAATGGCTTATTTTCTGAAACTCTCGAACCAATTCTCTTTAAAAAGAAACCTTTTAATGAACATTTTCGTACAGCGTCAAGATTTACTCTTCTACAGAATTGGTCGCATTTCAACTCTAAAATTACGAGAACCGAATTACAGTGTTCCTTGGGATTATGGCGCGGTAATGACCTCCAGAGTTCTCAGGGCCCAGAACAACTGCCGGAGAATCGTTTCAATTTCTGCAACTCTGGGCGGCTCAGGGGATCGCTGGATCATGAAGGCTTTGAGATCGTAATTAAAGGCTTCCATGGCGACGAGCAGCTGGCCCTGCAGCGGGAAGGCCTTGAACATCCGCACGAGGTGATGCATGTCGGGATTTTTAAAACGATAAAATTAATCATTGCTAAAGTTTTCAACATCCATTATGACTGTACATAAATTAGGTTCACACATGGATGACGCTTAAACGTGTATGAGAGTTTTGTTTAAATACGTTTGTTAAAATAGTCCAAGTAAATGTTTACTACATTAAAATCCTCGAAAAGGGTAAGACTGAATAAGGACGAGTAAACATTAGCAATTGATGTGAAGCAGTAACTTTTCAGTATTCACTCGTTTTCAGAGGAAATCAATTGCCCATTCTCCTGTAAAGGCGACGTTTCAAGTGTAGTTTATAGCGTGCAAGACTTTACTGTATTAGAAGTTATTTCACAATCCACGCTTTTCATTGGCTTAATTTGCTAATTATCAGGAGTTATATCCGTCGCGTCTGCCGGACCCACCTGTCGTCACGACCCCACACAGTGCGAAAATGTACCCGGGCACTGCCTCTAGTCATTCTCGCGTACGGCGATACGTGTACTGGCCGCGTCGTGCGAAACCTAGGTTCGTGGATTCCGTACCCAATTGAAATCCCCGCCCCCGCAGTAATTTGCGAATTAGATCTGTTCTATAGATCTTATAGAACAGAGGAGGAACCACTCGCTGGGAAGAAATGATTCCGCGCTCTGTGCTGTCTCGTTGACTCACCCTGAGCGTCCAGCCGCCGCCTTCTGTCCTCCGGAAGAAGGTGGCCGTGCGCCCGGGCCGCTCCAGCAGCGCCGCAGGGAGCGCGCCGTGCGTGCGGCACACGGCGCCCAGCAGCTGCGCGTCGCTGCGAGCGGGGTAGAGCGGGCGCGCGGTGGCCAGCTCGGCCGCCACGCACCCCACCGACCACACGTCGGCGGCGCCGCTCTCCCCCTGGCCCAGCGCCACCTCGGGCTTCTTTAAATGACTGGAAAGGTAGATAATAAAAATCTGTTTTTTACACATCGCAAAAATTCTATTAAGTTACATTAGGTGTCGGTATAATAGGGTCAGTATTAAGTCAATGCCGATCCAGGTGGCCGTGATAACTAAGGTAGTAGTGCCGTGGAGGGTTTCAGGCCTTAGCATCGCGGATTGGAATCTCTTCTCGGACATTTGTTCTTCCTTTCACCTCTATCCATCGGTGCTTTTAGTATACTGATACCCCTGACGTTAATCAATAGTGCTCACATATGATCTCGCAGTTAGTGCGAACTTAAAATATACTAATGTTTTTCGCATAATAGCTGTCACGCAAATGATCGAGTTCATGGAGTTTGAGAGTTATTAATTATCTCCAGTTTCCGAAGGGCCCGGAACAACTGCCGGAGAATAGTAGCGATTTCTGAAATTCGGGGCGGCTCAGGGGACCACTGGACCCTGAAGGCTTCTAGATATAAATCTAACGCCCCCATGGCCACGAGGAGCCGGCTCCGTAGCTTGAAAGTCTCACACATCCGCTCGAGGTGATGCTCGCGTGGGTTGCTTTGACTTATGCGCAACAACGCCCGATCCTGCAGACACACGAAACAATTATAAATAACTGCATCCAAACAAGATCTAGGGAAAGAATTTTATTGAAGTAAATTTATTTTTCGTATGCACAGGTTCATGAATTTCAGGATGCCATCAGCGTTAAAGGTCACTGCAATGGGACAAAAGCTACTTTATTGAGAAATAATTGCATTTCCATGAATCAAGCCATCGTTTCTTATTTTCCACTCTATAGTCATCACATATTTAAAAAATATAGCATGAAAATTGTATAAAATCCGTTAGAAACATTTTTTTATTTTCTGTTTGCAAAGAATTAGTGCAGCTTTGGAAATCCAATTCTTTCCCTTCATTGCTTTCGGTTGCGAACTTACTTCATTCCTCGCTGCGGAGCCCCAGCTACCTTCCAACCGCAGGGCCTTCACTACCCACACGTCGGCGGCGCCGCTCGCCCCCTGGCCCAGCGCCACCTCGGGCGCGCGCCACCACCGCGCCTGGGCCCTCGCGGACGTTTAGGGTATTTTCTTTACCACTACGTTTCTGATGGTCCAGAACAATTGCCGGAGAATAATGGCGATTTCTGCGACCATGCGCGGATCCGAGAACCGCTGGACCATTAAGGCTTTGAGATTGTTATCCAAGGCCTCCATGGCCACGAGCAACCGTCCCTGCAGGGGGGAGGCCTCAAACATCCGCACGAGGTGATGCTCGCTCGGGTTGTTCTGACAGATGCGCGACAACGCCCGAGTCTGCAAATACACGAAACAAAATTACATAACTCGTGGATTGCGCGGCCGCGCGCGCGTTCTTGGCGCAGCTGAAGTCAACCAGCTTCAGCTGCGACAAGCCGTGCGCCGCGACGTTGCCGAACATATTGTCCGGCTTAATGTCGAAGTGGACACCATGTTCCTAGCAAAAACTACATTAAATTGAATGCTTCTAGCATTTCGGATCGAAATTGTTGATAGGTATTGCCCAATATGTTTTGATATATCAAATTATTTGGAATGGTTCAAAATACTTTGCCTCATTGTTGTCGTATATTAGTGTGCAAAATACTTTTCAATTGCACATAACGAAACAGTGAAATTCTAATTTTCCGCCTCCACTGTCGAAGTCGACAGTGGTAGTTTTCAGCTACGCCTAGGCGTGCACGGCAACGTTGCCAAACATACTGCCCGGCTTAATCTCTAAGAGGACAATATGAAGTTCCTATGAAAAATACATGTAATTGGATGCTTCTAGCTCTTCGGATTGTTAGTAAGAAGGTAATCCCAAAAAGTGATATATCACATTATTTGGAATGGGTCAAAATACTACGCCACAATATTGACGTATGAGTGTCCAAAATATTATTTACTTGTGTATTACGAAACCGTGAAGTTCTAGTCCAGTGCCTATTGCCGCTTCTAAAGCATCGAGAAAGCTCGATTTTACATCATGGTGAGGGAGAGCGAGTATCTTAGTTCGACTTGTAATAATGACTGGTTTGCGCACGAGTAATATCTAAAATAACACATTAAGGCAGTTAGCTTCTTTCTAACATTAGTTTTAGGGGGAAAATAGTGTTTTACCAGCCCAGTGAGTATATGATTGTCGCATAGTGTACCACGCGCATTTCGCTTTGCAGCGTCGCGCCAAAAGCAGCCGAGTAAAGAACTTTCGAATTGTGAAAACGAGGCACCGGCCTTCTGCAATTAATGTCGAGCCCGTTTTCTACCGTTTCATTGTAGTTTTGCGATATGCCAGGACGTCTTCGGTTGCGATATAAGCTAGTTCTGCTTTTAGTTTTTAACGCGTGCGAATGCAGTCTCAAGTAGAAACGTCCATTTCTCTCGTAAAAGCGACTCCTTGAGGCGTTTAACGTGTTGTCGATGTTCGGCCCGGCGTGCGGATATCTGCTGCTGCTGGCGTGGAGACGTTTAAGAGAGCGCTAGCTCGTATCCACAAAAAAAAGGTTCCCCTGCAATTTCTTATAGGAAATGTTTACAAATTTCCCTTCTTTTTCCAAATTTTTCTTCGCATCCGGCGAAATACACCCTCTGCCTTCGACGCCCCCGCGTTCAGCTTCTGCCGTCTTACCGCTTCCGGTGTACCTACCTCTCCCAGGTGCTGCGCCTATTTTCGGGTTAACGTACTCGCCGCCGTGGTCATGGCGTCCGGCGAAATCTACTCCACAGCGTCAGTCGTTGATGCCGTCGTTCAGAGTACTGTGTAGAATTTTGCGCGGAAATCTCTCCATCCCCCCTTCGGCGAATTCCTCAGTCTTCTACAACGGAATGTTAATTCGGTGTCATCGCTCCGCAAATTAAGTGAAAACCTTTCACTGCCTTCAACGCCGCGTCCAGCGTAACGTGCCCACTGCCGCCCACCACCACTGTTAAGATTCAACAAGGGAGCTATTGGGACAGGTTGGCTAGGCGAAGTACAATTTTTATGTAACGATTTTATATAAATAACTTCGTTTATTAACAATATTTTAGGGTTATAATTCTCTTCGCCTCTCGTGAACTGTCAAATGGCAAATAAGCAAAAAAGTAATTAGTGTTAAAAAGTGACTTTCTTCTACACATAGTATTCGCAATATTTGCACCGAAAGGTGTGCACTCTTCTCTTTTTTTTTCGTTAATCGGCCGACTAGGACCACGCAAGCAAGCATCCTGCATTTACCGTGGCTCAGTTTTTATTTATTATCGCGGTGGCAGGTGCTTGCAACAATTCTTAGGGGGGACCAGCATTTTAGCTGGATCCGATTTTTATCCCCCATGGTTGTTAGCCCGGGGGTATGGACGATGAGAGATGGTAGGAATGGATTAGGAGGCGATAGGTGATCGTGGACTTTTGGAACCATCCCAGCATTCGCCTTTATGACCGAGGGAAACCACGAAAACCCCGGTCAGGATGGCCGGCCCGGGAATTGAACCCGGCCTCCCGATTACGAAGTCAGTGCGCTACGCACTGAGCCACTTCGCTCGGTTCTTCTCTTTTTAATATATTACCAAAAAGTTTTTTATTAATTTGGAATTTGGAATTACACAAAGAACAGTATTTGAAATTTATATTTTTTAGCAGAATTACTGGTCACTTATTTATTATTATCCCTGATTGGCACCTCTTTACACATTAGAATAAAACATCTTACCGCAATTTCAAAAGTGCTTAAAAGTGCTCATAAGTGGCAAGCTATGTTTTTTATTTTGCTATTTTTTCGTCGTGAGAGTGAAGTTAATAAAAAATATTGATAGTAATTAATTACTTGACATGAGTTTATGCCAGTATATCAAAGCCCTATTACGTGGGGCCAGCGTTCGTATGGTTTTTGTGCTTAGGTCAGCCGATAGGCTCAATCAATAGTTCATGATGCAAAAACACCGCAACTATGATTCAGAATACGAAATAAGCCTATCGCTTAAGTTTGGAATTGAAGTGGATGGATAAGATAAATTTGGATACCATTCAAATAGTCTTACCCGTGCTATTTGATCTAAGGAGTCGATAAGGATCAAAGATCTTCCAAATAAAAGGCCCACACTGCCCCGGAATGCGGGAGCGAGGTCGAAGTTCCACACTCAGGCCAAGCCGAAGACGGGGTTGAGACGTTTAGGAAAACGCTGAGATCGAATCCGCAAAAAGTCTCCCCGCAATTTCTCATAGGAAATATTTAAACATTCCCCCCAATTTTTTATAACAAAATTTTCGTTAATTTTTTTCCCAGGGATGTGTGTCGCCGCAATCGCGACCCTTTCCATCAATTAACGAGCGAAGCAACGCCTTCCTATTACCCTGTGTTACAATTCAACAAGGGAACTGAGACGGGCGAGGTTGGCCGGGTAATGAAATTACAATATTTACCTTTAGAATTTTATTTCAGAATTAAGACGAGAACGCCTATTCATTTACAGCAAAAAAATATATAATTACACAAATTCCCACAAAATGGACAAAATAACATTTAAAATAAATAACAAAAGTATATGAGAAATGAAGATAACCGTAAGGTCTAAGGGTCATGAGTAAAGAATAGTCTTTAATTATTAATTAATATTGAGACTCACATTAAATTACAATCGTGTATGACGAGTCAGTACGGTGTCTTGGGTGGAGAGCGAAATTCAGGAGAAAAACAAGTGGGCCATCTCAGCATTTACTAAAGGGACAAAGGAAACTGAACAAGATCTGATAGAAAATGGGTTATAGTCTTAGGGATTATAGTACAATACTTGCTACAGATAGATTAGGATATTATACAGTAATACATAATTAAACATTTCAAGATGCTATTTTCATTGTAATGCTACTACTTACAAATCTAATATTATTAATAATGAAATTAAAACAATACATATCAATTCTGTTAGCAACTATATACAATTTAACGATATTAATAGATTCTATATTTAAAATTGGAAAGAGTTAGACGGCGGCGGCGTCATGATTTGACAAGTTTTATTTTCTTTCAATTTATACGCGTATTCCTGCTCCAATAGTTAATGCGTCTAACAAATCCAGAGAGAAACAGAATTTCATTTGTTTATTCAGGCATTCTCCTCCTACGTCTCAGGATGCGATTTACATTTTTTTCTTTGCTTCAGCTCGAAGCAGCTAACATGAAGCATAAAGTTTAAAGGGATTCCTATTTATTATATTTTTTAAGATAAATATTTTTGTGATTTGAATATTCCTTTACACTGTAGAACATGGTAAACAGGAAAGCTTTCAATTCACTATATATGTAAGAATTGTTTTTCTTTAAGGTCATTGCCTTGTTTGTTGTACAATGTAATGCACTCCATATACGTTTTTGATAAAGTGTAGTTTAGGAGTAGGGAACATGTACGTTATCCTTTTGACGAGGGATATAGTTGTATACATCAGAATTTAAAGTGTCTTTGTTTTCCATTATTTTTTTTTGTGAAGACGCCTGTTTCAATTATATACATGCATAGAAAAGGAATAATCCTTTGTTTATTGAACAAGTGTTTGCCAGACTCCAGTCATGATGTTCATGGTGTTTCTCTTGAAACAATTTTATTAGTACTTGCAAAGCTTTGAGTGTTTCTATTTCTAATGATTGTTTTTTGCATTGATTGTGTCATCTGCAAACAAAATTATGTTATTGCTTAAAGCCAAAGGCATGTCATTTATGTATATAAGGAATAGTATTGGCTCAAAGATGCGAGACTCCACAATTTGTTATTTGAGGGCAGGAGTAGTATGAAGAGTTATTTTCTTCAGTGTGCTGGGGACAACGATTTGGTTACGATTTGATAAATATGGTTTGATCCATTGGCCTGCAATGTCTCGTATCCCTAGCATTTCTAGTTTTCTTAAAGTATGTGGTGGTCAATAATGTCAAAAGCGTTTGACAAATCTAAGAAAAAGCCAATGGTAATTTCTTTCTGATTAAGGGGAACAAGTATGTCATTTAAAAAGATGGTTGTGTGGATCTATTACTCCTGAAGCCATGTTGTGCATTTGTAAGGGCATTATTTGCATTGAGAAACTGTTTGAGTGTAGCATTGAAAAGCCTTTCCAGAATTTTTGAAAATCCTAATAAGTGTGTTTAATAAGAAAATCTTGAATACAGACCATGCCTGCTGAGAATAAATCTCTATTTGTCCAATGGTTTTTAAAAATTTCAGAGGGGGTGGTTTCATACAAAAAAATGGAATTTACAGTTTGTGTAATATTAGTATTTGGTTGGCGTGTTTTATTGTTTAGAGTGTGTTGAGAGATGAACGTATTACTAATTTGTGAAAAGTGTTCATTGAATATATCAGCCATTTCTTGTGGGTCTTGTACAGTTCGGTTTTTGTAGTGGAGCTCTATATTTTTTTCTGTTATTATTAGTTTTTGCCATAGTATTTTTAAATATGCCTCACAAAGCTTTCGTTTTATTACGTGCATTTGCAATGTACCTATAATTTGTCATAATGTTTGCTTGTTTGATTACTTTCTTTAGTCGAATTATATTTTGTGTAATGAAATGAAGTTTCATTTGTTATTTGCTAGTATTTTATACATGTTGCGTTTTCTTTCACATGACAATTTAATGCCTGTGTTAATCCACGATCTAGTTTCCTTATTTAGGATCTTTTTGAGTTTGAGGAAAAATGGCAAAATGGCATGTTTTTAGTTTAATTCAGTTATAAATATATACTTATAATTTGAATTAGTTGCCTTATATTCTTCATTCCAATTTTCGAATCTGAGTAAGTTTTGAAACTTTATTATGTTTCCGTAAGAATAGTTCCAGATTTCTTTGTAAGTTGTCTGTTCCGCAATTTTTGTTGGGAGTGTGGACACACTTATACATGTGTTGGTTGAATTGTACAGCAATTTTAAAGGCTATTGATCTGTAATAATTTTGAGTTTACGATCGTACACGAGATGAAAATTCTAGACTTGCGCAAGCACTTAAATGAAGCTTTTCAACTACAGTAATTTTCTTCAGTCTTTCTTATCGTATGGCTTGAAAATGCTGTCGGATGTTCAGGATTTCCTTGCGACGGAACGGCACCTATCGCGTCGAAAATATTGTAAAATTTTTTTAAAAATTAGGAGATAGCAGAAGGGGGAAGTTAAGTGAATCTTGTAGGATAGCGAAGGCGAGATAATGTTCAGTAACCCAATTAAATTCTGCGACTTTCTTTAAAAAATAGTCTTATCCATTTAATTGAAGTTATAAATGCCCTGTAATAGGAAGCAAGGCCCAGAAAGCCCTTAAACCGGTGAGCGTTTTGAGGCCGAGGAAACCTTTTTACAGCGTTATTTTTCTTTGGGTCTGGCTGCACCTAGTCGACGCAAATTGACACAAAAAGAGACTTCTCTAAACAAATTCACATTTTGAAAGCTGTAGCATCAATTGATATTATCTCAAGTTTTTCAAATGGTTTATAATCTATGAATATGCTCTTAGAGGTGCATGAAGAAATAAGTCGTCTAGATGCACATACGCCATGGGATGAAGGCCGCTAAGCACCGCTTTTATACAGCGTTGCATGGTAGCAGGAGCGCTCTTCATACCCATTTGCATTTTTACAACTTCATAGTTATTTCCTAATGCACTGATGGCGGGTTTTTTCTGGATTCT
The DNA here is from genome assembly GCA_038098605.1 of Gryllus longicercus. Lineage (NCBI taxonomy): Eukaryota > Metazoa > Arthropoda > Insecta > Orthoptera > Gryllidae > Gryllus > Gryllus longicercus. The sequence continues at coordinate 742,795 of JAZDUA010000283.1, forward strand.
TCTTTCTGATGGAGTTTGGATAAAGCAAGACCCGAGATCCAGAACACTAAAATTTACGGCCTTGCTTAAATTATCCAAAATCGCGGACTGCGCGGCCGCGCGCGCGCTCTTGGGGCAGCTGAAGGCCACCAGTTTCAGCTGCAACAAGCCTGCGACATTGCCGAACATACTATCCGGCTTTATATCAAGATGGACAATTTGAAGTTCCTAGAAAAAGATACACAACATTAAAGTGAAGCTACAACTTTGGGATTGAGTTAGTCAAAAAATATATGCTGAAAGTGTGATATATTGCATTATTAGGAAATTTACTAGTTACTTCCCCAATATTGACCTGATGTTACCAATTCGTAGTATTGGCCTGATATTTGGTACGCCATGTACCATTAAATCTTAACTAACGAAACTGAAAAACAATTATTTATAATTACTGGAAAGGTAGGTAAGAAAAAACTTTGTACACGTTGCAAAAATTCTGTGAAGTTACATTTGGTGTCGGTATAATGGGGTCAGTATTAAGTCAATGCCGATCCAGGTGGCCATGATCACTAAGGCAGTAGTGCCGTGGAGGGCTCTAGCATCGTGGATTGGAATCCCTTCTCGGACCTTTCTGTTCGTCCTTTCACCGCTCTCCATCACTGCTTCAGTATACTGACACCCCTGACGTTAATCAAGTGGTCACTAATGACCTCGCAGTTAATGCGACCTTAAAATATACTAATGTTTTTCACATAATAGTATCTATCAAGCAAATGATCGGGTTCATGGTGTTTAGGAGTTATTAATTACCTCTAGTTTCTTGAGTGCCCGGAATAACTGCCGGAGAACAGTTGCGGTTTCCGACATTCTGGCCGGCTCAGGGGACCGCTGGACCATGAATGCTTAAAGGTCTAAATGTAAAGCCTCCATGGCCACGAGCAGCCGGCCGTGCAGTTGGAAAGTCACCAACATCCGCAGCAGGTGGTGTTCGCTCGTGTTCTGAGCTATGCGCGACAACGCCCGAGCCTGCAGATACACGAAACAGTATTAAATAACTTCATCCAAACACAAAGATATAGGAAAATAATTTTATTAAAATAAATTCATTTTACGTAAGCACATGTTCGTGAATTTTAGGATTCCATCAGCGTTAAAGGCCACTGCAATGGGACAAAAGCTACTCTATTGAGGAAACATTGTAATTCCATTAATGAAGCCATCGTTACATATTTTCCACTCTATATGGTATTAATCACATAATAATTATAAAGAAACGTAACATGGAAATTGTATAAAATTCGTTGAAAGCAATTTTATTATTTTCTCTATTTGCAAAGAATTAGTGCAGCTTTGCAAATCCAATTCTTTCCCTTCATTGCTTTTGCTTAAAATTGAACTTACATCGTTCCTCGCTGAGGTGCATCAGCTACCCTACAACCGCAGGGCCTTCACCACCCACATTTCGGCGACGTCGCTCGCCCCCCCCCCTTCGTTTACAATTTGTTGCGAATGTAAGCACAAAATTTTAATGATTACTTTCTTGGTTGCAAACACAAATGAATTTAATTGCACATTTTTACGACTAATGTCTTCCATGCATATATAATCGTGATATAAATTCAATTTAAGAATGAATGGATAATGAAGTTTTCCATTGATAATTTAAATTTAAAGTAGGAGACGAACTCGTATCCAGTTAGAAAATTATCGTGAGAGATCCAAAATATTACACTTCTATAGCAATGACGAGGCAGCCGTCGCTGGGAAGTCTTTGACTCACCCTGAGCGTACACGTTTAAAGGCTTCTTTCAATGTAAATTTCAGGGATAATGAAATATTTTTCCATACCTTTTGAGCATGCAGCATCCTGATTAGGAGCTGCCTGAAATGAAGACCCTGGACGGCGTATCTTCCGTCAGCCTCTGGATTCAATATCCTCACGTACCCTAAAGATGGCACGCTCGGGTATCCCTCAACCGAGGGGCATTCCTGGAATTATTGTTAAAAAGTAAGAATGGATGAACCAAACAATTTGTTTTTAATATGAAACACAATTTTTTATCTTTCCTTTCGTGTTAGTTGGGACAAGTGGATTTTAATGCACTATTTTTTGAACTAATATCTTCCTCACATAACCAAACGGAATAATTCATTGAATTGAATATCCACCAATGAAAGGATAAACAAATTTCCAATTGATAATCGAAATTTACAACACGTGACGAACGTCGTTTCAAATTGTGGAAGGGTCTCGAGAGACCGCAGAAGTTTGAGAACTCTTATAGAACGGAAGAGGGACCACTCGCTGTGAAGAAATGATCCGCGCTCTGTGTTGTCTCGTTGACTCACCCTGAGCGTCCAGCCGCCGCCTTCTGTCCTCCGGAAGAAGGTGGCCGTGCGCCCGGGCCGCTCCAGCAGCGCCGCAGGGAGCGCGCCGTGCGTGCGGCACACGGCGCCCAGCAGCTGCGCGTCGCTGCGAGCGGGGTAGAGCGGGCGCGCGGTGGCCAGCTCGGCCGCCACGCACCCCACCGACCACACGTCGGCGGCGCCGCTCGCCCCGTGGCCCAGCGCCACCCCGGGCGCGCGGTACCACCTCGCCTGGGCCCTGGTGGACTGCGCGGCCGCGCGCGCGCTCTTGGCGCAGCTGAAGTCCACCAGCTTCAGCTGCGACAAGCCGTGCGCCGCGACGTTGCCGAACATGATATTGTCCGGCTTGATGTCCAGATGGACAATGTCAAGTTCCTAGAAGAAATACATTTAATTGAAAACTACTACATTGGGATTGTTAGTCAAAAGGTGTATATTAAACGTATGTGTTATATCAAGTTATTTGGAATGTGTGAAAATACTTCGCCGCAATGTTGATGTATATTAGTGTGCAAAATTACTTTTAAATTGTACACCACAAAACAGTGAAATTCTAATTGTTCATATCCGCTTCTAAAGTCGACGAGCTTCTGCTGCGCCAAGCACGACGACGTTGCCAAACATATTGTCCGACTTTATGTCCAAGTGGTCATTACCAAGTTCCTAGCAAAAAACGTATTTAATTGAGTACTTCTAGCGTTTCGGATTCCAAAGGTATTTCCTAAAACTATTTGACATACCAAATTATTTGGAAAGGGTCAAAATACTTCGCAGCAATATTGGCGTATATTAGTGTCGACAATACTATTTAAGAATTGTGAGTATCTTAGTTCAAAGACTTGTAATAAAAGGTCTTGCTGGCTCGCGCAAGAGATTTATGAAATGACAAAACATTTAGGCAGTTAGCACAAATTGGCTTTACCATCTGCTTTCAAACATTAGTTAAGGGAGGAAATCTTGTTTTACCTGCCCATTAAGTTAAGCAAGATTGTCGCACAGTGTACCACGCCCATTTCGCTTTGCTGCGTCGCGCCAAAAGCAGCTGAAGAAAGTACTCTCGGATTGTCAGAACGTAGCCCCGGCCTTTATTTAATTCATTTAGATCGGTTATTCTAGCGTTACATTAAGATTCGCGATGTGCGAAGACGTCTTAGGTTGCAATATAATCAAGATACTGGTAGTTCTGCTTTTAGTTTTTAACAACGCGTGCGAACGTAGTCTTAAATAGAAACGTCTATTTCTCTCGTGAAAGCGACTACTTGAAGCGTTTAACGTGTTGTCGATGCTTCAGCCCGGCGCGCGGAATCTGCTGCTGCTGGCGTGGAGACGTTTAGGAGAGCGCTGTGCTCTAATCCGCATAAAAGGATCCCCTGCAATTTCTTATCGGAAGTGCTTAAGAAAATTCCGTAGTTTTCATAAGACATTTTTCGTTAAATTTTTAGTTGCAAAGCAGTTATTGGAGTGTTTATTCCTTGTTCCTTCCTTCGTTTATTTCGCACTTACGCTCGCGGAGTTTGATAGGAATAAAAACTATCTTGACCACTGTGCGTTGAAATGTGCATGCGTTGCTCTTAATTATACCAATAAATTTGTTTCTATATGAAATCAAACTGAACAAAGCCTGCTCGAGATGGGACAATTGGCGTAGGGATTATACTACAATACTTGCCACAGATAGATTAGGATATTATACATTAGATAATTATTAGTAGCTGATAATTTAACATAATTTAACTGGGTGTACGTTGGAAACTGAGGGCCGATTCTTAGTCTAACGCATTTCAATGGCCTCTGCCAGTGTTTTGGGATCGCGGCTAAGTACTACGGGTAGAATGTGAGTATTCATTAATCCCTGCTTAAGAGGCCTGCGCGAGTTTCTCCGTAAATTCTTAGATGCCGACTCGGTGGTCAACGGGGCGGTTTGCCTAACTAACCTGTCTCAAATTTCCGAGCAAGGCCTCCAACCAACTCGTCCACTCGCTTACACGCCCGTTTTCCTTTTGACACGCTTCGAATAATTGATAGACATAAAAATCAAGTGTATGCTGAGTACCAAAAGCGCGCAAGTGTGATTTAACTTTATTCAAGAAGAAATATCTTTTAATTCCAACGCCTGAGCAGTCACACCGCAAATTTTACAACGTAAAATTATTAATTTTTCACGGTTGTGCAGAGGAATTAGTGAAATGACCATTTGTACCGGCATTATAACTCGTAATTCCTCTTTGTTGCCTTTGCACTCCGGAATCAAACTCGCTACTTCTTAATTCTGTAAATAACCCGCGTCAAATTGAGGGGGAGTGGCCCGTGCTCCGCTGTCTACGTAACAAACTGCTTTTGCCATTCTGGCACCTTCGGGCTAAAGAATGGGGGCCTCCTCAGACTCAGTAGCTTGTTCTTGAGATCGAAGTGGGCTTTCTGGCGGAGTTCGTACTGGAGAAGAAATTACAACAGAATCCTGCCTTCTGCCCTGTGCACTTATGTAAATACTGTCGTAAATTCTGTCGACAAACGGCCATTCTTCTGAAGAACCTGAATCAGTGATCGGCGTCCGCGATAGACAAAACTAACCTAACGTCCCTTGGACTGGGCAGGCGGGAATGCTGGATGACGACTACTGAAGTTCCCACGCACTCAATTCGACACGACAACCTTTCAACGACTGCGCCGAACATTTTTCGTACTACAATTTAACAAGTGAACTGAGATGGACGAGGCTGGCCTGATAACATAAACGCAATATTCAGATTTACAATTTTGTATCAGTTACAACTACAACAAATATTGTTGTAGATTATTGTAGATTTATTGTTGTATTGTCACTGAAGTGGCCGAAATAACATTTATAGTAAATTACAAAATAGTATGGTAAATCGACTACCATAAGGTCTAAGGGACAACACTAAGGAATAGTTTTCGCAGAGTGCTGAGACCCGAAGCACAAATTGCCAAAGACGACGGCTCATCTCTTTATTTAGACACCTGGAAGACTTTAGAATGAAAAAATGGACATTTTTGTTGATGTAATTTATTTTTAATAGTGCGTTGATTAAGCCAATATAATTCTTTCATCTTTTAGACCTCTAAATGCCTTTAAAATAAGTTGTAAAAAATGTGCTTGGAGGCCACGCCTTCATAATATTTACCTCCAACGGATAATTGAAGCTGAAAAATAATCAGAACATCAGTAAAGAGGAAAGAATCAATAGCTGAGGAAAGGAAGACAGAGAAATTGAAATGCAGTATTGTGATGAGTATGGGGGCAGAACAATTTTATCCGGGTTGTAACTGCAGAAAACGCCGCTTCTTAAAACTTCAATTTTTTCAGCATTCAGGTACAGATATTTTTAAAACTATTGCATCAACATTCCTTAATTGTTTTGTAGTGGTGTAATACAACAGATTACATACTGAGCTTGCAACAAAATTTTGTTGTAAATTTTTTTTTATAAAATATCTATTCTCTTATAAGACCATAGGTTTATTTCTAATTCGAAAATTAAGAAAGATCCAATCCAGTTATTTTTTCTGTCAGATGTAAGTCATCGAAAATGAAGTGTACACTGTTGAAATTTTGTAGGTTCGCATTTATTAGTTCTTATGATACGTACCTGTAACTTTGTTAAGATATATAATCAACATTTTAATTCGATATTCTTACCAACGTGAGGCGAAATAGTGCTTGACGTTGCCGATCGCGTAACTGTCTTCTGATCTGAAATAACAAGGGAAACTTGGATCGGCTAGGATGATCGGGTGATTAATTCGGGAATCTCAGTAATAACAAGCTTATTTTCTAAATTGGTCTTCAGAGCAATGTAAAGAAATAGAGCTTACACAAATTTCAGAAAAACTACTCGAAATAATAATAATAATAATAATAATAATAATAATAATATTTATTGAGTCACATATACAATTACAATCGTGTATGACGAGTCAATATGATGCCTTGGGTGGAAAGAGAGAAGTTATATTACTGTTCAGGAGCAAACAAGGGGCCATCTCAGCATTTGCTCAAAGGACCAGGGAAACTGAACAAAACCTGATCGAGATGGGGTCATTAGGCTAGAAATACTTGCTACAGTTAGATTAAGATATTATACAGTAGATAAATTATCTGCTAATAATTAACATGAATAATATTAATTACATGAATAATATTAATTACATGAATGAGAATAATTACATGAATGAGAATAATTACATGAATGAGAATAATTACATGAATGAGAGTAATTGCAGGAATGAGAGTAATTGCAGGAATGAGAGTAATTGCAGGAATGAGAGTAATTGCAGGAATGAGAGTAATTGCAGGAATGAGAGTAATTGCAGGAATGAGAGTAATTGCAGGAATGAGAGTAATTGCAGGAATGAGAGTAATTGCAGGAATGAGAGTAATTGCAGGAATGAGAGTAATTGCAGGAATGAGAGTAATTGCAGGAATGAGAGTAATTGCAGGAATGAGAGTAATTGCAGGAATGAGAGTAATTGCAGGAATGAGAGTAATTGCAGGAATGAGAGTAATTGCAGGAATGAGAGTAATTGCAGGAATGAGAGTAATTGCAGGAATGAGAGTAATTGCAGGAATGAGAGTAATTGCAGGAATGAGAGTAATTGCAGGAATGAGAGTAATTGCAGGAATGAGAGTAATTGCAGGAATGAGAGTAATTGCAGGAATGAGAGTAATTGCAGGAATGAGAGTAATTGCAGGAATGAGAGTAATTGCAGGAATGAGAGTAATTGCAGGAATGAGAGTAATTGCAGGAATGAGAGTAATTGCAGGAATGAGAGTAATTGCAGGAATGAGAGTAATTGCAGGAATGAGAGTAATTGCAGGAATGAGAGTAATTGCAGGAATGAGAGTAATTGCAGGAATGAGAGTAATTGCAGGAATGAGAGTAATTGCAGGAATGAGAGTAATTGCAGGAATGAGAGTAATTGCAGGAATGAGAGTAATTGCAGGAATGAGAATAATTGCAGGAATGAGAAATACCAATTATGTTTGCAACTACATCAAATTTAACAATAGTAGTACATTCTATATTTATAACTTCAAATGGTGTGGAGGCAAGTTTTGACCAGTTTTTTTCTTCTTCTATTCTCATTCTATTTCACAGGATGTGATGTGCAGTTCTTTTTTCTTTGCTTCAGCTTGAAACAGTTCACATGAAACTGAAAGTCTAATGGAATAAGAAATACTTATTTATTTATATTTTTTAAGGGAAATGTTGTAATTTGAAAATTCCTTTACACTGTAGAACATGTTGTTAAGCAGGAAAGTTTTCAATTTACTTTTAAATGTATGAATTGTGTTTGTCTTTGATATCATTGCCTAGTTTGTTGTAAAATGTAATGCTCTCTATTAGGGTACTTTTTTGATAAAGTGTAGTTTCAGAGTGGGGAACGTGTAGGTCATCCTTTTGACGGGTGTTGTAGTTATGTACATCAGAATTTAAAGTAAAAGTGTCTTTGTTTTCCATGAGAATTTTCTTTGTGAAGACCACTATTTCAAATATGTACATGCATGGTAGAGGAAGAATCCTTAGTTTATTAAACAAGGGTTTGCAAGACTCCAGCTTATGAGTGCTGGTCATTGTTCGCAGTATTCTTTTTTGGATTATGAATGTGCGAGTGCTTTCAGGGGCATTTCCCCAGAATATTATTCCATATTTTAGGTGTGAGTGCACATTTGCAAAATACATTGTTCGAAGTGTCTCAAGGTTGGAGCTTGACCTGAGGGTGTATAGGGCATAGCAAGATTTACTCAGCTTCTTGTTAATATTTGAGATGTGAGTGTTCCATTTTAGGTTTTCTTGAATTGTTAGTCCGAGGAAGGTAGTTTCATGCGATATTTTTACAGGGTTATTGTTTATGAGCAAATGCTGTGAGAGTTTTTCTTTAGATCGAGGATTCATGAAATTTAGAGAGACTGTCTTGCTGGTGTTTATGATGAGTTTGTTGTCTTGAAACCATTTTACTAGTGCATGCAAAGTTTTGTGAGTTTCTTTTTCTAATGATTGTTGTGTTTTGGCTTTGATGATGTTTGTGTCATCTGCAAACAAAATTATTTTGTTGTTCCTTAAAGCCAAAAGCATGTCATTTATGTATATAAGGAATAGTATTGGCCCAAGGATGGATCCTTGCGGGACTCCACAATTTATTTGAGGACACGAGTAGTATGAGGAGATTTTGTTTTTTTTAGTGTGTTGGAGGGCAACTATTTGTCTACGTTTTGATAAATATGATTTGATCCATTGGCCTGCAATGCCCCGAATCCCTAGCATTTCTAGTTTTCTTAAAAGTATATGATGGTCAATGATGTCAAAGGCTTTTAACAAATCTAAGAAGAGACCAATGGGAATTTCCTTCTGATTTAGTGCAGCAAGTATGTCATTTAAAAAGGAGAAGATGGCTGTGTCTGTGGATCTATTACTCCTGAAGCCATGTTGTGCATTTGTAAGGACATTATTTGCATTGAGAAACTATTTGAGTTTCATTGAAAAGTCTTACCAGAATTTTTGAAAATCCTGATAACGGAGAAATAGGCCTGTAGTTCATTGGGTCATAACTATTTGTTGTTTTGAATATATCTGGAAATATGCCTGATTTTAGAGAGAAATTGCAGATGTGAGAGAGTTGTTGCACTATACATGGAGCACTGTGTTTAATATGAAAATCTGGAATGTTGTCCATGCCTGCTGAGAATTTATTCTCCATTTGTCCAATGAATTTAAGAATTTCAGAGGGGGTTGTTTCATATAAAAATATGGAATTTACAATTTGTGTAATATTAGTGTTTGTTTGGTGTGTTTCATAGTTTAGAGAGTGTTGGGAGATTAACTTATTACTAATTTGTGAAAAGTGTTCATTGAATATATCAGCTATTTCTTGTGGGTCTTGTACAGTTTCGTTTTTGTAGTGGAGCTCTTTTTTTTGTTATTATTAGTTGGTGTTGTAGTCTTTTTAATAATGTCCCACATGGCTTTTTTTTTATTACGTGCATTTGCAATGTACTTATCATTTGTTATAATTTTTGCTTGTTTGATTACTTTTTTTAGGATCGAATTATGTGTTTTGTAATATGAAAGGAAGTTTGAGTTACATTTGTTATTTGTTAGTATTTCATACATGTTGCGTTTTCTTTCACATAACACTTTGATGCCTTAATGCCTTGATGCCTTTGATGCCTGTGGTAATCCATGATTAACTTTTCTTATTTTGGATCTTTTTTAGTTTTTGAGGGAAAATGGCATTGAAATGTCTTAAGTATATATTTATGAATGAGTTACACTTATCATTTGTATGGGTTGCCTTATATACTTCGTTCCAGTTTTCAAATCGAAGCAAGTTTTGAAATTTTTTTTATGTTTCCTTGAGAATAGTTACGGATTTCTTTGTAAGTTGTCTGTTCCGCGGTTTTTGTTTCTGTTGGAAGTGTTATAATCTGAGCAATGTGGGCACTGAAACCTGTATTGAATGTAGCAACAGAAAAACAATGGTTATTTGCATCTATTATTATTTGATCTATAGCAGTGCTACTATTTTTGGATATTCATGTTGGTGCATTTATGGTTGTTTGTAAATTGTATGATTTTAGTAGGTCTTTAAATAGATTTTCATTACTGGATTGTGTCAGGCAATTTATATTGAAGTCACCACAAAGAATAGTTTTATACTGTCTGCGTTTTTGAAGTTTTGTTAGAATAACTTCCAGATTTTTTAAAAAGGTTTTCAAATTTCCAGCAGGGCTGCGATATGTGCATAATACCCATGTTTTTGTTGTTGTTCAGTCAGTAATGGATATTTCAAAGTCTCTCTCTTTTACAAGATGAGTGTGATTTGTGAAGGGTACAAAACTAATTGTAGTTTTAATAAAAATGCATGTCCCACCATCTGCATGATGTGTATTGTTAATATTTCGACATGAGCTACTGGCTAGAGAGAAACCTGGTTTATATATGTGTTATCTAATTGTTCTTTAGTTAGCCAGTGTTCTGTGAAGCACAATACTGAAATATGGTTGAGTTTCTCCTCGAGTAATATTTCTATATCAGTGAGTTTATTTTTCAGAGACTGTACGTTTTGGTGAAAATGTGCAAATAGCTTTTATTTTTGTGTATTGTTTGCTTTCCTGCTGATGTTTGATGCTACAGGTTATACACAGGAGTGGGTTTTCGGTTGCAGCGGAAGTTATATGTACGGATGGGACAGGGAGTAGCAAGTGTGTAAGTAGGTGAAGGGGCTGAAGAGGAAAAGGTGAGGAGGTAGTTGGAAAAAGTGGAGTGGGCAGGAACGGTGTAGAAGTAGGAACTGGCGTATGTGAAAGAGGACTGGGGGCAAGTGAGGAATGTGGAGTGGGCAGGAGAGGTGTTGGAGTAGGAGAAGGAACTGGTGGGGGTAAGAGAGGACTGGATGGTGGTGAAAGATGCGGAGTGTGTAAGAGGGTTGTGGATGAAGAGGCAGAAGAACGGGTGGGAGATGGGTGTGAGGTAGCAGGGGCAGAGGTTACCAGTAGGTGCGAGATGAGCATGGCTCCTAGTTTTTGTTTTCCTATCTGGTTCATGTGGAGACGATGCCGAGTAAAATCTTTTCTTGAGAGGTTGTCAAGATCAACAAGTGTGATAGGTGTCCCTCGCAAGTGCTGTCTTATATGATGGTTTGCAATCTTAATTTCATTGTTTATAGGAATGTTGTCGTGCCAGGGGGGCAGAGTGGTCATGATTACATTTGTGTGTTTAGCAGTCTCTTGTATTTTTGTTAAGTGTTCCATTGCGTGACTGACTGCCAGAATTGTCATTCTGTCCACCTATAATTATTACTGTGTCCTTTTGTGTAAAAGATCTAGTATGAGTGTTTAAGTTCTCAATTACATGAGCCATCGTGGCATTAGGTTTAAAAATACCTGTAATTGAGAACTTTGACGGGAGTTTCTCTCTCACAATGGAGGAAAGGTTCCTACCATGGCTGTCAGCTAGAATCAAAATTTTACGTGAGTGAGAGAGTGCCATTTGTTGTTTTAAGTCTTGCCCGCTGAACTGTGTTTCTGTTGAGATTCTGTTGAGTGGTAAGGTAGGTTTGGTGGTAAGAGGTGGAAAGGAGAGAGGGTCAGAAAGGATCGAGAACCTGTTGAATGTGGGGCGCAGTGTGGTGCCTGAGAGGTTCGTGGGTGGCTGGAAATGTGTGGATTTCTATTTTTCCTAGTTACGTGAGTCCACCCATCGGATTATTGAACGACCTGCTCCATTCTGATCTCATTTTTAATGTAATTAATATGCGCGTAGGCTTTCTTCAGGTCAGCGTTGAGTTGGGAAAGTGCGAAGTGTGCCTGTTCCATGTTCATGTTGATTTGTGTGTAATGGAAGTTTTTATATTAGTCTCTAGATGTACGAGTTTTGTTTTTTAAATAAGTATTTCTAAGAGTGTAGTTTAGTGTTTTAGAGAGGGTAGTTGACAAAGTTACAATGTATTTTCGTGTACCGTACAAATATGCACTACACAATGTTGTACACTTCACTACAGATTAAGCATGCACTGCTTACTTACCACACCTTGTACAACTAATTACTATAAAGGGACTTGAAGTCTTCAATAAAGTAACTTAAATGCTTATACACTAAAAATTACACTTCACACACTTATACAAAGCTAAAATAGTAATAAACACAAACACGCAAATCAAAGATTGAGGTTAAGGTGGCGTCCACGTGTGGCGGCTGTGCACTCTGAATATACACACAATGCCAAGTTTACTAAACTGCTCAAAGTTAAATACTACTTTTATTCTCACTGATTAATTAAGTATTAAGAAAACTTCTGAACTGGTTTGAATTCGAAGGAATAATGAAATACGTTTAAAATATTTAAAAATGTACAGAGCGAAATTTACGTCTACACTCACACGGCCGCCATCTTGAAAATCCTCTTAATTGAATATCTCTTGAAAATCCTTTTAATAAAATAACACTTAATTGAAATAAAAATTAGCATGGGATGCTCAAACTACAATGCGGTCTATTGAACCATGCTAAGCAAAACAAATACAGGCTACTGGGTCCAAAACAAAACATGACAAAGACGCATTCACCTCTCCTTTATATAAAGGACTTTAATCACGCTATTTAAACTATACCTCTAAAGGTTTTAATTCAGGTTACTACCTGCGAAGAGCAGTGCCTACATTTTCATTAATTGCTATTCGGTCTGATGTTCACGAGTAATATTTAACTAAAACCGTTGTTTCTACCAGTGAGCTTCCGCTAGTCATAAACGAAGGGCTGATACCGGCTGCAAGCCGGTGCCAACGCATTAAGTAGGCAACCCACTACACACGTCACAAGTTAGTGGATCGGCGGCCGCGCGCGCTTCCAAGCGTAGCGACGCCGCGCAAGCTGGAATCGAGAGGGGAACTGCCCTCTTCTGTGTCAGGGAGGCGGTGGCTAAGAGAAGAGGCATTTGGAGCTTACTTACTGATAAAATTTGGACACTCGTTCTTTCTGCGTCCAGCGGAATCAATCCACCGCGGTAGTCCTTCCCGCGAAAAAAGTCACCGCCATCGCCCCACATATAATTTACCATCGTCTAGAGAAATCTGTCTCCACTCTGGCGAATACCACAATAGTCTCTTAAGGCGAAACTACCGTAACGTGCCGTGCGGTATCTTGAAGTAAACATCCCCAGATTGAAAAATTGATGCTTCATTGCATAACAGTAGTAATTCACCTCACCTGAAAATTAAACAACTCAGAATCAATGACGAATATTGAGTCCCTGAGACTAATAGTGCTATAATTAAGACTTGAATACACCCGATGTCGTCGTTATCCATCCCGTGTCTTGCGAATTCTACACTCGTCGTTGTTGTGCTCTTCGGCGAATTCTATTTGCCGTTGTCGTTCTCGCCGGCGATTGCTACCTCCCGCCGTCTTTGTATCCCTCTTGTCCAGCAAAACATACCAACCTACCGTTCCCCTCTGGCCCAGCGCCACCTCGGTACCACCTCGCCTAGGCCCTCGCGGACTGCGCGGCAGCGCGCGCGCTCTTGGCGCAGCTGAAGTCCTCCAGTTTCAGCTGCCACAAGCCTGCGACATTGCCGGACATATTGTCCGTGTTTATGTGAAGATGGACAATATCAAGTTCCTAGAAAAAGATATAAAACATAAGTGAAAGCTACTACATTGGGGTTGTTAGTCAAAAATATATGCTGAACGTATGTGTTGTATTAAATTATTAGGAAAGTTAGACTGGAAAGATGGATAAGCAAAAAACTGTTTTTTGTACACACTGCAAAAATTCTAAGAAATTGCACTAGGTGTCGGTATTATAATAGTTGGTATCAAAACCAATACCGATCCAGGTGGCCGTGATCACTAAGGCAGTACTGCAGTGGAGGGTTCAGTCAGGCACTAGCATCGCGGATTGGAATCCCTTCTCGGACATTTCTCTTCGCCCTTTCACCGCTCCGCATCACTGCTTTCAGTATACTGATACCTCTGCCGTTAATCAATAGTGGTCACTAATGACCTCGCAGTTAATGCGACTTAAAAGATACTAATGTTTTTCACATAGTATCTGTCAAGCAAATGATCGGGTTCACGAGTTTAGGAGTTATCTCCACTTTCCGGATGTCCCAGAACCACTGCCGGAGAATAGTGGCAATTTCTGAAACTCGGGTAGACTTAGGTGGACACTTGGCCATGAAGGCTTCAAGATCTAAATCCAACGCCTCCATGGCCACGAGCAACCGGCCCTGCAGTTGGAAAGTCTCCAACATCCGCAGCAGGTGATGCTCGCGTGGGTTGTTCAGAGCGATGCGCGACAACGCCCGAGCCTGCAGATACACGAAACAATATTAAATAACTTCATCCAAACACCACGAGTTTAGGTTTATTAATTTTCTATAGTTTTCTGAGGGCCCAGAACAACTGCCGGGGAATCATCGCAATTTCTGCAATTCTGTGCGGGTTTGGGGACCGCTGGCCCATGAAGGTTTGGAGGTCAAAAGCCAAAGCATCGGTAGCCACGAGCAGCCGGCCCTGCACTGGGAAGGTCTCGAACATCCGCAAGAGGCGATTCTCAGCTGGATTGCTTCGGATGATGCGCGCCATCGCCCGAGCCTGCAAACTCTCTCATTCCCTCACGCCGTATCAACATCTCAACAATTTGTCGTCTTTATTCTTGTTACTGTCACGTTGGCTTCCATAGCGGGCGCGTGGTTCACAGCTCGGCCGCCACGCACCCCACCGACCACACGCCGGCGGCGCCGCTCGCCCCCCCCCTGGCCCAGCGCCACCTCGGGCGCGCGGTACCACCTCGCCTGGGCCCTGGTGGACTGCGCGGCCGCGCGCGCGCTCTTGGCGCAGCTGAAGTCGACCAGCTTCAGCTGCGACAAGCCGTGCGCCGCGACGTTGCCGAACATATTGTCCGGCTTGATGTCTAGATGGACAATTATGATGTCCAGATGGATTCTATATTACCATGAATGGTTCGTTTAAAGAAGGCTTTGCAAGCTTCACAGGATACTACACCATAGTGAAAACCATTAGATACATCGCCACAAACGAGGCAGAGGCGACGAGGCATATCTTCTTTTATGCCCTCGTCAGCGTGGCCCATGGGCTGCGTGGTGGAGGAGCAGAATTGGCGCTCGGGACTGGGGGGCGAGGGCGCCTGCGCGGGTGTGGGCGGCGGGGCGCCGGCAGCTTCTCCAAAGTCACGCGCGTCGCCGCCCCCGCCGCCTTCGCAAAAGTCCATCTCGCTGTGCAAGACGGTGGTGGAGTGAGAGTAAAGCGCGGCGTCGGAAGGACTGCACGCGGGCTGCAGGCCCGACTCCAGCGCAGGCTCCTCCTCGATGTGTGGCGGGGGCGGGGGCGGGGGCGGAGGGGCCACGGACGCGCCGTCCGCCATCATCGACAAATATGATCTCCGTTGATGCCTACCGCCAAGTGCAAGTTACATTGGGATTGTTAGTCAAAACGTATATCCTAAACGCATATGATATATCAAAACATTTGGAATGTATCAAAATAGTTCGCCGCAATGTTGACGTGTATTAGTGTGCACAATACTATTTAATTGTACACCACGAAACAGCGAAGTTCTAATTGTCCATCGCCGCTGCTCAAGTCGAAGAGTTTCATCTGCGCCAAACAGCACGCCGACGTTGCTGAACATGATATTTTCCGGCTTATTATCCAAGTGGTCAATATAGCGTTCCCAGATAAAGAAATACATTTAATTGAAAGCTACTACTTTGGGATTGTTAGTAAAATAAATATATGCTAGAAGTATGTGATGTATTACATTAGGAATGTTACTAGTTACTTCCACCAATATTGACTACATGTTACTTACTTGTAGTTTTAGCCTGATATTATGTGCGCAATGCACTATTAAATTACTTACAAAACTGTAAACCAATTACTTAGTATGATTGTTTTTTTACGCTTTACAAAAATTTTCGAGCGCTCTTGGCGCAGCGCAAGTCGACTAATTTCAGCTGCAACAAGCACTGCACAGAGACGTTGTTGTCCGGCTTATCAAATTGGACAATATCGAGTTCCTAGAAAAAATTCTAAACGTAGAATTCGTAGCGTAGTCTTTCCATCGTTCCGGGAGACGTTTTGCCCGCCGTCGTCAATCCCGCGAAATCATCCTCTTATAATTCCAGGGAACTTGGGAAGGAGAGTTTGGTCGGGAACTCTGAATAAACCGCTTCACAATTTTAGTTCTGTTTTACGACTAAAACATTTATTCACTGACTGCAAGAAAAGTACGCAATTTCAAAATATACACGAAATAATATTTATAACGCTTAAAAATATTCATGGGAAGTCGAAACTACCATGAGGTACCGCAAAGGTCTAAGGGACAACCTTAAGGAACACAGAAACTACATTGCGTTTGTCACCCGATAAACAATTTGAGGGCGGCGGCTCGATCTCTTTAAATAAATATGTTTTTTTCTATTAGACGAATAACATTTAGCTCATATACTACTGTGAAGTGCCTAAATTAATAATCTACTCCTATATACCTTATTATTGAAATGAACTACCGCACACTGCTTGGCCGCATGCTCGCGACGCAGTAGCTGCCCCCTCCAAACTGAGTTTCTCTCTTATGCTATAAATATGCAACACGCAATCTGACGTCATCAGAAACTGACTCGTGGCGACCGCGCTCTTTGTGTCGGGCTCGGGTGGCGGGATGGAGGTGCTTGACCGTACTCGCTGCGTAGTGACACGGAGGTACCTCCTTGACGCAAGCGGGAAATTTGTGGTATACAAAATACCCGCCGTTTTCTTTATGGGGTCGCCAAAAACCTGTCGCTTCACTCGCCCGCACCGTTGTACCCTAATGTGGGGAAATGTAGCAGTCGTCAGCTCTGGCGAATTCCGCTGTCGCCTTTGATGGGGAGATGGCCGAAACGTCCATAGATTTCAAGTACCTCTGTTTAAAAAAATATGCTCGAATGCTTCATGGAGGAGGGATTCTATCACCTGAAAGTAATTTAAGAAGTTGCCATCATAAATCTTCAGTCTCGGTAAGAAAAAGTTACCATAATTGAGGCGTCAATATAGATGCAAATTGTAATGCTGCTTCCTTATCTGTTAAGCATGAACATCATTTGGAGCAGCCGGCATTGATGAATATGAACAAGGTATCTATACGCAGACAGAATCACAAAATTATTGTCCGGCTTAATCTCAAATTGGACAGTTCAATTCCAAGAAAAAAAGACAAACGCATTCATTTAAGAGCTACAAACGTTTGTCATTGAGATAGCCAAAGATAAGCTCTATGAGTAGGTATTATATCAACTGGATGGAAAATGGCTAATAACTTAACCGAAATATTGAACTGATAATAATTTCTATGCAAAATACTAAATGTAGTAAGTTTTTATTGTTTTTTCCAACATTTAGAATGTGTAATTTTAGTGCACTTTCACACTTAATGTTTTGCTCTGTTTTTGGGAGAGTTCGGTACAAAATAATCCAAAAAGCAATAAAAATACAACGCTAATAATGGTATCATATGAAATGTGATTTTAACTCGTCTTGTGTTAAACATCTCATACTGATAAGATTTCCGCGTATTTAGTATTTTAGGTCATATATTATTCCGGATTTTCTGAGAACCCAGAACATTTGCTACAGAATGGTGGCGATGGGCTAAAAGGATCGATTAGTCAGATGGTTGTCGCTGATGCATGGCAACGCCCGAGCAGTTATATTTGGCCGTTCACATGTCTTCTCACCGATCTCATATCGTATTCAGCTCTTACTGCCTAATTGAAAAAAATATTAATTTATTTCACGTTCGTATAGAACTTTAAACTGTCAGGAATGTGAAATTTTACTAATCGGCTTCATGGAGTTCAGGAGCTATTAATTACCTCCAGTTTGCGGAGGGCCCAGAACACCTGCCGGAGAATAGTGGCAATTTCAGACATTCTGACCGGCTCAGGGGACCGCTGGACCATGAAGGCTTCTAGATCCAAATCCAACGCCTCCATGGCAACGAACAGCCGGTTCTGCAGTTGGAAAGTCTCCAACATCCTACGAGGTGATGCTCGCTCGGGTTGTTCTGACAGATGCGCGACAACGCACGAGCCATCAGATACACGAAACAGTATTAAATAACTTCAACCACAAAGATCTAGGGGAAGAATTTTATTAATATTGATGCATTTTTCGTATGCATCAGTTTCTTTGAAAAATGTGAGAATGCTGCCAGCATTACACGCCACTGTAATGGAATAACTGTTGTAACATTTTGTACGACGGAACATTTTTCTTCGATGAATTATACGACTTACTTCCACATTCCATGTGAAATATGCAACAAAATTTAATGTCTAAAAGGAAATTAAAATGAATTTATTATACCAATTGCAAACATTTTTGGAAGTTACACACTACGTCGCAAATACAAAAAGTCACATTACATTCTTTTTTCAAATTGATTTAATGTTGCAAATATAATCAGTTCTTTTGGATAATGCTAAGACTTGGTATACATCCAACTGAAATTATTAATAAACGGTATGCCATGGCCCTTTTTTTGATTTCACTGCATTAAACTTCATTAAAAGAAATTTAAAAGCTATTTCTATATCTTTTTTACTTCACTACCATATTGTATTTTGAAGTATCAAGAAAATGCAATTTTACCATGTATCCATGTACTGGAGAGTTTTCAGCCTCACATTAGTCTATGGAAAATGCATTAAAATGAGAACTCACTCTTTTAGCTTTTCTTCTGACAAATCCGTCATATACCAATACGTTTTTAGCATGATACTGCCAATCGAATAATCAGGTTCGCGGAATTTAGGGTTTATTGATTACCCTAGCTTTCTGAGGGTCCAGGACAGTTGCCGAGGAATGATGGCAACTTCCGCAATCCACAACGGATCTGGAAACCGATGGATCGTGAAGGCTGGGAGATCGTAATCCAAGGCCTCCATGGCCAGGAACAGCCCGCCCTGCAGCTGGGAGGCCCCGAACATCCGCAACAGGTGATGCCCGGTCGGATCGTTCGGCTGATGCGCGCCAATGGCAGAGCCTGCAAACACTTTCTCATTATTTCGTGCAAGTCCTGTTAGTCATTTGTCGTCTTTTTTTCTTTTGTTGTTACTGAGTCCGACGGCTTCCATACGGCATTCGAAAGCCTCGAAGACCACGAGCAATCAACCCTGCTGCATGATGTGTTCGAATATCAGTATATGTTGCTCGTTGGGATCGCTAACGCTGACTTAATCCTTACATCTGAAAGATGATATAGCTCTGTTCGTTGTGATAACAAAACGGTATTTGGTAAAATATTGAAAAGGGTTTCACATTTTTTATACTTTATTTTATTTAATAGGTAATTATTACAAACAAATGAGCTTACTTGATCTTATGTGGCTAGGCCGAAGGCCTTTAAGCCATTACATTACCTACACCTTTTCGCGTTCTTATCTTTTGAATTCTGGTATTCACCCCAAATGGTCTCTCCATCGCATCAAAGCCGCGGAAAAGAGACCGTAAGGTACGGCTCAGGAAAAAACCCCTGAAGGGGGAAAACCTGCCGTCAGAAGCAGAGTACATACTAATCAATTCGAAGTTTATTGTAAATATTTCTCTGGCGCAGGCGTCCCGCCGTCTCCTTCCAGTGTTTGGCCTCCTCAGCAGATGCAATCAAACAGTGCCACAGAAGATCGTCCGCACCAACGCATCTGCCCTTATATTTTCGATCCCCCCTTAACTTCTCCCCTATTGGGCTTATTACTATGCAAGTTTAATTGTATTTATTATATTGACCTGTTACTTACCAATTGACTACGACTTCTTAGTCTTTCCTATCTCCGCAAAGCCCACAGATGCCATTACCACTTCGGTCCTTTAGTCTATGCTATATCCATCCCCAACCCTGAACCAAGCGTATTCCCCTCTTGCGTCCATTCCGAGAGTATGTACGTAACTTTCGCAACCCCATAACGGACTCGCATGAATTTGAGCTACTAGCGAACGTTTTTCAGCCGTTGCTGCCCAGATCTCTTGCCTTTCAATATCCGCAAATCTATCGGAAATCAGCTGTTCTATCTCGCGGGTTCCCCTCTCTACCACCATTTCCGGAGAGACTTCTCCCAACACTTCGCGTTCAAGTAGCAGTTTAATTTTGTACGCCCAGTAGCGATGGTCGCTTCACTGCAACTGCACTCTAAAGCACCTATGTATAAGTGTCTCGGTCGGTTCACTTGCTAATTTAATCCAAAGTTTAATAGGTTTCATTTTAAAATCTTCAAATTCCTATACTATCGACCTCTCTTAAGACTCGGCATTTGCTGCGCATCTAGAAACTCCTAGAATTAATTTGAAATGTTTCGATGCTTTCTAGTCGATCTATCCTATCCACTCCCCCAGATATCTGCCCCATGGTTCATAGCTGGGAGAACAAGTGATTTGAACATTGTATCGCACACTCTTACCGGCAATTCCGGAACCCTGCGCACAGCGCAAACGATTTCTTTGAACACAATTCTTTCTTTGCTGTGAGCCGTCAATATGTGATTATTCCATCCCCCATTCATGGAAAATTTTTCACCAAGATACGTGAATATTTTGACGCGGTCAGTTTCTTCTCAGGCGTAGTACCATTTCTTTTTGCTGCCCAAGATAAACCTATTCTGGAAGACAACTACTTTGGGTTTTTGAATATTTACTTTCATTCCCACTGTCTCACTATACCTTTCTAAAATATTTAAACTCTTCTGTAAGCCCTCGATCGTTTCCGAACATAAAACTAAATCATCAGCATATAGTAGTCGAGGAATTTTCAGGCCATCAATTTCCGTAGCCGCTGTATCCACTTCCTGTACCGACATCAATAAATCATTTTTAAACAAGATAAACAGCAGTGAAAGGTGAAAGAGGACACCCCTGTCTTACTCCTACTGTCGATTTTAGGTTTTGCGTTGTACTTCCGTCACCGCACCTGACGCAGAAATTTACTTCCCTATACATGCTCTGCAACACTTTAAACTTTACGTAAACTTTTAGCTCATTTACTTTTCGCCATAAAGCTTCCCTATTGATAGTCAAAAGCCTTTTCAAAATCTACGAAACTGCAATATAAGTGGCCCCGTTTACGCGCAAGCGCCATTTAACTAGGGTATTTAACACAAATATATTGTCAGTTGTCGCGAAGCTTCTCCTAAAGCCTGCTTGCAATTATATTTTACTGTATTTTTCCGCCCATTCACTCTGTCGCCCGTTGAGTATTTTACAGAACAGTTTGCTCAGCGCTGGCAAAAGACTAATTCTGCGATAATTTTTTGGGCAATTCGCATCCCCTTTATTCTTAAAGATAGCTGTAAACAACGTTTCTGGATACGAGCCGGAATCAGCAATTTCATTAAATAACTTCATAATACTCTGGGTCTATGTTCCACAACTCCGAAATAAATTTTGTCGGAATGCCGTCCGCGCCGCCTGCCTTTTTATTATTTATGGTTAGAATAGCCCTATTTACTTCATTCCAGGTTAGAGGTTCGTCTAATTCAGGCACACTCCGGTCAGTGAAAATACCTTGCCCAGTTTCAATGTTCCCTACTGCGAACGTCCGTGAAAAATACTGCACCCACGCGTCTGCTGAAATTGCTTTAATTGAATTTATTTTATTACGCAGAGATCTTATAACGTCCCAAATTGATTTACTATAATCGTTTCTTAGAATTGCCTGTATTCTTGCTGCCTCACTATCCTGCCAAGATTTCCTCGATTTTTTAATTGTGGCCTCGTACTGCCTACGTAATAACAAATAACTGTTTCCAGCTTCCTCACTTCCCCTTTTTCTGAACTTCCTTAAGGCTACTATAGTTTCACGCCTGGTCTCCCGACACTCCTCGCTAAACCACCCTTGGGTCAGTTCCCTTCCTCCTCTCCCCCACCTTCGCATGCCCTTCCCTGCGCGGTAGAGCCGCCTTTCTAAATTCTTTGTTTGCCTCTCCGAAGACCGCTCCTCTCGCGCCCACCCTGCCGAGTTAAGAATACCCTCTCCAAATTCTTCTCTCTTTTCAAATGCGTGGCAGCAAGTCCTGTACCATCTACACTTTGCACTTCAGGACAATGTCTACAAATTCCTGTCGCTTTTCCTCATTCCATACGAACAGTTGTCTTCCTATTGTCAATTTCGTCGCTCCTGCCCGCTCCCCTGCCGATGGCAGTGCAGTAGCATTTACAGGTAAATGCACGCACACAGGCTAATGATCGGATTCTTCCCGTAATTCGATCCCAAAATCTAATATTGTGTATTATATCCTGCGACAACAGCGTAATCTACTACACTACCTCCATTCCCACTAATATAAGTTAGTTACCCTTCCGTATCCTGTCCATAGTTGCCGTTTAAGATTTCGAGATTCAATCTTTCGCATAATTCTAGCAATTCCTGCCCATCATTATCAATGACAGAGTCTTTGCTTTTTCTGGAATTCGCTCTCGCTTCTTGCCGGTCGAAGTCCGAAAAAACTTCCTGCTCATCGTTAATTCGACCATTCATGTCCCCTAACACTAGCAAATTAGTACTCGGGTACCTGAGCTTTAACGTATCTAGGAAATCATTGATTTCGACGAAGGATTCTGGAGTGTAATAACGCGAACCCTGTAGGTGACGGTATACAAACACAATGTCAATATCTATATTTTGCATTACTAGTCTATTGCAAAGGAAATTGTCTGAGTTGGTCTTAATTTCATTAATAAACTGCATTAAGCTAGTCCGGAAAACGCACGCAACACCACCCGGGTACCGACCCCTTTCTCCTCTGCGTTTTTTATTTTTGCATATGGCTGTAAAACCAGACACAGGTAACGTTTCACCCTCCTTCCACCAACTTTCAAAGAGACCAATTACATCAAACGTGTTAATGTAGCCATGGAAGTCTTGATTACCGAGCTTAGAGCCTACCCCTTTGATGTTCCAACACCCTATTCTTAAAAAATATTCTTGCCTATTTGGTGACCTGTTGGGCACCGACTCACCGCGAGCTTCCTGCTGCTGCATGTTGGCTGCCATCGCCCTCGTACGCGGACCTCGCTCCGCCGCAAACCACCCGGCACTCGAGTGCCGTGAGCTCCGCCGGGAACGCGAACGCGACCGCCTCCGCCTCCGCCTCGATGCCGCGGGTACAGAGTCTTCCGCGCCGCACCCGAACGAGGCGCAGCTGCAGGTACGGCCGCGGTCCCGGCCACGGGCGCGCGCGGGGCGGCCGTGAGCAGGCGCCCGATTGCTCGGAAGAGGTTTCCGCCCTCCTGGGGTTCTGCTCCCTCGCAGAGTTCACGGGGCCCCGCCGCCCAGCCCCTTCCCAAGCCCGCGGACGGGCCGCCAGCTCGCCCAAGACGAAGCTGCGCCCTGCCACGACAAGCTTGTCGAAACGAATCGACGCCTGCCTCCCGCTGGCTTTCGCCTCCTGCAAATGCGGAATTAATGCCTTACGCGTTTGTCTCGCTGCCCAGCTCAAGTCCTCTCGGGCGCGCGCAATGCTATTCTGGGAGAGATACTCCCGGGCTGCACGCAGCAGCTCCTCCCGCTTCCTGAATGAGGCCACCTTGGCCACAATCGTGCGCGGATGCCCCTCACGCCGCCGCCCGGTCCGGTGCGCGCGCTCGAAATCGTGAAGCTCCAGCCTGACACCTAGCTGCTCAGATAAACCGAGAATGCATTTTTCCGAATCCGCTCATGACTCGTTCCGCTGCTCAGGGATGCCAGTAACATTGATATTGTTACGACGCGATTGGTTTTCAAGGTAATCCACCTTGCGCACCAGCCGCTCGTTGACTGTCTGGAGCGACTGCACTGTCGCCTCTGCCGACTTCACCCTAGCCTGCAATACATCGATTCTATCAATTATCTCCTTATGATTTGTTCAAAGTGTCGATCTCGACGTTAGTAGGGGGCCGGGATTCAGTGCCACCCCACCGATCGCCAATAGCGCTTTTTCTTTTGTTCCCTCCACAGTAACCCTGTGAAGAAGGGGAATTCATTATCTATGAATGTTTTTTTTATTATGCTGCTGCCTTGCGGCTTAAGCAGCTACAGGCGGGGCATTTATTTACAACTAATTTACAATCTAGACCTAAAGTTATCTTAATTCTACTTTGGCATTACTAACTTACACTAAAATCATTTTTGTTACTCTATTTTATATATTCTACGTAATTTGTATTTTGTATTGTTGGTAAATTATTATTATTTTTCTACATTCACACATCATTCATACTAGTTTTATTATATGCATAACCATTCATTCTTCCCATTCATTCGCACTTCACGCTTCTTCACTTCCCACTTCACTGCACGGTCGCCACGGCAGTGACTTGACTCAGTGTCCGTGGCGCTCGGGCCCATTGGGAGGCGTGGCAGGTGGGGCGCGGCGTCGCATTCCCCGCACGTCCCTCGGCCGATGGCAAGTCTTCACCCTCGCGCTCGGCTGCCTCCGCTCGCTCGCACAAGGCAGCAAGCGCGTCGTGAGGCAGCGCGCGAAAGGCGACGCGCTTCGGACCTTTCCGGAGGTGGGACCGATGCGCGCCACTGTTTGCCTCACGGCCGGTGTCGCGCAGGATGCGCGGCGCCTTCGGACCCAGAGCCCTTGAAAGCGCCGTCACTGACCGCCTTTGTAGCTCCGGCAAGAATTGGTTTTTTACACCCAGAACTCCGAACACGTCGGTGTTTCTAGGGTATCTATTGGGATGGGGAGGAGGGAGGTGGGGGTACGTCGCGAGACGCGCAGCGCGGTTTTCCGCCGTGCGAATCGGGCGGAGGGAGGTGCCGCCGCGAATACCTCGCAGGCATACGTCCAAATGGACCGCACGCAGGCGGTGAATAGGCGGCGTTTGAGGGCAGGATGAAGTTCGGGGGCTCGAAAGAGTGGGCGTAGGTGGGTGGTTCGGGCAGTTATTTTTTGGCTAACGTACTTGGCGTGGGCGTGCCAGCGGAGGCCGCTGTCAAGCTTCACACCAAGTTACTTCGCCGTTTTTTGCCACAGTAGAGGCGTGCCTAACTAGCTCACGACTTCATCGGGGTCGGCCCTCTGTCGAGTGAAGTTGACGGCTACGCACTTGTCAGGGTTGAGGGCAAGCTTTTTATGGCTTAGCCATTTGGGAAGCTCGGCGACACAATCATTCAGATATCTCACCGATTTCCTTTTGTCCGCCGATTTCACATAGTAAGCGAAATCATCCGCGAACATTAGGAGCCCGCAATGTTGAATGCCGGTATTTTTTCAACAGGAAGCGGCGTGTCGTTGACGTACAGGCCGAATAGTGTCGGTGAGAGCACGCTTCCCTGAGGCACGCTGGCTGCGGCTCGTCTTGGGGACGAATGTATGCCATTGACGCGAACCTTGAATGGTCTATCTGTCAAGAAGCTGGCGATTAGTCTGACGTAGCAGTCGCTGATTCCAATGTCCGCAAGACACGCGAGCGCCCCCTCGTGCCATACAGAATCGAATGCCGACCGCATGTCTAGAAAAAACACTGGCAAGTTCTGCCGTCTTTCGAGAGAGAGGCCGATCTCGGTACTTAGCCGCGTCAGTTGTTGCGCGGAACTTAGACCAATTCGAAATCCAAATTGCTCATCTCTAAGAAGCTTAAGACGACGTATTTCCTGTTGCAAGCGCTCCAGGATCAGGCGCTCGAAAGCTTTCGCAAGAAGCGAGAGGAGACTAATTGGACTGTAACCGCTCGCCAGAAGTTGGTCCTTGTTAGGCTTTGGTATCATGGATACTGTCGCGATTTTCCACGCTCTGGGGAAATATTCTAGCGCTAGGCACGCATTTAGGAGTTTTCGCAGGAACTCCACCCCGTCGGCGCCGAGCGCGCGGAGCAGGGCGGCTGTTATTCCGTCCGGCCCGCATGCCTTGCGCGTATTGAGTTGTCGCAGCGCTTCGCAGAGCTCCCTTCCCGTCACACGTCGCGCAGAGGTGCTCGGCCTGCCGGTCAGGTAGTCGCGTAAGCGTGCAACAGTGCTCTGGTCCTCGGAGTCGCCGGACTCGAATGGGAGGAACTGCCGTTCAAGCGTCTCCGCGAAGAGTTCGCTTTTCGCGGCGTCCTCCCACACGTATTCCGGCTGAATAGCGGAGTGACCGGGCGGCTGTGGTGTCGCAGTGGTGCGGAGCGGGCGGTTTACTCCCGCCTTTCGGCTCAGCGCTTTAGATAATCCCCAAAGGTTTCTTTCATGAAGATTGCAATCTTCGATCGTGCGCGACCATTTTGCGGTTCTCTCGTCTTGCAGAGATTTACGGAATTCTCTGCTGAGAGCTCGCGCCCGCGCTCCGTCCGCGGGATCGCCGTAGCGGCTGTGTAGCTTAGAATATCTGCGCAGCTCCCGCAGCGTCCTTCTCTGCTCATCTGTAAGCTCAGGACGTGACTACGGTTCGCGAGTAATTTTTGTATTTGACTTGCAGGACGTTCGAATCGCGGAAGTGATGAGTCACCGCGCTATCGATTTCGTCCCGTGAATTTAGCGGTTTTCGCTCAAGCACGGTGCTTATATGAGCTGTGAAACCGGCCCAGTTGGTGTTGTGTGATATTTTGAATTTGTTTCGGCGTGCTGCGGCGAAAGACGAAACAACGAATGTTAGCGGGGCTCCGCAGTCGATTCCTTTCGCGATCGCAAGGTCGATAATTCCCGGATTTCCAGTCGACGGGTATATCGTGGGTTCTTTCTGGGCGTATATGTATACGCCACGTCTCGTCGCTATGTAGTTGGCTAAACGGGTGCCGTTTCGGTTTGCACCGAGGCAGCCCCACTGTCTGTTCCTTGCATTAAAATCCCCTAGAATTAGAACTTAAGTATCTAACGCGAGTATCGCATCGATACAGGCAGTGTCTAGTTGCTGATTTGGGCAGTAGACGGACGCGATTGTCAGTCGGCCGCCAACCGTCCAAACTCGCACCACAACTGCCTCTAGAGAACGCAAGGCGCCAGGTGGGGTCGTTACTTCGAGCTGGGGGATGTCGCGTCGGACCAGGAGCGCAAGACCGCCCCCCCCCGTTTGACCTCACGGTCTCGGCGATACACTGCGTATCCGTGAATACGGGCAGTGTGATGTTCACGAAACCACGTTTCCTGCAGCGCCATTATGTCGAGCTGTCGCTCGGTAGCAAAGTTCTGTATCAACTGGGTCTTTTCGCACGCACTTTGAACATTCCAGGTGCATGTTCGCAGCGGTGCTTCGCAATTAGACGGAGGATTTAGATTCTGCGCCATTGTTGGGCAGAAGCAAGGTCAGTGGATGGATCATTCCCCGAATCTGGTCTTCGGAGAGTAGACCCAATTGAGTCGCGAGACCGCGTCTCTTGCGCCGCGTTATTGTGCGGCGCAGCGGGGGCCTGAGGGGGGCTGGGCCCGCTACCTCTGACCAGGTCGCCTCGCCGCGTACTCTCTGCCGAGGAGCCTCGCCCGAAGGGGCGTCGAGGCTTGTCGGCCTCTCGACAGATTCCTTATCGATGCCCGATGGGCGCTGCAACGGCGTGCATCTTTCGCATTTTGTATAGGATGCCGTATGCTGCCCGCCGCAATTGCAGCATTTCGGGCGTGCCAAGGTACCGCGTATGGGGCAGTCCTTCGTGCCAGGCTTGTCTGCCGGGTGGCCCTCTCCCGTGCAGATCTTGCATCTCACGGGATATTTCCAGTTTTTGCGAGTATGTCCCCATCTGCAGCATCTCTCGCAGAAGCGGGGGCGCTTCCATTGCCAACGGACGACTTTAACGTCGCAGGAGTCAATGGCCCTTATACCGAAAGCTTTGCGCGACTCGCCCGCGCGAAGGGTGACGCGAAAAGTCCCCGTGCGCACGATGCGAGTTTCGGTGGCGTCACCACCTGCGGCATCACAGCTCTCCGAAGTTCCGGCGGTTTCGGAGAGTTCGCGGCGAACGTGTTGGTGAACGCCCAACGGGTGGAGGCCTGCGCCTTCAAGCTCCTCGCGCACCTCGTCAGCAGTGATGCCGCGCGGAACCTGTTTAATGTACACGCGATGTGTACGCTCACTCCGGGGAGATGGAGTTGGGTGACCAAATAAATTCTCAATTATTCTAAATTCCCAAACGAAGGTCATCTAAACCCTCTTGTTTGATAGCTTCATTAACTATAAATCTGATATCATTCCACAACTCTCCACTCTCGCCCAACAAACATTCTGAGTTTGGTCTGCTAAGCTCTGAGAATTTACTTTCTCTTAGATTCTCGTCAAGGCCAATCTAGCTATTGCCATTTCGATAAGATCTTCTTTCATTTCCGGCTAGCAATTTATGAAATGTTTATACTATTTGTCTAAACACGAAACACTGGTTTGTGACTTCTTTAAGATAGAATATAAAGACGTTTGAAAGCGCGCTTATTAAACTATACACATAAACTACACTAAACACCTGTAACCTCACAAGATTTTTTACTACGACGCATCTGCACAACTTGTTGTTCCCGGTTTTGATTCGGCACAAATGTTGAATATTGCTGTGTAATATTGCTTACATTTGGATAGAGTATTAGCAGAAACTGCAACGAAGTTTTTTTGCATCGCCTTGTGTGTTCTCATCAGACGAGAGTTCTCAAAAAAAAAGCGACTAATAATTCACAAAGAATACTTTGCCGTAAAAATCAAAAAGTATTGATGGAATTATCATGGTTACAAATGTCTGGGCGAAAATACGTTCTTCTTACGAATTTCACATAATCCACGCTTTCAACGTTTTCGCTCCGCGACTCTGCGAGTGTTCAAAGAAATTACACGATAATTGCTTGCTTGCCAACGGACCCAAAGTTTCAATGTGTCCCATACGCGTATTACTCAGCTTCTCAAAATCACACAATCGCTACAAATATAAAATACAAAATGGTCGCGGCTCCTGATCTTCAAACATCGACTGATCTAGAAGAAATAGGATTCTGGGAAATCTGTAAATGGGCAAACTTTCGTCGCGGCCACCCAGGAGGTGGTGCAACCTAGTAGTGATTTTTCGAAGCAGCTGAAAGACAATTTCAAGGAGCTTACAAAAATGAATAATTGGGAGAGAAATCGCGAGGTTTGTCGAGTAAATTTAGACTCAAAACCTCAACTCTCATCTAAAAAAGTGGACGTTTGAGATGCATGATACTTCTTAATTGCCTTCATAAAGCAGCGAAACTGAGCTATTCAAAGCGTGGCGCTAAATTTACACTACAGTGGCGGCCCTATACCGTAAATTCTGTCCCCGGAAGGAATCTAACCGGACTTAAAGACGTACGGCAAGGACGCCGCAGAGCCGACTGTCACTGACTGTGGGCAGCGACTTGTGCCACTCGGTTTCTATTTATCGGCTTTAAACATGTTTGACCGAACCCCGAGATGCAGTGGTTTAATAAAGTTGTCTGCTTTGATTCGAATGAATAATTCTAAGAACAACCCAAGGCCGGGACTGTGACTTTAATGTCTAGAGAGATGTTTAAACCGAATGCTTATTTACTTGCCTTCGAAAGGCAAGATTTGATCGGAACACTGATATAGAGAGAATCGCGTTCCAGTGCACCGTAGGTAAAGTGAAAAATGAATAAACAGAGTACCGGGCGTAACCTTGGCAATTAAAAGGGAGAAAAAGAACAGAAAACAAACTCTAAGACAAACACCATCTTTGTGCAACAAATTTCAAACTAAGGCCGAAATATTTATACAACTTCAAAAAATGTTCATGGGGAGCCCGACTACCATAAGGACGAAGGCACAACACTAAGGGACACAGAAATTTCAGTGCGCTTGTGGCCCGATATACAAATTGACAAGGAGGGCGACTCGCCTCTCCTTTCAATAAACGTAAATATTTGAGACCAGCAACTTTTAGGCCATATACTGCTGTGCAAGCTTATATTAATCCTCAGTGGCATTCTGTGCTTTACAAATCCATTGCGCCTAAAAACAAAAATAAACTACCGCTTACTGCTCGATCGCATGCTCGCGACACGCCTAGGCGTCCAACAATATGCCTAAAGCGAACATATTGCGGTGATTTATGTCCGATTTGTCCCACAATTGACTCCTAACAACACAGTGTGGACGTTCTGTTTGCTTCGCTCGCAGCTCTGCTCTATTCGTTTATCGCTGCTCCAACATAAACGTACCCATATATACGCAACACATAACATGCAAGTCATCAGAAATTGACGCGTGACGGGCGCGCGTTTCCTATGGAAGTCTTATGGCGCGGGGGGAGGGGAAGGGATGCCAGATTGTAGGGGCACCTCCTAGCGACTCGAGGAGATACCAGTATAGAGACGAGCGGGGAATACCTGTGTAACATGCCCGCCGCTGACTCTTTTATGGCGTCGCCAAAACTACCAGTCGCCGCACTCGTCCCGCACCGTTGTGCCCTCTTGCGGAGAAATGTAGCCGTCGTCAGCTCTGGCGAATTGCGCAGTCGCCTATAAGGGGAGACGGATGCAAGATTTCATTTACATATCAGATGCTCCAATGCCTCATGGAGGAGTGATTCTTTCCATTCCTGATAGAAAAGTTTGGTTTCTTATGAGTTTCCCGTACAATAAAAGAAAAATATGGTTAGAATACACCATAATATATTGTGGCGAACATGGGAGCTATAAATTAGGTCCAGGTATCTCTAATAAAGTTTCGTGATGAAGTTCGAAGTGATCTAGAAATTTAATTACATTTCATTCCGTTTCTTTCATATTGAATTGTTTCAGTACCGAGTTTCTCAGTCCTCTCTTATCAATTCCGTCATCTTCTTCCATATTGTGTTCACTTTTTTCATCTGCTGGATGGCAAACTCTCATCATTACAATCCGAAGTACGTCAGTGTTCACCACTTACCTCGACAACATGTTATAAAATATCCGATCCTTATTCAGTGGAACTAGTTTTTTATCGTCACCATTTGAAATACGTGATTTTTCTCACTAATACTTAAAACGTTTTCTTAGTAACATATAGTCACGTTGGAAGTCAAATGGAAACGAAAGTCTGATAAAAACTGAAAATGAAGATGCACAATATCAGGAATGCTTAATTTATATTTCAACCGTTCAGCATTTGTCATCACGCGGGGTATCTGGAAGTAAGATTCTACGATAACGTTGCACAGTCCCCAAAAACACTATTTCTCGAAGTAATACTGAAAATAATATACAGCACACAAAGCAACAACAATCTGGAATTTTATAGAAGTCTTAAAAGAGCCCGCAAGTGCCATTAATTTTTGAAATAAAAATGTATCCAATAGGCGTTAGTAAGAAACGAAAAAAATCTCCATTTTTGTTGTACTTGGAAGACGCTGAGAAATATTCAAACTTTAGTAATTTTCGAAGTTTCAAGAGTTACCAACGGTAATTGAACCAGTAAAAACTCTATATATTTCACTTTATTGTTACAAGAACCATTGTTGAAAAACATTGAAGATGGTTTAAGGGGCAATTTTAATGTACCTCAAAATTTAAATATTTTCAATATTTCTGAGCTCTAACCCAGTTCAGATTGATAGGGGAATATTATTTATAAAAAATTACTAATAATACTTAAAGCGAAATTGTAGAAAGACTGACGGTCGGACGTATTGAATAAAAAAACTGTACCAGAGCCCATAAAACTGTCCGAAATTTCTCTTGGAATCCCTAAATCGGTTTTTCACAGAATTACATAACTTTCTCTGTACTACGTATATTACTCCGTACATACTTGTACTTTGGTCATTTTTACTTTCTCAAATACACTACATGATACGTTAATGAAATTGAACTAGGAAAACAATCTGTTAACGGTACAGTGGTCTTGATTTAAGGTAAAGGAGAGCACAGTATACTTGACAATCGGATAAGAGCTATTGATATAAATGGGGAAGCGGCATTGTTCTGCATATGAGCATTTCAAATAATTAACTGAGTTTTTGATCACTCTGAGAGTAATGCAAGTGGGGGATGTACATATGTGATTGTAGAATTATCGGATTTCACATTTCTTTTCTTATTTTAAATTATATATTGAGGTGTCACACGTGTCTAATACATAGTATATAACATGTTTGATATATTGAGTTCAATATTCCTTTTTCTTAAGTTTTGATCTTATACTATAAAACATTGTTTAATTCAAATATATTTTAAATACATGTAAATTTAGAGTTAATAATAAAAGGTACTTACATCATGGCATGATTATTTCCAGTGTACAATAGTAAAGGGATACAAGGAATGTCACTGGACAACTTACCATGCCCATATCTGATCTTTGTTATGAAATAAACTGAAATTACAAGCTAGATTTTAGAGAAAAATTAAGGGTTTTGAAAATTGTGGCAAGATGGAAATGAAATTTCCATCTGAATGTGTATTTGAAACCTGATTTGTATTTCTATCTGAATGAAAATGTATTTGCAAACAGTTCTTCTAGAAAACCAATGGCCAAATTTGATTGCGCCTTAGATTTTCATATTTTTTAAGGATTTTGTATTCTGTATTATTTTGCATTATGTAGCTAATACCTTGTAGAAAGCAAAACTATCACATTTTCTTGAAATTTTCATGAACTGAAAAATAAATAGTATAGAGAATACACTAGTGTTCGCATTTTTATTTATTTTCCTGAAAAAAAATGGCATTTGCTAGATAATCCCCATCCATCCACCAGTTCCAGGCATAGCTGGCGCAGTTTTGTAGAGTACATTATCCACGTTGCTAGGGAGTTGGGGAAACGGCAAACGAAGGTGACAGAATAGTAAAGTTGGCGAAACATAATATTAAATAGCAGCCAATAAGATGAGGATTTCGTTATGACGTTGTTCAAGGCAACGAAAAAGAAATGAAAGAAAGCAAAATATTAGAATCGGTGCGAGAGCGAATTAGATTAGAACGGGAAGAGACAAAAGAAAGACTACATCGCGAGTTCGAGCTAGAGAAACTACGTATAGCGAGTCAAACGCCGACGGAAGGCGCAGGTTCGGGGAATGACGCGAAGGCGCTAGCACACGTACGGTTGAATCACCGGTACGGTTATGGACCGATTCGAGGGAGGCAGCGATGACATAACCACTTCCTTAAGCGTGTTTGAGAGCCAAGCGGGACTGTTAGGTGTGCCGGAGGAAGATTGGGTTGCCAAACTTAAGGGGCTACTTCCCCATCAAATCAAGTTTTGGCTCACATTAGAAGACGGGAAATCATTATCAGACTATGTGGCCATTAAAGATAAATGGTTGGAAATGTACAAATTTAATACTGAAAAATTTAGGCAGTTATTCGTGAGGCACATGAAATCTACGAACACCACGTTGAATATATATGCAAGCGAATTATACAACTAATGTATGAAATGAGTTGCGTTGTCAGCATATAAACTTTTGTGGGCTTGCTGTATTTGATAGTGACTGACCAAATGAAACGGCGAGTTCCTGCTGAAATGAAGGAACGTTTCATCGAAGAGTGTGGAGATTTCGCAATGCCACTTGAATTCGCGAAGAAACTCAACTACGAAAACAATAGGTTGGAATGGAAACATAGATTCTCGAAACCTTTTCAGAAAAAGGACGGAGGGGCAGAAGTGCCAGCATTGGGGAAACTCAGAAGCAGGTACTAGTCGCCGGGAAACCCTTTTACAAAGGACGTGACGTCATGGCAGAGTTTGAAAAACTCAGCGTGCGGAAATGTTTCGGCTGTGGGTCGCCGAAGCATCTCGCACGTGACTGCCCGAGAAGGTGGGTCGGGGGAAGAAGGCGAAAGGCCACGTTATTGAGAAAGCAGCGTCAGAGCTTTTTCAGCTATTTATGTGGCATGGTGTCGTGAATAATAGACTGACCAGGATATTGCGTGATTCTAGCGCGAATTTTGACGTGGTAAAAGAGCGATTAATACAAAACTCAGATTCAACAGGGGAATGCGTATGGGTATTTCAACCCTTAGATTCAAAACCGAGGAATCTACCCGTAGCGTAGTAGTGAGTCGCGACTGTGATTTCGGCTCCTATTAGCTCAGCAACCTTACAGCACAATAACTCGAAGTTCGAGAAGGCTTCATTGAGTCGCAAATTGTGAGCGCTGTGGTCGCGCTAGCAAAGGTAGCGGCAGATGCAGAGGTGGGCGCTGTAGAGCCCACGACAGAAAGCGGCCGAGGAAGAGTCGGACACCGGATTAGCAGAGAATAGCGACGCGGGGGGAGCGCAGGTAATGTCTCCACCTGCTGCGGCTGAGTGACATGTAGAAGTAGGCGACGAGGAACTAAACTACGCCGCGAATGAAAAGATGCAGATAGGCTCATATAAAAGAATAAATTCAAATCTTACAGATGTCTTTATTCTCGAACAAACTAAGGACGGTACGCTTGCAGAAATATATAATGTAAGAATAGAGTATCCGTGACGGGGAAAGAAATGTACTTCCTACGTGATCGATTGTTGCTTCGCACTCCATTTAGTAAGAAAGGCAAGCGCTATGAAATAACTGTTGTTCCCGCTGTTTGGAGGCACGGTTCTAAAGGTGTGCCGCAAACGCACGCCTAGGTGCGACTAAAAGCAAGAATAGTCTGGCAAAGACTTTATTCTGGCCCAGATGTTTCCAGGAAATGAAAACGTACCTCAGGTCATGTGACGTATGCCAGAAGGTAGCCAGATCGGGAGAAAAAAGACACCGTTAGTGATGGTACTACCCGTAGGGGAAATATTTTCGCTGATAAATATGCAAGCGTGCGGACAGTTTCAGAAAAGTGAATAAGGTAAAAAATTCATCCTTACTGCGATATGCATGGCATCTAGATATCCAGACGCGATTCTCATAACGTATTTACGAGCGACGACTATGATCAGCGCGCTCTTAGAGCTGTTTAGTACGATAGGTTTCCCGAAGACACTACAGACAGATCGGGGCACCTGTTTACGAGCGTGCTGACCGCGGAATTCACGCAGACGTTGGGGGTCAGTCTGATTAGAAGTTTTTTTTACCACCCATAATCGAATGCGGTGGAAGCAATGCACCGAACAATGAACAGGTTGTTGAAGGTTCTGTAACTAGAAGTGGGTATGGAATGGGAGCTTTAATTACCGGCCATATTATTTGCTTTGCGCACCACTGTGCATGGAAGTTTAGGATTTACTCCAGCAGTTAGTTTATGGGAATAATTTACGTACTCCCATATCTTTATTACACGAGAACATTGCCGGAGTGCACCTTATTGTACTCCGCCAAGACAGTCGGCTATTTTGCGAGACGTAATTAGTGAAATGCTACGCGACGGCATTACTGAAGTAGGTGATAGCGAGTACACGTCACCAATGCACTTCAAATGCTTTTAAAATGCCCTAAAACAAAGTACAAAAATAGATCAAAACCACTTCAGATGAACAACTTCGTAAAAAAAATATTAAACTGCTGTTGGTAATTTTACTGATGTAATCAAGACTCCTTCATTTTGTAAAAATGAACTCAGCTTCCAAACTTGGGGTTTAGACTGTTCTTTATTCATCGCAAAGTCGGCCGAACTCACAGGGGCGCCAATAGGCGTCAACTTTAGATAACTTACTATTCCCGATTGACATTACAATATATGAGCGAAGAAATCTTAAAGGCTACTCAGGAATTCTGCGGTGAATATTTGTTGCATCTCGTAAGTACAAGTAAAATATAATAATCATCGGCAAAAATGCATTAAAAATGACGTAGGTAAAAAATTACTTTAGTCGAAACGGACGAAAAATGCAATAAAAATATATAAAAATGGTTACTTTTCTTTTGTCATTACGAATTTTTCTACACTAAACGGCATTGTTGTAATGTGAAAAGAAAAAAAATTACATTTCATTAAAATGCGCACATTACTACTGACCGATATGGATAGAAAGGTAAGGAGGCTTAATATATTTCACCTAAATGCACATAGACGCTATCGAAAATGCGTCTGTTTAATAAAATGGTATATTAAACTGCCCTATCGGAACTATATATACAGGTAATAAAATCAAAATCCATTTCAGTAGGCATTTATTGGTGTTCAAAGTACATACCAAAATTAAGTATTAGCAAGACATGCAAGCCCTTACCTCATTTGCGTCGGCTGCATTGTGGTCTGCTCTGACCCCGAACGGCAGACAGCGGCTGCGCCCGGTCCACGAGAAGCCACCAGGCAGACCGCGCCCTATACCAAGCTACGCCTACTGCGCTCACATTACATTCTTCTTTCAAATTAATTTAATGTTGCAAATGTAATCAGTTCTTTTGGATAATGCTAAGACTTGGTATGCATCCAACTGAAATTATTAATAAACGGTATGTCATGGCCCTTTTTTAATTTCACTGCATTAAACTTCATTAAAAGAAATTTAAAAGCTATTTCTCTATTTTTTTTACTTCACTACCATATCGTATTTTGAAGTATCAAGAAAATGCAATTTTACCATGTATCCATGTACTGGAGAGATTTCAGCCCCACATTAGACTATCGAAAATGCATTAAAATGAGAACTCACTCAGACAGGGTTTTAGCTTTTCTTCTGACAAATACGTCATATACCAATAAGTTTTTACCATGATACTACTGCCAATGGAATAATCAGGTTCACGGAATTTTGGGGTTATCGATTACCCTTGTTTTCTGAGGGCCCAGAACAGTTGCCGAGGAATGAGGCGGATCTGGAAACCAATTGACCGTGAAGGCTGAGCGATCGTAATCCAAGGCCCCCATGGCCACGAGCCACCGGCCCTGCAGCAGAGAGGCCTCGAACATCGGCAAGAGGTGAGGCCCGGTCGGGTCGTTTCGGCTGATGCGCGCCAATGACAGCCTGCAAACACTTTCTCATTACCTCGTGCAAGTCCTGTTAGTCATTTGTCGTCTTTTTTTCTTCTGTTGTTACTGTTTCACGGCGTCCATACGGCCCTTTAAAAGCCTCGAAGACCTCGAGCAACCAACCCTGGTGCTGATGTGTTCGAATATCAGTATATGTTGCTCGTTGGGATCGCTAACGCTGGCTTAAGTAATACTTACATCTGAAAGATATAGCTGTCCCTTCAGATAGTAAGGTGTTTGGTAAAAAATTGAAAAAGGTTTCATACTTTTATTTTATTTAATAGGTAATTATTACAAACAAATTACTTGATCCTATGTGGCTAGGCCGAAGGCCTTTAAGCCTTTAGAATACCTACACCCTTTCGCGTTCTAATCTTTATAAATATTGGTATTCACCCCAAACCGTCTCTCCATCGCATCAAACCGCGATAAGGTACGACTCAGGAAAAATACCCTGCAGGGGGGAAAACCTGCCGTCAGAAGCAGAGTACACACTAATCTATCAGAAGTTTATTTTAACTATTTATTTTTTGGCGCGGGCGTCCCGCCGTCTCCTTTCAGTGTTTGGCCTCTTCAGCACCTGCAATCAAACAGCGCCACAGAAGGTCGTCCGCACCCACGCCTCTGCCCTTCAATTTCCGATCCTCCTTCCCTTCACCCCCTAATGTGCTTATTACTACGCCAGTTTTATTTATTTATTTTATTGACCTGTTACTTACCAATTTAATACGACTTATGACTTATTTCTAAACAGTTTACTAACTTAACGTAAAATTACTGATTAACTTACGTATTGTTAGCATATTGGGTCATATGAATAAAAATGAGCACTTGCTCATGAGTACTTGCTCCGGAGCAAAGTGAGTCTACTCCGCGGCACTGAGCAGACGCTCCATTTCGTATTAGTAAAAACTTTGTATGTCTTCGAAGAACTTACTCATGTCTCGCGAGCATTTGCTCGTCGTGAACAAGTGATAGTGCAGGCTAAGAGTTTCACAAATTGGGTTCTTGAGCAACAAAGAGGTTACATACGTTACGCGCGTCGCGCACATTTGTGCGGAATAAAGAGCAATGGTTTCTTGTCTCACTCTTTAAATTCGAATATGAATAGCAGTAACGAAAAACAGGCGCTAGTGGCCCAGCTAATTTTTACCGAAATGCTTAGTGAATATAAAATTATTGTTGAATAGAGCCAGCTTTCGGAAGTACGCTGTGGCCGAAACGAAACATTACAAAGTTTCAAAAAACCGTACCCCGAAAAATTTCAAGTAGAAAAGAACGATGGTCAATTAATATACAAGATATGCAATATGAAAACGCGCCTGAAAGCAAACGCCGATAAAAATCGTACCAACCATACATTGTACTTTTCGAATCGGCAAAGGTTCTAATGGTCTACATCACGAGAATTTCGCCTAATCTTGATTTTTTTAGTCCGCTGCATATGCATATCATCACACGGTAAAAAAAATCGGCCAATTTAACCTTACTTTTTAAACGTGAGTCTACTACTAAGGTCTCTCCGAAATTTTGGAGCAAGTGCTCACTCTAGAGAGTAAACGCTTAACTTCATTCATTCCAATTCTGAGCATTTGCTCGCCAGTTGAGACTACGCTCAGAGTTGGAGCAAGTTCTCAGCGACTGAGCAATTGCTTACCCACTTTATTCATACGAAACTGAGTAGGATCTCGGAAACTCGGAGCAAAGTGTACTTGCTTACTTTTATTCATACCACCTATTGACTTATTTATTTCTCCCCATAATTTGAATGATTTGAGCATTGTATCACACACTTTTACCGGCAATTCCGGAATCCTGCGCACTGCGCAAACGATTTCTTAGAAAGCAATTCCTTCCTTTGCTGTGCGCCATCAATATGTGATTATTCCATCGCCCAGTCATGGAAAATTTGGCACCAATATATGTAAATGTTTTGACGCGGTCAATTTCTTCCTTAGCATAGTACCTTTTCTCTTTGCTACCCCCAGATAAACCCATTCTTTAAGACAACTACTTTCGTTTTTTCAATATTTACTTTTAGTCCCCGTGTCTCACTATACCTTTCTAGAATATTTAAACTCTTCTGTAAGCTCCCAATGGTCTCCGAACATAAAAGTAAATTATCAACATATAGTAGTTCGGGAATTTTCAGGCCATCAAGTTCCGGTGTCGCTGTAGCCGCTTCCTGTACCCACGTCAATAAATCATAAAAAAGATATACAGCAGCGGTGAAAGAGGACATCCCTGTCTTACTCCTACTGTCGATTTTATTTTTTGCGTTGTACTTCCGTCACCGCACCTGACGCAGAAATTTACTTCTATACATGCTCGACAACACTTTGAAAACTTAACGTGAGACGCCTAGCTCATTTAGTTTTCGCCATAAAGTTTCCCTCTTGATATTCAAAAGCCTTTTTAAAACCCACGTAACTGCAATATAATTGGCCCCGTTTACGCGCAAGCGCCTGTTTTACTAGGGTATGTAACACAAATATATACTCAGTTGTCGCGAAGCTCTCCTAAAGCCTGCTTGCAATTGTGATATTTTACTGTACTTTTCCGCCCATTCACTCAGTCGCCCGTTAAGCAGTTTGCTCAGCGCTGGCAAATGACTAATTCCGCGATCATTTGTGGGCAATTCGCATCCCCTTTATTCTTAAAGATCGGTTGGAGGATAGCTGTAATCCACGTTTCTGGATAAGAGTCGGAATCAGCAATTGCATTAAATAACTTCATAATACTCTCTGGGTTTATGTGCTACAATTCAGAAGAAAAAATTGTCGCAATGCCGTCTGCGCCGCCTGCCTTACTATTCATGGTTAGAATTGCCCTATTTACTTCATTCTAGGTTAGAGGTTCGTCTAATTCAGACACACTCCTGTCAGTGAAAATGCCTTGCCCTGTTTCAATGCACCCTACTGCGAACGTCCGTGAAAATATTGCACCAACGTGTCTGCATAAATTGCATTACTTGAATTTATTTTATTACGCAGAGATATGATAACGTCCAAAAATGATTTACTACAATCGTTTCTTAGAATTGCCTGTATTCTTGCTGCCTCACTATCCTGCCAAGATTTCTTCGATTTCTTCATGATGGCCTCATACTGCCTACGTGATAACAAATAACTGTTTCTAGATTCCTCAGTTCCCCTATTTCTGAACTTCCTTAAGGCTACTACAGTTTCACGCCTGGTCTCCCGACACTCCTCGCTAAACCACCCTTGGGTCAGTACCCTTCCTCTCCCCTACCTTCGCATGCCCTTCCCTGCGCGGTAGAGCCGCCTTTCTAAATTCGTTTGCCTCTCCGGAGACCGCTTCTCTCGCGCCCACCCTGCCGAGTTAAGAATACCTTATACAAATTCCTGTCGCTTTTCCTCTTTCCATACAAACCGTTGTCTTCCTATTGTCAAGTTCGTTGCTCCTGCCGCTCCCCTGCCGATGGAAGTGCAGTATTATTTACTGCTAAATGCACGCACACAGACAAATGATCGGATTCTGCCCGTAATTCAATCCCAAAATCTAATGATCTAATGAATTGTGTATTCTTTCTTTCGACAACCGAGCATAATCTATTACACTACCTCCATTCCCACTAATTAGTTCCCCTCCCGTATCCAGTCCATAGTTGCCATTTAAGAAGTCTTGATTAAATCTGTCGCATAATTCTAGCAATTTCTACCCATCATTATTGTTGAGTCATTGCTTTTTTCCTGAATTTGCTCTCACTTCTTGCCGGTCGAAGTCCGAAAAAGTTCCTGCTCATTGCCAATTCGAGCATTCATGTCCCCTAACACTAGTAAATTAGTACTCGGGTAACTCACGTATCTAGTTATCATCTTAATGTATCTAGGAAATCATTGATTTCGCCGAAGGATTTTAGAGTGTAATAATGCGAACCCTGTGGGTGACGGTATATAAACACAATGAAAATGTCTATTTGCATTACTAGTCTAATACAAAAGAAATTGTCTGAGTTGGTCTTAATTTCATTAATAAACTGCATTAAGCTAGTCCGAAAAACGCACGCAACACCACACTGGTACCAACCCCTTTCTCCTCTGCGTTTTTTATTATTGCATATGGCTGTAAAACCAGACACAGGTAACGTTTCACCCTCCTTCCACCACGTTTCAACGAGACCAATTACATCAAACGTATTAATGTAGCCATGGAAGTCTTGATTACGGAGCTTAGAGCCTAGACCTTTGATGTTCCAACACCCTGTTCGTAAAACCCATTC
Organism: Gryllus longicercus; assembly: GCA_038098605.1. NCBI lineage: Eukaryota > Metazoa > Arthropoda > Insecta > Orthoptera > Gryllidae > Gryllus > Gryllus longicercus. The sequence goes on from JAZDUA010000283.1 coordinate 783,683, forward strand.
TTGCCTATTTGGTGAGCTGTTGGGCACCGACTCACCGCGTGCTTCCTGCTGCTGCATGTTGGCTGCCATCGCCCTCGTACGCGGAAATCGCTCCGAGTGCCGTGAGATCCGCCGGGATCGCGAGCGCGACCGCCAGCGCGAACGTGACCGCGACCGCCTCCGCCTCGATGACTCGGGGTCAGAGGTCGTCCGCGCCGCCCCCGAACGAGGCGCAGCTGCAGGTGCGGCTGCGGTCCCGGCTGCGGTCCCGGCCACGTGCGCGCGCGGGGGCGGCCGTGAGCAGGCGCTCGATTACTCGGAAGGGGTGTCCGCCCTCCTGGGGCTCTGCCCCCTCGCAGAGTTCACGGATCCCCGCCTCGCAGCCCCCTCCCAAGCCCGCGACCCGGCCGCCAGCTCGCCCAAGACGAAGCTTCGCCTTGCCACGACAAGCTTGTTGAAACGCCTGCGCCTGCCTCCCGCTCGCTTTCGCCTCCTGCAAATGCGGAATTCAGCCTTTTTTAATGTATGGCTGGTAAATGCTATCGGAAGTTCGAGATTTCCTTGCGACGGCACGGCCCCTATTGCGTCGAAACAGGCGCCGGTAGCCATCGTAAATGGCTTCTCAAAATTAGGAAACTGCAAAAAGGAGGTTTAAGTGAATCTTTTAGGCTAGCGAAGGCGAGATCATGTTCAGTAACCCAATTAATTTCTGCGTCTTCCTTTAAATATTAGCGGCTTAGCCATTTAACTGAAATTATAAATGGCCTGTAATAGGACGCTAGGCCCAGGAAGACCTTAAGACGGTGAGCGTTTTTAGGCCGAGGAAACCTTTCTACAGCGTTTTTTTCTTTGGGTCTGGCTGCACCTCATTGCCACAAATTATGACCTAAATAGACTTATCTTCACAAATTCACATTTTGAGGGTTGAAGCTTCAATTGAAATTGTCTTGTTTTTCAAATGGTTTCTAATCTATGAATATGCTTGTTTAAAGTGCAGGAAGAAATAACTAAGTCGTCGAGATGCACATACGCCATGGGCTGAAGGCCGCTAAGCACTGCTTTTATACAGCGTTGCATGGTGGCCGGTGCGCCGTTCATATCCATTTGCATTTTTAAAGCTTTGTAGTCACTTCTAATGCACTTCTGGCGGGAATTTTCCCGATTCTTCCTTCTGATGGAATTTGGTTAAAGCCAAACCCAAAGTCCAGAACAGTAAAATTTGCTTAAATTATCCAAAATAGTGTACTGCGCGGCCGCGCGCGCGCTCTTGGCGCAACTGAAGTCGACCAGTTTCAGCTACGACAAGCCGTGCGCCGCGACGTTGCCCAACACATTGTCCGGATTGATATCAAGATGGACAATATCGAGTTCCTACAAATATAAAAGTTACTGGCGTGAAAATTGAAAGCTACTAGCGTTTGGGATTTTGTCATAGGTAGATCCTTACAATATGTGATATCAAATTATTTGGACTGTGTTAAATTAATTCACCGCAATCTTGGCATATATTAGTGACAAATACTATTAAATTGTACGTTAAGAAACTGCAATTCTAATTTACATTCGCCGCTGCTAAGGCATCGAATTAGCGCGGATTTACTTCATGGTGTAGGAGAGCGAGTATCTTTAGGACTTGTAATAAAATATCAAGACTAGTTCCCGCACGAGCAATTTCTGAAATCACGAAACATTGAGGCGGTTAGATTCGGATTTCCTTGTGGAGTAAGTGGAAGACGGCCTTCGATGACCATGTCCAATCTTTCAAATACAGAGAAATGTGTCGGTGTCTGAATCATTTCTACCTTAGCGGTTATTCCTGGTTTGTTTTTGGCATGAAGGGATCTTTTATGAATTTACGTACTTCACTCACCATACGCGGCCATGTGTATCACCCGCGTAAACGAGCCAGCATTCGAGATACACTACAATGCCCTCCCAGGGATTCGGTGTGAAATTCTTGTAATAGGCGTTGCCGTTAACTTTTTTCCGGATTTTCTTTGTCCCAAAGTTCGCTGCCTTCCGTGGTTTGTTATGCGGGAGCGGTGTCCATCCCGAATGTCAGAGAGGGACTCTATTGAGGGCATCGGCAATAAAGTTTTGAGCTCCCTTTTTGTACTAAATTTCACAATTTCATGACGCTAATCGTATTTGCCATCTAGTCAATCGCAGGTTTGCTTTGGTTAAATTATACAGCAATATGAAAGGCTGGTGATCTGTAATTATTTTGAATTTACTACAGTACATGAAGATGCAAATACTGTCGGCCCAAGCTCTTAAATGTTACTTTTCCACCACACTGTAATCTTCAGCCTTTCGTATGGCTGGTAAAGGTTATCTTATGTTCCAGATTTTCTTGCGACGGCACGGCACCTATTGCGTTGAAGCTAACGCCGGTAGCCATCGTAACTGGTTTTTCAAAATTGGGAAACTGCAGTACGGAGGCTAAAGTTACTTTTTTTTTGGTCAGCAAAAGGGACATCATGATCAGTAACTTAAATAAATTGCGCGGCTTTCTTCAATAAGTCAGCGGATTAAGTCATTTTACTGAAATTACAAATAAATCGCTTGTAATAGAACGCTAGGCCCAATAACCCCGTAAGCTGGTAAGCGTTCTGAGGACAAAATCAATTATTTACAACCGTAGTTTTCTGTGGGTCTGGCTGTACGCCGTAAATTATGACCTAAATAAGAGGCTTTTCGATTGACAAATTAATTGAGGGCTGAACCAACTGAAATTATCTTTATTTTTTAAAAGGGTTTCTAATCTATGAATATGGAAGAGTTTGAGTTCCTAATTACCTCCAGTTTCCGGAGGGCCCGGAACACCTGCCGGAGAATAGCGGCAATTTCCGACATTCTGGCCGGCTCAGGGGACCGCTGGACCATGAAGGCTTCAAGATCTAAATCTAAAGCCTCTATGGCCACGACAGGCCGGCCCTGCAGTTGGAAAGTCTCCAAAATCCGCACGAGGTGGTGGTCGCTTGTGTTGTTCTGACAGATGGGCGACAACGCCCGAGCCTGCAGATACACGAAACGCTATTAAATAACTTCATCTAAACACAAAGAGTTCAGGATTTATTAATTACCTATAGTTTTCTGAGGGACCGGAACAACTTCTGGAGAATCGTTGCATATTCTGCAACTATGAGCGGATGGGACCACTGGATAATGAAGGCATCTAGATCTATATCCAAAGCCTCAATGGCCACGAGCATCCGGCCCTGCAGTTAAATAACCTTATCCAAACATTCTTGAATCCAACGAGTTTAGGGAAAGATTTTATTAATATTGATGCACTTTTCGTGTGTAAATTTTGTCGAAAAATGGAAGAATGGTATCAGCATTACAGGCCACTTAATGGAATAACTTTTGTACCATTTTTCACGGTGGAACATTTTACTCCGAAGATTCATAAGACTTCCTTCCACATTCTTGTAATTTACGCCACAAAATTTAGTATGTGTAAAAGGAAATTTAAGATGAACTTGTTTATTATTCCCTTCGCAAACCTTTTTTGAAGTGACACACTAGGATGCAATATAAAATGTCTAATTAAATAAATATTTTGTTTAAAATATTGCAAATATAATCTCAGCTTTTGGATAATGTTATGACTTGCTATGAATCCAACCGAAATTAATACACTAAATATCAAGGTCCTTTATTACATTAAACTACTTTAAAAATAATTTAGAAGCTGTTCATTATTTTTTTACGTCACTACCATACTGTATTTTGAAACATCAAAAAAGTGCAATTTTAGTGCTTTGACAAAACCATAAATTTTTGCTATGTACTAGAGTTTTCAAACCCACATTATACGATCAATAGATATACGATTTATTGAAGTTCGCTTTGAGCTAATGCTCGGTGGCAAACATGATAACAATTAGAATTAAAATTACAATTACAATTACAAAACATTTTCAACATTTACAATTAGGATTACTATTAGAATTAGGGGTTGAATTTCCAATTTATTCAAGCTAACTCTAAATTCACTTCCAGATTACATAACACTTCACTACACTACACTCACTTCCCCTCCACTACACTTCACTTCATTGTATAAGGGGCATGGCGATAATAATTATAACAATAACAATATAAGAAATAATAAACACTTAACACTGTCATTAGCTTTGGGGAAATTTTTAACAATGATGATAAATTTCAGTAATAATATAATATTAATAATAAAAGTAATAGTAATATTAATAATAAAAGTAATAAAAATATTAATAATAAAAGTAATAGTAATATTAATAATAAAAGTAATAGTAATATTAATAATAAAAGTAATAGTAATATTAATAATAAAAGTAATAGTAATATTAATAATAAAAGTAATAAAGATAAATGTCTGTCAGTATTATTTGAGATCTAGATGGAATTAAGCATATTTTTAAATTTGGCTACATTTGAAGGAAGAGTCTCTAGTGCTTCTGCAGGTAGTTTGTTCCAATCTAGTATAGTGCGATTCACAAAGGAGAACTTGCCTACGTCAGTTCTTTGCTTTCTACATCGTATTTTCCAAGGATGGTCTCCTCTGCTTTTATAATCTGATTTCTGTAATCTTTTACCTACATCTGCCAATGCTGTGTCTCCTCTGTATGTCTTGTACATTACGCATAAACGCGCCCATTGCCTTCTCTTAGATAAGGACTACCATTCTTCTCTTTCGTCACCAACGCACCCGTTTTTGAATTTTATCTAACGCTTCGATTTGCCCTTTTCTGTACGGGTCCCAGCATGCCGCTCCATATTCTAAAATTGGACGAACAGGTGTAGTATATTCTAGGGATCGGGCATTTGGACTACTATTTTTTAGAATACGCATTACAAAGTGCAGCGCTCTCCAGGATTTTTTGACCGTATTGTTAATATGATCCGACCAACCTCAGTCACTTCGCAGGACCAAACCAAAATACTTAGTTTTTTACACCCGGTATAACGTTAGTACCTAATTCATAACTGGAGCGTACGTTCGAGCGAGACTTGATAAAGCAAATGAACTTACTCTTTCCAGGATTTAGTTTCATCTTATTTCTAAACGCCCAGTTCCATAAACAGTTAAGATCGTTCTGTAAAACGTTTTCGTCCTCAGACGAGCCAGCACTCATATATATTATGCAATCGTCGGCGAAAAGAAAAAAACTTTTGATTTTAATCCAGTTGCAATGTCATTAATGAACGCTAAGAATAGCACACACTCTGGCCCTAACACACTCCCCTGGGGGACCCCCGAGGTTATATCGCCTTTCGATGAATATTTGTCACCTATTCTGACTGTTTAAGTGCGCCCCGTAAGAAAGTCTTTTATCCACAGGCTTATTCGTTGATCTATTCCCGTTTGTGACAATTTGGCAATTTAAAGGCCAGGTGGAACAACATCAAATGCCTTAGAAAAATCTAATATTATTGCGTCGACCCTACTCCCTTTGTCTAATGAATTTGCTATGTCCTGACAAAAAGAAATTGTCTGGCTGTCGCACGAATACCCAGGACAAAAACCGTGTTGATTTTGAAATAGCCAATCAGTTTTATTCCAAACTCGTCTAATATACTCCGCGATTATGTGTTCCATCTGTCTCCATACGATTGATGTAAAACTTATAGGCCTGTATTTGTTAACAATCCTTTTGTCTCCTCCCTTGTGAATCGGCACTACGACTGCCTCTTTCCAATTTTGAGGAATCATTTTATTATTTACAGTAACCTCCATTAACCGCGCAAGGTACGGAATCGTGGCTTCCCCACCCAGTTTTAGTATTTCTCCTGGTATTCCATCAGGACCTACTGATTTATTTCTCCTAATTTTTGCAATTCGTTTTGTAATAATTCCTCCATCGATTCGAAAGGTTTCTATTACGGGTGTTGTTTCACTTACTAGGGTTTGAACCTTCGGCTTAAAAAGATGAGTAATGCCTGTTAAAACAAGCCACCTTTTCACTGTCATCTGTAATTAACGAACCATCTGCTCCGCAGATCGCTCTTTGTTCCCTTTCTTATGTCTCACTTACTTGACGAAATTTTGCCAACAGGTCAATCGGTCGTTTAGAATTGATTTCAGGTAATTTTTTGGGGTATGTAACTTCAATGCTAATAAGTATTTAGATAATTGTAGAAAATAATTTTTCTGTTTCTTATTTATATTACTATATTACTTATTTACAATACGCTTTCCTAACCTGCCTTTTCAGTCGCCTCACTTCTTTGTTATAGTACACAGGATCCGAATGGCACCGTAGTTTCCTGGTAGGCACGAATTCTGCTAAGCATTAAGAAATGTTCTTAAAATTTGACCATATCTCTTCTACTGTACATCCGCTAGAAGCCCAAGCACGAAAATTGCTTCTCAAGTATAATTGCATGTTTGTGACGTTTGTTCGAGAAAACTGAAAAATTTCTCTTTCTTTTACAAGATCATTTCGTTTACCCTCTCTGCACATTTTTAGGACTCCTTTGTGATCGCTAATTCCAGGAATTACCTCGCAGGCAAGAAGTTAATCCACCGGTCTAATAAGGAAAACGTCCAGTAAAGCATTATCGCGGGTCGGTTTGGTCACTACCTGTGTCAAGCCCAGAGAACACATTCCTTCTTTGCGCCACCAGCTCGTACATTCGGTTGACTACATCAACCCGTCTCCATGGAATGCAACGACGCCGGAGAATGCCACAAATATATATTTTACCTTTAGGGAATTTCTCTTGCGCTTTCGTCACGAGGTCACCCATATCCTCCATGACAGTCAGAATGTCTCCTCCTCAGGTCATTAGTACCAACATGTACAATTACGGTGTCTGGCGTTCCAAGGTCCCAAGTCCTCTCTACATACCTCCGCAGCTGCTCGGTTCGGATTCCCGGAGGCACACAACATCCATGTGCTTGTTGACATTGCCTACATGACGCACTACCGAGTCACCAACAACGAGAATGGGTTTTCTCGCAGTTGGCGCCTCTACAATTGTCTGTGCGGCGTCTCCTACTGTAGCAGCTCGAAGTTTCTCCTCCAGAGATGCGTTTAACTCCAACTCCTGGATTTGAAGAAGAGCGGCCTAGTGTTTCTCTTCCAGTTGACGCACTCTGCTTTCTTTGCACGTACTGCAAACCACCTGCCGTTGTCCATGTCCCCATTTTTACCACAACTCGCATGGTACCACAGACCACACAATTCGCACTGCTTGCCGGATTTTAGGTTGTTATTGCAACCACTGCACAAGATGCGAACTGCGTCAACTTCCACATCAGGTCCTGGATTAGGTTCGACGCCTCCAATTAATAAAAGTACCGCAATCGTGGTCGCACACAACGCTGCTGCTCCAGCCGCTGCCCCTTCCCCGTTCAACGATGCCGAGAGGGCTGGCGGTGGTGCAACCTAGTAGCGATTTTTCGAAGCAGCTGAACGACTATTTCAAAGAGCTTACGTAAATGAGTATTTGGTTAATTGGGAAAGAAATCGCCCGGTTTGTCGAGCAATTTTAGACTCAAAACATCAACTTACTCCTCTAAAAATCGGGACGTTTTATAAGCATGATCCTTCCTTCTTAATTCCCTACATAGAGCAGCGAAACTGAGCTATTCAAAGCGTGGCGCCAAATTTAAATCATTTAGGCGGCCCAATACCATAAATTCCGTCCCCGGAAGGAATCGAACCGGGCTCGAAGTCGTAGGGCCAGGACGCCGCAGAACCGACTGTCACTGTCTGTAGGCAGCGACTTGTGCCACCGTTTCTATTTATCGGCTTTGAACATGTTTGACCAAACCGCGAGACGCAGTGTTTTAATAAGGTGGTCGGCTCTGATTCGAATGAATAATTCTAAGACCGACCCAAGGCCGGAACTGCGACGTTGATGTCTCGAGATATTTGAATGCGTTTAGTTTAAACCGAATGCTTATTTACTTGCATTCGAGAGGCAACTGATATAGAGGGAATCGCGTTCCAGAAAGTTAAGTGAAAAATTAATAAACTGAGTACCGGGCGTAACCTTAGCAACTAAAAGGGAGAAAAGAACAGAAAAAAACTCGAAAACACGATCTTTGTGCAACAAATTTAAAACTAAGGTCGAAATATTCATACAACTTTTAAAAAATTTTCATGGGAAGCCCGACTACCATAAGGCCGAAAGAACAACACTAAGGGACACAGAAATTACAGTGCGCTTGTGGCCCGATACACAAATTGACATGGAGGCCGACTCTCCTCTCCTTAAAATAAATGTAAATATTTGAGACCTGCTACTTTTTGACCATATACTGCTGTGAAAGAGAAGTGCTTATGTTAATCCTCAGTGCCATTCGGTGCTTCACTAATCCATTGTACCTTAAAACAAAAATAAACTACCGCTAACTGCTCGGCCGCATGCTCGCGACACGGCACCAAACAGAGCTTCTTCCCCTTTCTTTTTACGCCTAGGCGGCCCACAGTTTGTCCAAAACGAACATATTGCGGTGATTTATGTCCCTTTTGTCCCACAGTTGACTTCTAACAAAAACACAATAAGTTTCTCAGCAAATATTTTATTCGACACATACATCACCTGAAGTGTGACGGTTGTGAACAGCGCGGATCAACGATACAAGCAGCAAAAACCTACCAAAGGGTGTTCGCCGGTCTTATCGCTGGTCGCAGGGCTGATCACGTGATCAGCGCGCTGTCAACATGAACACTTCCATGTGGACGTTCTCGTTGCTTCGCTCGCTGCTCCAACATAAACGTACCCATATATAGGCAACACATAACATCTGCGTCATCTGAAATTGAAGCGTGGCGGGCGCGCGCTTCCTGCGGAAGTCTTAGGGTGCAGGGGGGGGGGGCGAGACGCCAGAGTGCAGGGGCACCTCGTGGCGACTCGAGAAGATACCAGCCATGCGGGGAATACGTGTATAACATGTCCGCCGCTGACCCATTTGTGGCGTCGCCGAAAACTACCAGTCGCCGCACTCGTCCCGCACCGATGTGCCCTCTTGCGGAGAAATGTAGCAGTCGCCTTCTAAGGGGAGACGGATGCAAATTTTTATTTAGATCTCAGTTGAAAAAACGATGCTCAAATGCTTCATGGAGGAGTGATTCTTTCCATTTCTGATATACAAGTTTGGTTTCCCTAAGAGTTTCCCCGTACAATAAAGAAAAATCCGGTGTTAGGACAAACTTTAATATACTGTAGTGAACATGGGAACTATAAATTAGGTCCAGGTATCTCTAATAAAGTTTCGTGATAAAGTTTCAAGTGATCTAGAAATTTAATTAAATTTCATTCCATTTCTGTCGTATTGAATTGTTTCAGTACAGAGTTTCTCAATCCTCTTTTAGATTCAGTCATCTTCCATATTGTGTTCACTTTCTTCATCTCTGCTGGATGGCAAACGCTCATCATTACAATCCGAAGTACGCCAATGTTCACTACTTACCTCAACTAAGATGTTATAAAATATACGATCGTTAATCAGTAGAACTAGTTTTTTTATCGTCACCATTTGAAATACAATATTTTTCTCACTAATACTTCTATAGTTTTCTTAGTAAGATATACCCACATTAGAAGTAAAAAGCCAAGAAAGCCTAATGAAAACTAAAAATGAAGATCCACAATATCAGAAACGCCTAATTTTAATTTCAACCTTTCAGAAATTGTCATCACGCGTGGTATATGGAAGTAAGAATATACGATAGCGTAGTACAGTCCACAAAAACACCATTTCTCGAAGTAATACTGAATATAGTATACAACACACAAAGCAACAACAATCTGGAATTTTATAGAAGTCTTATAAGACCCCGCAAGTGCCATTAATTTCTGAAAAAAAAATATCCAATAGGCGTTCGTAAGTAATAAAAAAAATCTCCAAATTTTGTAGTACTTGGAAGACGCTTAGAAATATTCAAACTTTAGTAATTTTCGAACTTTCAGGGTTACCAACGATAATTGCACCAGTGAAAACTCCATATATTTCACTTCATTGTTACAAGAACCAATGTTGAAAAACACTTGATGGTTAAGAGGTAATAGTAATGTATCTCATAAATTTAAATATTTTCAAAATTGCTAAGCTCTAATCCAGTGCAGATTGATCGGGGAATATTATTTTTTACAAAATTACTAATAGTACTTAAGCGAAATTGTAGAAAGACTGACGGTCGGACGCACTGAATTTAAAAAAAACTGTACCAGAGCCCATAAAACGGTCCGAAATTTCTCTTGTAATCCCTAAATCGGTTTTTCACAGCATTACACAACTTTCTCTGTACTACGTATATTACTCCGTATATACTTGTACTTTGGTCATTTTTACTTTCTCAAATACACTACATGATACGTTAATGAAAGTGAACTAGGAAAACAATGTGTTAACGGTACAGTGGTCTTGATTTAAGGTAAAGGAGAGTACAGTAGACTTGAAAATCGGATAAGAGCTATTGATAGAGATGGGGAAGCGGCATTGTTCTGCAAATGAGCATTTGAAATAATGAACTGAGTTTTTGTTGATCACTCTGAGCTCTGTGATAGTAGCTGTGCTCTGAGAATATGTGATTGTAGAATAATCCGATTTCCCATCATTTATATTCTCATTTTAAATTATATATTGAGGTGTCACATGTCTAGTACATAGCATATAACATGTTTATTAAATTGAGTTCAAAATTCCTTTTTCTTAAGTTTTGATCATATACTATAAACCATGTTTAATTCAAATATATTTCTTAAATATATGTAAATTTAGTTAATAATAAAGGGTACGTACATCATTACATGATTATTTCCAGTGGACAATAGTAAAGAGATACAGGGAATGTCAAAGGAAAACTTACCATGCTCATATCTGATCTTGGTTATAAAATAAACTGAAATTACATGCTAGATTGTACAGAAAAATTAAGGACTTTGAAAATTGTGGCAAGATGGAAATGAAAAAAATGTATTTGAAAAGTTTTTCTAGAAAACTAAGGGCCAAGTTTGATTGCGCCTTAGATTTTCATATTTTGTAAGGATATTGTATGTATTATTTTGCATTATGTAGCTAATACCTTGTAGAAAGCAAAACTATCACATTTGCTTGAAAGGGTCATGAACTGAAAAATAAATTGTATAGAGAAAACACAAGAGTTGACATTTTTATTTATTTTCCTGAAAAAAAGGCATTTGCTAGATAATCCACCAGTTCCAGGCATAGCTGGCGCAGTTTTGTAGAGTGCATTATGCACGTTGCTAGGGAGTTGGGAAAACGGCAAACGAAGGTGACAGAATAGTAAAGTTGCGTAACATAATATTAAATAGCAGCCAATAAGATAAAGAATTCGTTATGACGTTGTTCAAGGCAACGAAAAAACAGATCAAAGAAAGGAAAATATTAGAATCAGAGCGAGAGCGAGTTAGATTAGAACGGGAAGAGACAAAAGAAAGACTACATCGCGAGTTCGAGCTAGAGAATCTCCGTATAGCGAGTCAGACGCCGATGGGAGGCGCAGGTTCGGGGAATGACGTAAAGGCGCTAGCAAACGTACGGTTGAATCACGTTATGGACCGATTCGAGGGAGACAGCGATGACATAACCACTTAAGCGTTCTTGAGAGCCAAGCGGGACTGTTAGGTGTGCCGGAGGAAGATTGGGTTGCCAATCTTATGGGGCTACTTCCCCGTCAAATCAATTTTTGGCTCACATTAGAAGACGGGCAATCATTATCCGACTATGCGGCCATTAAAGATAAATGGTTGGAAATGTAAAAATTTAATACTGAAAAATTTAGGCAGTTATTCGTCAGGCACATGAAATCTACGAACACCACGTGGAATATGTATGCACGCGAATTAGACAACTAATGTGTGAAATGAGTTGCGGTGTCAGCATATAAACTTTTGAGGGCTTGCTGAATTTGAAAGACTGACCAAATGAAACGGCGAGTTCCTGCTGAAATGAAGGAACGTTTCATCGAAGAGTGTGGAGATTTCGTACTTGAATTCGCGAAGAAACTCAACTATGAAAACAATAGGTTGGAATGGAAACGTAGATTCTCGAAACCTTTTCAGAAAAAGGACGGAGGGGCAGAAGTGCCAGCATTGGGGAAACTCAGAAGCAGGTACTAGTCGCCGGGAAACCCTTTTACAAAGGACGTGACGTCATGGCAGAGTTCGAAAAACTCAGCGTGCGGAAATGTTTCGGCTGTGGGTCGCCGAAGCATCTCGCACGTGACTGCCCGAGAAGGTGGGTCGGGGGAAGAAGGCGAAAGGCCACGTTATTGAGAAAGCAGCGTCCGAGCTTTTTCAGCTATTTATGTGGCATGGTGTCGTGAAGGCCAGGATATTGCGTGATTCTAGCGCGAATTTTGACGTGGTGAAAGAACGATTAATACAAGTCTCAGATTCAACAGGGGAATGCGTATGGGTATTTCAACCCTTAGATTCAAAACCGAGGAATCTACCCGTAGCGTAGTAGTGAGTCGCGACTGTGATTTCGGCTCCTATTAGCTCAGCAACCTTACAGCACAATAACTCGAAGTTCGAGAAGGCTTCATTGAGCCGCAAATTGTGAGCCCTGTGGTCGCGCTAGCAAAGGTAGCGGCAGATGCAGGGGTGGGCGCTGTAGAGCCCACGACGAAAGCGGCCGAGGAAGAGTCGGACACCGGATTAGCAGAGAATAGCGACGCGGGGGGAGCGCAGGTAAGGTCTCCACCTGCTGCGGCTGAGAGACATGTAGAAGTAGGCGACGAGGAACTAAACTACGCCGCGAATGAAAAGATGCTGATAGCTCCTATAAAAGAATAAATTCAAATCTTACAGATGACTTTATTCTCGAACAAAGTAAGGACGGTACGCTTGCAGAAATATATAATGTAAGAATCTCGAGACAAGGAAAGAAATGTACTTCCTACGTGATCGATTGTTGCTTCGCACTCCATTTAGTAAGAAAGGCAAGCTCTTTGACATAACTGTCGTTCCCGCTGTTTGGAGGCACGGTTCTAAAGGTGTGCCACAAGACCGCGAACGCACGCCTAGGTGCGACTAAAAGCAAGAATAGTCTGGCAAAGACTTCATTCTGGCCCAGATGTTTCCAGAAAATGAAAACGTACTTCAGGTCATGTGACGTATGCCAGAAGGAAACCAGATCGGGAGAAAAAAGGCACCGTTAGTGATGGTACTACCCGTAGGGGAAATATTTTCGCTGATAAATATGCATGCGTGCGGACAGTTTCAGGAAGCGAATAGAGTAAGAAATTCATCCTTACTGCGATATGCATGGCACCTAGTTATCCAGAGGCGATTCCCGTAATGCATTTGCGTGCGACGACGATGATCAGCTATCTCTTAGAGCAATTTAGCAGGATAGGTTTCCCGAAGGAACTACACACAGATCAGGGCACCTGTTATACGTGCGTTCTGACCGTGGAATTCTGCGCAGATGTCCGGATCCGTCTGATTAAAAGTTCCTTCTACCACCCACAGTCCAATGCGCTGGAAAGAATGCACAAAACAATGAACAGGTTGTTGAAGCTTCTGTAACTAGAAGTGGGTATGGAATGGGAACTCTAATTACCGGCCATATTATTTGCTTTGTGCACTTCTGTGCATGGAAATTTAGCCTTTACTCCAGCAGTTAGTTTGTGGGAATAATTAACGTACTCCCATTTCACTATTATACGAGAACATTGCTGGAAGCGAGGAGAACGAGCCTATTTCACTTGTAGAGTATGTTTTCCGTCTCGTGAATCGACTTCGGAAATGTCGTGAATAAGCTAATACCTGTGGCGTCGCCTTGTACAAACGTGACAAAATATTAGCCACGTGGATTTCATGCTCATAGACAGCGCTGGTGGGAAGAGACGCCGTGCTGAGCAATGGCAAACCTTGGGAGCGGAAGGGAAGGGGTGCCGTGCCGTGTCGTGGGTGGCCACTTATGAACCCCGTAGATCACTTGGGGCAATCTTGTGATCCCCGCAGACAGGCTAGCTGTGGAATCGCGTCGGACCCCGGACCTAAACTACTCCTGATTCTTGGGCGCGTCGGTAGGAAATCGTGTGGGTTGTGCGCGGCGCTGCATTTCAATGCATACGCTACTGAGGAAGGGAACTGAAGCCGGCGTGCTACGTCGAGACGGGTGGTGCGGCATACTCGCTTGTATGCTCACGTAGGCTACTGGTGCATCACACCGAATAAGATATCTAATTATCAGGCCAGCGGTGTTGGTAACCAGAAACATTCCTTCCAGTAACTGGTCAATATTGTTTATTGTAATTATTGTACATAGTATTGAGGGGTTGGAGTATTTTTTCAAATAAATACTCAATAAATTATAAACCGTTCACATCTATGATTTACTGCTCCGGCAAAGACGCCACATACAAACTTCTGAACGAGCAGGAACGCAGAAAGGTCTGGTGCGACCGCAGAGTGGTAAATCACACTTTTGTGCCGGTGGAAAGGTGATGGTCTAAGCGCCAAATCGTACTTGGAAACTAGCAGTACAGTGGGCAGGGCCCGGCGAGATCAGGGAAAAGTCTCCGACACAAACTATGTATTGTTACTGCCTGGAAAAAAGGACCGACGTGTGTACCATGTGAATATGCTGAAGCAGTGTCATCAGAGGACTGAATGCATTAGCTACGTGGCAATTCCGGTGTAGGCGAACAAGTAGAGGACGAGATTGATAGATATGCCGTTCACATCGATGGGAGCGACTTCAATTTCGAGGAAATGCTCGAAAGTATGAAAATACCGCCCGAGTTCTAAGACAAACTCGAGCAATTAATCATGAAGTACCACGATATATTTTCAGAAAGATCTGGGCTGACGGATGCGCTTACAATGGACATTAAGCTCTCCAACGCGTCACCGCCCGTGCGTAGTGCACCTTGTACCTCGCCTGGACAGTCGGCTGTTTTGCGAGGCGTAATTAGTGAAATGCTACGTGACGGTATTACTGAAGTAGGTGATAGCGAGTACACGTCACCTATGATAATAGTCCAAGCAACGGGTCTGAGGCCTCACCTGTGTATCGATTGTAGGCGATTAAACAAATGACTCAAGGCTGAGTATTTCCATTACCTAACATGGAAGAGCGGATCGAGACGGTGGCAGCAGCCAAAATAATCACCACTCTTGATGTAGCGAAATGCTACTGGCAAATCGGTTTAACACCAAGAGCGCAGAGGCTGGCTGCATTTGTCACTAACTTTGGGGCATATCGCCCATTGCTATAGCCCTTTGGCGTAGAGAACGCGCCAATACTGCAGTAGAATGGTGGCCGCACTTTTAGCGACGTGTTGTGAATACGCAGTCCCGTACATAGTCGTCATAGCCATATACAGTAACTCATGGAAAGTGCATTTACAACACATTCGAGATGTTTTTTTGATTCTCAAACAGGCAAAACTGCTTGTGAAACCCAGTAAATGTATGTTCGCTAGGGAATCTGTGAAATATGCTACGTAGTGGGAAGCGGGGAAGAAATTAAATTTGTAATCTCTAAAGAAGCAAAAGTCCATGCGATTCGGGAGATTCCAAGACCGAACACGAAAAAGCAAGTCAGATGTTTTCTCGGTATGTGCGGGTACTACCGAAAATTTATTCCAACATTCGCCGAGATTTCAGCTCAGTTATCGGATTTATTACTGTGGAAGGATCGAAAAGGGACGGTAAATTGGATTCCAGAATGTGCAAGAGCATTTAATATTTTGCGTGAAGCTTAATTGGGAGTATGTTACGAGCACCCGACTTCGCGAAACAGTTCCAAATACAATGTGATGCAAGTCGGTGAGGAATAGGTGCAGTTTAAGCACAAACGGACGAGAACGGTGATGATAAACCTGTCGTATATTTTAGCAGAAAACTGACAGATGTAAAGAAAAACGTCAATACAGTTGAGGACGAATGTACAGCAATAATTCGGGGATTGCAGAAATTGCGGGGAAAACAGATGATAGGCAGATGAAAAATAAGATCGAAACTGATCATAACCCATTAGCAGGGCTGCGGAATTGTTCTGGGAATAACTCACGATTATGGAGATGGTCGTTAATGCTGCAACAGTATGATGTCGAAATTTCCTACAAAAAGGTAAATATAATGGGAACGCCGACACATTAAGGCGCATGTTTTCATGAACCTGAACTAATCTCGTTTGATAAATGGTTGCACTTCGGTGGTTCCTATTTATGTTATATGGCATCACCAAGATATTATGTAAATAATCTGTCAAGATTTTTATTATGTAAACTGTGGAATATCATTACATGATTTAACTGTTAAATAATATCATTAGAAAAAATTGTTGGATGCATTGTACAAAATAATCACACGAGTATATTAGAGTATATTATTTGTTACTTGTCTTTAGTAATTAATTCAATAATGAAGAAACAGCAAGATTATTATTGAAAAGTTGTAAAAAGGTGTGTATTATTTGTTTGGCGCATGTAGGAGACGGGGGCTGCAGTGGTAGCTCTAAAAAACCATCTTCAGATTAAGATTTTATATATACATGTATAAACGTATGTACATCTACGTAAATAAACTTGTATATACTCACTCGAGACTATTTTCGTTTGGCATAGATCCCTACCCACGACGTTACACTATGTTATTCTTAGCACGAGATAGACCAAAACTTCGCTTGTGGCTCTCTTATGTCGACCTTTTCACTTATGTGTGGTGGTTTGCTCCTCCTCGAACTTTTTCGCAAGTACGACATACGCCACGCTCTTTCAAAAAGACTAATTTCAGATATTACGGTAACCGACACGTTTTCGACAAAAACGTCTGTTCAAGCAAAGAGAAAATATTGGGAGAGTGAAAAAAAGGTAGTTGAAAAGGAAAAAAGGTGTACTAATTTTTATCGATGGATTAGGAAATGTCTGGATACATTATTTTGTCTAGAATAAAAAATTCAGTACTTAGCAATGCAGACTAATTCAATACAGGGAAAGTACAAAGAAAAATATTCAGCGTAATTATACCATGTCCCAATATAAAGCTCGCCAGTTAACACTACAATGCAATCCCGTGATAAGTTCTAAATTCTCATTACTAGGCGTTTACTTACTACTCACGATTGACATTACAATATATGAGCGAAGATATCGAAAAGGCTACTCAGGAACTCGGTGGTGAACATTTGTTGCATCTCGTAAACCCTGTTCGAAAAGTACGATTAAAAAATACGTCGTCAAAAATGCATTAAAATGACTTGGTAAAAAATGACTTTAGTCCAAATGGACTAAAAATTCAAAAAAATGTATAAAAATGGTTCATTTCGTTTTGTCATTACAAATTTAATTTCTACACTAAACGGCATTGTTGTAATCCGTAAAGAAAAAATTGCATTTCATTAAAATCCGCACCTTACTCACTACTGACCGATATGGATGGAAAGGTAAGAAGGCTTAATATATTTCACCTAAATGGTACAATGCGTCTGTTTAATAAAATAGTATATGAAACTGCACTATCGGAACTATATATACAGGTAATAAAATGAAAATCCATTTCAGTAGGCATTTATTCGTGTTCAAAGTACATACCAAAATTAAGTATTAGCAGGACATGCAAGCCCTTACCTCATTTGCGTCGGCTGCATTGTGGTCCGCTCTGACCCCGAACGGCAGACAGCGGCAGCACCCGGTCCAGGAGAAGCCACCAGGCAGACCGCGCCCTATACCAAGCTACGCCTAGTGCGCTCGCACCTGTTTCTGGACTCTCCGCTGCTGGAGCTGCGCGCTGCGGTCACGGGCTCCCTCCGCGTCTCAGCGCTGCCCTCTGCATCTGCAAATGGCGGACCGCTCGGCAGCATCTCTCAACAGACACAAGCGGAACAACGCCTTGGACGATTTACGAAGCGTCGAAATCAAAACAAGCTATTAATTCTAAACACCACAATTATACTTCAGCATGGAATTTATGAATTCAATCGAACAAACGTAAAGACAATAAGAATTCACGGCGAGTTACAATAATTTTAGAAATTAAGACTGAGCTAATTGTAATTTCTCTTCATTTGACATATGCCTGCTGGCTTACCTGTAGTTATCTTAGGGATGATTTAACCTACAATGCCAATTATCACATAAATGACGCAAGATATAAAGAATCACACTCATTCAGCTAACTCGTTCTTTTTTGTACGTAATATTCTTAATCCGAGCATTTTATCCCCCCCCCCATGCACCACCCAAAATTCCTTCACATTTCCCTATCGCACCATTTTGGAAGAAAGTGTATCCAGTCCGCTGCCTCACCACAGAAAACACATTTGCTGTCTCCATTTGTGGCCTGTGATCTTGAGTATCAGCTCCTCCCATACCAGACAGGCATATACAGGAGAAGGTCTTTTTAATCCACACGTCTCTACTAGAGCTCAAGAAGAACCTGCAGAGTCGGTGACATCCCGAATTGTCTCCCGAGATTCTCTTGTGATTTGTCGTCGTTCGAAGTCGGAAAGCTTTGGATTAATCTGCTCTAAAGTGTTGCAGTTTCCATAGAACATCGAAGGCTAATCACCCCTCGCCCTGCCTTCTCAATCGATTGTTTACATGAACCGACCATTCCATTGGAGATTCAATGATAATTCTTCTCGTAAGAATTTTATCGCTAGAGTTCGTTGCATTCGCTATTTTGAATCAATTTTTTGAACCTATGAATATTAGGCTATTCTGTTTCTACGAAACGTAAGAGTTATGCCCTCGACGATTAGAAACGGAGCACCAGTTCTTTGCGGAGGATACGAATGTTCTTTCCAATAAAAAACCGTAAATAGTACAAAAGGAGACATTTTAAATTTGATTCGTAATAAAAACTCAGTGGTAAATGAAAAGAATACGGTTTCAATTCAGTTTACGATTTCAAATAAACAGCTCTGTATTCCATTAAAAATGAACGATGTTCCATTGATTGATTGAATTTTGGTAACTTAAGTTACCAAAATTTTAGGTCTTTCAATTCAGTAAAACCTTACATGGAACGTTCTTTTAAATGAATTGAACACTAAATTATCTTCTTTATGCTACACTTTCCGAATTCTTTCAAACTCGGCCAGCTTTCATACTGCTCGTTGTGTGTATTTCGCGAATATTCAGTCCCGCCTGCGATATAGCATAATATTCTGCGGAAATACATCTTGTAACATCCAAGCAAACTACAAAAAAAGAATTCTAAGAATAATAAGCCAATCCCAACTACGTGATTCTTGCAATCGTCGCTTTGTTAACCTAGACATTTTACATTTACCTTTTCACTTGACATATGAATCAGTGTTTTTTTTTTTTTGTTGTAAAAAATGACTTTCTAAAGGGCGGGAATATATTTTTACCAAACTTAAATATTTTCAACCGTTGACTATAACTACTCGACGTAGTACTCATGTTCATCAGGAGACAGTCTCAACGACTCATTAAAAAAATTCACATAATACATTTACAATATTTTACAACACCTTGCCAAACGACATTAAACAATTAAATTTGATCCAAAAGTTTAAGTACCATGTATCATCATTTTAGCTGTTTCTATGCAATTCTATGCAAAAGAAAAAATATTTTTTACAATGACATTTAATGTATTATTTATGAATTGGATGGTATTATTCTAATGAACTTGTAACAAATATTGTACATCACCTGGGTCAATAACTCCCATCTCTATCAGGTTTTCGTCCTGTTTCCCTGACCCTTGTGCAAATGCTGAGATGGCATCTCGTTTTGAGATATCGCCACAACCGGCGAAACTTACCTGCCGCCATCCTCGACCTCACGATCTGGGAATCATTCAAACCGCAGTCGCAGGGGAAATCTACCCGCAGCCATTGTCGACTCCGCTGTCTGGAATCCCTGTACACCGCAGTCATGCCCACACCCGTCAAAACTTACCCGCCGCCAACACCGCCATCGCCGACCACGCGATATGGGGAACCTAAACACCGCAGTTGTCCCCAGCTCCAACAAAATCTACCCGCCGCCATCGTCGACCTCGCTGGCTGCAGAATCTTCACACCGCATCTTCCACACGCCCGGCAAAACCTAGACGCCCTAGTGATTGGCCCAGTCTGGGGAACCTTCACACCGCAATACTCCCCACTCATGGTCAAACCTTCCCGCCGCCATCGTCGACCTCGCAGTCTGGCGATTCCTACATACCGCCACCTCCACGCGTCCGGCGTCATCTGACAACCGTCGTCATATCTGCGACCAGGTAATTATAATAGACGTCTCTATCGTCCCCCTCATTTGGCGAAATAAGTAATCGCCCCCTTCTTCCCTTGTAACTGCACGCTGGTAAATGACTGTCGTTGCTTTCGACGGACCCGAACACACAAATGGCGTCGGGTCCATGTCGTATATAACCTACACTCCCCCGTAGTCCCCATGTCATTACAAATGTACACGTTGCTTTCGTGAATCTCCGTCCAACGAAATCTTTTCCCTGCCGTCAACGTTTTTAAAACTTACCCGCGCCTTTTTCGATACCACGTCCGGCGAATTTTCCGCCGCTGTCTAACCCGTCCATCGAGACATTCCCTCTACCATCGACCTGCGTCTGGCGAAACCTGTTGGAGACCACCGTGGTAATTCTCGCGTTCGGCGAAATTGACACTCCGCCGTCGTTCATCTCTCGCTGCCCAAACTGTCTCTACTGGCCGCTGTCGTCGTTCCCACGAGAAGCGAATCCTACCTGGGTCCGTCAACCTTGCTTCTCGCGAATTCTTCCCGCCGCAGTCATGGAACCCGGGTCATGCAACCCCCCCCCCACCTTCGATCTTCACGCGATCAGGTGGAATCTACACTTCGACCTCGTCCATCCCTCGTCGCCGTCGTCGTCCCCGTGTCCAGCAAATCTTACGTCTCCGTCTCCACCGTTTCCCCACGCCAAGCAAAACCACCCGTTGCAGGAGTACCCTGCGCGTCAAAACCTACCCGCTGCTTTCGACGACTCCGCGACCAGCAAGACGTTCCCGACACGGCGACCTTCACAGGTCAAGCAAAACATTCCCTCGGACGCCGTCGTCGTCGCTTCTGGCTAATCCCCCACATCGTCGACGACGTCAACCCCGCGTCTAGCGAAAACTACCCGCGACCGCCGAAGTCACCCCGTTCGGCAAAACCTCTGACAAAATGCACTGGCCCTCGTCGACCACTCGCCGGCCAAACCTTCCAGCCGCCGTCGTCTTCCCGCGTCGGACGCCCTCTTCTGGAGAAATCTCTCCGTCGTCAATTCAGGAGATGCCCCCGCAGTCTCTGAAAGCGAAATATACCAGTGTTACTAACAATTTTAACATGTTCAATCCAATTTCATTTATTTTCACAAAAAACAATTCACGAAATGACTGGAATATCGAATGAGTTCACACACATCCCATTTTCCCAATTTCATTTCTTAAAATGTTAATTCTATTTTTTAAATTATATATTATTTAACTATGTAGTATTTATAATCTATTAATTCTATTGTTATAATTTTGTTTGTCTACATTTCTTGAGCAGAAAATTATGATAGTTAACCCTTCGATATTTCTCTTGTAATAAATAATCTGACAATGACAGCTTCGACAATTATGTTATTTTACATGCCAACAAAAACTCACCTGTAATCCAACATTTTCCAAACTGTGGTTTTCATATTCTTCATGTCACGAAAACCGCAGTTTGAAAAACTGATGTTCCAAAGCATCAGAAGGAGTGATTCTCCTCTCCTGAAAATAATTTAAAACGTAGTATTAATGTACAGCAATTTTGGAACAGTAATACGAAAAATACTACATTGAAAGAACTGAATAAACAAATGTAAATTGTAATAATTATGCTATTTCTGCAATGTCGAAGCTCACGTTCAAATGCTTCTTTCAATGTAAATTTCAGTCATAATGAAATATTTCTTCCTTACCTTTTGTGCATGGAGCATCCTGATTAGGAGCTGCCTAAAATGAAGAACCTGGACCGCGTATCTACCATCAGCCTCCAGGTTCAACATTCTCACGTGCTCGGTTGCTACGTGCTCCAGAGATGGCACGCTCGGGCATCCCTCAACCGAGGGGCATTCCTGGAATTATTGTTAAAAGTAAGAATGGATGAACCAAACAATTGGTTTTTAATATGAAACAATTTTCGTCACTCCTTTCGTATTTGTTGGGACAAGTGGATTGTAAAGCACAATTTTTATAACTAATGTCCTCCTCAAATGCACATACGGGATAATTCATTGAATTTAATATCCACCAATAAAAGAATACAAAAATTTCCAATCTCGGATCTCGAGAGACCGTAGAGGTTTCAGAAGTCTTATAGCACGGAGGAGGGACCACTCGTTGTGAAGAAATGATCCGCGCTCTGTGCTGTCTCGTTGACTCACCCTGAGCGTCCAGCCGCCGCCATCTGTCCTCCGGAAAAAGGTACCTGTGCGCCCGGGCCGCTCCAGCAGCGCCGCAGGGAGCGCGCCGTGCGTGCGGCACACGGCGCCCAGCAGCTGCGCGTCGCTGCGAGCGGGGTAGAGCGGGCGCGCGGTGGCCAGCTCGGCCGCCACGCACCCCACCGACCACACGTCGGCGGCGCCGCTCGCCCCCTGGCCCAGCGCCACCTCGGGCGCGCGGTACCACCTCGCCTGGGCCCTGGTGGACTGCGCGGCCGCGCGCGCGCTCTTGGCGCAGCTGAAGTCGACCAGCTTCAGCTGCGACAGGCCGTGCGCCGCGACGTTGCCGAACATGATATTGTCCGGCTTGATGTCAAGATGGACAATATCAAGTTCCTAGAAAAAGATAATTTTTTTTATTAGTGACAGCTACTACTGGGGGATTGTGTTAGTCAAAAAATATATGCTGAAATATGTGATGTATTACATTGTTAGGAATGTTACTAGTTACTTCCACCAATATTGACCTGATGTTACTTATTTGTTAAATTGGCCTGATATTCGGTACGCAATGTACCATTAAATCTTAACTTAGGGTTTCAGACCCTAGAATCACGGATTGGAATCCCTTCTCGGACATTTCTGTTCTTCCTTTCATCGCTCTCCATTCCTGCATTTAGTATAGTTAGCCCTGAAGTTAATCAATAGTGGTCACTAATGACCTCGCAGTTAATGCGACCTTAAAAGATACTAATGTTTTTCACATAATAGTATCTGTCATCAAATGATAGGGTTCATGGAGTTTAGGAGTTAATTACCTCCAG
The DNA here is from genome assembly GCA_038098605.1 of Gryllus longicercus. Lineage (NCBI taxonomy): Eukaryota > Metazoa > Arthropoda > Insecta > Orthoptera > Gryllidae > Gryllus > Gryllus longicercus. The sequence continues at coordinate 806,812 of JAZDUA010000283.1, forward strand.
TTTCCGGAGAGCCCAGAACACCTGCTGGAGAATGGTAGCAATTTCCGACATTCTGGCCGGATCAGGGGACCGCTGGACCATGAAGGCTTCCAGATCAAAATCTAAAGTCTCCATGGCCACGAACAGCCGGTCCTGCATTTGGAAAGTCTCCAACATCCGCAGCAGGTGATGCTCGGTCGGGTGGTGTAGAGAAATGCGCCTCAACGCCCGAGCCTGCAGATACACGAAACAATATTAAATAACTTCATCCCAACAACAATATTTAGGGAAAGAAGTTTATCAAAGTAAATTCATTTTACGTAAGCACAGGTTCATGAATTTCAGGAAGCCATCAGCGTTAAAGGCCACTGCAATGGGACAAAAGCTACTCTATTGACGACACATTGTATTTCCATGAATCAAGCCAGCGTTTCATATTCTTCACTCAATAATCACCATATGATAATATTTCCAAAATATAACATGTGAAACTTGCATTGAATCATTTGAAAGCAATTTGTTTTATTGTATTTACTTGTAAAGAAGTAGTGCAGTTTCGCAAATCCAATTGTTTTCCTTCAATACTTTCGCTTGTAAACTTACCTCGTTCCTCGCTGCGGAGCCCCAGCTACCTTCCAACCGCAGGGCCTTCACCGCCAGCAAACGGCTGCTACCAACCTCTCGGCAGCGGAAAACCTGCCAACATCCGCACGCACGCTTACATGGACTGCCACATTCACTTTCATACCAGTGGAAGTTAATTAAGAAAGTTTGTCTGATATTTTTACAATGATCGGGGGTGTACCGCGTTGAACTTTGTATTTTTCAAAATAAGTTAGCAGATAATACGTTTCCAGATATCCAAGGTCTGTTCAGGGTCCAATTTACATGTTCACAGCTGCGAAAAGAAACAGTGATCGCGTTCTCTCATTCCTGATTTCGATTGTTCTACATTTTAACCTTGATGGATAACGCAAAGCTTTAAACAAAATTTACTTAATTTTAAATACTAACAACGAAGTATCATTATTTCAGACACGTAAAGCACGATTTTTTATGACGGGTGATATCGTAAAGGAAACAAAAAATTAAAATACCTTTTGAATCTTGGTTATATTAATAATAACTCATGAAATCGCACATCGATCCCTAAACAGCCGCTTATTGTCGGTTTTGTCGTCATTTTGTTTGAAGCTCTACAACCCAACTACTCCTAACCACGAAACGGGAAGGCACAAGTTCTAAGTCACTTCAGCTAGACACTAAAGTTAACTTTTTGAACCAAATAAAGAGGCACTCGCGTTAAAGACTTCCGTCTGAAATCGCAAAATATTAACTGTTCTCTTTAAGCTTGTCCAAACAGGTCAAGTCAAATGTGGAATGGCAGCGGGATCGCCTGCGGGAGGCGCGTGTCGTACCTGGCCGTAGACGCCCTGGCCGAGCGTCGAGAGCACCTGGTAGGACGCCGCGGCGCCGTGGAGCACCGCGCCCGGCGCGAGGAGCAGCGGGGCGGCGGCGTCGTCCCCTTCGGCGCCTGGAGCTGCAGAGGGCGACGCGGGAGCGCCGGCAGCGGGGGCGGGCGAGAGCGAAGACTCGCTGGCCGTCAGCGTGGCCGCGCTGTCCTGAGAGACCGGCGGCGACAGAGGGGGCGTTCGCGGCCCGCACACCACCCACGGCCCCATTTCCCACGGCTCCGCTTCCTCGCTCTGCAACAGAGGGCGAACACTTACCACCACTGTACCTCACATTCTCTCGCAACGAGTTCCGATATGATTTCTGTCGTGTGCGTTATCTACGAGAGGCATCCCCGCCGTGTTCGGGAATTTGCAAGATTACTAACAGAATCTGCAACCGTATTGATAATCTCGTCTTATTAAATGTGCATTTATCACTCAACGGGTGCATTCGTTTTTTGCCCCTTCACAATAACTAAATACTTTCCCATTTATTTTTACCAAACCGTGTATCTCCCAAATCCCTTTTGTAACAGAATGAAGCAACACAACGTCTAGCTGAGTTCGTCAATGACTTTTCCACCGTAAAAGTGAAAAAGAGAAAGCGCAATATGTACATCAATTTTATATCGTCTCATTAGCCGACAACTGCAGAATATATTGTGAACGAACATCTTCCCGGAAGAGGCTAGTCTGTTCTATCCTGTTTAAGTGCTGTGCATCGACTAGCCTCCTGAAAGAGGAGGGATGGGAAAGGGCCGTATTTGGTGACCACGAGTTCGAGGGGTCCCCAGCCCTCCAGAAGGGGCGGGCGGGGAACTCACCTGGCGAGGAGCGCCGCCACAGCCGCCGCGCGACGCCTTGTCCTGCGAGAGAGGCTCCTGCGCCTCCTCGTGCGCTGAGACGGACAGAGGGCAGCTCCGCACGCACTCCTCTTCACTCTGGGGAGGAAGCGCGCCGTTAGACTGGCGTTTCACAGAACATTTCACACAATTTCACTCGATTCGTGAGCTGCTTTATATATTCCAGGAATCAGAAATACATTGCTGCTCCTAGAACTCACTAAACTACGTCTTCAAACAATGCTTTCTATATTTTTGAAATATTTCATCGATACTGTTTATTATTAGAACCGTTTTTCCACTGATGTATTCTTAAACGTGAAATAAAAAACAGTAAAATAACGATTACAAGCAATGGGCGTGGCCTTAGCTCACCTGCCAGTCCTCGTCGATGGCGAGCGCCGTAGAGCTGGGGCAGCGGGGCGAGGAGGAGCTGGCGGCGCGTGGCGGGGAGCGGAGGGGCGAGGACAGGCGGCGCCGCTGCAAAGAAAGCGGTACACATTAACGGCACATTTTTTAAAATATCAAAACCAACTGCGAAAACAAAGTAAAAATAAAATTTTGCACATTTTGTTCTTTCTTTGGCAGTCAATACAAGCACTGATCAACAGTCTTATTTGGAGGACCGTGAATTTTAACGAATCTCATTATTTGAAAAGCACATGGAAATGACATGGTTGACAATTCTTTCATATTTTACAGTATTCTGAGCAGTCATTTCACATCACAAACCATGGTGTAGAATATAAAGTAGGCTACACTAAGCGGTTTATATTCAGGTACAGTTCTAATTGAGTAGACAATTTGTTGCTTCTGATAAGATTGGTTTGAAATTTATTAGTCATTTATTTAAAATTATGGAATGTGAACAAAGAATCTTTTAAGTGAAATTTATGATCTTATGTTGTAAATAGAGCATCAACATGCGGACAATGCTTTGTTGAGTTCCTAATAATTAGTATCAATCACAAACTAAGAAATAATCGTTTCCAGCTGCAGCAGTTGATCAGAACCTCTTATGATCAACTTAAATAATAAAAAAACAGTTAATGTTTTATTTGTTACCTGTTTTATTCACTGTGGTTATTTATTTTTTGAAAGATTTCTATTTTAATTACTTTTTGCACAGAATATGCAATTCTTTAATTTCAAATCTGGAATACCTTTTTATGTTCATTGTAAAAATGTATAGAAATAAAATAAATTTTTATGAGGTTTTGCTTTTAATTCTAAAATTATATTAATATAACTATATAAATGCCGATCAGATGGCCGAGATCGCTAAGGCAGTAGTGCCGGAGTGGTTTCGGACCAGAAGATCGCGGATTCGAGTCCCGCCTCGGGCATGGGTATATTTGTGTGTTTGTGTATGTCTGTATGTGCTGTCCTTTCAGCCCCATTACCATCATATCATCATTCCATCCTCCATCCTCCAGGGCTAACAACCGTGGGGGTAAAAAAACCGGATTTAGCTGAAAATGCTGGTCCCCACAAAAAATTGTCGCAAGCACCTGCCACCGTGAGAATAAATAAAAACTGGGCCACGGTAAAGGCAGGATGCTTGCAAGCGTGGTCCTAGTTGGCCGATTAACGAAAAAAAACTATATAAATATATAATTAAAAATTATGGAAACGTGTGGTGATATGTTCTCAAATTACAATTACACTACCTTTCAATTACTTCTCATGTCCTACTAAACTACACTCTCTAAATTTCTTTCTTTAGTATACAACCATTATCCGCTGGTAGTATGAATACTTCCCTAGGACTGCACTTCTATATACCATATCTATTTCTTCAATCTTTAATTACACCCCAAGCTTTACAGACACTTTCTGCACAATATACAACTAGTATTCTACTTACCCTTTCTCTGCACCTTACTACTTTCATGTAGAAATTTTCAATAGTCACTCTTTTGCAATAACGAGATTTACTAAAATCCTTTTATATTTATTAATGTAAGTATGTGCAGGGATTCTACATAGAACACCATTACATTCTACCATTAGTCAATTTCAAATATATTTTTAGTTAATTTCAATTTTATTTTTTCTTCTTCAATTATCCTTTAATTTTAATTTCCCAATGCAAGTGAGCTTCCATTTGTATTACTGACATTTTTCATATTACACCTTCATTTAGCATTTCCACTATTGTGTAGGTTTTCCAATTAGAATTTTTTTATGTTAACTCACTGCAAGTATAAATTCAGATCACTCCATTATCAAAAGAAGATTGTATCACTGAACAACACTTCATCAGATTTCCAACAGACATATTGTCTCATTTTCAATTACTAGATGTAAAAATCTCACATAGGACACTAAGAATTAGCATATACATTTTTTCACTGGAATACAAGAACATAATGTTACCTTAATGACAAACCTTTAAATGATTATTTCATTATATATGGCAAGTATACAAATATTTATTTATATATTTAGTGATAAATGATTACAAGCATGTGGTTTTATGATACATTGTTGTATTAAAATTAAATATAATATGGTAAGAGAACCTGTAATTTTAAGCGTAATTTGATGTGTTTTAATACAGAAGAAGGAAAAGAATTCAAATTAGTAAATGTTATATTAAATACCATTGTCCTAGAATGGTATTTTTCCTTATTAGCTGATAAGTATTTCTAGAGGTTTTTGGACAAAAATTCAAATTCGGTATTGGAACTTTGCTATCAGGCACATGTATTTAATTATTAAATTTAATTAATTTTAATTTATTATATTGGAAAAGCAACATGGCTACACTGAATAAAGATGCTTTCTTGGTTAATGATATGGCCAGGAGAAATTCCCCTTGCAAAAGAAAAAATTGGCCCTAATGTTGATGGAAAAAGGCGGTAGATAATATTCAGAAACACAAATTGGTGGCCAGTGATGATGTCTTTCTGCAACTACTTGCATCGAGCCGGGTCCTATGAGACTGTTAGGCCAACCCTTGAATTCATATGGATGAATCCATATTCTGTTTCACAAAATTTTCTTATTTTCAGCTGCAAAAATACAGAATGTCCATTTGTGGGTCCCCAAATTAAAGACCTTCTGAAATAGACAAATTTTGGACAACACCTAACACCCAAAGAGAAAAACACATGAATATTTTCCAATAGTTTAATGACAAAACTTTCTTTCAAAAAATGAGTTAACAACTATGAAGTACTATTTGAAGTTGAAGAGTTGATTAATCCATAAAGAGATTTTGGATGGAATGTGGCACATGTTTTCACAGAAAACATTTCAGATTTATAGTATTAATATCAGGCAGTATATTAAACACGTGTACTCAAAAATGCAGAAATATTTTCACATTGCTGGTAATGTAAATATTAACGACAGGAGAGATATTTCAAATAAATTACATTCATAATTTTTTGACGAAAAAATGAAATAGAATAATGTTTATGCCATCTTATACATAGCACTTAGCACTATCCCTACAAAATGTTTCAAGAAGAGATTTGGGACTGTTTTTGAGAATATCTTGTAATCAATATTTTTCAATGTTGCAAAAACTACTATACTTTTAAAGCATTAAACATGTCATTAATTAAACAACAAATTGAGGAGAACAAATTACTTGTGAAGAAAAATCTCTATTTAACATCGTAGTTGTAGGGAGATGCAGAAAAAATTGCCGTTAGTCAATTTTCAAGATGCCAAATTGAGGTAACCAGAGGCCATTAGTTATTTCACTGTATTAATTTATTAAAGTGTCAGTGTCTTCGATTACATTCCTTTGGATAAGTGGACGTTTAGCAATTTAAGTAAATGTACTAGAAGTCCTTGGCAACAACTTTTTTATTAATTCATTTCTTCAAACATACCTGTACTTTTTCATCTACAATACTAACTGATATTCTAAGTAATATTCAATCGATTTCAAAATTTGTTGGACAATTTCAAGCAGAGGATATAAGGAAATATTAATTCTTTACTGATTAAAAAAAGGTGAAGAAATTGAGAGCTACAATGGCAATGTGGAATGTAATGTGTTTGAAATTTATTTCTCCTTGTTTATTGGTTACATTAAATAGATAATGCTTAATTGTTTTCAAAATGGTTTTGTAAAATATGAATTTTGTGCAAGTCTCACAAAAGTATTATTCTAAATCCAGCATGTAGCTCATGCTGAGAATATTAGCAATTTTATATTTTTGTTTATTATTATAGGTTTCTGGAGTTTTCCAACAATATAACGTTTTGTTTACTTTTCAATTAATGATTAACTGAATATTTTAATTTCTGCTTGTTGAATGTGTCTTGGTCAATGTGTTTTTTTCACATATCACTATGCTTCAGTCTGGTATCAATGTTTCTGCATAAATATTCAGAGAACAGATTGAAATAGAATTATTATGACTGAAATTGAATTGAGAGGTGTGATTGGGTTGATAAAAAATGCTATAAATAGATGGATTTAATTTAATTTTTCCATATACAATTTTTTTATTAAATGTGTATATTATTAATTTTGGTAAAGCTAGTGAATTAATTAGTTTGCTCATTAGGTTAATTTTAGGGACTGCTTTGTTCCCAGTTTTCTTGTATATTGTTCAATAGTAATTATGTTGATAATATTTCAGTTGATATGACTTGTAATTTTTTTCTTTCTGGATTTTGTTTTGAAACATCTTTATTTATTACAACCCACACTTTCCCAATTTGTAGGCGAGTGTGTGAATATGAGTGTATGTGAGCGAGTGTGAGATTTTACACTTCCTTTGACAATTATCAAATGAACTTGAATTACGGCAGCACCAAATATGCCTGTGTTGTATCACTAATTTCAAGTTAAACAATAAACAAAGACAACTGCTAGGATCTGAATAGAAATCATCAGGACCTAATAATAATATATTTTTACAAAGTATGCTCAATTTTAAAATTCACAAACTATGTAAGGAAATAATAAAAGTACCAAATATGCAAGAATGGAGTGTAAATATGGAGCAATTGAAAAAAATGTTCAAAAATGCATTATGCCTATATTTTGCTGGGATAAAATGTGGGAAGCGCAGTCATGCTTTAAAAAATAAAATTGCCAAGAATAATATATTAACAAAGTCTGGAATATCTCTGAAGAAGTAAAATCATGCATTAAATTGAAATCTCATCTCTACACATTACAAATCTCATTACTCCTCTATCTCTCTCATTACTCATTGACTCGACAATTTACATCTGTGTTTCATTCATCAACATGACCCAACATTGCAACATTTTTGTGGCATATTTGCATTTATATTTCAGGGCTAAAAACATGAATAAACTTCCCATCTCTGATTATGATACTTATTGGTTGGATAGAAACTAAATGGAGATGTAACCAACTGTAATTTATAGATTACGAACTTAAATATTGCCAGCGTTCAACAAAAGCTGATATCTCGACTCAATTTTCTCATAATATAGAAGGCTAAAATAAGAATATGGATGGCAACAAACATTTGTGTAAAGAGTTTGTCAGAAAATATTTGGTCCTATGTTGTAAAACTATCAGAAACAATAAATATACTTCAGATTGAGGCCATATCTCTAATTACCCCCTATTTGAAGGAATAATCTTTCTGTCATGAGAACACAAGGTATGGGTAATGACTGACTGAGCTCAAGAAAATGTGCCCAGATGACGAAAAACAATGTCTAGAATCAGAAAAAAGGATGTCAAAGTAAAGACAAAGTTTGCACAAGATGTCAAAGTAAAATGAGACTAGAAACCTGATCAATATGATGACAATTGAAACAAACACTAAAGTCCAATACATATCTCAGTCATATTAGATATTTATAATTAAAGAGTACCAATTAGAAAATATGCTTAGCCAATATCATTGTTGTAATCAAATTTATTTTCTTTTATAATATTCAGTATAGTCTTATTATGCACCAGAATATATGAGGAAAGATAATGCATATGTGTACAATTACAAGTCAATAAGCAAGTAAATAAAAGAAAGTGAATAAATGAATGAAATGAAAATCAATTGAATGTTGTTATAGAATTAATTAATTCATTTATTAAATAGTTATTGTAATGAAAGCAATATATTGCTTAGTAAATTTGAAGTAATTGTGAAGTAATGCTGCTGTGTAAGCAAAACATATTACAGGTACCTATGTACATTAGCAAATATAATATATAAAAAAATAAATAAAATAATTTGTCATCTAGGTCCCGCCAACTCATTAAGCAGAAATTGGCAAGTGTTTAGCTCGTAATCAATACAACCAACTCTCCTCAATTATGAAAATACAGATGATGATTGTGTACTAAATTACACTTGTAAATATGAGTTTAGACTGAGATGTTGGTAAGTGATTTTTAATACTGTTTACAGTATACTTTTGTTTTCAAATATGAAAATTATTTTTTTCCCTAACAAAATAAATTATCACATTAATTTATCTAAAAGTAAGTTATTTTAATTAGTCATTGATTACAAAATGTCTAGAGTTTATTAAATCATCCACAGAACTTTTATTGTGTTCAACTTTCAACAAATGCCAAACTCCACTACTTTAACAAAAACATGTTATGAACTTTCCTTTGGGAATAAAGTGAGAGATCGAATAAGGGTCTGGGCGACAAATATTGATTGTTTACTGTGTTCTAGGCACTTTCTTTCAGGGTAAGTGGCAATCAAAACATGACATTTACAGTCGTATATATTTTGAGGGCATACAAAGATCACTCTTCACACTTATTTCTGTTAACAAACATGAAAAGAAGGAAGAAGAGGAAAGATTCTTCTGCAGTTACCACTTTTGAACAAACCTGTTCATCTGAGGAACATTTATTGACTCAATACAACTTAACAATCAAGTACGATATATAAAGTTATCCAAAAAACAGTATGAAATCCTTGGTTTCAATCTGTAGGGTGAGCTCTTCTTCAAAAGATTATGAAGTTTTTATTGTAATCATTCTTCTGTATTAAAATGACTATTTTTCTGAAGAAAATGTCTTAGTGTTTTGTAATGATATTTCTTCTCTTATTAAACAGGTATCGTCATAAACATAGCCTACAGAATAGTGCTTATTCATTGATTCCTTTAGTTACTCTCAAGGATGTGCTTCTGCTTAATAGCAAACAATTTCTATTAGCCTCCAGAATCCAATCTGCTTTTATGAAAGAAGCATAAGAAAACTCAAAATTTATATTGGAAAAACCTTGTTTATGGATGGAATATTTGTAGAATGAATGGATTTAATGTGGTGAAATGAAGGTAAATGCACTTACTATACTATACTTGGTTACACAAAAGTGTGAAATAATGGGAAGAACAAATGAGTTGATTTGAAAAGAAAGACCTAAGTGTAAAACATCTATTAATGGATGGCAAATGGGAAACCATGTTAGGTGAAATCCTAAAATGTGTATTTTTTTAATTTTATGTACTGAACTAGGATCAGGACGCATAAGTACTGCCAATGCCTCAGGTACAATGTACTTTGAAAAATTTAAATAAGTTGTATTTACATGCCCATAAATACCGTCACTGATGCATGATGAAAAGTTTGACGACAGTTCATTTACTAGCCAATAGAAGGTTGGCATAGTAAATAGTAGCTGAGCAAGGAGCTTGACAAACATAAAATTTTACATAGAGTTTTGAGAAATCGAAAGATGGAAATAACAATGTTTTAAAGAAAATTATAATTTTAAAAAGAGTTATAATAATGAACACATCCTGGAATCGGTAATAAATTTCTGTCTGAAAATTCTATGCACATTAAATGATTATCAAGCATACGTACACTAGATACAAGAGAAGTGGTATGAAAGCGAATTGAATTCAGATACGCTGGCCAGCTATTCTTGGACTTTCAAGAAGCATGCTCCAAAGGCAAAATGTAGCAGAAAACTTATTTCTGACTCTCTTGGTGTGACATAATGACAGAATGTTTGCATATTGTGCAGTTCAGGGAGTAGGAAGTACTCTTTGAAATTACAAACTGCTGGAAACATTGCATAATATGCATATCATCATCAATATCATATATAAACTTGAACAAAAAAATGCTATATTTTCAATTTTATATTATCTTTCAGAGGCCAAAGCTTTGTTTCTATGTCCCCAGTGATATCAATGATTGTGAAAATGTTAGATATTGATGTTGGCAGATTTTATTTGCTAAAAGTTATTAACTATTTTTAATGTCATCCATTACTTTGGATTTGAACAATTTCCCCAAGAAGAATAAATATATTCTAATTAAAGCTTAATCAATATGTACAAAATTAGGGACTAGAAATGTTAAAAATATACAGTAAAGTTGAAAATATGATAAAGATAGATAAAATAAAGTAAACTTTGAATTGAACATATTAGATGGAAAAGTTAAATAACTTATTTTTTAGTATTATCTGTAAAACAAGATTAATGCCTTGTACCGGTACAGAGTAGACACATTTTTGTTGCTGATAATATGGTTCTTAAACGTTTTTTTTAACAACTTAGCATTATAAAGCAGAATATTAGAATGCTATATTGCCGTGATATTGGTGTACACTAGCCAAAACTTCATTCAACCAGAGATGTCATGGAGACCACTTTGAACCATACAATATTTAGTGGAATTAATTCTAGAACAATTTTTCAACTGTACTCAACAGTACAACTCCTAATGGAGAAGTTATTGCATCATGCTAAAACAGCAATTTTTTACGTGAAAACGTGTGCTGTAGATGCATACCTATATGGATAGAGTATCAAACGGGATTCATATTACTTAGGAAATTGTTCGTAAACATAAGATAATCATTTAAATATAAATAATGAACAAACAAATAAGTAGGTACACACAAATCCTAGGCCTTAAAATGACAAGCACTGTCTACAGGAATTCGCAGTGGCACCTACTATTACCGATTATTAATTATTTCAAAAAAGTCGTGGATTGCTGAGTTAGAAAGAAAAGTTGAGAGGAATGGCAATTTTTTTTAAGTTAATGTGAATAAAATGATATGGGATTAGACGCACTACAACTTTTTGAGGCAAGTGCTCTGACTTATCACAGTTTAAGTTAAAACCGCCTAAAACTACTACCACAAATATTTTAACAAATTTTTAATACACACGTGATTCTGAGATCCAAACAACATATAATTAGCATAAGCAACATCATTATCAAGCATCTGTGCACATGCACACTATCTTTCTTACCTTGCAGGGCCTCAGGGAAACATGGGGTGGGCTGTGGAGAAGCTCGTCAACTCTCGAACCAGTGATGGCTGAAGGGCGGTGCAGCCCGGAGCACATCTCCAGCTACAACACAGCGAAACATTGTATTTCAATTGGCAGCTAAAACTTCCAACGACAAATAAATTTGCACTGCTTTTCCCCTTCAATCATGGCCGTGTACCTGTGAGGGCGCAGGCTCAATGTCTGGTACTCGGGCTTAACATTCTCGTTCATGGTCTAGAGAATATTTTCGATATGATATCAATACCAGATTAGTAAATGGTAATCATATAATACCAATAATAAAATGAACTGAGAACCTGATGTACATCTCACTATCGGATGAATTCTGTCCTCCATATTTTCGCGTCACTACGTACGTACGATGGCGACGCATAGCATTGCGTTTACAAGATGGCGACGCAGTCTCGAATAAGAATTTTTGAGCGCTAAAGCGATATTCATATTTATTATTTGAAAATATGCTATGTAATGTATGTTATAAGATGTGAAAACACTAGGATATACATTTTTAAATGGAAAGCCAATTTCATAGTACCTACTTCTACTTGCTTAACTGTCGAAAGCTCAGTACCTAGGCCTACTTGCCACAAAACCATATTTTCAAAGTATGTGTACGTCTTCTCAATCAAAAAAGGAATATTCTATTATGCAACGATATAATTATATCGTTCTCATTTCTTTGCACACGTATCAATACCACGTTAATTTGCGAGAATGCTAAGTTTAAACAATGAGCGTTAAGGCAAGTTACGCCGAAGTATGCTTGAAAATAGCGAATTGGAATACTCATGATTCTAGAACCTAACTGTAACATCAGTATAGTATATTCAATTACCTCGTTAACACTTCCTGACTGGACCATAGTGAATGTAGATAGCTGGAACGGTGACGTCGTCTCGTCTTCAGGACAGGAACCCAAATGAACGAGACGCTAATAACTATTTCCTGGCTCCTTGCCCACGGGCCGTGATTGGTCAGCGATAACGCCTCACGGGCGGTTCTTCCCTCACCCCCTTTTTTTAGCGCGTCCTAATCTCCAACCCATAACCCATCGCATATATATCCATCCAATTCTATTCCAATTAAATGCAGATACGAAATTAAATCAGATTCAACCTAACAAGAAACACAATATATTCCATAAGAATATAAAAACGTATAATTTCCACTATTATAAAGCAATTTTCCGAAATGGACTGTAACTAGAATTGACCATTAAGGAATCCTCAACCGCAATGTTAGTTGTAATTTTAATTTTAGTTTAGTTAATAAGTCAACAAGCATATGTAGAGTAAAATGTAAATGAAACTCAAAAATAAAACAATAAAAATTAAAAAATCGCGTCCCGAAATTCTGACGATGTTTCCGGCTCATGCATTCGTAACTACCTAAAGAGTGCAGTAGTGATTTCGCTTCCGCCATTCCAAGCCATCAAGGTGAGGCCATTTTCTGCACGTCAATCCAGCGGCCCTTCTTGCAGAGAGAAAAACGATTAAACAATAAAAACATTGGTTGTATTAACTAAACAGATATTTTATATATATATATATATATATATATATATATATATATATATATATATATATATATATATATATATAATGACAAGAAAAGCGTTTGTTAATAAGATTACCCTTTTTCTCGCCTTAAGACTACATTGCTTGGAAGGTAAATTATTTATTCGGGTGAACTATTCTTCTGTTTTTATTATTTTCAGGCGCTTTACTTAAAATTTTTGACATTTTGGCTCTTTAAAATTTGATTGTTTTTCTTTTACCAGCTACTATTTTCTTCCTACTAGCTACAAATAGGTCATAGAAATTTTTGAAAATTTTTTGAATTCTAAACTTTTAATTTTTTTTGTGTCCAAAACATGTTAATTGATTTTGCTTTTTGATCTTTAAATGGAATTACTGCTTATTATTTTTCTCTCATAATTTTTTTTCATTGTGAATGCTCATAAAAATTCAAATTAAATTGCCTGTAAGTTTAATTTTATATTTCTTTTGATTTGCTCAATTTCTGATCCATACAATTAATTAATTAATGTACAGTAAATTTAATTTATTTTCGTTATTTTGGTTCCTTAACATGAGCATTGATCTTTCTGAACTGGCATACACCCATTGTATATATTTCTTAGTGCTTTAAAAATCAATAATTATTAATTAATAACATATAATTAATATTAATATCTTCTGAGAGTTCTCTTAATTTTTGATTGAATACCTATTATTTACCTTTTCTAAACCCATAAATTGAAAATGAAAAATGATAATAAACTTACCAAAATTTATATTGTTCAACTTTGCTAATCTTTATATGAACTGTATTGTTACAAATATATGATCGATATAGGATCTACGTACTCTAAAACTTACCAAAACTGTTCTTTGTTGCATTAAAAATATTTTCTGAAAAATATGTATTTTTTTCAAGAAACCTGAAAAATGTATTTAAGACGATTATCTCCTAGTAGTTTATACTTTCAAATCTTTTCTTTTTCTTTTTTTCCAATCTATATAATAATTGAAATCATGTCATTTTTAACTCCTGAGGCCTATCTTCATCATGTAAGAATTTTTAATTTTAGTTCTAAATGAATGCTATACTTTTTATATTCTATTCTTTATTAGTTTTAGTTTCATTCCTCATTTGCAAGAGGCTTTGCAGATTTTGAAATATGTAACTGCTGTTTCTTGTTTTGGCATATCTAAATGCTTTTTTCAAATATTCTTTATCCTGTATGTGTATCTGTAACAGTCAAAACCTGACACTTTTTTTTATTGCCAAATGTCCACAGCATATTTTTCATATTGATAATTTTTAAATATTTTTAGTAATGGTATTTCTTAATTTTTTTCAACCTGACACAAGCTTCTGAACCTTAGATCCCTTTGTTAACAACCACCACCACCTCTATCACAACCGCTACCACAACCATCACTGCCATTACCACTACCACGACTATTATTATTATTATCACTACTACATTTTAAAAAATGGGATTGTTGTTAAGGAGTTGTTGACAAATTCACCAGTGAATTTCTTAGCATACGGAAGAGAATATGTGCTTACATAAGCTGATTTCCTTTGTTAGCTGTGGTTATCTAAATTGAAGTAGCAACAATTGCTTTGGACAGATGAATTTCGATGAATGCGTACTTTTGGAATTATAATGTTTTGATTGTTTTTCTCAATTCCGAAAATGATATCGCAAAGAGAGATATAAAGTAGGTTATTGTGAACTGATGATTGAATTAGTGTTTCAACATATCACCATACTGTTAACATATTTTTTACTATATCTGCTGTAATTTCAATAAAATTCAGATAATCAATGTGTATAATAATTTACAATAAGAAGCATAATAATAGCATACAAAATTGTGAACCAATAAGTGATCTCTTTGATGAAAAAATAAATATAAAATGACAAAAAAGGTAATTAAGAATAACCATAATAAATTGGACAACTACTATTAAATTCTACTTGACATAAAATTATGATGTTACGACTCCACCTGCTACTTCATGATATCTGCAATATAATTTGAATTAATAACTACTGAAATATTATGTAGTCCCAGGATGATGGTTGTTCAAGATGTTTATGTTGTCAGCAAATTCACCCTTCAAGCTATCATTTTCTATAAGCTACAATAACATGGCATGATAAGTGTAACAAGTTTTCTGCAACCCTCTTTGCTACAAAAATCACTCGCTGTAGTCGTCACATGCATAACATTGAAGCTGCCCATTTTTTTCTTTTATAAAAGGGCAGGGGCAGATCCAGCTGATGAGTTTGGAGGGGGCCTTTGCGAATGTTTGTTAAATAAACATACTGGTATTATTGGTGTACTATAGATATGAAAATATACAAAATTATTGTTTAAATAATTACATTACCCAAACATAAATTAATATTTAAACCATTTTTTCCAAATAAAGGAAAATAAACAAAAACTTGAAGCCTGCTGGAATCTGCCAGTGACAGTATAACAGTGAAATAAAATTCTCAAATGTGTATAAAATTTTTGTAGGAGGTAGCTAAGTTGCATAGGATTTTGGTGTAATTTTTAAAGTTTCCTATCTTGTAAATACGGGATGTTAAACCCAAATTTGTGTGCATTTTTAGGTGATTTTCTATTTTTTTAAATTATATTTGGAATGAAAGAAATATTGAATACATAACGATTTTTAATTTCACATTTTCAATTTGATTGCTCCAAAAATGTGCAATTTACTATTTAATTAATAAAACCACCTGTAATATTTTTCTTCTATTTCCTTAATTGGGATCTGAAGGTACAACATACACTAGAATTATAGAAGTGGTACATTTTAACTTTTTGATCTTTCATAATGCATGTAATACCAGAAATTACTAATTTTTTCAATTGAAAAAAAAAATCATTGATAAAAAGGAGCTAAATTATTTACTGTTATAGTTAATGCTAACGATATCAACCCTTGTATTACTTGAAAATTATAAACAAATCCATTCATTAGTTAAAAAGCAGTGAAAGGATTTTAATATTTACAAAAAAATTAAGTATTTATAGTCACACCAACTTCGTGGTTATTAGTGATTATTACAGTTACAGATACATTACCAAATTACAGGTACAACATTATTCAAACCTAATACTACAACTGGATACAATGCTATTTGACTACATTTATAATTGGGTACAATGTATATCAACATAATAATGAAATTGGATACAAATTTAATTCATGAAAAATAATACAAAGCAAAGGTTGTTTATGGAAGTGCAATGGTAGCAAATGTCAAAAAGTGTGGCTTTTCAGTAGAATAAAGTATTGCTTCATGATTAAATCTATGCCAGATCTTAGTGTCCAGATCTTATCCTAGAGAGTTCTTACTCTCTGTGGCACATTTTCTTACTTGTGATTAGTGAGTGAAATGTATTTATTGTACTGTGTAATTTGCTATATTTGTAATCTGTTCAGTCATGGTTCCATTAATTTTGCATTTCTTTATCAAAGTCAAAATATCTTTTGTAGTACATGATATGTTGTGAACATTGGTATGTGTTTTTAAGTCATTCAAAAAGATTATTTAGTAACTTATTAACAGAGATTCAATTTTGTTAGTGATCCATGCCAAGACTAAATTTTGTGACTGCCTTGTAGATGTGGGCAAAAGTTTTCATAATTACAGTATTAATATCACATTTTTTCAGGTGCACTAATTCATTGATGATAGTGAGCTTGAATGTAGGATCACATTAGGACGGTGAAATTGGTTGGGTACATTTACGGTTTGACATTAGGCCATAAGACTTTGCAGTGTTGTAGCTAACAACTCTTGAAGCAAGTACTTAATAACCTGATTTTCTTATTAAACACAGTGCTCCATGTATAGTGCAACCACTCTCTCACATCTGCAATTACTCTCTAAAATCAGGCATATTTCCAGATATATTCAAAACAGCAAAAAATAAACCATTGTTTAAAAAGGGCAATAGTTATGACCCAATGAACTACAGGCCTATTTCCCTGTTATCAGGATTTTCAAAAATTCTGGAAAGACTTTTCAATGATAGACTCAAACAGTTTCTCAATGCAAATAATGCCCTTACAAATGCACAACATGGCTTCAGGAGTAATAGATCCACAGACACAGCCATCTTCTCCTTTTTAAATGACATACTTGCTGCACTAAATCAGAAGGAAATTCCCATTGGCCTTTTCTTAGATTTGTGAAAAGCCTTTGACATCATTGACCATCATATACTTTTAAGAAAACTAGAAATGCTAGGGATTCGAGGCATTGCAGGCCAATGGATCAAATCATATTTATCAAACCGTAGACAAATAGTTGCCCTCCAACACACTAAAGAAAACAAAATCTCCTCATACTACTCCTGTCCTCAAATAATCAATTGTGGAGTCCCGCAAGGATCTATTCTTGGGCCAATACTATTCCTTATGTACATAAATGACATGCCTTTGGCTTTAAGGAACAACAAAATAATTTTGTTTGCAGATGACACAAACATTGTCATCAAAGCAAAAACACAACAATCATTAGAAAAAGAAACTCACAAAACTTTGCAAGCACTAGTAAAATGGTTTCAAGACAACAAACTCATCATAAACACCAGCAAGACAGTCTCTCTAAATTTCATGAATCCTCGATCTAAAGAAAAACTCTCACAGCATTTGTTCTTAAACAATAACCCTGTAACGATATCTCATGAAACTACCTTCCTCGGACTAACAATTCAAGAAAACCTAAAATGGAACACTCATATCTCAAATCTTAACAAGAAACTCAGCAAATCTTGCTACGCCCTATACACCCTCAGGTCAAGCTCTAACATTGAGACACTTCGAACACTGTATTTTGCAAATGTGCACTCACACCTAAAATATGGAATAATATTCTGGGGAAATGCCCCTGAAAGCACTCGCACATTCATTATCCCAAAAAAATACTGTGAACAATGACCAGAACTCATAAGCTGGAGTCTTGCAAACCCTTGTGTAATAAACTAAGGATTCTTCCTCTACCATGCATGTACATATTTGAAATAGTGGTCTTCACAAAGAAAATTCTCATGGAAAACAAAGACACTTTTACTTTAAATTCTGATGTACATAACTACAACACCCGTCAAAAGGATAACCTACACGTTCCCCACTCTGAAATTACACTTTATCAAAAACGTACCCTAATAGAGGGCATTACACTTTACAACAAACTAGGCAATGATATCAAAGACATAAACACAATTCATACATTTAAAAGTAAATTGAAAGCTTTCCTGCTTAACAACATGTTCTACAGTGTAAAGGAATTTTCAAATTACATTTCCCTTAAAAAATATAAATAAATAAGAATTTCTTATTCCATTAGACTTTCTGTTTCATGTGAATTGTTTCAAGCTGAAGCAAAGAAAAAAGAACTGCATATCACATCCAATGAAATAGAAGAAGAATAGAAGAAGAAAAAAACTGGTCAAAACTTGCCTCCTCACCATTTCAAGTTATAAATATAGAATGTACTACTATTGTTAAATTTGATGTAGTTGCAAACATAATTGATATGTATTATTAATGTAATTATTATTATTAATGTAATTATTATTAATATAATTATTATAAGTAGTAGCATTAAAATATCATATTGAAATGTTAATTATTAGCAGATAATTTATCTACTGTATAATATCTTAATCTAACTGTAACAAGTATTGTATTTCTTGGCCAATGACCCCATCTCGATCAGGTTTTGTTCAGTTTCCCTGGTCCTTTGAGCAAATGCTGAGATAGCCCCTTGTTTGCTCCTGAACAGTAATATAACTTCGCTCTCTCCACCCAAGGCATCATATTGACTCGTCATACACGCTCGTTATTGTATATGTGACTCAATAAATATTATTATTATTATTATTATTATTAATAACTTTATCAGGCATGCATATTATGGGTTCTGTTATTTTTAAATTTACTTTTTTGCGAAATTGTGATTTAAAGAGAATGTGACCAGAATGAGCATAGAAGACCAGTACAGAATAAAGCCAAGATTTCCTTTTAGGCTAATTCAAAAACCAATATTATTACTATTGTGAATCATTTACGCAAATGGAAATAATTGTAAGTGATAATTTTTAATTTTTTTTAATACATTTGCATTTCCTGAGCACAGAAAACTGTTCTCATTCCTTTAACTGCAGTAGGGAATTAAAAATACATTTTTTTTAATAATAGAAACATCTGAAATGTTGGTTATCTTTTGATTATGTATCCATTTTTCTAAGGAAGCTTTATTAATATTATACCTGAAGTGCTTTGTGTTGAGGAGTTTTTAATAGATTAAGAGCAGTGTCAAATCCCAGAAGGCCATTTTTTGTAATTTCACTAATTTTTATTGAAAACAGTTACATGACAGCACGAGAAAAGCAAAAAGTATTAAGAAAATTTTCCAACCAATCTTAATATATATAAATCTCGTGTCACAATGTTTGTCCTCAATGAACTCCTAAACCACTTAACCGATTATAATAAAATTCGCACACCATGTGCAGTTCGATCCAACTTGAAAGATAGGATAGTTTAAATCTCAAATTATAGTCGCAATTTTAATTTATTGCTAATTTATTACAAATTTGATTGTTGTAATAATTGTAGATAATTGTGACTGTCAAATAATAACAGACAAATAATTAGCAATAAATTAAAATTGCGACTATAATTTGAGATTTAAACTATCCTATCTTTCAAGTTGGATCGAACTGCACATGGTGTGCGAATTTTATTATAATCGGTTAAGTGGTTTAGGAGTCCATTGAGGACAAAAATTGTGACACGAGACGAGATTTATATATATTAAGAATACAACAATCAGCTAGCTGACCCGGCCACGCGTTGCACGCGTTGTGCTGCCACGGAAACAAGGAAAACCACATCCTTCCATTACAGGCATATTCAAAGCTAAGACATTGGGGAGACTTTACACGGTACATCCAAAGCAACGTGAGTGCTTCTATTTACGTTTGTTATTGGTGAATGTTCGACTGGGTTGAGTAAGTAATCAATAGATGGCGCTGCTATGGTAAAAAATCAGCTCCAAGAATCAGGACAGCAGAAGGTCATGCACAAGAATCTCAATAACAGTGTAACGAACGTATTCAAGAGAATATCATAAGAACACTGTGACACGAGATTTATATATATTAAGATTATTTAACCTCCATTTAAAATTATTTTGCACTTATTATTTCAATGTGCTATGATAACATGTTTTTCAGTTCCTCTTTCTAATATTTAAACTATTATTATTATTTTCAGTCAAATGCCACCGAAAAAATCTAACCTCAACAACGCGAGCAGCAAAGGGTCACGACGCAAACGTGTTGAAAGAGCTCAGCAATTACCAGAACAAATCGAAACAAGAAATGCAGCTCAAAGAATCAGGACTCCAGAAAGTCGTACACAAGAATCTCAAGAACAGCGTGACGAACGTCTGCAACAGAATATTACGAGAACAAGAGCGGCACGAGAACGAAACATAGCTACAATACGAGGACTAGATCGACAAAGGCAACGGATTTATATATATTAAGATTATTTTACCTCCATTTAAAATTATTTTGCACTTATTATTTCAATGTGCTATGATAACATGTTTTTCAGTTCCTCTTTCTAATATTTAAACTATTATTATTATTATTATTATTATTATTATTATTATTATTATTATTATTATTTTCAGTCAAATGCCACCGAAAAAATCTAACCTCAACAACGCGAGCAGCAAAGGGTCACGACGCAAACGTGTTGAAAGAGCTCAGCAATTACCAGAACAAATCGAAACAAGAAATGCAGCTCAAAGAATCAGGACTGCAGAAAGTCGTACACAAGAATCTCAAGAACAGCGTGACGAACGTCTGCAACAGAATATTACGAGAACAAGAGCGGCACGAGAACGAAACATAGCTACAATACGAGGACTAGATCGACAAAGGCAACGGATCAGCCGCTCATTAACACGTGCATCATTCGTTCGGCTTGCCTTTGAATATGCACCAGATATTAACTACTCGGCGCATTCAAAAATTGCTATCGGTGGAATGGATAAAGTATGTCAATATTGTCAGGCATTGAAATTTCGGAATGAAGCAGCCGGCATGTGCTGCGCATCAGGAAAAGTTGTGCTGTCACCTCTACCCGCTCCGCCGGAGCCTTTATTATCCCTTCTTACTGGCAATTCAGATGATTCCAAATTATTTTTGCGTAAGATACGCAAATTTAATTCTTGCTTCCAAATGACGTCATTTGGGGCAACTAAAATTTGCGATCGTGCATCCGATGGACGTAATTTTGAAACTATATTCAAAATTCAAGGCCAGGTGTACCATAAAATCGGATCACTGATGCCAATGCCTGATAACAATCCAAAATTTCTTCAAATTTATTTTATGGGCGATTGTGAAGAGCGCGTGACGACTCGGTGCCTGTATAATTTTATTGAACAAGCAGAGGAAAGAGCAATTGTGATATTATTGGAAAATTTTTTAGAAGATCACAATCAACTAATTCAATTGATCAAAAGAGTTTCGCCACGACTGCAAAATGACAATTATCAAATCGTCATAAAAGCCGACAAAGTACCATTAGGTGAACATGCTGGTAGATTCAACGCTCCAACTGTTGATGAGGTTGCTGTTATCATGGTTGGTGATCCAGTTGACAAAAGATCTATAAAAATTACACGGCGAGACAACACTGTCAGTACGATTTCGGATCTACACCGTTCATATGACGCACTACAATATCCATTGATATTTTGGCAAGGACAAGATGAATATCACCTTAATATCAAACAGTATGATCCAAATACCGGTAAATTTTACAATTATCTATTTACTTTCTTACTGTATGTATAGATTTTAATTTCGTATTGCATTTAATTTTTTATTTTTTTAGGTGATTACAGAAATAATAAAGTTAGCTCAATGAACTACTACGCACACCGAATAATGGTTAGACAACATCAAGACAATTATATCTTTCGATATCGTCAGCTGTTCCATCAATACATTGTTGATATGTGTGCTAAGGTCGAAAGCGAACGCTTGCGATTCCTTCGATTCAACCAGGCAAAACTACGATCGGAAGAATATATTCACTTACGAGATGCTGTTGCTGGAAACATCGATGGAAATTTAAATCCCATTGACATCGGTAATGCTTTCATTTTACCTTCAAGCTACATCGGCAGTCCACGGAACATGCAGGAATACATACAAGATGCGATGACTTACGTACGTCATTACGGCCGACCGGATTTATTTATTACATTCACATGTAATCCGAATTGGGAAGAGATACAAACTTTACTATTGCCAGAACAACAAGCCATTCATCGTCATGATTTAACTGCACGTGTGTTTAAACAAAAATTGAAATCCTTAATTGATTTTATTGTTAAATATTCAATTTTTGGTATCACACGTTGTTGGCTGTATACGATAGAGTGGCAAAAGCGAGGTTTGCCTCATGCCCACATTTTGGTTTGGCTTAAAGATAGAATCCGTCCTGAAGAAATCGATCAAATAATTTCAGCCGAAATTCCAGACCCATTAATTGATCAAGAATTATTTGATATTGTCACCAAACACATGATCCATGGGCCATGCGGTGCTTTCAACATGACGTCACCGTGCATGGAAAATGGAAAATGTAAAAAAAAAATCCCAAAGCCGTATACGAATGACACGATCACGGATATTGATGGTTATCCAATGTATCGCCGCAGAAGTACTGAGAATGGTGGCCACACATTTACAATGCGACTGCCGAACTTTCCAAATCAAGTTGAGTTTGATAATCAGTGGGTGGTACCATACTCACCACTACTTTCAAAAACTTACAAAGCTCATATCAATGTTGAGCTTTGCAGTTCTGTTAAATCAATTAAGTATATTTGTAAATATGTAAACAAAGGCAGTGATTTGGCCATATTTGAAGTACAAAACATAAATAAAAATGACGAAATAGCACGATACCAAATGGGCAGATACATTAGCAGCAATGAAGCTATTTGGCATATTCTCAGCTTTCCCATCCACGAAAGAGATCCTGCTGTCCAACATCTGGCAATACATCTTGAAAACGGTCAACGTGTATACTTCACTGAAAAAAATGTTCTCCAAAGAGCGTTCGAAGCTCCGAAAACGACTCTAACTGAATTTTTTACATTGTGTCAAAAACCTGATGTTTTTGGCCAATTCGCGAAGACATTGGTGTTTGGTGATGTTCCACGTTATTTCACATGGAACAAATCCAGTAAAAAATGGGAGCCACGGAAACAAGGAAAACCACATCCTTCCATTACAGGCATATTCAAAGCTAAGACATTGGGGAGACTTTACACGGTACATCCAAAGCAACGTGAGTGCTTCTATTTACGTTTGTTATTGGTGAATGTTCCCGGACCAACGTCTTTTGAATTTTTACGAACAGTTAATGGTCGAGTATTCAATACATACCAGGATGCATGTCGTGAACTGCAATTGCTAGAAGACGATAACCATTGGGACTTAACGCTTGCTGATGCTGCGTTGACATCAACACCGAATAACATTCGTCAGTTGTTTGCAATTATTTTGACGACATGTTATCCCTCGCAAGCACAAACTTTGTGGGAAAAATATAAAAATTGTATGACAGAAGACATATTGCACCGAATTAGACAAACAAATCAATGCCAAAACATAGATTATACACCAGAGATGTACAATGAAGCATTGGTCTTGATCGAGGATTTATGTGTTCTTATTTCAAATTTACCACTTAATCATTATGGTATGCCATCACCTAATCGTCCAGCCACCGACTTAGTCAATACCGATTTACAACGAGAAAATCAATATGACCATGAAAGTTTAGCAACAATTATCATGAACAGTGAACCATTACTGACAGCAGAACAAAAAATTATTTATGATCGGATTATGCTGGCTGTTGCTGCTGAACAAGGCGGTTTTTTTTTCTTGGATGCACCCGGTGGAACCGGTAAGACATTTTTAATATCGTTGATTCTTGCCAAAATACGGTCGCAACAAAAAATCGCATTAGCAGTAGCATCGTCAGGCATTGCGGCTACTTTACTGGATGGTGGGCGAACAGCACATTCAACATTCAAGCTGCCATTGGACGTTCATAATAAACCAGATGCAATGTGTAACATCAAAAAGAATAGTGGAATAGCTGCAGTGTTGCGGAAGAGTTCTATAATAATTTGGGATGAGTGCACAATGGCACACAAATATTCACTTGAAGCATTAAACAGAACTATGCAAGATTTAAACAGCAATAATAAACTTTTCGGTGGTGCTATCTTACTTTTGTCTGGTGACTTCCGGCAGACCTTACCGGTTATACCTCGCTCTACTTTCGCGGATGAGATTAATGCATGTTTGAAACAATCATTCTTATGGCGAAGTGTTGAAACACTTCGATTGACCATAAATATGCGAGTACAATTGCAAAATGATCCATCAGCACAAATATTTTCCGAACAACTACTAGATATTGGGAACGGTAAAATAGAACTGCAACCAAATACGCAATGCATTAAACTACCAGACAATTTTTGCACTGTTGTTCAGGATAAAAATGAATTGATTCAGTGTATTTTCCCGGATATACAGAATAATTATTTGAATCATGAATGGCTTAGTCAACGGGCGATTTTGGCAGCCAAAAACGTTGATGTTGACGAAATTAACTTCCAGATACTACAGTTATTACCAGGCGATATGATGTCTTTTAAATCAATCGATACTGTTGTTGATGAAAATGAAAGTGTAAATTTTCCGATTGAATTTTTAAATTCATTAGATATCCCTGGAATGCCACCACATAATCTTCGATTAAAGATTGGTTCCACTATTATTCTCCTCCGTAATTTGAATCCACCTCAATTATGTAACGGTACGCGTTTGGTCATCAAAAAGATCACCGGAAACATTCTTGAAGCAACCATTTTGGCTGGGAAGTTTAAAGGAAAAGTGGTCCTGCTGCCACGTATTCCGATGATACCATCAGATTCTACCATACCCTTCAAAAGGCTACAGTTTCCAATTCGTTTAGCTTTCGCCATTTCTATAAATAAATCTCAAGGTCAAACAATGTCCATTTGTGGTTTAGATTTGGAAAATCCATGTTTTTCTCATGGGCAACTATATGTTGCGTGTTCACGTGTTGGGAAACCGTCTAATATATTTGTGTTAGCTAAAGACAGGTTAACCAAAAACATTGTGCACCGATTGGTGTTAAATTAAATTGAATTTGAAAGTATTTATAATTGAATAGTACTTATATTTGTTATACAAATTAAATGGAAATAATAAATCTGATAAATTTTTATTTTGTACCTATTGATTTCTGCTTAATATCAAGTGTAAGAACATTTTAATTAATTGTGTTCAACGTACTTCCCCTTCAAATCTCAATCCAGTGAATTTGTATACCAACATCAATATTTTCGTCTTTATTGGTAAATAATTTCATTGTACTAAAGGGTTATAGTAGTAGAAAGTCAAATAAGGAGATCACCATATTTTTTTACAAATACCATCTGTGTGAAAAAGCATAGTGGACTCCGTGACTGATGTTCTCTTATTGTTCCTCTTAGATTGTTTACTATAATGTAATATAACAAAAACTTTAGCCACAGCAACGCGTGGCCGGGTCAGCTAGTATTTATATATTTTGAAAAGGCTTATAATAGAGAAATTAGAAAACTAATGTGGAGAATACTAGAGAAAGAAAAGATACTGGCCCAAATAATCACAGGAATTCTGTCTTTACTTGAATTCTCAGATTTCTGAAAACAGATTAACGGAATTGTCAAAGTTTCTTACAACACTCCAAGTTTGGACTGTCACCATGTCTATCATAGTAAAAGGCAATTATATTATTAGAGAAAGGAAAGAAAGAATTTGAAAGAGAACAAATATAAACAAAAACAGAATATCTAAATTCATCTTTTTGTAGATTTGGTCACATTAACAGAGTTTGAAGATGACTTATAAACTGTAATTAATGTGTTAACACAAAGTTATTGTAATATGAACTGAGAAACTGTTCAAACAAAATACAAGCCAGATAATATGGGAGCCCTAAAACATGATGAATTAAAATTGTCATAAATGGACAAATGTCAGAACAAGCCTCTACTTTTTACTATTTAGCTATTATCATTCTATATAGATCAGAGGACTTGGTAAACAAAAGCCAAAGACATAACAAAAAGAATGGAATTGTCAATTGATATAATGGAAGAAATACGTCCCAAGAAATTTGAAAATATATAACGTGACAGCAAAGCATGCGGCAGAAGTAACCTAGAAAGACTGGCTAGGAAAAAGCTTCAGAAAAAGACTTGCAACAAAAAACATAGTGCAAGTGATAAAAGAAGAAATGGTCTGCTTATGTCAACAGAATGAAGAAGAATATCAAAGATGGTGCAGAATGATAGGCCAATAGGATAGAGATACATTGGAAGACCACAAATAAAATTGATAAACCAGGAACACCTGAAAGATTGACCTCAAGGGCTATCAACAGGAACAAATGATAATTTGGTGAAAGTACTGCAATCACTGTACATCACTAGGCATGTTTTGCAATTTCCATTTTAGTCTATCACTGCAGTTAATCCTCTTCCATCCATCGCTTCCTGCACTCGTTCCTCTCATATTCTTCTAAATCTTCCTTCTCTTCTCTGAGAATCAGGTTGCTTTCAATCAAGAGCTTTTTCACATATTCTGTTTAAGTGACCACATGGTATGGTATGTATAGATTATTAGGCACTAGTTATGATGTCAAACACTTAGAGGTTCAGGATAATTTGAAACTTGGGAGCCTGATTCAATACAATTTTTGGGTTCAAGAAGACTAACTTTATTTAATTTCAGTTGAAAAACATTTGTACAAATATAAAATGAATTTTACTTTAATGATTATTTTTTCTAGTTTTTATTTAATTTAGGAATTTATAAAAATATCTACTCTTTCCAAACATATGTAATGTTTTACATCATTTCATTGACTGAATCTCGGATTTAGAAGTTTTTTAATGCAGTCTTTACAAAAATTCAAGGATTTCATATAAATTTCCAAAGTTGACTTCCGACCACACTCACGGATTCCCCACTTAAATTTTAACTCATTACTTCCAGAATATTTTAGAATGACAATTTTTTGAGTTTATTTTTTGTTTTGATTTACTGAGAATATCAATCGAGAAATTTCAAATTTCTTCAAGTTATTAATAAGTATAAGTAGAGCTCAGACTTTTAGGTCTAAACCATTGCTTGCCTTTATTCTTGAGAGTTGAATGTGAAGTGGGGCCAATGACCCCATCTTGATCAGGTTTTTTGTCCAGTTTCCTTTGTCCTTAGAGCAATTGTTTTGCTTCTGGACAATAAAAATAACTGTAACTTCACTCGTTGCTCCCAATATGTATTTATATAATATTTGACTTGTCATACACGATTGTAATTGTATATATGACTCAATAAATATTATTATTATTATTATTATTATTATTATTATTATTATTATTATACATTATTCACAGTATCTACTGGTCGGTATGTCAACCACACACAGGAATGATGACCAGATGTGTGGATGCTTTACTGAAGGTTCAGATGGCTTCTGACAATACGGCATGTATTCAAAATTACACACTTTTGTATATTATATACATTCCTGGCATCCAAGTGAAGACACTCCAGTGCCCGAAGTGTCATTTTTGGGATCACTCCTGTAGCTGATATTATTATAGGCACAGTTGTCACTTTACTGAAGTTCCACTGAGATGCGACTTCATGGGCGAGATCGGTATACTTCTGGATCTTCTCTTGATATTTTCCCGATATGTTGTGGGTATTGGGTATTGATATATCGATAAGGAAAACCTGCTGATGGTTTCTATCAATGTACGTTATATCGGGTCTATTGCCGCCGACATGTCTGTCAGTGATAATGGAGCGATCCCAGTAGAGTGTGTGCTCACTACTTTCAAGCACATTCTGAGGCACATATTTATAATACGGCACGGAAGTGGCGAGTAGGTCCGTTCTCAACGCCAATAATTGGTGGACCTGCTTCGCCACTTCATCATGCCTCTTTTTGTATTCCAACTGTGCGTGGCTGCTACATCCACTTGTCACGTGTTGGATAGTTTCGCTTGCAGCCTCACATCTTCTACACGAGTCGGAATGAATGGTAGAATCTCTCAGAATGTGTTTTCTGTAGTTCAATGTTGGTACCATTTGGTCCTGGATAGCTATCATGAAGGCTTCTGTCTCCGGAAAGAGATCCCCGTGCTGGAGCCATGCGTGCGACGCAGAGATGTCGACTTCTGGTTTACTCAGCTCGTGAGGGTACCTTCCATGCAGTGCCTTCGCTTTCCATAAGGATATCTTCTCTTCCGTTTCAATGATTGGTTGAACAGGCGGATCAAGCTTTTTCAAGTTCAGAGGACTATAGTTATTATCAGCTGCGCTCACTGCTTGCTGAACTCTCCCACAATGTTCCAAGAAGTATCTTCTGAGTGAAGCAATTTGAGAGCTGTGTAGATTTATGAGATCTACAACACCTCGCCCTCCTTGCGACCTTGGAAGGGTAAAACGCTCAGTACTTGAATGGGGATGATGTTTTCGGTGTTGAGTCATAGCGGTTCGAATTGTCCTCTGGAGGTTGTCGAGGTTGGTATTGCTCCATTTAATAACGCCAAAGGAGTATGTGAACACTGGAATAATAAATGAATTGATGGCCTGCACAAGGTTTCTAGCAGAGAGTTGAGTTTTTAAGAGTCCATGCAATCGTTTACATACTTCAGTTCTTAGTATGTTCTTAGTAACAGTGTGTTTGATTCGGAGTGACTGTTGGAAACCCAAGTATTTGTAAATTTCATGGGGTTCCATGAAGGTAATCTTTGGTTCATTATCAGTTTCCAAATTTATAACTTGCATATGACCCCGAATGATATTCACTCTCCTGCACTTATCCAAACCGAATTTCATCTTGATGTCGTCAGTGAACTTCTCCGTCACGTTTATTAGTTGCCGCATATGACTCTCAGTGTCTGCATAGAGCTTCAGGTCATCCATGTAAAGAAGATGTGAGACCCGGAGAAGAGTTGAGTTCCCCTTTTTAAGAGCGATTCCATAATTAGCTGAATTAAGTAGAATGGACAGGGGATTCAAGGCTAAGCAGAACAATAAAGGGCTTAAAGAGTCACCCTGGAAAATCCCTCGGCGGATGTGTATAGTATCTGTGTGGACGGATTGTTTTCCATTAGAGAGATACAGTTTTGTATTCCATCGACTCATCACGGTTTTCAGGAAGTTTTGGATAAACGGGTGGACCTTGTATACATCCAAACATTGAAGGAGCCAAGAATGGGGCACGGTGTCGAATGCTTTAGCATTCTTATCTATGTAGCATGCGTACAAGTTTCTTTGTTTTGCAAGCACTTGACCCATAATTACAGAGTCTATAATGAGTTGCTCCTTGCCTTCCTGAGATCCAGGTCTACATCCTTTCTGTTCATTTGCTAAGATGTTCTGTTCCTCAATGTGTGTCATCATCATTTGTGAAACACAAGATGTTATGAGTTTGTAGAAAGTTTGAAGGCAGGTTATAGGCCTGTACATCGAGGGGTCTTTAGTGTCACCCTCCTTTGGTAACATGAATGTTCTACCTTCAGTGAGAAAGTAAGGTAGATTTTCTGGATTGTGAAGAAAATATTGAATTATATTAGCTATATGATGGTGAGTGCTTGTAAATTTTTTCAGCCAATAATTGTGCAGGCTATCACTGCCTGGTGCCTTCCAGTTATGTGCTTTGTTCAAAGCTGCTTGGACAATTTCTACGGTGATGATTGGTTCACCCATTAGAGGAATATCTCGGTGTCTGTCATATTCCATTTCAATCCACGTCCTATCTGGGTTGTGGGACACAGCAGATGACCAGATAGGCTTCCAAAAGTCCTCTATTTGTGCCTTTGAGGGAAGCTTTGAATCTTTCATATCATTTACAAGCCCTTTACCCTTTGATATTTTCCTGTAGAATGCTTTCTGGTTTCTGTTAAAAAGATAATTCTGTTGCTTCCTCGTAGTGCAATTCCTGTAGCGTCGAAGGCGTTTTGTTAACGCCAAAAGCTTTTGTCGTAGGGTGTCAAGATGTTCTGTTATTGTTGAATTCAAGGGCTCGTGCTTCGTATGTATTTTTGTATTGATGAGGATGTTATTCACCTTTCTTCTCAGTTTTTCTGAGGTATTTCCTTTTTTAAATTGCGTGAGTCTCCCAATATCTCTCCTAGTGCTTTCTATACGATTCACCAGCCGTCTTTCCCAAGGTGGCATTCTTTTTTCACCTCGATCATTGTGGGCAGTTGCTACGCGGCTGAAAAGCTTGGAACCGTTACATCTTGAGGCCACAACCGCAGCACAATAAATTGCTGTGTGTACTTCTTCGAAAGATGGTCTTTGTTGTAGATGTTGTGGCAGTACTTTCTCATTCAAGACGCTGATTGCTAATTTCTTCGAGCAATTTTGTCTGGGAATGAGATAGCGGTTCAGTGGGTCAGTTCCCTCAAATTCTGCAAGTGCGACTGCAAATTCATTGCGAATTTGCACCTCTTCACTACTCTTATCATCCACACTTTCTGACATGCTTGTCCCATTGTCATCCTGAGTTTGCACAGCTGATATCTCCACTGCCCTCAGATTACTAGGTTCTGAGGAGTTAAGCATTTTCTCACTTCTTCCTTGATTGCTTTCAAAACTGGTGCAGAGAGGAGATTTTTCTGAACAATTGCTCGACGCTGGTCCGCTATTCTTTGCTCACTAACTTCAGAATCAGGGAAACGGTAAAGAAATCTTTGATGTAACTTTTGTCGGTATGCCGTAGTGTCAGTCTCCATTTTGGTAATGGTGTAGTATTCACGCATGATGAAGGTATTTATTTCTGTAGTCCACTTCATCCTTCTGCGTTGCCTGCCTGCGGCAGTGGTCTCTGGAAGCAATAGATTGCTTCTCTGGGAAGCACTTGCGGCAGGTGCAGCTGTAAGTGGAGATGGATGGGTGCTGCTATGTTCGGCTGTAGTATATTCGGGGTTATCCCCGATCAGGGCCCGCCTGTTCAGCTCCTGATCACCACCGGCTCGCATGCTGTCACCTCCAGCGGTGGCTTCGAAGGTGCCCCGGCGCTCCCCAGGCAGCGGCTGCTTTTCCGAGGCCTTACGACGCATATTCCGTGTCTCCATATCTATATGGGTGTGCCATCGCCCTGTTTGCCGCCAAATTTTCTGACGTTGCCCGTCTCCCACGTGGCTAAGTTCTCAATTGCTCGGACGTAGGGCTGGACTTTGGGAGACATTATAATTATAATTATTATTATTATTATTATTATTATTATTATTATTATTATTATTATTATTATTATTATTATTATTATTATTATTATTATTATTATTGAAAATTAAGTTGTACCCCATCGTTTAGATATATTAATTGGATTTCACTTGAGGGTAATCATTTTGATTAAGTTACGAACAAAATCTTATTACATATTTAGCTCAATTTTATACGAATAAATTAATATTTTAAAGTTCAACACTTCAAAGGTTTTGGACATGTGATGAAAGACATGCTGGTTTGGAATCCAGTGGTTGGTCGCACATCAGTGTAATTTTGACATTTTCTGGGATTGAGTGAAGTTAGTTTTGTTCACAACCAATAAAAATACCTGAGGAGCATTTCTAAACTACTGTTGATTGAGACAATGACTTTCTAAACAATAACATACACTCGTAACATGAACAGCTTCCAAACTTCCTGAGATTGCTCTGACGAAATGTGCAGATTGAGAAGGGGACATCATGACGTATTTAATTACACGTTTCACATTGACTTTTCTCATTCTTGATTTCTGCCTTGGAATTAGGTAATAAATAGATATTTCCATTTTTTAACGCATACTTTTCGCTTTTTAATATTAAAATTCATATTTTTGTTTATTATCACCTAAGTTAGAGCCCTAATTATAGGCTTGTTAACGTTTTGAAAAGCAAATAAAACATTCTCATCTCTAGGGAATGCCCAGGTTTCTCCAGACCACCATGTGCGCCATTTTGGTGGATGAGGTCCTCTCGTTAGGTAGAGTACAGTGGGTAGATGGGTTGGCGTTGTTGGGTCCTTCTTCGGGAAGAAAACCCCGATCTGAGGCGCTGCTGTTCTCCCATTTTTTGCCACCTCTGCGTGGAAATGTGTGAAATAGGGTTCACAAATCTACGACTACTCCTGCAGATAACAATACTTATTTCAGCGACTTTCTGTAGTTGGCCACCTGGAAATACAGTTCTACACGATTTAGAGTTAATAAACCATGAATGTACAGATCTTTATTTTATGTCGCAACTTGTGATTGGGACCACCTCCTCTTATTGTGGTAATTTGGCAACTATGTGTCTTGGCCCCCAATCAAGACATAGCCGTATCTGGCATGTCGGGACGGCAGATGAGAAGATTAGCGCCAGGGCATAACCTACAGCAATTTTCCCGTTTCTGTGTTTTTGCCATTGAAGATTCATGATTGTCAGTAATGAGGCTCACAGGCCGAAAACCTTTCGGGGTAAGCGACGCAAGGTGGGTTAAGGGGGGTTAAGATGGGGTAGGCTGGGAAATGAGCAGGAAAACAAACAAATTATTATTTAATCGACTCGGTGCCGACCATAGTTAGTACTCTCGTATCGGTCAGGATGTCGCCGACTTCTCGTCCGCTGGCGGGGGATTACCTTCTCCAGGTATCTTCTCCAGCGGGGCAAGCGCCAGCCAGGACAAGCTCGAAGATTCTGTCGGGTTTCCCCACATGTGTGCTAGTGTAGGGAATGCGTGTGTGTATGTGTGTGTGTATGTGTGTGTGTATGTGTGTGTGTATGTGTGTGTGTGTGTGAAACGATAGGACAAAGAAAAAGGAAAGATTGCCTGATTGTTAAGGTACATGATCTGGCATTCGACTGGAGAAAGCTACCGATCAGAGCTGCCAGCCGCTAGAATTGTCCTCCAGCTTAATCCCATCTAGGCAGTGTAAAAAATGCCACCCTCTTTGGAACTTGAACCATAGAATCACCTAGTCAGTGTTGCTACGGAGACAGCCCGGAGGTAACTGAAAATGATTAATATACACATTACGGTTGCTTAAAGTAACAGTTTGGGCGATTGATCTTTGCTAAAAGTTAGTTCCTAACGAAAAGTAATTATTAAGAACAGAACAGTGCTTCCTCCTTCTTGCAACATAGTTGTTTCCCCCACCCCGAAACCTGTAGTTACGGGAATACCGGAGGGTCGCTAAATGTGAAAGGGATGCTAAAGATATTTCACGCGTTTGCCAAATTGACTCACGATCAGGTGCGAGTGTTGCGAGATAAAATAATTATATTTATATTTATATTTATATTTATATTTATATTTATATTTATATTTATATTTATATTTATATTTATATTTATATTTATATTTATATTTATATTTATATTTATATTTATATTTATATTTATATTTATATTTATATTTATATTTATATTTATATTTATATTTATATTTATATAGGCTTCGATTTAGACTTAGATTTATATGAGATTGAGATTGAGATTCAAATTCACATTCAGATTTTAGAGCTTTTATTTAGTAAAAAACAGTAAAAACTGTATATGCCGTATGGAGGTCGTAAGAAACACCTGCGCACGTGTTTTCGAGTTCCAGAATCTCTTCCCGTCATTTTAACTATAAACAGTTAAAGGCTGAGTAAAAGTTTAAAATAAATAAATAAAAATTAATTTTAAAAAAAGCGCGAGGTTAGCAATGTTTGAAAAAATAGACATTTTTATCACGGAGTTATAGAAAACTCATTTGCAACGGTAAACGAATTGCAAGTATGATTTCTTTGCATTTCTAACAAAATAGTATCTCGTCCTTATCTGCACTCCTACCACTACAAGCAAAAATAGAGTTCAACAAAACGTGCGAATCCTGAAGCTACATTTACATAGTTCAACAAAACTTGGATGAAGAAATGAAAGCTATTTCACAGAATGCAAATTGTTGCACAAGTTTTGTCAATCGCAAGAGGTTCAAAGCAGCGAAGTAGCACTAGCAAGTAGTACGTTGAATATTGAATGGTGTTTCACATTGCTGGCGTTTGCGCGGGTATAGTTTTAACTTTTGTTCTATATGTATAATTGCAGTGTTTCCGGATGTTGGTGATGTGAGATTTGCCATTTTCTCCCTGAATAAGTCAGCAATGGCCTGAATTCGATCATCAGAAACCAAAACAACACTATCCTAATCTAAACACCAACTTGCACCGGTTGAAGTGCCTCAGGTCATCAACTATCACTGCAGTGCCTCTGACCGGTCGATCCTAGGTTTTGAGTTGGTGGTAGGATTTTCGAAACACGCCAGATCGCTAGGTCGAATGACACTGCTGTCCGGAGAATTGTAGCGGTCAAATGCTCTGATAAGTAGTTTTCTGTGGGTTCTTCGATAAACACCATGCGATTGCCGGAATAGTAACATAAAAAATGGGGCATAGACCGTGCCCAATCTTTCCTTCCTCATCATTGTCCTTACCCTTACACGAACTACTCCTCCACACCATGACAAACGTGGTAAGGTCAACACATTCGGAATATTCCAAAACCTTTTTTGTATTCACACCTTATGATCGCGTTTCAAGAACGTAGTATGACCAGTATATTTCGAACTTAATTTGTACCCGTACAATACGATCGCGCTTTAAGAAAGTATTAAGGCCACTATTTTTTCGATTATTCCGTTCTTTGTTAGCTCAGCCCCTAAAGGCGGGATCTTCCAATCCCGAATTTCCCTCGGACACACCTGCTTTACACAATATTTATGAATCAGTATCTTATTTCTAATCAACTCACATCTCGAAATTGAGTCGTCTCTTGACCTCGCTCGTAACTGCTGAAGAACTTTCCAAAAGCGACGCGGAGATACTCGATTTTCTGCTTCCAGACACAATGAGCAGCTAAAAAAAGGAACGGTAGATTGATGATTTGATTTTGGTACGAATCGCAATCGAATATTGAGGACAAACACGTCACATAGGTAGAACATGAACTCTACCATTAAACCTCGAGAGGTGACTCCTGGGTGCATGTGGGGTAAAAATATCCTACAGGTGTATACAAAATTACTTCTTTCTAAACGAATTTCCAGGATATAAAATGAACCGTCTATTTTTATCCAGTTTCAATTTCTGGGGAACAGAACTATTGACAACTCTAATTGTTGTGAAACTGAAATGTCTAGATAGAAATGAGTTACTACAATGAGAATCTTGTTTTGAAATGCACTCACAGGCTCCACTGCACAGATACACAGGGCAAGGCCGGCTGCAGTGAGTTCCACAGCTCCGATTTATAATTTTCAAAATTAACTAGTGCTGCCGTAGAATGGCACAGTCGAACTCTACTTAGTTTTCTAATTTCTTTTGTCGGGACTTGGTTTTTGGTCATGCCCCATCCTCTTACCAGCTACCATCTATCCCCGCCCAAAATACATTTTTTGAATTTTTTTCTCTTTCCTAATTGTAGAACCGAAATATTACTTTAAGAATATTACATAAAAGAAAAACTGGGTCAATACGAAAAATATCGATGAAAAATTTGAAGTCGGTTTCAAAAAAAGTCGTTTAAATGTTTCTAAAAATGCGAAATTTGAAGCTCTTTTTCACAGAAACCCTTTGATTTTTCAAAAAACTTCATTGGAAGTCGTGTGCAGCAATTACACTGACAAATGCAATAATGTTTATAAATTGATGGAAATGTGCATACTAAAGGCGGGAGAGATACTTTAAAAATTAAATTTGTGAGAAATATACTGAAAACATAATTTTATGACAATTCAAACAGTGGAATTAGCACCGTACGTGAAGTTTGAAGAAAAATGCGACGAAATGAAAAAAAAGTGTTTGACAAAGTGGCGTTTGAGCGATTCTGAAATTGTGGAATTTTGTGTTCATTTTCACAAAAAAAATGATATTTTGAGAAACTTTATAACACATTATTTGAAATATATGTACTCGTAAAAGCACTACTGTGCACAAATCACCGCTAACGTAAATATTAACGATGTAAGAGACAAGCAAAAAAATACGTTTTTGTACTTTTGGAAAAACAACAACAAGAGAATAGAGGAGAATGGGGTTTATGCCATCTGATGGAGTGCTCATAGCACTATCCCTATCAAAAATTTAAAGAAATAATTTAAAGCAATTCAAATTAGCAAGCAAACATTTTATTTGTAGGAAAAATTTCTTTGTTTAATTTTTATAGGAAAACACCGAAATCTTTTCGAATTTTCCAAATTTGGGAAATTTGGAATTAAGAATAAAAATAGTACCTGCCCTCTAAATAACTGTACTTTAGTCTATTCTGGCGAAAAATTTCAAGAACAAGTTTGAAGCCATTTTTGAGAAAGTTTTAAAATGTTTCATCAGCTTCATGTAAAGTACACACAAAAAGTAATGAATATTTTTCAAAATCGCAGAGGTTTGATTGAAGCCAGATGAACTGGAGTTTATTCAGTTTGGATTCGCGTTTTATGAGTAGTGGTACGCGTAGTTTAGGCGCTAGTGTTATTCACATTTACCAGACGAACGGACAGACAGAGAGGCGGACGGACGGGCGTTGTGACAAAGCAACACTTTTTCGGTATCAGCAGATTCCAAAAACGTGTATTTCCGTCGAAATCTCGAAAACGATTTTCCATAGCATTATGCAACTTTCTCTATACTACGTATGCAAATATTACTCCGTGTATATAGGTATACAAAAAAGTAATAAAATTAAAAAGTGATTGTTGACTCGTGACAAGAAAACTTCAATATCTTTACCTCAGCAACAGCGAGTTAAAAGCTTCAGTATTTGAACCGTGTTGTCATATATTTAATAGCCAATGAATTGTTTTGTTCGATTGTCATAGTTATTTTGTTGCACGTCTTTACAAGTGAAGAGAGGAAGGTTAATTCGAATAATATTCAATGAGTAAGCAGGAATTGAGTAGCGTGTGTTTGTAATTTTAATCGAATATCTTGTGATGTGTGATGTCAAAGTGCGTAGTAATTAATTGAAGTTGGGAACGCAAACGCTCCCCACCGTTGTTCCAATTGCAGATGATTTCATAATTAAATATATCATAATTACGTACTAATGTAAATGTTTGAATTCTATTTTTGACGATTTTTTAAATTACGAATTTCTCTATATTGATAATAAGACATTTAAATAAATATGTTTCCTATATCTATATGTACATGCAATGCATAAATTTAATAAAAATAATTTAAATTAATCAGGAATAAAGTGTTACTTTGGTTCTTTGTTCACTTATAGAGCTGCATCGACCTTTCCACTCTCTTATTACCTTCCTTAACTGCCGCAACAGTGACTACTAATAATCATGCGTCCTGAGACAAGAGTAGGACTTTGATTTTACGAATGGGGAAAATGTGTCTTTGTTGTAGACTTTGCTCAATTGTTGATTTCTGTTGATTGTTTAAAAATAATTTTTCATGAACATTAATATTTTTAATGAATAATAGCAGCTAATTACAAAATTGAAGCCGCAGAAATGTTTCAAGAAGAAAATTGTTCTCAACAACTTATATTTGAGAATGGATGAAGATAATTTTGGCGATATATGGAGATCCTACGACGGAAACATCTCTTGAAAATTTCCGCTATTTACGTTTTGCGAAGTGTACAAGATTCAATAGTGCTGTAAAATGACCATCGCTTCCTCCTACAACTGCAGCAGCTCAACAAAACTTGTTCGTGTGTATTAGCAGATCCACACATGGCTGGGAAGAGACGTAGATACACAACAGCGGGGTTGGTCAGCAACAATGTTTTGGAGCCTGTTCAAGCATTGTGACTACCGGCACCCAACAGTATTTTTAATACTATTTTTCGTAATTGTACACAAGAATGCGGTGCCAATTGTGGATGCAGAAAAAGTGGTTTATCTTGCTCCATTATATGCGGCCACTGTCAAGGATGTTTTAAAGCAATGTCTGAAGCTTCTGCTGTTGATTCTGTCGATAACTTTTCTGTTGACAATGATGATGTTAATTCCATTGAAATTTCAGAAACAAATATGAGCAAAGATGATGAAGATGATAACGAAGATGCAGACTTCCTAGAACTTGTCAATGAAATATAAATATATGACATTCATGAAGATGAGAACGAAACATACATTTTTAATATTTCATAACATTTTTATTATAAAAATCCATATGCGTTAGGCCTATTGGTGATACCATGTAAAAAACTCGCCTTGTATCCTACCTCAACGGCAATGCGAAAACGGATACAGCTAGACGGAATGGAGCGTACATACGACTTGTAGGAAACTTCTTCGCTTGTTTTCATTAAAACGCTTTTATTGTACGTGAAAAATAATAGAACCTTTTTGTAGATATTTACATAACATTTATTTGTAATCCTGTTAATTAATCTTCGAGCTTGAGAAAACGAGAGTTTTACAAAAAAAATATTTTTGTGAGCTTAGACCTTCAATACCTTTTTTGGCAGGGCCGCTAATGTTGTCTATTTTCAATATGTTGTTCAAAACAACGACATTAAGTTATTAGAAAGAAAGTATATGATACAATCTTTTAGAACAAAAAACTATATATCTATATGGGCTGAAAAGGACGGACGGACCGACAGCCTGACAAACCGTCAGACCGAACGACGTTTGGTGTAATCGATTTTTCAATATCGAAGACTCTCAAAACATAGGTTCTGGCTACAGCACGTGTTAGAGGAAATAATTTGCTACATAGAGCAACAGAATTAATCCCTTTTTCTTTACCAGATCTCGGCAATAAGAGTTGTTCAATCTAAAATTCGCCAGCGTAGGATAAAATTGTTTTCTTGCAAAGTAATTGCGAAAAAGTAAAAAATCGACGCTTCATTTATTTCTTCTACGATTTTGTCAGAGACAGTTTTAAATAATTATTATTATATCGTTTTGCATTTGCGGACCCTCAAGGCCCCCGGACATCGCCCTGTTAGTTCCTATGGAACTTACGCAGTTGATAGTCTCATATTCGCCAATTTTCGTAATTATAATTTTGATAACTGTGCCCATTAGACTGATGATGACCACAATCCCCCCAAATAATGATAATCTAAATCATTTAAATAATTAGTGATTTTAAATATTTTATTCATCAGTAAAAGAATTATAATAATGATATTTTATTCAATACATTCATTTACAATCTATAATCAAAATTAACAATATTAATGAATTAAGAAATACAACAATTTGCAAAATGGTTGTAAATTACTCAACAGTAGTAAAACGTAAATACTACGAGACCAATAAAATATTATGAATAACAAATGAAAATCCTAAAATAACAATAATTCCTTCGCCAAAAAGGTTCTTTAAGGGCCCGAGAGAAGTAAAGGAATATGCAAGTGGCAGTATACAACTGCATTGCACGCTCTGGGCACTCTTGAGCGCGACAGCAACGCTACTGCGGAAGCGCGTCTGATCTCAATGGTCAATGCAGGAATCGATAATGAGCAATGCGAGATTCCACGACGCGAGGCTGAAAGTCGGGTCTTTTCTGCTGCGAACCTCCGTCAAGGGAGGTGTGTTAGTGTGCGTCTCCGTTGGAACGCGCAAACAGAACAGCGGCTGGTCGCATTTTAGTGCTCAAATGAAGGTAACGAGGCGATACTACTTATATGTTATATAAGTCTGAATTTAACATGATTTGGAATGAGAATAGTCAGGCAGAAACAGAAACTTAAAACGTGAGTTATGCGTGCGGAGTACGCAGCATGAATGTAAAGTTCAACACGCCTTTGTGAACGCCAGTTATTTGCTTCAGGTCTTCACTTGATCTATTATCAAGTGGTTCAGAATAAGAATTGTGATCAAAAATTTGTGAGAAATGGATTTGTGTGAGCAAAAACCGACGCAGCCAGAAACCCGATTTCTTTCAACACGCTGCGACTCGTGCGTCCTGCAGATCACGTAACCGCGCGTGCATCAGACTTCTTTCCTGTGGGAGCCATCAGGTCAGCATTCCCTGTAAGTAACAGTAACTCTTTACGCTGTTGAAAAAATTCAAGGCATCGACGAGTAAAAGATGCCAGATTCTCGCGAAGGACAGCGCGTGGTTGTGCATTTTCGGACTGAAGCAAAGGCATTTGCTAATCAAGGCAAAGTGTTGTAGTTTTTCTACCCTCACAAGGGACTAAGTATTTCTGTAAAACAGAATCGGAGATACCAAATTCACAGTACTAAAATGCAGAAGTGCGTAGCATAGAAGATTAAAAATAGAAGTTCCCGAGTCTCATGGGTCTTAATTCTTATAAAAGGATGCTTTAAAATATTTAATGTAAATCAGTTTTTATTATGTTACATCTGCTCGTGTGTCTGTATCGAGATATTTTATAAGTGTTCTTGATTGTTTTTAGAATGGAATTTACTGGTTTTTTCCAGGTTGCGTTTTGTTCTAATGAATGAATCTCAGGATTACGGTGCACCTCAGTCTTGACGGCCGTCGCTGGTACAACCTCCTTAATGCTGTGTGTATCGTTCACTACTGATTCTTGTGAACTATAGAAATGATTCATCATTTACGTGGTAAATTTTAACACTAGTTTTAGAGGTAGATCGGAAGGTGGCGGTGTCCCGGAATTTACAGCTTCACTAAGCAAAGTTGTGGACGAGACTAGGGCCTTCGTCTCTCGCGATAACATAAAACATCCTTTTGGCTATTGAATGCATTTTATGCGAATATATTCTTCAAAAGAATATAAACGATTCCTGTCTGAACGATAACATTCCTTCGCACAGAATGGAAAAGCAGATCACAAGGCACAGTAATCGACAAAACCTAGGCTAAAGTGAACCGTTATCTCGGGATGAGCCTTCTAATGATTCAATTATAATGTTTTGGCTGGTTCAATCTTTTGTTAATGAAACTTTGGCTGGCGAGGCGTTACTCATAAGTGAAATCTTGAGCTAGCCATTACAAGAAACGAGCATTGTAACACTCGGAGACGCCATTAGACAAGCATATTTACGTGTTACCGTTTCTTTAGTACTTAAAACAATTTTTTTGTACACGTACGTATTTTTTCCGGATGTTTAATTCCGTCTCCGGATGTTTAATTTACATACTTTTAACTTAAATGTTTGCTAACTGATTTCGCCGTAAGTCAAAATTGGAAGATTTCTTGGATGTAGTTAAAGCAAATTGTGTGAAATTAACCTTGCTCACTCTCATGTTGCGAATGTTAATTTATTGACGTTTGTTTGTCTTGTAGGAGCAAGAAACAATTGTTCCTGGCTGTCGAAATAATTGCAGCTTTACAACGCAGGCGCTTCATGTGGATTGGTCTGGACATTCCAAAGTTATGGGTGAAGTGTTGGTGCATACATTGTTGTACTGTAATATTACGTAACCTATGACAACGCCTTTGTGCTACTCTAACACAATTAATTTTTATTTTTCTTACGCATTGAACTAACTGGAGTAATTTCCGTACTGTCGAGAAATTTGCAGGATGATGCGAAATCTAATTTAAATATCAATATCAATTCTTTTGGGGACTCCTGACAGAGAGCGTTAAAAAATTTCGTACGCCCGTCAGTGAAAAATAGCTCCTGAACTATTAGTGGTATTTTTTCCAAAATTAATATTCCCCTATTGATTTGGCGCGACTCGGTGCCATTTAATTTTAAAAAATCTCTCATTTTGGGGCTCAACAAAGAACCCTTGGAGAATAGAGCATTTTCCTCAAATGGCTCCAATTGTGTTCTTCGAATTTCGTGTAAGATTGATATGCAAAACTACGAAGATGTATTGTAAGAATTACCCTGAATTTTCGAAAATTGCAAGAGTTTGAATAGTTTTAAACCCTTTCATACTTAATTATTAAGGATTTTTCTAAATTGTTTAAGATATGCCAAGAACAAGTTCAAGTAATGTGATGACATAACTACGAATGAAATAGGGCTAAAATGAAAACAAGATTATAAATTTTTTATCGGAAATCCCTACTTCACTGAACAGGACATAAAAAGCCTTTTTGATGTATTTTTTATTTCAAAAATGTTTTCATTGTCACCTTAATATTTATCACTTTTATACTATAATTCGTATGCATATGCTTTAGGAGATTCTAATCAGGTTTAAAATTAAAGATATTCTGAGGAAATAATCTGATAATGGCTTTTTTTCGGAAATTCTCAAACCAATTCTCTTAAAAAAGAATAATTTTTAGTGAACATTTTCGTACTGCGGTAGGATTTACTCTTCTACAGAATTAGTCGCATTTCAACTTTACAATTACGAGAACCGAATTATCATGTTCATGGGGATTATGGCGCGGTAATTACCTCAAGTGTTCTGAGGAGCCCGAACAACTGCCGGAGAATCGTTTCAATTTCTGCAACTCTGGGCGGCTCAGGGGTCCGCTGGACCATTAAGGTTTGTAGGTCGTAATCCAAGGCGTCCATGGCCTCTAACAGCCGGTCCTGCAGCGGGAAGGCCTTGAACATCGGCACGAGGTGATGCCTGTCGGGATCGTTGAAACGATAAAATTAGTGTTGAAGGTAACATTTTCAACATCCATTATGACTGTACATGAATTAGGTTCACACTTGGATCAAGTTCAAACGTGTATGAGAGTTTTTTTTGAATACACCTTTGTTAAAATATTGTCTGAGTATATGTTTACTACATTACAATCCTCGAAAAGGGTAAGACTGAATAAGGACTAGTAAACATTAGCAATTGATAAGTACCAGTAACTTTTCAGTATTTACTCGTTTTCAGAGGAAATCTATTGCCTAGTCTCCTGTAAAGGCGTTTCAAGTGTAGCTTATTGCGTGCAAGGCTTACCTGCATTAGAAGTTATTTTACAATGCGCGCTTATCATTGGCTTAATTTGCTAATTATCAGGAATTCTAACCGACGCGTCTGCCGGACCCACCTGTCGTCACGGTTGACCCCGCACAGTGCGAATATTTACCCGGGCACTGCCGCTAGTCATTCTCGCGTACGGCGAAACGTGTACTGGCCGCGGCGTGCGAAACAGAGTTTCGTGGATTTCGTAACCAATTTAAATCCCCACCCTCGCAGTAACATGCGCGTAGATCTTATAGAACAGAAGAGGAACCACTCGCTGGAAAGAAATAATTCCGCGCTCTTGCTGTCTCGTTGACTGACCCTGAGCGTCCAGCCGCCGCCTTCTGTCCTCCGGAAGAATGTGGCCGTGCGCCTGGGCCGCTCACCTGTAATGCAATGCACCTGAATGCCAACAAAACTCACCTGTAATCCAATATCTGAAGGCGAAACTACATTTTCCAAACTGTGGTTTTCATTTCACAAAAACCACTGTTTGAAAAACTGATGCTCCAAAGCATCAGCAGGAGTGATTCTCCTCTCCTGAAAATAATTTAAAAAGCAGTATTAATGTACAGCAATTTTGGAACAGTAATACGAAACTTACCACATAGAAAGAACTGAATAAACAAATGCAAATTGTAATATAAATACTATTTCTGCAATGTCGAAGCTCACGTTCAAATGTTGCTTTCAACGTAAATTTTAGACATAATTGATTATTTCTTCCATACCTTTTGAGCATGCAGCATCCTGATTAAAAGCTGTCTGAAATTAACCTGGACGGCGTATCTTCCGTCAGCCTCCAGATTCAATATCCTCACATACCCTAAAGATGGCACGCTCGGGCATCCCTCAACCGAGGGGCATTCCTGGAATTATTGTGAAAAGTAACAACCGGATGAACCAAACAATTTGTGTTTAATATGAAACACAATTTTCATCATTCCATTCGTATTTGTTGGGACAAGTGGATTTTCACAATTTTTTGAACTAATATCCTCCTCACATACACAAATCGAATAATTCATGGAATTGAATTGCATATCCACCAATGAAAGGATAAAAAACAATTTTCAATTGATAATCTAAACTTGAAGTACGTGACTAACGTTTCAAATTGTGGAAGTATCTCGAGAGACCGCAGAGGATTCATAATTCTTATAGCACGGAAGAGGGGCCACTCGCGGAAAAGAAATGATTCCGCGCTGTTGTCTCGTTGACTCACCCTGAGCGTCCAGCCACCGCCTTCTGTCCTCCGGAAGAAGGTGGCCATGCGCCCGGGCCGCTCCAGCAGCGCCGCAGGGAGCGCGCCGTGCGTGCGGCACACGGCGCCCAGCAGCTGCGCGTCGCTGCGAGCGGGGTAGAGCGGGCGCGCGGTGG
Source organism: Gryllus longicercus (assembly GCA_038098605.1). Classification (NCBI taxonomy): domain Eukaryota; kingdom Metazoa; phylum Arthropoda; class Insecta; order Orthoptera; family Gryllidae; genus Gryllus; species Gryllus longicercus. The sequence goes on from JAZDUA010000283.1 coordinate 851,231, forward strand.
CCAGCTCGGCCGCCACGCACCCCACCGACCACACGTCGGCGGCGCCGCTCGCCCCCTGGCCCAGCGCCACCTCGGGCGCGCGGTACCACCTCGCCTGGGCCCTGGTGGATAGCTCGGCCGCGCGCGCGCTCTTGGCGCAGCTGAAGTCGACCAGCTTCAGCTGCGACAAGCCGTGCGCCGCGACGTTGCCGAACATGATATTGTCCGGCTTGATGTCCGGATAAACAATATCAAGTTCCTAGAAAAACATAAATTTTTTTATTAGTGAAAGCTACTACTAAGGGATTGTGTTAGTCAAAAAAATATGCTGAAATATGTTATGTACTACATTGTTAGGAATGTTACTAGTTACTTCCACCAACATTGACCTGATGTTACTTATTTGTAAAATTGGCGTGATATACGGTACGCAATGTACCATTAAATCTTTACTTAGGGTTTCAGGCCCAAGCATCGCGGATTGGAATCCCTTCCCCGACATTTCTGTTCGTCCTTTCACCGCTCTCAATCGCTGCGTTTTGTATACTGATACTCCCTACGTTAATCAATAGTGGTCACTAATGACCTCGCAGTTAATGCGACCTTAAAAGATACTAATGTTTTTCACATAATATTATCTGTCAAGCAAATGATCAGGTTCATGGTGTTTAGGAGTTATTAATTACCTCCAGTTTCCGGAGGGCGCCGAACAACTGCCGGAGAACAGTTGCGATTTCCGACATTCTGGCCGGCTCAGGGGACCGCTGGACCATGAAGGCTTCTAGATCTAAATCCAACGCCTCCATGTCCACGAGCAACCGGCCCTGCAGTTGGAAAGTCTCCAACATCCGCAGTAGGTGATGCTCGCGTGGGTTGTTTCGACTTACGCGCGACAACGCCCGAGCCATGCAGATACACGCCGCGACGTTGCCGAACATACTGTCCGGCTTGATATCAAGATGGACAATATAAAGTTCCTAGGATAAGAAATACATTTAATTGAAAGCTACTACTTTGGAATTGTTAGTCAAAAGGTATATCTTAAACGTATGTGTTATATCAAATTATTTGGAATGGGTGAAAATATTTCGCCGCAAATTTGATGTATATTAGTGTGCAAAATACTATTAAATTGTACACCACCAAACAGTGGAATTCTAAATGTCCATAGCCGCTTCTAAAGTCGACGAGCTTCAGCTGCGCCAAGCACGACGACGTTGCCAAACATATTGTTGGACTTCATGTCCAAGTGGTCATTATCAAGTTCCTAGCAAAAAACATATTGAATTGAATACTTCTAGCGTTTCGGATTCAAAAGGTATTTCCTAAAACTTTGACATATCAAATTATTTGGAATGGGTCAAAATAGTTCGCAGCAATATTGGCGTATATTAGTGTCCACAATACTATTTAATTGTATATTACGAAACAGTGAAGTTATAATCCAGTGCCTATCGCCGCTTCTAAGGCATCGAAATAGCTCTAATTTACTTCATTGTTGGGGGAGAGTGAGTATCTTAGTTCAACGACTTGTAATAAAATATATTGACTGGTTCGCGCAAGAAATTTCTGAAATGACAAAGCGTTAAGGCAGCTAGCACAAATTTTCCTTACCATCTACATTCAAACATTAGTTAAGTGAGGAAATCTTGTTTTACCTGCCCTGTGAGTTAAGCAAGATTGTCGCACAGTGTACCACGCCCATTTCGCTTTGCTGCGTCGCGCCAAAAGCAGATTAAAATACTCTCGGGTTGTCAGAAAGTAGCCCCGGCCTTTATTTAATTCATTTAGAGCCATTATTCTAGCGTTACATTATAAGTTATTGGAAGAAGCAGTTATTGGAGTGTTTATTCCTTGTTCCTTCCTTCGTCTATTTCGCACTTACGCTCGCGGAGTTTGATGGGAATAAAAACTATCTTGACCACTGTGCGTTGAAATGTGCATCCGTTGCTCATTACACCAATAAATTTGTTTCTATTTGAAATCAAACTGAACAAAGTCTGCTCGAGATGGGGCCATTGGCGTAGGATAGATTAGGATATTATACATAAGATAATTTTTATTAGTAGCTGATAATTTAACATAGTTTATAACGTAATCCCAGTTAAATTGGGGCCGATTCTTAGTCTACCGCAATTTCAATGGCCTCTGCCAGTGTTTTGGGATCGCGGCTAAGCACTACAGCTTGAATGAGAGTATTCATTAATCCCTGCGTAAAAGAGGCCCGCGAGGGGTTCTCCGTAAATTCTTCGATGCCGACTCGGTGGTCAACGGGGCAGTTTGCCAAACTAACCTGCCTCAAATTTCCGAGCAAGGCCTCCAACAAATTCGTCCACTCGCTTACACGCCCGTTTTCCTTTTGACACGCTTCAAATAATTGATAGACATAAAAATCAAGCGTATGCTGAGTACGCAAGTGATTTCACTTTTTTCAAGAGGAAATATCTTTTAATTGCAACGCCTGAGCGGTCACACCGCAAATTTTACGACGTAAAATTATTAATTTTTCACGGTTGTGCGGAGGAATTAGTGAAATGACCTTTTGTACCGGCATAAGAAGTCGTGGATCCCTCTGCACTCCGGAATCAATCTCGCTACTTCTTAATTCTGTAAATAACCCGCGTCAAATTGAGGGGGAGTGGCGCGTGCTCCGCTGTCTACATTACCAACTGCTTTGCCATTCCGGCACCTTCGGGCTAAAGAATGGGGGCCTCCTCAGACTCCGGAGCTTGTTCTTGAGTTGGCTTTCTGGAGGAGTTCGTACTAGAGAAGCAATTCTCAAAGAATCCCGCTTTCTGCCCTGTGCTCTTATGTAAATACTGTCCTTAATTCTGTTGACTAATGACCATTCTTCCGAAGAAATTGAATCAGTGATCGGCGTTAGCCCATTTCCCTATGTTATAATTGAATAAGGAAAGATGAGCGAGGTTGGTCGGGTAATAAATTCAGAATATTCAGCTTTACAATTTTATTTCTGAATTCAGACTAGAACATTTTTTCATTTACAACGAAAAAACACACAATTACACAAATTTTCACAGATACAGGCGAAATAAATTTCACAAAAATATATTAGAAATAGACTACTATTAGGTCTAAGGGACAACGCTAAGGAATACAGTTTTTGCAGGCCGCTAGAGCCCGAAATGCAAATTAACAAGGAGGGCAGCTCGTGTTACCTTCTTTAAAAAATTAAAATATACTATAATTTTCGGTACTTGTATACTACTGCGAATGCGAAGATGATTGCTAACATAAAACCCATTGTCATTCTGTGCCTGTTTTATGTTTGCTCTGATCCAAATATTGGATCTCCCTACAGTAAGCTCAATTTTCACCTAATTTTGTAAATATTTCCTTAGAACTGGTGGCCTAATCTGCATCTGCGGAAACAGTTTCACGTAAAAATGAATGCTTCTCGTAGTGACGATCGAAGACGAGTTCATACGGCTCGAATTTGGAGGCCGTATTTGGAGTAGTTGTATACGGCGTCGCAATGGGAATCCAACGTTCAGTCGTTGGTGTCTCTTCATTTAGAATTTATATATATATATATTACATACAAAATACATACATACATTTATTAGAACTGCAATTGGGTACAACCCGGTGGCAGTTAATGAAAATAATTGCAAAAATTACAACACTTACATTAATAATACTAAGAATGATAATAATAATAACAATAATGATAACAATAATAATAATAATAATAATAATAACAATAATAATAATAACAATAATAATAATAACAATAATAATAATAACAATAATAATAATAATAATAATAATAATTAATAATAATAATAATTTTATTTCCAAAAGAATTACATTGACAGTGTACAAAAACCATCACCATAAAAAAAACAATAAGAAAAAAAAACAAAAAAAATAAGAAAGAATACCAATTTTGTTTGACTACTTTACATAGTACACTTCAAACCCTCTCTAAGTACTTTATGTACTTGTCAGAGAGGGGTTTTATTACATTGTACGCTTGTTTTGTTCTGTTTTTTTTCTTTTTATCTTTTTTGTATTACCGTTGTTGATTATAGTTCACTCATTATCAGTACTGTTTGACATGAATTGTTTTTATTGAAATTTAGATTTTTTCCAAGAAAACTCAACAAGCAGAAAGAAATCATCCAATTATCTAGAATAACAAATAAATTGTAAATAAATAAAAAGATATGTTATTTGGCAACTGGTTAATATGAAAACTAAGTTATACTTAATTACCATTTTGAAAATTTGTAGTGACAAATCAACAAGCAAAACGAAATAAAATTATCTAAATTAACAAATCAGGCATATCTAAATTAACAAATGGCAGCTGACATTAACTTAAGTTAAATTGTCCAATTATAAATCATTGGAAATTCAATAATTGGACTCAAAAACAAAAATTAATCCATACCGTGAACCATTGACGAAACTAAATGAGAGTAACAGGAGCATTATACAATTTTTACAAATTATTATCTTGTGTTAACCACTGTTTATAATATGAAGATTTATAATTACTTGTAGACAAATTACAATCAAAATATTATGTAAAATATAACAAAAACAAACAAACAAATAATGAAACTGACTGAGAGTAAAATATACATTATTTTCAAATTATCATCTTGCGATAACCGCTGTTTACTATATTAAAATTTAGTTGTACATAATTCACAACATAAAATCCTGCATTGACGAAACTCAACACGCAAAAGAAATCACAATCATCCAATTATTATCTTAACTACACATTAATTGTAAAGCAAAAAAGAAATTAAATAACTAAATTAAAACCAAATAACTGAATGAGTGTAACAGGAACATTATACATTTCTTACAAATTTGAATCTTGTGAAGAGGTAGTTTACTGTATCAGTGAAGATTTAGTTGTAAATAATTAACAAAGTTCCTGAGCTGTCTATTTTTATGTTATGCCTAGTATCTTGTGTACCATTCTTTTAATTTTTTTTCAATTCCCTTTTAGATGTAACTTTTAATATTTCATCTGGCATTGAATTCAGCAGTTTTGGAATGGCTGTGTTAAGCATCCTCTCTCCAAATTTATTAAAAGTGTCTGGAAGTATGAAATTGTGTTTTTTCCTAGTTTCATAGCTGTGCCCACTGATATTTCTGAATTTTTCATTGAAAAAGTTTTTTTGCAGAATTTGAAATTCATACAGTTTTTTAACGGTCATGATTCCATGCATTGCTGCACTCACTTCCAGGGTTAGGTTTGTTCTGCTTATTTTGTCATTAAGGCTTTTAATGCATTTATTTTGCAGGTTCTGAATAATATCAACATGCGATTTTGCTGCAGCTCCCCATACTCCAATTCCATACCTGATCAGAGACTCAATTAATGAGAAGTAAACCAATTTGAAAATTTTATAGGATACGAAATCTTTAATTCTCATTAGTTTCCAAACACATGTTCTGATTTTTTTGCTTAATTCCAAGATGTGGTCCCTCCAGCTCAGATTTTGATCAAAAGTTACACCTAAATACTTCAGTTTGCTTACAGAATTAATTATATTATTACATCGACAGTTCTTAAAGTCTTTGTGTATGCAGTCAGCTTTGTGAAAGAATATTTTAACTTGTGCTCTTGCAATTTTTGGAGCTGTAATATGCAGTATTCTGGTCTTTTTCTTATTTATAATTAAACCTTTATCATGGCACCATTTTTGAAATATTCCAAATTTTTCCTGTAACTCCAATTCTGCCTTCTTTTGGTCTCTGTTTATAGATAATAGCATCTTGTCATCCGCATACATATAATAGGAACCATTTTCTAGATAATTTTTTAAGTCGTTCACAAATATTAGATAAAGTATGGGGCCTAGGAAACTTCCTTGTGGAATTCCCCTTTTCACAGTTTTTATTTCACTATAAGTATTATCTATTTTTACTCTTAATGATCTTCCTTCTAGATAGCTTTTAAATAACTGTAAGACTTTGCCTCTAACCCCTACGCTTTCCAGTGCATCTAACATCTTTTCATGGCTTATTACATCGTAAGCTTTTGACAAGTCGATGCTCAATGCTATCACATGCAATCCCTTGTGTAATTTTTCATTTAATACTTCTCCTAGGTTTTCCAATAAGTCTGTGGTGCTTTTGTTTTTTTGATATGCAAATTGATTTTTATCTATTATTTTATATTTTTCCAGGTAGTTGGTCAGTCTTTGCGATAAGTATTTTTCGAATATTTTACTTATTGTGTTTAATATGGAAATTGGCCTATAGTTTTCATAGCTTGAAAGACTGTCTCCTTTATGTATTGGTCTGATAATGGATACTTTTAATTCATCTGGAAAAGTTCCCTCATTAATGCTTAAGTTGATAATTTTCGTTATAATTGGTGTTATTGAGTTGCTGTTCATTTTTATATCTCTTATAGCTATTTTGTCAATTCCTGGAGCTTTATTACAGTCCATCCCTTTAATTAAAGAACTAGTTTCCTCTAATGTGATATCAGGCAAGTAAAAAGAGTTACTTTGTGTTATTACATTTTTGGTAGGACTGTTAGGTTACATTTATGTACGATGTCTTCCGTTTGTTGTTAAGTGATAGCAAATCTTTCTACTATTTGTTCGATTGAGTTACTATTCCCTAAATTTCTTATTATGACTTCATCTAAAGATTTTTTCTCTGGTACACCAAGTAGTTTATTTATTGTTTTCCAAGTGTTTTTCATGCCGTTTCTGCAATTTTCAAATAGTTTGTTAAAATATTCTTTCTTTTGCTGCTGGATTTTTTTGTTATGTCATTTCTGATTTTTTTATAATTAATTCTTAGTGTGTCTTTTAATTCTTTATTTTTGACTGAAGTCCTTTTCCATTTTTTAAACAAGTTACCTCTTTGTTTGATCAGTTCATTGATATCTGAGTTTATCCAGGGTTTCAATATTACCTTTCTTCTGCTGTTGTTAGATTCTTTAGAGACTAACGCTATATCATATAAATTTTTTATTACTTTGTACAATTCATTAGCTGTTAAGTTTTGAAGATTAAATTCTTTTAAGTTCATTAGTTCTTTTTGTAGTTTACTTTTGTTTATAAATTCATATTTTTTTGTTTCATTTTCGAGAACTATCTTTTTATTTGTGAAATTACATGAGATTCCAATTAAATAATGATCTGTTATCTTGCTTTCCAGTATAAATGGGATTATGTCTTTGGCACTCCCACTAACAGCTATATGATCGATACATGAGTTAACTACTATATCATTTTTTATTTCAACTCTCGTATCTTTTTTGATACAGTGCACTAATTTGTGATCTAACAAAATGTCTATGTAATCAATCGTTGTTTTTAATTAAATGTTTAAAATTTGTCTCTAATTTTTTTCGAGTTGAATTTGACTATTACTTTTAGTTTTTGGCGATTCGTGTTGTTTATTCCGTAAACTTCATCTACCTCGCTTTCATTAATTTTTTCCCCACAAACCTTACTGAAAAAATCGACAATGTGTTTTTCCGACAATGATTCTGTTCCAAGTTTAACCCCACTTATTTCTAAATTTTTGTCCAAAAGTTGTTGTTCTAGTTCTATAACTTTGTGAATTACACTGTTCACTTTTCCATTTTCTTCTTCATTTCTTCTTTAATCACTTTCAGGTCTTTTATTTCCTAAATCACCTCATCATATTTATTACTTAGGAAGTCTATTGTCGTTTTTATTTCGTTCATGCTTCCATTGAGGGTGTCTATTTTCCTGTTTATTTCCTGCAATGCCGTAGCAAGAGGATTGGGTGGGTTGACCTGGTTGACGGTGTTACCACTGGTTCTACATTTCGCACATCTCCAGTTTTTCTTGCCTCTTTCCGATTTTGCCCGATGCGTGGCCTCGCTGATCGAGCAAGAGAAATGAAGATACTCGTCGCATCCATTACAGAACACCTCTTCGTTCTTCATTTCTCCCTCACACATCCCACAGATCAAAATTGACATGGCAACTCTTGGTTTGTTTTTAAACAAGAAAGAGGGTTGAAATAAAGTTTAATTTATGTTCTCCTTAAACAGCTTATTCTGGATCAGCTGTGCTCGTGGCGAACAGCTGAAGAGGCACTACGTGGCGAAAAGCGAACAGTTCCTGCGAGGTGTCACCGGCACTTGATTTTTCCTCTTTTTGAGAGTTTCACCTGATTTCCTCCTTTCCTAACAACAGTCGATATTCACCAACTGTAGCCCCAACAGCTCTCAACACTTTCACTGCACTATAAATCCAAAAAACCACTTTTTTTGCTAAATTTTGATTCCACTCCTTCCGGCAACGGCAATACGCTCAGGCACTACTATGATGATATATAATAATAATAACAATAACAATAATAACAATAATAATAACAATAATGACAAAAAATGACAAAATGTTTTATAAAGTCACAATAAAAGTCACAATAAAAAATCACAATAAAAGATAATAAGTCACAATCACATAATAAGTCACAATAAGATCACAATAAAAAGTCACAATAAAAAATAAAAGTCAGGCAGGTGGGTTAAGGGGTCTGCCCTTCTGCCGCCCACCTCGCACGCTATGCAGTTGGACTCTCTCCTTCATCATGCCCATCCTCAAGCATTTCTGAAATCGGCATGCTTTGCAGGTTATGCGTAGTTGCTTATTAATTACGCAATCATTTGCGGCTTCGCATGTATATTCTTTATTACCTCGAATGGTTCGTTTGAAGAATGCTCTGCAAGCTTCACACGATGCTACACCATAGTGGAAACCATTACATACATCCTCACACACGAGGCAGAGGCGACGAGGCATATTTTCTTTTATGCCCTCGTCATCGTGGCCCATGGGCTGCGAGGTGGTAATAATAACAATAATAATAACAATAATAATAATAACAATAACAATAATAATAATAATTGTAATTGTAATTGTAATTTTTAAAAACTTCTTCAGTTTAGGGTCCAGATAAGTCAGACACTTATCTGGTTCCCGTACAATTCATATAATATGCAAACAGTTTGGTCATATAAAACATTTTAAAAATAAATTAATATAATTATTACAATTATACAATAATTAATAATATTTTACATGTTTTATATTTGTATTTTAAGATTGAACTTAACATAGTTATTTGTATATGATGCAAATTAATACATAGTCTCAATTCGTACAATTCATACAATGTGCAAACAATTTGATCATATGAAACATTTTAACAATAAATTAATATAATTATTACAATTATACAATAATTAATAATATTTTACATGTTATATATTTGTATTTTATGGTTGAACTTAACATAGTTATTTGTAAATGATGCAAATTAATACATAGTCTCATTTCGTACAATTCATATAATATGCAAACAATTTTGTCATATGAAACATTTTAACAATAAATTAATATAATTATTACAATTATACAATAATTATCATATATTACATGTTTTATGTTTGTATTTTAAGATTGAACTTAACATAGTTATTTGTATATGATGCAAATTAATACATAGTCTCATCACATATTGCAATAACGGTATATCGTTTTAGTTTGGTACACACCTTATAAACCTTCTTAATTTCACAGAAAATATTCTATGGTTACTCAATTTTGTTTATGAATTTCAATTTAGTCTCTTTCTTTTATTGACAAAAGTGTCCTATACACTGTTGTTGGTTGTCACACCACAGGTTGGTTTATTTGCAGCCATGATTTAATTTTGTTGTTAAAGTCTTTGTGGTTGGTTTTTGGGTATTTAATGTCTTTGGGTATTTAATGTCTTTGGGTATTTAATGTCTTTGGGTATTTAATGTCTTTGGGTATTTAATGTCTTTGGGTATTTAATGTCTTTGGGTATTTAATGTCTTTGGGTATTTAATGTCTTTGGGTATTTAATGTCTTTGGGTATTTAATGTCTTTGGGTATTTAATGTCTTTGGGTATTTAATGTCTTTGGGTATTTAATGTCTTTGGGTATTTAATGTCTTTGGGTATTTAATGTCTTTGGGTATCTGGTTGTATAGTTTAGGTATCAGATACTTAAGAGTTCTTTTTCCATAACTGTTGTATGTTAATGGTATTAGGTACTTTGGATTTCTTGTTTTGTACCCATTTGGTGCATCAATTTTGAATTTATTATCATTATTGTTCCGAATTATGTTGAGGTACATGTAGAATCCTTTTGGTGTTAGTGTTGTAGCAAGCTGGCAGGTCGCACTGGCTGAGATTTCTCTTCTTGGCCATTATTTTTAATACTTTAGCCTGTATATTTTCCAATTTGCTTAAGTATGTTTGGCATGCACCACCCCAGGCTCGCACACCATATCTCAGTAATGATTCAATTAGTGCGGTATATATAATTTTCAAAATTTGCTCATTTACAAAAATCTGTATTGAATACATACAGCCAGCTATCATTTTTACTTTGTTGAACAGGTAATTTGTGTGCAAGTCATATCTCAGGTACTCATCCAAAACAACTCCTAGATATGAGTAATGTGTTACGTAGTCAATCTTGATACATTTATCACTACAGCCAATGGTTGTGCATTGATAATCATGCAGAGTTAATTTTTCTAATTTCAAGTTTTTACGTTTTTTCCGAGTTTTGAAATGAATTACTTTAGTTTTCACAGGATTAGCATACAAGTTGTTTTCATATGACCAGTTAACAATGTTGTTAAATTCTGTTTGTATTTGGTCTTTACATTTGTTTATGTCGCTATTAGAGTACAAAAGAGCAGCATCATCTGCATACATGTAAAGTTTGCAATTTTTTATGTTTTTAAATATGTTGTTGGCATATATTAAAAATAGCACTGGCCCTAAGCAACTTCCTTGCGGTACTCCATGTTTGATAGTTTTGGGATGACTTAAGATATTGTTTATTTTTACTAATATTTTTCTTTTCTCTAGATAGCTTTTAAACAATCTTAAAAACCGGTCTTCAATGCCTATTTCTTGCAGTCTCTTCAAGAGAATTGTGTGACTAACAGTGTCAAATGCCTTGGAGTAGTCAATAAATATTGCCATTACATCCTTACCTTTATCAAGATTATTATTTATGTAATCTGTGACTTGGATCAGAGCTTCTTCTGTTCCCTTACCTTTCTGGAAACCATATTGGTTTGTATGTATTATATGATTGTCGTTCATATATTGATAGTTTCTGTATTATGTACTTTTCAAATATTGTTTCAAACACAGGGAGGATAGATATAGGTCTATAGTTATTGAGATCACTCATATCTCCGCTCTTGTAAATGGGCCTAATAATGGAGCTTTTTAGTCCTTCTGGGAATATTCCATTTCTAATGCACTTGTTTATTAGATTGCTTAATATTCCACTTAGTATATCTGCATTGTTCACAATATCTGTTGTTCTTATTCCATCATTTCCTGGAGCTTTTTTGATACTAATATTCTTTTTTATAATTTTGATCAAGTCTTTTTCATTTGTATAAGGTAAATAACAGCTGCAATCAGTTGTTTGTTCATGATAATCCGTCACTTCGTTATTGTTGCTAGAGTTGACCGTTGCATTGCTTTCTGTTATGTTTTCTACTTGTATGAAATGGTCAGAAAACCTATTTACAAGTATATCAGTTGTGAAGCGGCTCCCAAATGCCATCAGCAATTTGTCATCAGTATTTTTATCTGTCTTCCTATTTAGCATGTTGTTCACCTCCTTCCATATTCCTTGGCAATCATTTTCTATATTTTTAAAGTATCGATCATGATATTCTTTCTTAGCATTTCTGATTTCATTGTTAACTTTGTTCCTGTCTTGTTTATAGGCTCTTTTATACATTTCATTGTTGGGGTTAGACTTCCATTTCTTGAATAATCCGTCTCTTTCTTTTAGAATATTTATTAGTTTATCTGTCACCCATTTTTTATTGATGTTCCTATTTGCAGAGTTATGAAGCCTTTTTTGTATTGTTTTGGTGTAATTCCTATTTGTTGTTTTATAATGTTCACAATATTCTCCAGGAACTTATCTGCATTTGCATCTTCACATTCATTCCAATTATGGTTCCTGATGATGTAATTGATTGATTTATCATATATTTTAACAGTTCACTTCACTTACTTCACTTCACATCACTTCACTTCACTTCACTTCACTTCACTACACTACACTTTTTTGCTTTGAATTACACTGACCAGCACTAAACAGCACTTCACCGCACTACACAGCACATACTCATTTAATATCTTGTTCTAATTTGTTTCTAAAACTTCGGACACTGAGAGGAAAAGCTTTGAAAACTGCTGCAGGTAAACTGTTCCAATCTCTAATTGTTCTGTTAGAAAAGGAAAACTTCCCAAGATCTGAATTTTGATTCCTTTCTCGAATTTTGTGGGTGTGATCGCTTCGGTCGAAATAATTTGGTTTTTCTAGTCTAATCTGAATTTCCTTCCAAGCTGGTTGACCTACGTACAATTTATAAAGAGTGCAAAGCCTCGCCTTTGTTCTTCTCGTTTCTAGAGGTTCCCGTGACATTTTTGTTGCGTTACTTCTAAAGGTAAACTTATTCGCTTTTCTCTGTATTCTATCTAGATTTTTCCGGTGCACCTTTCTGTATGGATCCCAACACGCAACTCCGTATTCCAAGAGAGGGCGGACCAGCGTAAGATATGCTAATTCTTTGGCGTTTGCAGAACTTTTCTTTAGTATTCGCATTACAAAATGCAAAGACTTCCACGCTTTTCTTACTGTCTGATTTATATGCATCTCCCACCCTAATTTACTATCTAGATGAATGCCTTAATACTTGCATGATGAGACTCTTGGGATGATAACCTCACTTAGACGATAGTCTGGTTCCTCATAATTTCGTCCCCGCCCGAACGTTGTTTTGCTTTTAGATCCATTAATTCCCATGTAATTTTTTTCAGACCAATCACGTAAATGCTCTAAATGCTGCCGTAATATTTGTTCGTCAGCGCTATCTTTGATTTTTCGGTATATAACACAATCGTCTGCAAATAAACGCACCTTTGATTGTATGTTCACATGGAGATCGTTCACATACGCTAAGAAGAGTAATGGCCCTAACACACTTCCCTGTGGAACCCCTGAAGTAACATTCCCCGTAGTCGAAAACTGATTGCCAATTCGAACTTTTTGTTTCCTGTCCCTAAGAAATTCGCTTATCCACCTCACAACTCTAGCATGAACTCCTGAGGTTAATACTTTCCTAATAAGTAAATTATGCGGTACCACGTCGAATGCTATCGCGAAGTCGATTACTACTGCATCCACCCTCCCACCCGCGTCAACTACGTCACCTAGATCTTGAAAAAGAGAAACAATTTGACTTTCGCACGAATGTTCACTTCTAAACCCATGCTGTCCGTGGAAAATCCAGTTCGCTTTCTCCCATTCGCGACGAATGTACCCGGCTATTAAATGCTCCATTATTTTGCATACTACTGAAGTGAGGGATACAGGTCCATAATTACATACTTTTGTTTTATCACCATTTTTGAAAATTGGAACCACTATAGCTGCCTTCCAATCGTCTGGTAAACTTGCATTATTAATGCAAATATTGAATAATCTTAACAAATAGGGCAATATCGACTCATTACCGAGTTTAATAAAATCTGTCGAGGTACCGTCTGGCCCGCGTGATTTACCGTTTCTAGTGATTTTATACGATTGCGGAGTTCCCATGCGTGGAGTTTGAATACCGATACGAAATACGCGTTGAACGCATTTGCTTTTGCTTGGTCGTCGTGCAGTGGCTCGTTATCTGCGACTCGAATTTCCTGAATTTCTTCCTTATTCCCCCGGCGTCTGCGGACATATTAGTAAAAGCTTGACCAATTATTTCGTCCCGTCTCCAACATATTTCTTAAAAATAATTCATGAGCAATTTTCTTTTTTCTAATTCCTTGTAGTATTTTTTAAACGTTATCATGTCAGCAATGCTGCGATGTCTCCTATTAAATGCTAGCCTAACTTTTCTCTTTATACGTCGTATTGCCCCGTTAAAATATTCAGGATCAGAATTACTTTTCAGTTTTTTGCAAGGAACATACGTATCTAAAGCGGTTTCTACGATTGTTTTAAAAGCTCCCCATTGCTCCTCTATTCCCCCTTCTGTTCTTAGAAAATGATTGTATTTTTCTCTTAAGAAACTACGTAGTCCTTCAATGTTCGCTTTTCTATAATGCCTGACTATCGTTCCTTTTGCCTTAGGTCACTTAATTACATTTACCTGCACTTCTACCATCACTGCTTTGTGGTCGCTAATTCCCTGAAAGACGTCGCTGGAAAGGAACATTTCTGCTGGATAAACAAGGAAAATGTCTAAAATTGCTCCCTGCCGCGTGGGTTTGTCGACTACCTGCGTTAATCCCTGCTCCCATACCAGACGATTGACGCGCGTTTTTTTTAGTTTCCTGTCGCACACCTCTCCTTTCCAGTTAGCGTCGGGAAGGTTTAAGTCGCCAGCGAGAAGAATAGACCGACCATTTCTGTTTTCCAGCCTATCACCGATTTCATCTAAAATTTCATAACCATCGTTTGGCGGCCTATAACAAGCAATAATTTCCACGGGATTTCCTAGTACGCCAATTCCCATTCCTAAAATTTCCAGGTTGTTACTAAACCAACTATTTCTGACATATAACGCTGTCTTAACACAGAGAAAACTCCACCGCCTCTTGCTTTTCTATCTCTTCGACATTTTATATAGCCGGAGCGTAAGATTTCAGAATTAGCTACGTCATCTGATAACCACGATTCTGTCCCTATCACTATATCGGCATCGCACGAATCAACTAGGTTCCAAAACTCAATGGTTTTATTAACTATACTCCGACAGTTTACCTGCAACAATCTTAGAAAGCCATTCCTCACCTGAATATATCCCGCCGTCGTCGCCGTCGCCGTCGCTGCCGCCGCCGTCGCCGCCGTCACACACTTCTCCGCTGAAGCTTCCGTCTCCAGTGCGAGACCCTCAGCTTCCGCTCCTATCGCCACAGCCCGCGATTCAACCGTAGCGTGCAAGATAGCTTTTCTATAATGTGGTAATGTAATTTCTATAATTTCTATAATGTGTAGAGGCCACTGAGCGCCGCGACGCCCCTCCCGTTGAGGTGGACGTCGTCCCGGCCTAGGGCGCTCTCAGAGATCCACCCGTTTGGATCCACAAAGATGAACCCGAGCGCTTTTGCCACATAGTCCATGTCGCGATTCACCCTAGCGACTTTACGGGACCAAACATCCCGGCGGCGGATTACACCACTAAGCACTATGCGGGCGGATGGAAAGCGCTTCTTCGCTGCTACCCCAAGATCGTAGATCTCGCCCGTGAGGTGGTTAAACGAGCGACATCCCCGTAAATTATTGGGGCTTCCACCTCGCTGGCTTCGATCTGTGCTTTCAGTTGCTCCACGCGGTTTCCCGGGAAGCACTTGACCTGTAGGTTTTCGTGACCCACGTGTCGCACTATGGAGTCACCGAACACAACACACTTCTTGCGATTCGTCCCTTCTCGAAGTTTCATTGCCGCTAGGCCCCTCACAGCCGATGCATATGATTTTGTTGCCGTCGTCGCCGTAGAAACCGTCGGGGCCGGCGCGGCAGTCGGGGCCGGGGCCGGCGCGGCTGCCGGGGCCGGCGCAGTCACCTCCGTTCGCCGGTCTGCTGTGGCCAGCTGCGTCACTGTCTCCGTTGCGGACTCTGCTGCCCTCTCCACCTCAGGCACTCTTGTGGCTACCATCAAATTTTGCTGCTCCTTTTGAGTTGCAGCCAGCTTCGCCGTTACCTTCAGGAACTCCTGTCGAAGACGCGCCAGTTCATCGCGCAGACCACCTACGCCGTTATAACACTCGACGCACCTCCACGAAACGTCTACTGGTGCGCCGCGTCGCGTGGACACCGGGCCAGGATTCATTTCGACGCCACCAATAATTAATAGTGTTGCTATAATAAGCAACGCAATGGCGTCCACAGAAGGAGCAGGAACGCTACACCTTCTCAGCACGCACGCCACGCGGGCGGCCCAGCCGCCGATGCGGGCCCGGTACGCCTGCAGGTCGCAGCCCATTATCTACCTGGAAGAGAGAGCGATCCCCAGGACACGGCCGCCCGCTACGACGTCCAGACGAGAACTGACTTTATTAACAATATTGTAGGGTTATAATTCTCTTTGCATCTCGTGAACTGCCAAATGGCAAATAAGCAAAAAAGTAATTAGTGTTTAAAAGTGACTTTCTTCTACAAATCGTATTTGCAATATTTGCAATGGTAAAGGTGTGCACTCTTCTTGTTTTAATATATTACCAAAAAGTTTCTTATTAATTTTGAATTTGGAATTACACAAAGAACAGTATTTGAAATTTATATTTTTAGCAGAATTACTGGTCACTTATTATTATCATCTCTAATTAGCGCCTTTTTACACATTAGAATAAAACATCTTATAGCAATTTCAAAAGTGCTTAAAAGTGCTCATAAGTAGCAAGCAGTGTTATTTTATATTTCCATTCTTTCGTCGTGAGACTCACGTTAATAAAAAATATTGATAGCCATTCATTACTAGACATGAGCTCATGCCAGTATATCAAAGCCCTATAACGTGGGGCCAGCGTTTGTATGGTTTTTGTTCTTAGGTCAACGGATAGGCTCATTTAATTGTTCATGAAGGAAAAAGACAGCGCAACTATGATTCGGAATACGAAATATGCCTGTCGTTTAAGTTTGGAATTGAAGTGGATTGATAAGACAAATTTGGATAACATTAAAATCGACAGTCTTACCCGTGCTATTTGATCTGAGCCGTCGGTAAGCAGCAAGGATCTTCCAAATACAAGGCCCACACTGCCCCAGAATGCGGGAGCGAGGTCGAATTTCCACACTCAGGTCCAAGCCGGCGTTGAGACGTTTAGGAAAACGCTGAGATCGAATCCGCAAAGAGTCTCCCCGCGATTACTTATAGGAAATATTTAAACAATTACCGGAGTTTTCGATAACATAATTTTCGTTAATATTTTTTCTGGAGCGTTGTGTCGCCTAAACCGTGACCCGCAACTGCGACGCGCTCCATCAAGAGCTTAGCAACGCCTTCCTATTACCGTGTTTTAAAATTCAACAAGGGAACTGAGACGGGCGAGGTTGGCCGGGTAATAAAATCAAAATATTCAGCTTTAGAATTTTCTTTTAGAATTAAGACGAGAACGTCTATTAACTTACAGCAAAATAATATGTAATTACACGAATTTCCACAAAATGTACTAAATAACATTTATAATAAATAACAAAAATATGAGAAACAGGATGAGATTTGCCAGTTCTTTTTTCTTTGCTTCAGTTCGAAACAGTTAGTGCAGTTTGTCTTGAAACCATTTTACTAGTGCTTGCAAAGCTTTGAGATTTTCTTTTTCTAATGATTGTTGTTTTTTGCTTTGTTTGTGTTATCTGCAAACAAAATTTTGAGATTGCTTAAAGCCAAAGACCTGGCTTGGCCTAAAGATGCATCCCTGCGGGACTCCACATTTCATCATTAGAGGGCAGGAGTAGTATGAGGAGATTTTTTTCTTAAGTGTGCTGAGGGCAACTATTTGGCTACGATTTGATAAATATGGTTTGATCCATTGGCCAGCAATGCCTCGAATCCTTAGCATTTCTAGTTTTCTTAAAGTATGTGATGGTCTATAATGTCAAAGGTGTTTGACAAATTTAAGAAAAAGGGAATGCGAATATCCTTCTGATTAAGGGCAACAAGTATGTCATTTAAAAAGGAGATAGTTGTCTGGATCTATTACGCCGGAGGCCATGTGTCGTATTTGTAAGGTCATTATTTGCAATGAGAAACTGTTTGAGTATCATTGAAAAGCTTTTCCACAATTTTTGAAAATTCTGATAACAGGGAGATACGTCTATAGTTCATTGGATTGTTACGTCTATGATCGTTACGTCTTGGATCGTAACTATTGCTCTTTTTAAATATCGGTTTAATTTTTCTCTTTTAAAAATATCTGCGAATATGTGTAATTTTAGAGAGTAATTGCAGATGATAGTGTGGTTGCGCTATACATGAAGCACTGTTTAATAAGAAAATCTAGAATGTTGACCATGCCTGCAGAGAATTCCCTATTTGTCCAATGGTTTTTAAAAATTTCAGAGGGGGTGGTTTCATACAAAAAAATTTACAATTTGTGTAATTAATGTTTGGTTGGCGTGTTTTATTGTTTAAAGAGGTTGAGAGATTAACGTATTACTAATATGTGAAAAGTGTTTTTTGAATGTATCAGCCATTTCTTGTGGGTCTTGTACTGTTCGGTTTTTGTAGGGGACCTCAATTTTTTCTGTTATTAGTTGTTGCGGTAGTCTTCTTAATGTCCCACAAAGGGTTTTGTTATTACGTCCAATTGCAATGTACTTATGTCATAATTTTTGCTTGTTCGATTATTTTTTTAAGATTGAATTAGGTTTTGTAATATGAAACGAAATTTGAGTTAAATTGGTTATTTATTAGTGTTTTATACATGTTGCGTTTTCTTTTACATGACAATTTAATGCCTGTGGTAATCTACGATTTAGCTTTGTTATTTAGGATCTTTTTGAGTTTGAGGAAAAATGGCATTGATATGTTTTCAATTTAATTCATTCATAAATATATACTTATCATTTGTATTAGTTGCCTTACATACTTCATTCCAGTTTTCGAATCCGAGTAAGTTTTGAAATGTTATGTTTCCATGAGAATATATCTTTGTAAGATGTCTGTTCCGTGGTTTTTGTTTGTTTGTTTGTTTGTTTGTTTGTTTGAAGTGTTGGCACACTTATACTTGTCTTGGTTGAATTATACAGAAATTTCAAAGGCTAATAATATGTAATTATTTTGAATATACTACCGTACATGGGGATGAAAACTCGACGTCCCAAGCACTAAATGTTTCTTTTCAACCACACAGTAATTTTATTTAGCCTTTCTTAACGTATGGCTGGTAGAGGCTTTCGGATGTTCAAGTTTTCCTTGCGACGTCAGGGCACCTATTGCGTCGAAACTGGCCATTTTCCAGCCAAATTAGAAAACTGCAAAAGAAGGCTGAAGTGAATCTTTTAGGCTAGCGAAGGCGAGATCATGTTCATTTACCCAATTAAAGCCTTTCTTTGTTAAGTTAGCGAATTAGCCATTTCACTGACATTACAAATAAATCACCTGTAATAGGACGCTAGGCCCAGAAAAACCATAAGTCGGTGAGCGTTCTGAGGCCAAGGAAAAATCTTTAGCCTTCTTTTTCTTTGGGTCTGCCTGCACCACGTCGCAAGAAATTGACCTAAAAAAGAGAAATCTCTTCACAAATTCACATTTAGAGCTCTGTAGCTTCAATTGAAATTATAGTAAGTTTTTTAAATGGTTTCAAATCTATGAATATGCTCCTTCAAAGTGCGGGAAGAAATAACGATGTCGTGGAGATGCACATACGCCATAGGCTGAAGGCCGCTAAGCCCCGCTTCCATAAAGCGTTGCATGGTGGCCGGAGCGCCCTTCATATACATTTGCATTTTTCAAACTTCGTAGTTACTTCCTAATGTACTTCTGGCGGGATTTTTCCCTATTCTTCTCTCTGATGGAATTTGGTTAAAGCCAGACCCGAGATCCAGAACATTAAAATTTTCGACTTTGCTTAAATTATCCAAAACCGCAGATTACGCGCGCGCGCTCTTGGCGCCGCTGAAGTCGACCAGTTTCAACTGCGACAAGCCCTGCGCATCGACGTTGCCGATCATAGTACGGCTTGATATCAAGATAGACAATATCAAGTTCCTAGAAAAGATTACATTTAAGTGAAAGCTACTACTTTGGGATTGTGTTAGTCAAAAAAAGTTGAAAGTATGTGATGTATTACATTATTAGGAAAGTTACTAGTTACTTCTACCAATATTGGCCTGATGTTACTTATTCGTAGTATTGGCCTGATATTCGGTACGCAATGTACCATTAAATCTTAACTAATGAAACTGGAAAATAATTATAAGAATGACTGAAAATATAGATAAGAAAAAAACTGTTTTTGTACACATAAAATTCTATGAAGTTATAATAGGTGTCGGTATAATAGGGTCAGTATTAAGTCAATGCCGATCCAGGTGGCCGTGATCACTAAGACAGTAGTGCCGTGGAGGGTTTCAGGCCCGAGCATCGCGGATTGGAATCCCTTCTAAGACATTTCTGTTCGTCGTTTAACAGCTCTTCATCACTGCATTTAGTATACTGATACCCCTGACGTTAATCAGGTGGTCACTAATGACCTCGCAGTTAATGCGACCTTAAAAGATGCTAATGTTTTTCACATAATAGTATCAGTCAAGAAAATGATCGGGTTCATGCAGTATAGGAGTTATTAATTACCTCCAGTTCCGGAGGGCCCAGAACTACCGGAGAATAGTGGCGATTTCTGACACTCGGGCCGGCTGAGGTCACCGCTGGATCATGAAGGCTTGAAGATCTAAATCTAAAGCCTCCGTGGCCACGAGAAGCCGGCCCTGCAGTTGGAAGGTCTCCAGCATCCGCACGAGGTGATGCTCGCGTGGGTTGTTCTGAGCGATGCGCGACAACGCCCGAGCCTGCAGATACACGAAACAATATTAAATAACTTCATCCAAACAAGATCTAGGGAAAGAATTTTATTAAAGTAAATTCATTTTACGTAAGAACAGGTTCATGAATTTTATAATGCCATCAGCGGTAAAGGCCACTGCAATTGGACAAAAGCTACTCTATTGAGAAAACAATGTATTTCCATGAATCAAGCCATCGTTTCATATTTTCCACTCTATATTCATCACATAATAATTATAAAAAATATAACATGAAAATTATATAAAATCTGTTGAAAGATTTTTTTATTTTGTCTATTTGCAAAGAATTAGTGCAGCTTTGCAAATCCAATTCTTTCCCTTCATTGCTTTTGCTTAAAATTGAACTTACCTCGTTCCTCGCTGAGGAGCATCAGCTGCCCTCCAACCGCAGGGCCTTCACCACCCACACGTCGGCGGCGCCGCTCGCCCCCCCCCCTTCCTCTACAATTCGTTCCGAATGTAAGCACAGAATTTTTATTGATTACTTTCTTGGTTGCAAACACAAGTGAATTTAATTGCACATTTTTATGACTAATATCCTCCTCGCATATATAATCGTGATATCAATTCAATTTAAGAATGAATGGATAATGAAGTTTCCAATTGATAATTTAAATTTAAAGTAGGAGACAAACGTCGTATTCAGTTAGAAAATTATCTTGAGAGATCCAAAATATTACACTTCCTATAGCAATGACACGTTTAAATGCTTCTTTCAATGTAAATTTCAGAGATAACGAAATATTTCTTCAATACTTTTTGCGCATGCAGCATCCTAATTAGGAGCTGCCTGAAATGAAGAACCTGGACCGCGTATCTTCCGTCAGCCTCCAGATTCAACATTCTCACGTGCTCGGTCCCTACGTGCTCCAAAGATGGCACGCTCGGGCATCCCGCAACCACATCTTATAGAACAGAAGAGCAACCACTCGCTCGGAAGAAATGATTCCGCGCTCTGTGTTCGTCTCGTTGGCTCGCCCTGAGCGTCCAGCCGCCGCCTTCTGCCCTCCGGAAGAAGGTGGCCGTGCGCCCGGGTCGCTCACTTGTTATGCAATGCACCTATATGCCAACAAACTGACCTGTAATCCAATATCTGAAGGCGAAACTACATTTTCCAAACTGTGGTTTTCATTTCATTCATTTCACAAAAACCACAGTTTGAAAAACTGATGCTCCAAAGCATCAGCAGGAGTGATTCTCCTCTCCTGAAAATAATTTAAAAAGTAGTATTAATGTACAGCAATTTCGGAACAGTAATACGAAAATTAACACATTGAAAGAACTGAATAAACAAATGCAAATTGAAATAATTATGCTATTTCTTCAATGTCGAAGATCACGTTCAAATGTTGCTTCAACGTAAAATTTAGACATAATGGATTATTTCTTCCATACCTTTTGAGCATGCAGCATCCTGACTAAGAGCTGTCTGAAATGAAGAACCTGGACGGTATCTTCCGTCAGCCTCTGGATTCAATATCCTCACGTACCCTAAAGATGGCACGCTCGGGCATCCCTCAACCGAGGGGCATTCCTGGAATTGTTAAAAGTAAAAACTGGATGAACCAAACAATTTGTTTTTTATATGAAACACAATTTTCATTATCTCATTCGTATTTGTTGGGACAAGTGGATTTTAATTCACTATTTTTTGAACTAATATTTTCCTCACATACACAAACGGAATAATCCATTGAATTTAATATCCACCAATAAAAGGATAAGAAAATTTCCAATCTCGGATCTCGAGAGATCGCAGAGGTTTAGGAATTCTTATAGCACGGAATAGACCCCACTCGCTAGGAAGAAATGATTCCGCGCTCTGTGCTGTCTCGTTGACTCACCCTGAGCGTCCAGCCGCCGCCATCTGTCCTCCGGAAAAAGGTACCTGTGCGCCCGGGCCGCTCCAGCAGCGCCGCAGGGAGCGCGCCGTGCGTGCGGCACACGGCGCCCAGCAGCTGCGCGTCGCTGAGAGCGGGGTAGAGCGGGCGCGCGGTGGCCAGCTCGGCCGCCACGCACCCCACCGACCACACGTCGGCGGCGCCGCTCGCCCCCTGGACCAGCGCCACCTCGGGCGCGCGGTACCACCTCGCCTGGGCCCTGGTGGACTGCGCGGCCGCGCGCGCGCTCTTGGCGCAGCTGAAGTCGACCAGCTTCAGCTGCGTCAAGCCGTGCGCCGCGACGTTGCCGAACATGATATTGTCCGGCTTAATATCTAGATCGACAATATAGTGTTCCTAGAAGAAATACATTTAATTGAAAACTACTACTTTGGAATTGTTAGTCAAAAGGTATATCTTAAACGTATGTGTTATATCAAATTATTTGGAATGTGTGAAAATACTTCGCCGCAATGTTGATGTATATTAGTGTGCAAAATTAGTTTTAAATTGTACGCCGCAAAACAGTGAAATTCTAATTGTTCATATCCGCTTCTAAAGTCGACGAGCTTCAGCTGCGCCAAGCACGACGACGTTGCCAAACATATTGTAGGATTTTATGTCCAAGTGTTCATTATCAAGTTCCTAGCAAAAAACATACGTAATTGAATGCTTCCAGCGTTTCGGATTCCAGAGGTATTTCCTAAAACTATTTGACATATCAAATTATTTGGAATGGTTCAAAATACTTTGCAGCAATATTGGCGTATATTAGTGTTCACAATACTATTTAATTGTATAATACGAAACAGATAAGTTCTAATCCAGTGCTTATCGCCGCTTCTAAGGCATCGAAATAGCTCGATCTTACTTCATTGTGGGGGAGAATGAGCATCTTAGCTCGACGACTTGTAATAAAATATCTTGATTGGTTCGCGCAAGAAATTTCTGAAATGACAAAACATTAAGGCAATTTGCACAAATTGGCTTTACCATCTGCATTCAAACATTAGTTTAGGGGGGAAATCTTGTTTTACCTGCCTAGTGAGTTAAGCAAGATGGTCGCACAGTGTACCACGCCCATTTCGCCTTGTTGCGTCGCGCCAAAAGCAGGTGATTAAAGTCCTCTCGGATTGTCAGAACGTAGCCCCGGCATTTATTTGATTCATTTAGAGCTGTTATTCTAGCGTTACATTATAAGTGTCGGTTTCGCGAAGATGTATTAGGTTGCAACATAATCAAGATACTGGTAGTTCTGCTTTTAGCTTTTAACAACGCGTGCGAACGTAGTCTCAAATAGAAACGTCAATTTCTCTCGTAAAAGCGACTACTTGAAGCGTTTAACGTGTTGTAGATGCTTCAGCCCGGCGCGCGGAATCTGCTGCTGCTGGCGTGGAGACGTTTAGGAGAGCGCTGTGCTCTAATCCGCATAAAAGGATCCCCTGCAATTTCTTATTGGAAGTGCTTAAGAAAATTCCGTAGTTTTCATAAGACATTTTTCGTTAAATTTTTAGTTGCAAAGCAGTTATTGGAGTGTTTATTCCTTGTTCATTCCTTAGTTTATTTCGCACTTACGCTCGCGGTGTTTGAAAGGAATAAAATCTCTAGGGAGCACTATGCGTTGAAATATGCAACCGTTGCTTTTAATTACACCAATAAATTTGTTTCTATTTGAAATTAAACTGAACATAGCCTGTTCGAGATGGAGCCATTGGCGTAGGGATTATTCTACAATACTTGCCACAGATAGATTAGGATATTATACATTAGATAATTATTAGTAGCTGATAATTTAACTGGAAGTACGTTGAAAACTGAGAGCCGATTCTCAGTCTAACGCAATTTCAATGGCCTCTGCCTGTGTTTTGGGATCGCGGCTAAGCATTACGGGTAGAATGTGAGTATTCATTAATCCCTGCGTAAAAGAGGCCTGCGAGGGGTTCTCCGTAAATTCTTAGATGCCGACTGGGTGGTCAACGGGCCGGTTTGCCAAACTAACCTGTCTCAAATTTCCGAGCAAGGCCTCCAACCAATTCGTCCACTCGCTTACACGCCCGTTTTCCTTTTGACACGCTTGGAATAATTGATAGACATAAAAATCAAGCGTATGCTGAGTACCAAAACTGCGCAACTGTGATTTCACTTTATTCAAGAAGAAATATCTTTTAATTGCAACGCCTGAGCAGTCACACTGCAAATTTTACAACGTAAAATTATTAATTTTTCACGGTTGTGCAGAGTAATTAGTGAGATGACCATTTGTACCGTCATAATAACTAGTAATTTCTCTTTGATCCCTTTGCACTCCGGAATCAAACTCGCTACTTCTTAATTCTGTAAATAACCCGAGTCAAATTGAGGGGGAGTTGCGCGTGCTCCGCTCTCTACGTTACCAACTGCTTTTGCCATTCCGACACCTTCGCGCTAAAGAATGGGGGCCTCCTCAGACTCCGGAACTTGTTCTTGAGATCGAAGTGGGCTTTCAGGCAGAGTTCGTACTGGAGAAGAAATTACAAGAGAATCCTGCCTTCTGCCCTGTGCACTTATGTAAATACTGTCGTTAATTCTGTCGACAAGCGGCCATTCTTCTGAAGAACTCGAATCAGTGATCGGCGTCCGCGGTAGCCAAAACTAACCTAACGTCCCTTGGACTGGGCCAGGCGGGAATGCTCGATGAAGACTACTGAAGTTCCCACGCACTCAATTCGACACGACAACCGTTCGACTGCGCCGAGCATTTTTCTTACTACAATTTAACAAGTGAACTGAGATGAACGTGTCTGGCCTGATAACATAAACGCAATATTCAGATTTACAATTTTGTATCAGTTACAACTACAACATATATTGTTGTATATTATTGTAGATTTATTGTTGTATTGTCACTGAAGTGGCCGAAATAACATATATAGTAAATTACAAAATAGTATGGGAAATCGACTACCATAAGGTCTAAGGGACAACACTAAGGAATAGTTTTCGCAGAGCGCCGACACCCGAAGCACAATTTGCTAATGACGGCGGCTCGTCTCCTTATTTAGACACCTGGAAGACTTTAGGATGAAAAATTGGACATTTTTGTTGATGTAATTTATTTTTAATAGTGTGTTGATTAAGCCAATATAATTCTTTCATGTTTTTAGACCTCTAAATGCCTTTAAAATAAGTTGTAAAAAATGTGCTTGGAGGCCACGCCTTCAAAATATTTTCCACCAACGGATAATTGAAGCTGAAAAAATACTCAGAACATCAGTAAAGAGGAAAGAATCAATAGCTGAGGAAAGGAAGACAAAGAATTTGAAATGCAGTATTGTGATGAGTATGGGGGCAGGACAATTTTATTCGGGTTGTAACTGCAGAAAACGCCGCTTCTTAAAACTTCAATTTTTTCAGCATTTAGGTACAGATATTTTTAAAACTATTACATAAACATTCCTTAATTGTTTTGTAGTGGTGTAACACAACAGATTACATACTGAGCTTGCAACAAAATTTTGTTGTAAAATACTTTTTATAAAATATCTATGCTCTTAAAAAACCATAGGTTTATTGCTAATTCAAAAATTAAAAAGATCCAATCCAATTATTTTTTCTGTCAGATGTAAGTCATCGAAAATGAAGTGTACACTGGTATTGTAAAGGAAATAATCTCCACAAAAGTTTTAATAATTTTATTAACAATTTTCCTTAGTTAACTTTCGGGAAACACTTTTCCCATCCTCGGTGGATCTCTAGCAAAATGGAGAAATGAAACAAACATAAGTTGAACACAAAACGGGGGGCTCTACAGTGAATATAGTGGAACAATAAATAATATCATATAAATACAATAAGAAAAGAAAATAACTTACTGCTCAAGCAACGTGGATCTCCCATGAATGTTCACAAATGGTCAAAAATATAAAACATGATGGTAACAGCTAGATGGCAGCCATCTTTTCGAATGGGAGAAGAGGAAGCCTAACAATGAAGGGAAAGGGAGTGGGGGAAGAAGGGAAGAAAGGGTAGTCATAAAAGGACTACTCAAAAGAATGATTAGGCGATAGTTAATAAAATATTTAGAATGGGACTGCTTTTAATCAAGGAATGTTCATTCAAGACAGAAAAATTAGTGTTTTTGAAAAGTTTTAGAATTTCCAAGTTCTCCAAAATGTTCATTTTTGTGCCTTTGTTGACTAGGTGAAGAATTTTAAAATTATAAATGGGGTCAAAAGAATGGTTAAATTGAATCAAATGATTGGCAAAGGTAGAAGTGTCTAAATTTTGTTTCCAACATCTAATATGCTCATTAATTCTAACTGAAAATTTTCTGCCTGTTTGGCCTACATATGCTGAATTACAGTTATTACAAGTTAATTGATAAATTCCACTTCTTTCAATGGAGGGGATAGGTGATTTGGAACTAGGAAACAAAGATTGGAGGGAGTTTAGGGTTTTGTAGGCTACTGAGATATTGTATTTAGTGAAACATTGTCCTATACGTTTGGATACAGGACCTATATAGGGGATGCAAATAAATTTCTTTGGTTCTATAGAGCCATGTTGAGGAAAAACCTTATTAAAAATAATTTAACACTTTTTTGGTGGATAAGTTTTTGATTGTCAGGGGATCATATCCATTATTTAAGGCAATGGTTAGAATGGTATTGACTTCATTACTAAAATCTATATCAGTCATGGGAACCTGGAATAGTCTGTTGATCCAGGAGTGGAAAACAGCAAACTTATGATTGTGAATATGATTAGAATGGGAAGGTATGACTGTATCAGTATGGGTAGGTTTTCTGAATATTTTAAAATTGTGTCTTGAGTTTATTATAGTGATTGTTAAATCAAGGAAATTCAGAGAATGGTTCTGTTCAATTTCCATTGAGAATTTTATTTTGGAGTGAAAAGAATTGAGAAAATCAAAGAACTGGCTCAATTGCCTAGATGTTCCTGACCCAAGACATATGTCATCAACATACCTGTAAAAATGTTTTTGAGGAGAGGATTCGAGCTACTAAATATGTTTTTCTCAAAGTTAGTAGTTAATTCTTTACTAGAAGGGTGATGTTTAGGTGCAAACTTTAAGCTATAGGATAACAACTTAATTTCATCATTATTGAAATTAACATCAGATAAGTTAATAATTCTGGGGTAGAAGGTTTGATTACTGGAGTTCGAATCAGGGGTCTGTGAAGATACGTTTTTACTGTCTAGTTGTTCACTTTTTAGTTTGTCTAATTTGTTTTTTAATTTAGTCATTTTTAGGCAATTTTCATTAAATTTGATATTCCTTATTTTTCTGTCAAGAAGAAGAAACTCAAGGGGGGAGCATAATTGAGAAAGACGGGTGTGAGAAATAAAAAGGTAATAGGAAAGAGAATCTGTTATAGAGGACCATTTGTAAAGTTCATGCTTAATCCACGTTACCTGGGCAGTGTTCACAGCTTTTCTTGCGGAAGAAGTCTTGGAATTGGTCTTGAGGTTCACATACACAGTCACTATCTTGAAAAATAAGCACATTTTGTTGAACCAAATGCTTCTGTTAGCAGAATCAAATTTTCCTTTCAGGTTGCTAAAGAGTTTTGCTACAGACGGTCGATCAGCGTGTTGAATAAAATCCGAGGTGGTAGCAGATATCTTGTGGTAATCCATGGTATTGTTAAGGAAATAATCTCCACAAAAGTTTTAATAATTTTATTAACAATTTTCCATAGTTAACTTTCTGGGAACACTTTTCCCATCCTCAGCGGATCTCTAGCAAAATGGATAAATGAAACAAACATAAGTTGAACACAAACGGGGGGGGGGGGTCTACAGTGAATATAGTGGAAAAATAAATATCATATAAATACAAAAAGAAAAGTGAGATACCGTCTGGCCCGCGTGATTTACCGTTTTTCAGTGATTTTATACGATTGCGGATTTCCCATGCGTGGAGTTTAAATTGGTGTTCTACTGGAAAATAATAAACTTGCTCCTGCGCCCGTTCTGGTTTGAATACCGACACGAAATACGCGTTGAACGCATTTGCTTTTGCTTGGTCGTCGTGCAGTGGCTCGTTATCTGCGACTGGAATGTCCTGAATTTCTACCTTATTCCCCCGGCGTCTGCGGACATATTTGTAAAAGCTTGACCAATTATTTCGTCCCGTCCCCAACATGTTTCTTAAAAATAATTCATGAGCAATTTTCTTTTCTTTTTCTAATTCCTTGTAGTATTTTTTAAACGTTATCATGTCTGCAATGCTGCGATGTCTCCTATTAAATGCTAGCCTATCTTTTCTCTATAAACGTGACGTATTGTCCCGTTAAAATTTACGTAGTGTGGTAAATGTTCCCTGAGCGTCCGGTTGATATACGCAGCATCTTACCCACCTATAGCAAAGATATCGGAGGCAAAGTTGCTGCCTCGGCCAATCAGTAGCATATCTGGAATTTAAAAAGTATAATTTTGTGTAAAAAAAAGAGGCTATATTTTGTGCGGTTTGGTTCGGCATGGGGACAGCAATTAATTATTTTGAGTGTTTTGAAATGAGAATATATTAATTTCCTTGTGAAGTAAGGGGAAGACGGCCTTAGATGGCCATGTCCAATCATTCAAATACAGAGGAAGGTGCCAGTCAGAATGATTTCTACCTTAGCGGTCCTGGTTTGTTTTTCACATGAGCTCTTGTATGAATTTACATACGTCACTATCTATACGCGGCCACGTGTATCACCCGCGAAGACGAGCTAAGATTCGAGATTCACCACAATGCCGTCCGAGCTCTTCTGTCTTTTCATTTAATTTTCGAAACTCGAGTACTTCACGTCACTGGGGTTGCCCTTAGGCATCCGTTTTGGCACTAACAAAATCTGGCCGTGTCACGAGCTGAGAGTGTTGAATAATTATGTTGTGTAACAGACCTGTGACAAGCAGTCAAACTCGCTACTTCTTAATTTGGCAAATAATCCACGTCACTGTGCGGGGGAGTGGCGCGTGCTCTGCTGTCTACTTCAACTGCTTGTGCCCTTCCGGCTCCTTCGGGCTAGAGTTGGCGCTTCCTCTGACTCCGGAGCTTGTTCTTGAGATCGAAGTCGGCTTTCTGGCAGAGTTCGTACTGGAGAAGCAATTGCCACTGAATCCAGTCTTCTGCCCTGTGCACTTATGTAAATACTGTCGTTAATTCTGTCGACAAGCGGCCATTCTTCCGAAGAACCTGAATCAGAGGAATAGAACAACACTAAGGAATAGTTTTCGCAGAGCGCTGAGACCCGAAGCACAAATTGTCAAGGAGGGCGGCTCACCTCCTTATTTAGGCACCTGGAAGAGTTTAGGATGATAAAAAACGAAATTTTTGTTGATGTAATTTATTCTTAATAGTGCGTTGATTAAGCCAATATAGTTCTTTCGTGTTTTTAGACCTCAAAATGCCTTTAAAATTAGATGTAAAAAATGCGCTTGGAGGCCACGCCTTCATAATATTGACCACCAACGGGTAATTAAGGCTTAAAAAATACTCAGAACATTAGTAAAGAGGCCAGAATCAATAGCTGAGGAAAGGAAGACAGAAATTGAAATGCAGTATTGTGATGAGTATGGGGGCCGGGCAATTTTAACCGGGTATTAACTGCAGAAAACGCCGCTTCTAAAAACTTCAATTTTTCAGCATTCAGGTACAGATATTTTTAAAACTATTGCATGTACATTCCTGAATTGTTTTGTAGTGGTGTAATAGAACATATTACATACTGGGTATGCAACAAAATTTTGTTGTAAATTTTTATAAAATATCTATTCTCTTAAAAACAAGAGGTTTATTGCTTATTCAAAAATTAAAAAAGATCTAATCTAATTATTTTTTGTCAGATGTAAGTCAACGTAAATGAAGTGTACACTATTGAAATTTTGTAGGTCCGCATTTATTAGTTTTTATGATGTGTATCTGTAACATATATAAAGATATATAGTCGAACATTTTACAGTCGATATTCTTACAAACGTGCGACGAAATAGTGCTCGACGTTGCCGATAGAGTAACTGTCTTCTGATCTGAAATAACAAGGGAAACGGAGATCGGCAAGGATGATCGGGTAATTAATTCGGGAAACTCAGTAATAACAAATTTATTTTCTAAGTTGGTCTTTAGAGCTATGTAAAGAAATACAGCTTATAATAATTTCAGAAAAACTACTCGAAATAACTCTTAATTGCAATAAAAATATGCATGGGATGGTCAAATTACCATGCGGTCTATTGAACCATGCTAAGCAAAACATAAATACAGGCTACTGGGGCCAAAAAAATGACAAAGACGCATTCAGCTCTCTTTTATATAAAGAAACATAATTACGCTATTTAAAGTATACCTCTAAAGGTTTTAATTCAGGTTACAACCTGCGAAGAGCAGTGCCTACATTTTCATTAATTGCTATTCGGTCTGATGTTCACGAGTAATATTTAACTAAAACCGTTGTTTCTACCAGTGAGCTTCCGCTAGTCATAAACGAAGGGCTGATACCGGCTGCAAGCCGGTGCCAACGCCTTAAGTAGGCAACCCACTACACACGTCACAAGTTAGTGGATCGGCGGCTGCGCGCGCTTCCAAGCGTAGCGACGCCGCGCAAGCTGGAATCGAGAGGGGAACTGCCCTCTTCTGTGTCAGGGAGGCGGTGGCTAAGAGAAGAGGTATTTGGAGCTTACTTACTGATAAAATTTGGTCAAACTCGTTGTTTCTGCGTCCAGCGGAATCAATCCACCGCGGTAGTCCTTCCCGCGAAAAAAGTCACCGCCATCGCCCCACATATAATTTACCCTCGTCTAGAGAAATCTGTCCCCACTCTGGCGAATACCGCAATAGTCACTTAAAGCGATACTACCGTAACGTGCCGTGCGGTATCTTGAAGTAAACATCCCCAGATTGAAAAATTGATGCTTTATTGCATAACAGGAGTAATTCACCTCACCTGAAAATTAAACAAGAACTCAGAATCAATGACGAATATTGAGTCCCTGAGACTAATAGTGCTATAATTAAGACTTGAATACACCCGATGTCGTCGTTATCCATCCCGTGTCTTGCGAATTCTACACTCGTCGTTGTTGTGCTCTTCGGCGAATTCTATTTGCCGTTGTCGTTCTCGCCGGCGATTGCTACCTCCCGCCGTCTTTGTATCCCTCTTGTCCAGCAAAACATACCAACCTACCGTTCCCCTCTGGCCCAGCGCCACCTCGGTACCACCTCGCCTAGGCCCTCGCGGACTGCGCGGCCGCGCGCGCGCTCTTGGCGCAGCTGAAGTCCTCCAGTTTCAGCTGCCACAAGCCTGCGACATTGCCGAACATATTGTCCGTGTTTATGTGAAGATGGACAATATCAAGTTCCTAGAAAAAGATATAAAACATAAGTGAAAGCTACTACATTGTGGTTGTTAGTCAAAAATATATGCTGAACGTATGTGTTGTATTAAATTATTAGGAAAGTTAGACTGGAAAGATGGATAAGCAAAAAACTGTTTTTTGTACACACTGCAAAAATTCTAAGAAATTGCACTAGGTGTCGGTATTATAATAGTTGGTATCAAAACCAATACCGATCCAGGTGGCCGTGATCACTAAGGCAGTACTGCAGTGGAGGGTTCAGTCAGGCACTAGCATCGCGGATTGGAATCCCTTCTCGGACATTTCTCTTCGCCCTTTCACCGCTCCGCATCACTGCTTTCAGTATACTGATACCTCTGCCGTTAATCAATAGTGGTCACTAATGACCTCGCAGTTAATGCGACTTAAAAGATACTAATGTTTTTCACATAGTATCTGTCAAGCAAATGATCGGGTTCACGAGTTTAGGAGTTATCTCCACTTTCCGGATGTCCCAGAACCACTGCCGGAGAATAGTGGCAATTTCTGAAACTCGGGTAGACTTAGGTGGACACTTGGCCATGAAGGCTTCAAGATCTAAATCCAACGCCTCCATGGCCACGAGCAACCGGCCCTGCAGTTGGAAAGTCTCCAACATCCGCAGCAGGTGATGCTCGCGTGGGTTGTTCAGAGCGATGCGCGACAACGCCCGAGCCTGCAGATACACGAAACAATATTAAATAACTTCATCCAAACACCACGAGTTTAGGTTTATTAATTTTCTATAGTTTTCTGAGGGCCCAGAACAACTGCCGGGGAATCATCGCAATTTCTGCAATTCTGTGCGGGTTTGGTGACCGCTGGCCCATGAAGGTTTGGAGGTGAAAAGCCAAAGCATCGGTAGCCACGAGCAGCCGGCCCTGCACTGGGAAGGTCTCGTACATCCGCAAGAGGCGATTCTCAGCTGGATTGCTTCGGATGATGCGCGCCATCGCCCGAGCCTGCAAACTCTCTCATTCCCTCACGCCGTATCAACATCTCAACAATTTGTCGTCTTTATTCTTGTTACTGTCACGTTGGCTTCCATAGCGGGCGCGTGGTTCCCAGCTCGGCCGCCACGCACCCCACCGACCATACGCCAGCGGCGCCGCTCGCCCCCCCCCCCCTGGCCCATCGCCACCTCGGGCGCGCGGTACCACCTCGCCTGGGCCCTGGTAGACTGCGCGGCCGCGCGCGCGCTCTTGGCGCAGCTGAAGTCGACCAGCTTCAGCTGCGACAAGCCGTGCGCCGCGACGTTTCCGAACATGATATTGTCCGGCTTCATGTCCAGATGGACAATATCAAGTTCCTAGAAAAAGATTATTTTTTTATTAATGAAAGCTACTACTATGGGATTGTGTTAGTCAAAAAATATATGCTGAAATATGTGATGTATAACTTCCACAAATATTGACCTGCAAACATTTCTAGCAAACAATACATTTAATTAAGAGCTCCAGGTCAACAATGCTTGTGTCAGGAGAGGCACGCAATACGTCTGGCTCACATCAAGTCAGAGCCTTCAGCAACTTGTTCTCATCCAATGACAGTACTGGTCTGGGCATGAATTCTTGCACTTAATAAGGCAGGTGGGTTAAGGGTTGCGTCTGCACTTCTGCTGCCCACCTCGCACTCTATCCAGTCGGACTCTCTCCTTTAACATGCCCATCCTCAAGCACTTCTGGAAACGGCATGCTCGGCATGCTTTGCGTCGCTTATTAATTTCACAATCATTTGCGGCTGGGCATGTATATTCTATATTACCATGAATGGTTCGTTTGAAGAAGGCTTTGCAAGCTTCACAGGATACTACACCATAGTGAAAACCAGAAGCTACATCGCCACAAACGAGGCAGAGGCGACGAGGCATATCTTCTTTTATGCCCTCGTCAGCGTGGCCCATGGGCTGCGTGGTGGAGGAGCAAAATTGGCGCTCGGGACTGGCGGGCGAGCGCGCCTGCGCGGGTGTGGGCGGCGGGGCGACCGCAGCTTCTCCAAAGTGACGCGCGTCGCCGCCCCCGCCACTTTCGCAGAAGTCCATCTCGCTGTGCAGGGCGGTGGTGGAGGGAGAGTAGAGCGTGGCGTCGGAACGACTGCACGCGGGCTGCAGGCCCGACTCCAGCGCAGGCTGCTCCTCGATATGTGGCGGGGGCGGGGGCGGCGGGGCCGCGGCCGCGCCGTCCGCCATCATCGACACCTCGCTGTGCAGGGCGGTGGTGGAGGGAGAGTAGAGCGCGGCGTCGGAACGACTGCACGCGGGCTGCAGGCCCGATTTCAGCGCAGGCTCCTACTCGATGTGTGGCGGGGGCGGGGGCGGAGGCGGCGGGGCCGCGGCCGCGCCGTCCGCCATCATCGACACCTCGCTGTGCAGGACGGTGGTGGAGGGAGAGTAGAGCGCGGCGTCGGAAGGACTGCACGCGGGCTGCAGGCCCGACTCCAGCGCAAGCTCCTCCTCGATGTGTGGCGGGGGCGGGTGCGGCGGGGCCGTGGCCGCGCCGTCCGCCATCATCGACACATATGATCACCTTTGATGCCTACCGCCAAGTGCAAGTTACATTGGAATTGTTAGTCAAAACGTACATCCTAAACGCATATGATATATCAAAATATTTGGAATGTATCAAAATAGTTCGCCGCAATGTTGACGTGTATTAGTGTGCAAAATACTATTTAATTGTACACCACGAAACAGCGAAGTTCTAATTGTCCATCGCCGCTGATCAAGTCGAAGAGTTTCATCTGCGCCAAACAGCACGCCGACGTTGCCGAACATGATATTTTCCGGCTTATTATCCAAGTGGTCAATATAGCGATCCTAGATAAAGAAATACATTTAATTGAAAGCTACTACTTTGGGATTGTTAGTAAAAGAAATATATGCTATAAGTATGTGATGTATTACATTAGGAATGTTACTAGTTACTTCCGCCAATATTTACTACATGTTACTTATTAGTAGTTTTAGCCTGAAATTAGGTGCGCAATGCACCATGCATCCATAGCATATATTTCTCAACGGTGATCATATGTGACGATGATGGCGGACGGCACGGCCGCGGCCTCGCCGCCCCCGCCCCCGCCACACATCGAGGAGGAGCCTGCGCTGGAGTCGGGCCTGCAGCCCGCGTGCAGTCCTTCCGACGCCGCGCTCTACTCTCCCTCCACAACGCCCTGCACAGCGAGATGGACTTCTGCGAAGGCGGCGGGGGCGGCGACGCGCGTCACTTTGGAGAAGCTGCGGTCGCCCCGCCGCCCACACCCGCGCAGGCGCGCTCGCCCGCCAGTCCCGAGCGCCAATTTTGCTCCTCCACCACGCAGCCCATGGGCCACGCTGACGAGGGCATAAAAGAAGATATGCCTCGTCGCCTCTGCCTCGTTTGTGGCGATGTAGCTTCTGGTTTTCACAATGGTGTAGTATCCTGTGAAGCTTGCAAAGCCTTCTTCAAAGGAACCATTCATGGTAATATAGAATATACATGCCCAGCCGCAAATGATTGTGAAATTAATAAGCGCCGACGCAAAGCATGCCGAGCATGCCGTTTCCAGAAGTGCTTGAGGATGGGCATGTTAAAGGAGAGAGTCCGACTGGATAGAGTGCGAGGTGGGCGGCAAAAGTGCAGACGCAACCCTAAACCCACCTGCCTTATCAAGTGCAAGCATTCATGCCCAGACCAGTACTGTCATTGGATGAGAACAAGATGCTGAAGGCTCTGACTTCATGTGAGCCAGACTTATTGCGTGCCTCTCCTGACACAAGCATTGTTGACCTGGAGCTTTTAATTAAATGTATTGTTTGCTAGAAATGTTTGCAGGTCAATATTGGTGGAAGTAATACATCACATATTTCAGCATAGCATTTTTCAGCATAGCATTTTTTGACTAACACAATCCCATAGTAGTTGCTTTCACTAATAAAAAAAATTATCTTTTTCTAGGAACTTGATATTGTCCATCTGGACATCAAGCCGGACAATATCAACGTTGTGTTAAACATCTCATACTGATAATATTTCCGCGTATTTAGTATTTTAGAAGGTCTTAAATTACTCCGGATTTTCTGAGAACCCAGAACATTTGCTACAGAATGGTGGCGATGGGCTAAAAGGATCGATTAGTCAGATGGTTGTCGCTGATGCATGCCAACGCCCGAGAAGTTATATTTGGCCGTTCACTTGTCCTCTCACCGATCTCATATCGTATTCAGCTCCCACTGCGCAATTGAAAAAATTAATTTACTTCACGTTCGTATAGAACTTTAAACTGTCAGGAATGTGCAATTTTACTAATCGGCTTCATGGAGTTCAGGAGTTATTAATTACTTCCAGTTTGCGGAGGGCCCAGAACAACAGTCGGAGAATCTTTGCAATATCTGCAATTCTGGCCGGCTCAGGTGACCGCTGGACCATGAAGGCTTCTAGATCTAAATCTAACGCCTCCATGGCTACGAGCAGCCGGCCCTGCAGTTGGAAAGTCTCCAACATCCGTACGAGGTGATGCTCGCTCGGGTTGTTCTGACAGATGCGCGACAACTCACGAGCCATCAGATACACGAAACGGTATTAAATAACTTCAACCACAAAGATCTAGGGGAAGAATTTTATTAAAATTGATGCATTTTTCGTATGCATCTGTTTCTTTGAAAAATGTGAGAATGCTACCAGCATTACACGCCACTCTAATGGAATAACTGTTGTAACATTTTGTACAACGGAACATTTTTCTTCGATGAATTATACGACTTACTTCCACATTCCATGTGAAATACGCAACAAAATTTAATGTCTAAAAGAAAATTAAAATGAACTCGTTTATTATACCGATTGCAAACATTTTTGGAAATCACACTCTACATGGCAAATATAAGATGTCACATTAAATCAATTTTAAAAAAGGATGTAATGTTGCAAATATAATCAGTTCTGGATAATGCTAAGACTTGCTATGCATCCAACTGAAATTATTAATAAACGCTATATGTCATGGCCCTTTTCTCGTTTCACTACATTAAATATTAAAAGAAATTTAAAAGCTACTTCTATTTCTTTATTTTCCTCACTACCATATTGTATTTTGAAATATCAAGAAAGTGCAATTTTACCATGTTGCCATGTACTGGAGTGTTTCAGTCCCACATTAGACTATCGAAAATGCATTAAAATGTGTACTCGCTCAGATCGGATTTTAGCTTGTCCTCTGACAAAACCATCATATACTAACACATTTCTCGCAAGATAGTGCTGCCAATGGAATAATCAGGTTCACGG
Source organism: Gryllus longicercus (assembly GCA_038098605.1). Classification (NCBI taxonomy): domain Eukaryota; kingdom Metazoa; phylum Arthropoda; class Insecta; order Orthoptera; family Gryllidae; genus Gryllus; species Gryllus longicercus. The sequence continues at coordinate 888,302 of JAZDUA010000283.1, forward strand.
AATTTTGGGGTTATCTGTTACCTTCGTTTTTTGAGGGCCCAGAACAGTTGCCGAGGAAAGATGGCAACTTTCGCAATCCGCATCGGATCTGGAAACCGATGGACCGTGAAGTCTGAGCGATCGTAATCCAAGGCTTCCATGGCCACGAGCCACCGGCCCTGCAGCAGAGAGGCCTCGAACATCGGCAAGAGGTGATGCCCGGTCGGATCGTTTCGGCTGATGCGCGCCAATGGCAGAGCCTGCAAACTTTCTCATTACTTCGAGCAAATCCTGTTAGTCATTTGTAGTCTTTTTTTCTTTTGTTGTTAATGTTTCACGGCGTCCATACGGCCTTTTAAAAGCCTCGAAGACCAGGAGCAACCAACCCTGCTGCTGATGTGTTCGAATATCAGTATATGTTGCTCGTTGGGATCGCTAACGCTGGCTTAAGTAATACATACATCTTAAAGAGATAGCTGTCCCTTCAGATAATAAGGTGTTTGGTAAAAAATTGAAAAAGGTTTCATAATTTTATTTTATTTAATAGGTAATTATTACAAACAAATTCCTTGATCCTATGTGGCTAGGCCGAAGGCCTTTAAGCCTTTAGAATACCTACACCCTTTCGCGTTCTAATCTTTATAAATATTGGTATTCACCCCCAAATGGTCTCTCCATCGCATCAAACCGCGATAAGGTACGACTCAGGAAAAATACCCTGCAAGGGGAAAACCTGCCGTCACAAGCAGAGTACATATTAATCTATCAGACGTTTATTTTAACTATTTATTTTCTGGCGCGGGCGTCCCGCCGTCTCCTTTCAGTGTTTGGCCTCTTCAGCACCTGCAATCAAACAGCGCCACAGAAGGTCGCCCGCACCAACGCCTCTGCCCTTCAATTTCCGATCCCCCTTCCCTTCACCCCTAATGTGCTTATTACTACGCCAGTTTTATTTATTTATTTTATTGACCTGTTACTTACCAATTTAATACGACTTATGACTTATTTCTTAACTGTTTACTAACTTAACGTAAAATTACTGATTAACTTACGTATTGTTAGCATATTGGGTCATATGAATAAAAATGAGCACTTGCTGATGAGTTCTTGCTCCGGAGCAAAGTGAGTCTACTCCGCGGCACTGAGCAGACGCTCCATTTCGTATTAGTAAAAACTTTGTATGTCTCCGAAGAACTTACTCATGTCTCGCGAGCATTTGCTCGTCGTGAACAAGTGATAGAGCAGGCTAAGAGTTTTACAAATTGGGTTCTTGAGCAACAAAGAGGTTACATACGTTACGCGCGTCGCGCACATTTGTGCGGAATAAAGAGCAATGGTTTCTTGTCTCACTCTTTAAATTCGAATATGAATAGCAGTAACGAAAAACAGGCGCTAGTGGCCCAGCTAATTTTTACCGAAATGCTTAGTGAATATAAAATTATTGTTGAATAGAGCAAGCTTTCGGAAGTACGCTGTGGCCGAAACGAAACATTACAAAGTTTCAAAAAACCGTACCCCGAAAAATTTCAAGTAGAAAAGAACGATGGTCAATTAATATACAAGATATGCAATATGAAAACGCGCCTGAAAGCAAACGCCGATAAAAATCGTACCAACCATACATTGTACTTTTCGAATCGGCAAAGGTTCTAATGGTCTACATCACGAGAATTTCGCCTAATCTTGATTTTTTTAGTCCGCTGCATATGCATATCATCACATGGTAAAAAAAATCGGCCAATTTAACCTTACTTTTTAAACGTGAGTCTACTACTAAGGTCTCTCCGAAATTTTGGAGCAAGTGCTCACTCTAGAGAGTAAACGCTTAACTTCATTCATTCCAATTCTGAGCATTTGCTCGCCAGGCGAGAGTACGCTCAGAGTTGGAGCAAGTTCTCAGCGACTGAGCAATTGCTTACCCACTTTATTCATACGAAACTGAGTAGGATCTCGGAAACTCGGAGCAAAGTGCACTTGCTTACTTTTATTCATACCACCTATTGACTTATTTATTTCTCCCCATAATTTGAATGATTTGAGCCTTGTATCACACACTTTTACCGGCAATTCCGGAACCCTGCGCACTGCGCAAACGATTTCTTAGAAAGCAATTCCTTCCTTTGCTGTGCGCCATCAATATGTGATTATTCCATCGCCCAGTCATGGAAAATTTGGCACCAATATATGTAAATGTTTTGACGCGGTCAATTTCTTCCTTAGCATAGTACCTTTTCTCTTTGCTACCGCCACATAAACCCATTCTTTAAGACAACTACTTTCGTTTTTTCAATATTTACTTTTAGTCCCCGTGTCTCACTATACCTTTCTAGAATATTTAAACTCTTCTGTAAGCTCCCAATGGTCTCCGAACATAAAAGTAAATTATCAACATATAGTAGTTCGGGAATTTTCAGGCCATCAAGTTCCGGTGGCGCTGTAGCTGCTTCCTGTACCCACGTCAATAAATCATAAAAAAGATAAACAGCAGCGGTGAAAGAGGCCACCCCGGTCTTACTCCTACTGTCGATTTTATTTTTTGCGTTGTACTTCCGTCACCGCACCTGACGCAGAAATTTACTTCTATACATGCTCGACAACACTTTGAAAACTTAACGTGAGACGCCTAGCTCATTTAGTTTTCGCCATAAAGTTTCCCTCTTGATATTCAAAAGCCTTTTTAAAACCCACGTAACTGCAATGTAAGTGGCTCCGTTTACGCGCAAGTGCCTGTTTTACTAGGGTATGTAACACAAATATATAGTCGGTTGTCGCGAAGCCACTCCTAAAGCCTGCTTGCAATTGTGATATTTTACTGTACTTTTCCGCCCATTCACTCAGTCGCCCGTTAAGCAGTTTGCTCAGCGCTGGCAAATGACTAATTCCGCGATCATTTGTGGGCAATTCGCATCCCCTTTATTCTTAAAGATCGGTTGGAGGATAGCTGTAATCCACGTTTCTGGATAAGAGTCGGAATCAGCAATTGCATTAAATAACTTCATAATACTCTCTGGGTTTATGTGCTACAATTCAGAAAAAAAATTGTCGGAATGCCGTCCGCGCCGCCTGCCTTACTATTCATGGTTAGAATTGCCCTATTTACTTCATTCTAGGTTAGAGGTTCGTCTAATTCAGGCACACTCCTGTCAGTGAAAATGCCTTGCCCTGTTTCAATGCACCCTACTGCGAACGTCCGTGAAAATATTGCACCAACGTGTCTGCATAAATTGCTTTACTTGAATTTATTTTATTACGCAGAGATATGAAAACGCCCAAAAATGATTTACTACAATCGTTTCTTAGAATTGCCTGTATTCTTGCTGCCTCACTATCCTGCCAAGATTTCTTCGATTTCTTCATGATGGCCTCATACTGCCTACGTGATAACAAATAACTGTTTCTAGCTTCCTCAGTTCCCCTATTTCTGAACTTCCTTAAGGCTACTATAGTTTCACGCCTGGTCTCCCGACACTCCTCGCTAAACCACCCTTGGGTCAGTACCCTTCCTCTCCCCTACCTTCGCATGCCCTTCCCTGCGCGGTAGAGCCGCCTTTCTAAATTCGTTTGCCTCTCCGGAGACCGCTTCTCTCGCGCCCACCCTGCCGAGTTAAGAATACCTTCTACAAATTCCTGTCGCTTTTCCTCTTTCGATACAAACCGTTGTCTTCCTATTGTCAAGTTCGTTGCTCCTGCCGCTCCCCTGCCGATGGAAGTGCAGAATTATTTACTGCTAAATGCACGCACACAGGCAAATGATCAGATTCTGCCCGTAATTCAATCCCAAAATCTAATGAATTGTGTATTTTTTCTTTCGACAACCGAGCATAATCTATTACACTACCTCCATTCCCACTAATTAGTTCCCCTTCCGTATCCTGTCCATAGTTGCCATTTAAGAAGTCTTGATTAAATCTGTCGCATAATTCTAGCAATTTCTACCCATCATTATTGATGAGTCTTTGCTTTTTTCCTGAATTTGCTCTCACTTCTTGCCGGTCGAAGTCCGAAAAAGTTCCTGCTCATTGCCAATTCGAGCATTCATGTCCCCTAACACTAGTAAATTAGTACTCGGGTACCTCACGTATCTAGTTATCATCTTAATGTATCTAGGAGATCATTGATTTCGCCGAAGGATTCTAGAGTGTAATAATGCGAACCCTGTGGGTGACGGTATATAAACACAATGGATATGTCTATTTGCATTACTAGTCTAATACAAAGGAAATTGTCTGAGTTGGTCTTAATTTCATTAATAAACTGCATTAAGCTAGTCCGAAAAACGCACGCAACACTACACGGGTACCAACCCCTTTCTCCTCTGCGTTTTTTATTTTTGCATATGGCTGTAAAACCAGACACAGGTAACGTTTCACCCTCCTTCCACCAAGTTTCAACGAGACCAATTACATCAAACGTATTAATGTAGCCATGGAAGTCTTGATTACGGAGCTTAGAGCCTAGACCTTTGATGTTCCAACAGCCTGTTCGTAAAACCCATTCTTGCCTATTTGGTGAGCTGTTGGGCACCGACTCACCGCGTGCTTCCTGCTGCTGCATGTTGGCTGCCATCGCCCTCGTACGCGGAAATCGCTCCGAGTGCCGTGAGATCCGCCGGGATCGTAAGCGCGACCGCCAGCGCGAACGTGACCGCGACCGCCTCCGCCTCGATGACTCGGGGTCAGAGGTCGTCCGCGCCGCCCCCGAACGAGGCGCAGCTGCAGGTGCGGCTGCGGTCCCGGCTGCGGTCCCGGCCACGGGCGCGCGCGGGGGCGGCCGTGAGCAGGCGCTCGATTACTCGGAAGGGGTGTCCGCCCTCCTGGGGCTCTGCCCCCTCGCAGAGTTCACGGATCCCCGCCTCGCAGCCCCCTCCCAAGCCCGCGACCCGGCCGCCAGCTCGCCCAAGACGAAGCTTCGCCTTGCCACGACAAGTTTGTCGAAACGCCTGCGCCTGCCTCCCGCTCGCTTTCGCCTCCTGCAAATGCGGAATTCAGCCTTTTTTAATGTATGGCTGGTAAATGCTATCGGATGTTCGAGATTTCCTTGCGACGGCACGGCACCTATTGCGTCGAAACAGGCGCCGGTAGCCATCGTAAATGGCTTTTCAAAATTAGGAAAGTGCAAAAAGGAGGTTTAAGTGAATCTTTTAGGCTAGCGAAGGCGAGATCATGTTCAGTAACCCAATTAAATTCTGCGTCTTCCTTTAAATATTAGCGGCTTAGCCATTTAACTGAAATTATAAATGGCCTGTAATAGAACGCTAGGCCCAGGAAGACCTTAAGACGGTGAGCGTTTTTAGGCCGAGGAAACCTTTCTACAGCGTTTTTTTCTTTGGGTCTGGCTGCACCTCATCGCCACAAATTATGACCTAAATAGACTTATCTTCACAAATTCACATTTTGAGGGTTGAAGCTTCAATTGAAATTATCTTGTTTTTCAAATGGTTTCTAATCTATGAATATGCTTGTTTAAAGTGCAGGAAGAAATAACTAAGTCGTCGAGATGCACATACGCCATGGGCTGAAGGCCGCTAAGCACTGCTTTCATACAACGTTCCATGGTGGCCGGTGCGCCGTTCATATCCATTTGCATTTTTAAAGCTTTGTAGTCACTTCTAATGCACTTCTGGCGGGAATTTTCCCGATTCTTCCTTCTGATGAAATTTGGTTAAAGCCAGACCCGAAGTCCAGAACAGTAAAATTTGCTTAAATTATCCAAAATAGTGTACTGCGCGGCCGCGCGCGCGCTCTTGGCGCAACTGAAGTCGACCAGTTTCAGCTACGACAAGCCGTGCGCCGCGACGTTGCCCAACACATTGTCCGGATTGATATCAAGATGGACAATATCGAGTTCCTACAAATATAAAAGTTACTGGCGTGAAAATTGAAAGCTACTAGCGTTTGGGATTTTGTCATAGGTAGATCCTTACAATATGTGATATCAAATTATTTGGACTGTGTTAAATTAATTCACCGCAATCTTGGCATATATTAGTGACAAATACTATTAAATTGTACGTTAAGAAACTGCCATTCTAATTTACATTCACTGCTGCTAAGGCATCGAATTAGCGCGGATTTACTTCATGGTGTAGGAGAGCGAGTATCTTTAAGGACTTGTAATAAAATATCAAGACTAGTTCCCGCACGAGCAATTTCTGAAATCACGAAACATTGAGGCGGTTAGATACGGATTTCCTTGTGGAGTAAGTGGAAGACGGCCTTCGATGACCATGTCCAATCTTTCAAATACAGAGAAATGTGTCGGTGTCTGAATCATTTCTACCTTAGCGGTTATTCCTGGTTTGTTTTTGGCATGAAGGGATCTTTTATGAATTTACGTACTTCACTCGCCATACGCGGCCATGTGTATCACCCGCGTAAACGAGCCAGCATTCGAGATACACTACAATGCCCTCCCAGGGATTCGGTATGAAATTCTTGTAATAGGCGTTGCCGTTAACTTTTTTTCCGGATTTTATTTGTCCCAAAGTTCGCTGCCTTCCGTGGTTTGTTATGCGGGAGCGGTGTCCATCCCGAATGTCAGAGAGGGACTCTATTGAGGGCATCGGCAATAAAGTTTTGAGCTCCCTTTTTGTACTAAATTTCACAATTTCATGACGCTAATCGTATTTGCCATCTAGTCAATCGCAGGTTTGCTTTGGTTAAATTATACAGCAATATGAAAGGCTGGTGATCTGTAATTATTTTGAATTTACTACAGTACATGAAGATGCAAATACTGTCGGCCCAAGCTCTTAAATGTTACTTTTCCACCACACTGTAATCTTCAGCCTTTCGTATGGCTGGTAAAGGTTATCTTATGTTCCAGATTTTCTTGCGACGGCACGGCACCTATTGCGTTGAAGCTAACGCCGGTAGCCATCGTAACTGGTTTTTCAAAATTGGGAAACTGCAGTACGGAGGCTAAAGTTACTTTTTTTGGTCAGCAAAAGGGACATCATGATCAGTAACTTAAAAAAATTGCGCGGCTTTCTTCAATAAGTCAGCGGATTAAGTCATTTTACTGAAATTACAAATAAATCGCTTGTAATAGAACGCTAAGCCCAAGAACCCCGTAAGCTGGTAAGCGTTCTGAGGACAAAATCAATTATTGACAACCGTAGTTTTCTGTGGGTCTGGCTGTACGCCGTAAATTATGACCTAAATAAGAGGCTTTTCGATTGACAAATTAATTGAGGGCTGAACCAACTGAAATTATCTTTATTTTTTAAAAGGGTTTCTAATCTATGAATATGGAAGAGTTTGAGTTCCTAATTACCACCAGTTTCCGGAGGGCCCGGAACACCTGCCGGAGAATAGTGGCAATTTCCGACATTCTGGCCGGCTCAGGGGACCGCTGGACCATGAAGGCTTCAAGATCTAAATCTAAAGCCTCTATGGCCACGAAAGGCCGGCCCTGCAGTTGGAAAGTCTCCAAAATCCGCACGAGGTGGTGGTCGCTTGTGTTGTTCTGACAGATGGGCGACAACGCCCGAGCCTGCAGATACACGAAACGCTATTAAATAACTTCATCTAAACACAAAGAGTTCAGGATTTATTAATTACCTATAGTTTTCTGAGGGACCGGAACAACTTCTGGAGAATCGTTGCATATTCTGCAACTATGAGCGGATGGGACCACTGGATAATGAAGGCTTCTAGATCTATATCCAAAGCCTCAATGGCCACGAGCATCCGGCCCTGCAGTTAAATAACCTTATCCAAACATTCTTGAATCCAACGAGTTTAGGGAAAGGATTTTATTAATATTGATGCACTTTTCGTGTGTAAATTTTATCGAAAAATGGAAGAATGGTATCAGCATTACAGGTCACTTAATGGAATAACTTTTGTACCATTTTTCACGGTGGAACATTTTACTCCGAAGATTCATAAGACTTCCTTCCACATTCCTCTAATTTACGCCACAAAATTTTGTATGTGTAAAAGGAAATTTAAGATGAACTTGTTTATTATTCCCTTCGCAAACCTTTTTTGAAGTGACTAGGATGCAATATAAAATGTCTAATTAAATAAATATTTTGTTTAAAATATTGCAAATATAATCTCTGCTTTTGGATAATGTTATGACTTGCTATGAATCCAACCGAAATTAATACACTAAATATCAAGGTCCTTTATTACATTAAACTACTTTAAAAATAATTTAGAAGCTGTTCATTATTTTTTTACGTCACTACCATACTGTATTTTGAAACATCAAAAAAGTGCAATTTTAGTGCTTTGACAAAACCATACATTTTTGCTATGTACTAGAGTTTTCAAACCCACATTAGACGATCAATAGATATACGATTTATTGAAGTTCGCTTTGAGCTAATGCTCGGTGGCAAACATGATAACAATTAGAATTAAAATTACAATTACAATTACAAAACATTTTCAACATTTACAATTAGGATTACTATTAGAATTAGGGGTTGAATTTCCAATTTATTCAAGCTAACTCTAAATTCACTTCCAGATTACATAACACTTCACTACACTACACTCCCTTCCCCTCCACTACACTTCATTGTATAAGGGGCATGGCGATAATAATTATAACAATAACAATATAAGAAATAATAAACACTTAACACTGTCATTAGCTTTGGGGAAATTTTTAACAATGATGATAAATTTCAGTAATATAATATTAATAATAAAAGTAATAGTAATATTAATAATAAAAGTAATAGTAATATTAATAATAAAAGTAATAGTAATATTAATAATAAAAGTAATAGTAATATTAATAATAAAAGTAATAGTAATATTAATAATAAAAGTAATAGTAATATTAATAATAAAAGTAATAAAGATAAATGTCTGTCAGTATTATTTGAGATCTAGATGGAATTAAGCATATTTTTAAATTTGGCTACATTTGAATGAAGAGTCTCTAGTGCTTCTGCAGGTAGTTTGTTCCAATCTAGTATAGTGCGATTCACAAAGGAGAACTTGCCTACGTCAGTTCTTTGCTTTCTACATCGTATTTTCCAAGGATGGTCTCCTCTGCTTTTATAATCTGATTTCTGTAATCTTTTACCTACATCTGCCAATGCTGTGTCTCCTCTGTATGTCTTGTACATTACGCATAAACGCGCCCGTTGCCATCTCTTAGATAAGGACTACCATTCTTCTCTTTCGTCACCAACGCACCCGTTTTTGAATTTTATCTAACGCTTCGATTTGCCCTTTTCTGTACGGGTCCCAGCATGCCGCTCCGTATTCTAAAATTGGACGAACAAGTGTAGCATATTCTAGGGATCGGGCATTTGGACTACTATTTTTTAGAATACGCATTACAAAATGCAGCGCTCTCCAGGATTTTTTGACCGTATTGTTAATATGATCCGACCAACCTAAGTCACTTCGCAGGACCAAACCCAAATACTTAGTTTTTTACACCCGGTATAACGTTAGTACCTAATTCATAACTGGAGCGTACGTTCGAGCGAGACTTGATAAAGCAAATGAACTTACTCTTTCCCGGATTTAAGTTTCATCTTATTTCTAAACGCCCAGTTCCATAAACAGTTAAGATCGTTCTGTAAAACGTTTTCGTCCTAAGACGAGCCAGCACTCATATATATTATGCAATCGTCGGCGAAAAGAAAAAAACTTTTGATTTTAATCCAGTTGCAATGTCATTAATGAACGCTAAGAATAGCACACACTCTGGCCCTAACACACTCCCCTGGGGGACCCCGAGGTTATATCGCCTTTCGATGAATATTTGTCACCTATTCTGACTGTTTAAGTGCGCCCCGTAAGAAAGTCTTTTATCCACAGGCTTATTCGATCTATTCCCGTTTGTGACAATTTGGCAATTTAAAGGCCAGGTGGAACAACATCAAATGCCTTAGAAAAATCTAATATTATTGCGTCGACCCTACTCCCTTTGTCTAATGAATTTGCTATGTCCTGACAAAAAGAAATTGTCTGGCTGTCGCACGAATACCCAGGACAAAAACAGTGTTGATTTTGAAATAGCCAATCAGTTTTATTCCAAACTCGTCTAATATACTCCGCGATTATGTGTTCCATCTGTCTCCATACGATTGATGTAAAACTTATAGGCCTGTATTTGTTAACAATCCTTTTGTCTCCTCCCTTGTGAATCGGCACTACGACTGCCTCTTTCCAATTTTGAGGAATCATTTTATTATTTACAGTAACCTCCATTAACCGCGCAAGGTACGGAATCGTGGCTTCCCCACCCAGTTTTAGTATTTCTCCTGGTATTCCATCAGGACCTACTGATTTATTTCTCCTAATTTTTGCAATTCGTTTTGTAATAATTCCTCCATCGATTCGAAAGGTTTCTATTACGGGTGTTGTTTCACTTACTAGGGTTTGAACCTTCGGCTTAAAAAGATGAGTAATGCCTGTTAAAACAAGCCACCTTTTCACTGTCATCTGTAATTAACGAACCATCTGCTCCGCAGATCGCTCTTTGTTCCCTTTCTTATGTCTCACTTATTGAAGAAATTTTGCCAACAGGTCAATCGGTCGTTTAGAATTGATTTCAGGTAATTTTTTGGGGTATGTAACTTCAATGCTAATAAGTATTTAGATAATTGTAGAAAATAATTTTTCTGTTTCTTATTTATATTACTATATTACTTATTTACAATACGCTTTCCTAACCTGCCTTTTCAGTCGCCTCACTTCTTTGTTATAGTACACAGGATCCGAATGGCACCGTAGTTTCCTGGTAGGCACGAATTCTGCTAAGCATTAAGAAATGTTCTTAAAATTTGACCATATCTCTTCTACTGTACATCCGCTAGAAGCCCAAGCACGAAAATTGCTTCTCAAGTATAATTGCATGTTTGTGACGTTTGTTCGAGAAAACTGAAAAATTTCTCTTTCTTTTACAAGATCATTTCGTTTACCCTCTCTGCACATTTTTAGGACTCCTTTGTGATCGCTAATTCCAGGAATTACCTCGCAGGCAAGAAGTTAATCCACCGGTCTAATAAGGAAAACGTCCAGTAAAGCATTATCGCGGGTCGGTTTGGTCACTACCTGTGTCAAGCCCAGAGAACACATTCCTTCTTTGCGCCACCAGCTCGTACATTCGGTTGACTACATCAACCCGTCTCCATGGAATGCAACGACGCCGGAGAATGCCACTAATATATATTTTACCTTTAGGGAATTTCTCTTGCGCTTTCGTCACGAGGTCACCCATATCCTCCATGACAGTCAGAATGTCTCCTCCTCAGGTCATTAGTACCAACATGTACAATTACGGTGTCTGGCGTTCCAAGGTCCCAAGTCCTCTCTACATACCTCCGCAGCTGCTCGGTTCGGATTCCCGGAGGCACACAACATCCATGTGCTTGTTGACATTGCCTACATGACGCACTACCGAGTCACCAACAACGAGAATGGGTTTTCTCGCAGTTGGCGCCTCTACAATTGTCTGTGCGGCGTCTCCTACTGTAGCAGCTCGAAGTTTCTCCTCCAGAGATGCGTTTAACTCCAACTCCTGGATTTGAAGAAGAGCGGCCTAGTGTTTCTCTTCCAGTTGACGCACTCTGCTTTCTTTGCACGTACTGCAAACCACCTGCCGTTGTCCATGTCCCCATTTTTACCACAACTCGCATGGTACCACAGACCACACAATTCGCACTGCTTGCCGGATTTTAGGTTGTTATTGCAACCACTGCACAAGATGCGAACTGCGTCAACTTCCACATCAGGTCCTGGATTAGGTTCGACGCCTCCAATTAATAAAAGTACCGCAATCGTGGTCGCACACAACGCTGCTGCTCCAGCCGCTGCCCCTTCCCCGTTCAACGATGCCGAGAGGGCTGGCGGTGGTGCAACCTAGTAGCGATATTTCGAAGCAGCTGAACGACTATTTCAAAGAGCTTACGTAAATGAGTATTTGGTTAATTGGGAAAGAAATCGCCCGGTTTGTCGAGCAATTTTAGACTCAAAACATCAACTTACTCCTCTAAAAATCGGGACGTTTTATAAGCATGATCCTTCCTTCTTAATTCCCTACATAGAGCAGCGAAACTGAGCTATTCAAAGCGTGGCGCCAAATTTAAATCATTTAGGCGGCCCAATACCATAAATTCCGTCCCCGGAAGGAATCGAACCGGGCTCGAAGTCGTAGGGCCAGGACGCCGCAGAACCGACTGTCACTGTCTGTAGGCAGCGACTTGTGCCACCGTTTCTATTTATCGGCTTTGAACATGTTTGACCAAACCGCGAGACGCAGTGTTTTAATAAGGTGGTCGGCTCTGATTCGAATGAATAATTCTAAGACCAACCCAAGGCCGGAACTGCGACGTTGATGTCTCGAGATATTTGAATGCGTTTAGTTTAAACCGAATGCTTATTTACTTGCATTCGAGAGGCAACTGATATAGAGGGAATCGCGTTCCAGAAAGTTAAGTGAAAAATTAATAAACTGAGTACCGGGCGTAACCTTAGCAACTAAAAGGGAGAAAAGAACAGAAAAAAACTCGAAAACACGATCTTTGTGCAACAAATTTAAAACTAAGGTCGAAATATTCATACAACTTTTAAAAAATTTTCATGGGAAGCCCGACTACCATAAGGCCGAAAGAACAACACTAAGGGACACAGAAATTACAGTGCGCTTGTGGCCCGATACACAAATTGACATGGAGGCCGACTCTCCTCTCCTTAAAATAAATGTAAATATTTGAGACCTGCTACTTTTTGACCATATACTGCTGTGAAAGAGAAGTGCTTATGTTAATCCTCAGTGCCATTCGGTGCTTCACTAATCCATTGTACCTTAAAACAAAAATAAACTACCGCTAACTGCTCGGCCGCATGCTCGCGACACGGCACCAAACAGAGCTTCTTCCCCTTTCTTTTTACGCCTAGGCGGCCCACAGTTTGTCCACAACGAACATATTGCGGTGATTTATGTCCCTTTTGTCCCACAGTTGACTTCTAACAAAAACACAATAAGTTTCTCAGCAAATATTTTATTCGACACATACATCACCTGAAGTGTGACGGTTGTGAACAGCGCGGATCAACGATACAAGCAGCAAAAACCTACCAAAGGGTGTTCGCCGGTCTTATCGCTGGTCGCAGGGCTGATCACGTGATCAGCGCGCTGTCAACATGAACACTTCCATGTGGACGTTCTCGTTGCTTCGCTCGCTGCTCCAACATAAACGTACCCATATATAGGCAACACATAACATCTGCGTCATCTGAAATTGAAGCGTGGCGGGCGCGCGCTTCCTGCGGAAGTCTTAGGGTGCAGGGGGGGGGGGGGGCGAGACGCCAGAGTGCAGGGGCACCTCGTGGCGACTCGAGAAGATACCAGCCATGCGGGGAATACGTGTATAACATGTCCGCCGCTGACCCATTTGTGGCGTCGCCGAAAACTACCAGTCGCCGCACTCGTCCCGCACCGATGTGCCCTCTTGCGGAGAAATGTAGCAGTCGCCTTCTAAGGGGAGACGGATGCAAATTTTTATTTAGATCTCAGTTGAAAAAACGATGCTCAAATGCTTCATGGAGGAGTGATTCTTTCCATTTCTGATATACAAGTTTGGTTTCCCTAAGAGTTTCCCCGTACAATAAAGAAAAATCCGGTGTTAGGACAAACTTTAATATACTGTAGTGAACATGGGAACTATAAATTAGGTCCAGGTATCTCTAATAAAGTTTCGTGATAAAGTTTCAAGTGATCTAGAAATTTAATTAAATTTCATTCCATTTCTGTCGTATTGAATTGTTTCAGTACAGAGTTTCTCAATCCTCTTTTAGATTCAGTCATCTTCCATATTGTGTTCACTTTCTTCATCTCTGCTGGATGGCAAACGCTCATCATTACAATCCGAAGTACGCCAATGTTCACTACTTACCTCAACTAAGATGTTATAAAATATACGATCGTTAATCAGTAGAACTAGTTTTTTTATCGTCACCATTTGAAATACAATATTTTTCTCACTAATACTTCTATAGTTTTCTTAGTAAGATATACCCACATTAGAAGTAAAAAGCCAAGAAAGCCTAATGAAAACTAAAAATGAAGATCCACAATATCAGAAACGCCTAATTTTAATTTCAACCTTTCAGAAATTGTCATCACGCGTGGTATATGGAAGTAAGAATATACGATAACGTAGTACAGTCCACAAAATCACCATTTCTCGAAGTAATACTGAATATAGTATACAACACACAAAGCAACAACAATCTGGAATTTTATAGAAGTCTTATAAGACCCCGCAAGTGCCATTAATTTCTGAAAAAAAAAATATCCAATAGGCGTTCGTAAGTAATAAAAAAAATCTCCAAATTTTGTAGTACTTGGAAGACGCTTAGAAATATTCAAACTTTAGTAATTTTCGAACTTTCAGGGTTACCAACGATAATTGCACCAGTGAAAACTCCATATATTTCACTTCATTGTTACAAGAACCAATGTTGAAAAACACTTGATGGTTAAGAGGTAATAGTAATGTATCTCATAAATTTAAATATTTTCAAAATTGCTAAGCTCTAATCCAGTTCAGATTGATCGGGGAATATTATTTTTTACAAAATTACTAATAGTACTTAAGCGAAATTGTAGAAAGACTGACGGTCGGACGCACTGAATTTAAAAAAACTGTACCAGAGCCCATAAAACGGTCCGAAATTTCTCTTGTAATCCCTAAATCGGTTTTTCACAGCATTACACAACTTTCTCTGTACTACGTATATTACTCCGTATATACTTGTACTTTGGTCATTTTTACTTTCTCAAATACACTACATGATACGTTAATGAAAGTGAACTAGGAAAACAATGTGTTAACGGTACAGTGGTCTTGATTTAAGGTAAAGGAGAGTACAGTAGACTTGAAAATCGGATAAGAGCTATTGATAGAGATGGGGAAGCGGCATTGTTCTGCAAATGAGCATTTGAAATAATGAACTGAGTTTTTGTTGATCACTCTGAGCTCTGTGATAGTAGCTGTGCTCTGAGAATATGTGATTGTAGAATAATCCGATTTCCCATCATTTATATTCTCATTTTAAATTATATATTGAGGTGTCACATGTCTAGTACATAGCATATAACATGTTTATTAAATTGAGTTCAAAATTCCTTTTTCTTAAGTTTTGATCATATACTATAAACCATGTTTAATTCAAATATATTTCTTAAATATATGTAAATTTAGTTAATAATAAAGGGTACGTACATCATTACATGATTATTTCCAGTGGACAATAGTAAAGAGATACAGGGAATGTCAAAGGAAAACTTACCATGCTCATATCTGATCTTGGTTATAAAATAAACTGAAATTACATGCTAGATTGTACAGAAAAATTAAGGACTTTGAAAATTGTGGCAAGATGGAAATGAAAAAAATGTATTTGAAAAGTTTTTCTAGAAAACTAAGGGCCAAGTTTGATTGCGCCTTAGATTTTCATATTTTGTAAGGATATTGTATGTATTATTTTGCATTATGTAGCTAATACCTTGTAGAAAGCAAAACTATCACATTTGCTTGAAAGGGTCATGAACTGAAAAATAAATTGTATAGAGAAAACACAAGAGTTGACATTTTTATTTATTTTCCTGAAAAAAAGGCATTTGCTAGATAATCCCCATCCATCCACCAGTTCCAGGCATAGCTGGCGCAGTTTTGTAGAGTGCATTATGCACGTTGCTAGGGAGTTGGGAAAACGGCAAACGAAGGTGACAGAATAGTAAAGTTGCGTAACATAATATTAAATAGCAGCCAATAAGATAAAGAATTCGTTATGACGTTGTTCAAGGCAACGAAAAAACAGATCAAAGAAAGGAAAATATTAGAATCAGAGCGAGAGCGAGTTAGATTAGAACGGGAAGAGACAAAAGAAAGACTACATCGCGAGTTCGAGCTAGAGAATCTCCGTATAGCGAGTCAGACGCCGATGGGAGGCGCAGGTTCGGGGAATGACGTAAAGGCGCTAGCAAACGTACGGTTGAATCACGTTATGGACCGATTCGAGGGAGACAGCGATGACATAACCACTTAAGCGTTCTTGAGAGCCAAGCGGGACTGTTAGGTGTGCCGGAGGAAGATTGGGTTGCCAATCTTATGGGGCTACTTCCCCGTCAAATCAATTTTTGGCTCACATTAGAAGACGGGCAATCATTATCCGACTATGCGGCCATTAAAGATAAATGGTTGGAAATGTAAAAATTTAATACTGAAAAATTTAGGCAGTTATTCGTGAGGCACATGAAATCTACGAACACCACGTTGAATATATATGCAAGCGAATTATACAACTAATGTATGAAATGAGTTGCGTTGTCAGCATATAAACTTTTGTGGGCTTGCTGTATTTGATAGTGACTGACCAAATGAAACGGCGAGTTCCTGCTGAAATGAAGGAACGTTTCATCGAAGAGTGTGGAGATTTCGTACTTGAATTCGCGAAGAAACTCAACTATGAAAACAATAGGTTGGAATGGAAACGTAGATTCTCGAAACCTTTTCAGAAAAAGGACGGAGGGGCAGAAGTGCCAGCATTGGGGAAACTCAGAAGCAGGTACTAGTCGCCGGGAAACCCTTTTACAAAGGACGTGACGTCATGGCAGAGTTCGAAAAACTCAGCGTGCGGAAATGTTTCGGCTGTGGGTCGCCGAAGCATCTCGCACGTGACTGCCCGAAAAGGTGGGTCGGGGGAAGAAGGCGAAAGGCCACGTTATTGAGAAAGCAGCGTCCGAGCTTTTTCAGCTATTTATGTGGCATGGTGTCGTGAAGGCCAGGATATTGCGTGATTCTAGCGCGAATTTTGACGTGGTGAAAGAACGATTAATACAAGTCTCAGATTCAACAGGGGAATGCGTATGGGTATTTCAACCCTTAGATTCAAAACCGAGGAATCTACCCGTAGCGTAGTAGTGAGTCGCGACTGTGATTTCGGCTCCTATTAGCTCAGCAACCTTACAGCACAATAACTCGAAGTTCGAGAAGGCTTCATTGAGCCGCAAATTGTGAGCCCTGTGGTCGCGCTAGCAAAGGTAGCGGCAGATGCAGGGGTGGGCGCTGTAGAGCCCACGACGAAAGCGGCCGAGGAAGAGTCGGACACCGGATTAGCAGAGAATAGCGACGCGGGGGGAGCGCAGGTAAGGTCTCCACCTGCTGCGGCTGAGAGACATGTAGAAGTAGGCGACGAGGAACTAAACTACGCCGCGAATGAAAAGATGCTGATAGCTCCTATAAAAGAATAAATTCAAATCTTACAGATGACTTTATTCTCGAACAAAGTAAGGACGGTACGCTTGCAGAAATATATAATGTAAGAATCTCGAGACAAGGAAAGAAATGTACTTCCTACGTGATCGATTGTTGCTTCGCACTCCATTTAGTAAGAAAGGCAAGCTCTTTGACATAACTGTCGTTCCCGCTGTTTGGAGGCACGGTTCTAAAGGTGTGCCACAAGACCGCGAACGCACGCCTAGGTGCGACTAAAAGCAAGAATAGTCTGGCAAAGACTTCATTCTGGCCCAGATGTTTCCAGAAAATGAAAACGTACTTCAGGTCATGTGACGTATGCCAGAAGGAAACCAGATCGGGAGAAAAAAGGCACCGTTAGTGATGGTACTACCCGTAGGGGAAATATTTTCGCTGATAAATATGCATGCGTGCGGACAGTTTCAGGAAGCGAATAGAGTAAGAAATTCATCCTTACTGCGATATGCATGGCACCTAGTTATCCAGAGGCGATTCCCGTAATGCATTTGCGTGCGACGACGATGATCAGCTATCTCTTAGAGCAATTTAGCAGGATAGGTTTCCCGAAGACACTACACACAGATCAGGGCACCTGTTATACGTGCGTTCTGACCGTGGAATTCTGCGCAGATGTCCGGATCCGTCTGATTAAAAGTTCCTTCTACCACCCACAGTCCAATGCGCTGGAAAGAATGCACAAAACAATGAACAGGTTGTTGAAGCTTCTGTAACTAGAAGTGGGTATGGAATGGGAACTCTAATTACCGGCCATATTATTTGCTTTGTGCACTTCTGTGCATGGAAATTTAGCCTTTACTCCAGCAGTTAGTTTGTGGGAATAATTAACGTACTCCCATTTCACTATTATACGAGAACATTGCTGGAAGCGAGGAGAACGAGCCTATTTCACTTGTAGAGTATGTTTTCCGTCTCGTGAATCGACTTCGGAAATGTCGTGAATAAGCTAATACCTGTGGCGTCGCCTTGTACAAACGTGACAAAATATTAGCCACGTGGATTTCATGCTCATAGACAGCGCTGGTGGGAAGAGACGCCGTGCTGAGCAATGGCAAACCTTGGGAGCGGAAGGGAAGGGGTGCCGTGCCGTGTCGTGGGTGGCCACTTATGAACCCCGTAGATCACTTGGGGCAATCTTGTGATCCCCGCAGACAGGCTAGCTGTGGAATCGCGTCGGACCCCGAACCTAAACTACTCCTGATTCTTGGGCGCGTCGGTAGGAAATCGTGTGGGTTGTGCGCGGCGCTGCATTTCAATGCATACGCTACTGAGGAAGGGAACTGAAGCCGGCGTGCTACGTCGAGACGGGTGGTGCGGCATACTCGCTTGTATGCTCACGTAGGCTACTGGTGCATCACACCGAATAAGATATCTAATTATCAGGCCAGCGGTGTTGGTAACCAGAAACATTCCTTCCAGTAACTGGTCAATATTGTTTATTGTAATTATTGTACATAGTATTGAGGGGTTGGAGTATTTTTTCAAATAAATACTCAATAAATTATAAACCGTTCACATCTATGATTTACTGCTTCGGCAAAGACGCCACATACAAACTTCTGAACGAGCAGGAACGCAGAAAGGTCTGGTGCGACCGCAGAGTGGTAAATCACACTTTTGTGCCGGTGGAAAGGTGATGGTCTAAGCGCCAAATCGTACTTGGAAACTAGCAGTACAGTGGGCAGGGCCCGGCGAGATCAGGGAAAAGTCTCCGACACAAACTATGTATTGTTACTGCCTGGAAAAAAGGACCGACGTGTGTACCATGTGAATATGCTGAAGCAGTGTCATCAGAGGACTGAATGCATTAGCTACGTGGCAATTCCGGTGTAGGCGAACAAGTAGAGGACGAGATTGATAGATATGCCGTTCACATCGATGGGAGCGACTTCAATTTCGAGGAAATGCTCGAAAGTATGAAAATACCGCCCGAGTTCTAAGACAAACTCGAGCAATTAATCATGAAGTACCACGATATATTTTCAGAAAGATCTGGGCTGACGGATGCGCTTACAATGGACATTAAGCTCTCCAACGCGTCACCGCCCGTGCGTAGTGCACCTTGTACCTCGCCTGGACAGTCGGCTGTTTTGCGAGGCGTAATTAGTGAAATGCTACGTGACGGTATTACTGAAGTAGGTGATAGCGAGTACACGTCACCTATGATAATAGTCCAAGCAACGGGTCTGAGGCCTCACCTGTGTATCGATTGTAGGCGATTAAACAAATGACTCAAGGCTGAGTATTTCCATTACCTAACATGGAAGAGCGGATCGAGACGGTGGCAGCAGCCAAAATAATCACCACTCTTGATGTAGCGAAATGCTACTGGCAAATCGGTTTAACATCAAGAGCGCAGAGGCTGGCTGCATTTGTCACTAACTTTGGGGCATATCGCCCATTGCTATAGCCCTTTGGCGTAGAAAACGCGCCAATACTGCAGTAGAATGGTGGCCGCACTTTTAGCGACGTGTTGTGAATACGCAGTCCCGTACATAGTCGTCATAGCCATATACAGTAACTCATGGAAAGTGCATTTACAACACATTCGAGATGTTTTTTTGATTCTCAAACAGGCAAAACTGCTTGTGAAACCCAGTAAATGTATGTTCGCTAGGGAATCTGTGAAATATGCTACGTAGTGGGAAGCGGGGGATGCTCTCTAAAGAAGCAAAAGTCCATGCGATTCGGGAGATTCCAAGACCGAACACGAAAAAGCAAGTCAGATGTTTTCTCGGTATGTGCGGGTACTACCGAAAATTTATTCCAACATTCGCCGAGATTTCAGCTCAGTTATCGGATTTATTACTGTGGAAGGATCGAAAAGGGACGGTAAATTGGATTCCAGAATGTGCAAGAGCATTTAATATTTTGCGTGAAGCTTAATTGGGAGTATGTTACGAGCACCCGACTTCGCGAAACAGTTCCAAATACAATGTGATGCAAGTCGGTGAGGAATAGGTGCAGTTTAAGCACAAACGGACGAGAACGGTGATGATAAACCTGTCGTATATTTTAGCAGAAAACTGACAGATGTAAAGAAAAACGTCAATACAGTTGAGGACGAATGTACAGCAATAATTCGGGGATTGCAGAAATTGCGGGGAAAACAGATGATAGGCAGATGAAAAATAAGATCGAAACTGATCATAACCCATTAGCAGGGCTGCGGAATTGTTCTGGGAATAACTCACGATTATGGAGATGGTCGTTAATGCTGCAACAGTATGATGTCGAAATTTCCTACAAAAAGGTAAATATAATGGGAACGCCGACACATTAAGGCGCATGTTTTCATGAACCTGAACTAATCTCGTTTGATAAATGGTTGCACTTCGGTGGTTCCTATTTATGTTATATGGCATCACCAAGATATTATGTAAATAATCTGTCAAGATTTTTATTATGTAAACTGTGGAATATCATTACATGATTTAACTGTTAAATAATATCATTAGAAAAAATTGTTGGATGCATTGTACAAAATAATCACACGAGTATATTAGAGTATATTATTTGTTACTTGTCTTTAGTAATTAATTCAATAATGAAGAAACAGCAAGATTATTATTGAAAAGTTGTAAAAAGGTGTGTATTATTTGTTTGGCGCATGTAGGAGACGGGGGCTGCAGTGGTAGCTCTAAAAAACCATCTTCAGATTAAGATTTTATATATACATGTATAAACGTATGTACATCTACGTAAATAAACTTGTATATACTCACTCGAGACTATTGTCGTTTGGCATAGATCCCTACCCACGACGTTACACTATGTTATTCTTAGCACGAGATAGACCAAAACTTCGCTTGTGGCTCTCTTATGTCGACCTTTTCACTTATGTGTGGTGGTTTGCTCCTCCTCGAACTTTTTCGCAAGTACGACATACGCCACGCTCTTTCAAAAAGACTAATTTCAGATATTACGGTAACCGACACGTTTTCGACAAAAACGTCTGTTCAAGCAAAGAGAAAATATTGGGAGAGTGAAAAAAAGGTAGTTGAAAAGGAAAAAAGGTGTACTAATTTTTATCGATGGATTAGGAAATGTCTGGTTACATTATTTTGTCTAGAATAAAAAATTCAGTACTTAGCAATGCAGACTAATTCAATACAGGGAAAGTACAAAGAAAAATATTCAGCGTAATTATACCATGTCCCAATATAAAGCTCGCCAGTTAACACTACAATGCAATCCCGTGATAAGTTCTAAATTCTCATTACTAGGCGTTTACTTACTAATCACGATTGACATTACAATATATGAGCGAAGATATCGAAAAGGCTACTCAGGAACTCGGTGGTGAACATTTGTTGCATCTCGTAAACCCTGTTCGAAAAGTACGATTAAAAAATACGTCGTCAAAAATGCATTAAAATGACTTGGTAAAAAATGACTTTAGTCCAAATGGACTAAAAATTCAAAAAAATGTATAAAAATGGTTCATTTCGTTTTGTCATTACAAATTTAATTTCTACACTAAACGGCATTGTTGTAATCCGTAAAGAAAAAATTGCATTTCATTAAAATCCGCACCTTACTCACTACTGACCGATATGGATGGAAAGGTAAGAAGGCTTAATATATTTCACCTAAATGGTACAATGCGTCTGTTTAATAAAATAGTATATGAAACTGCACTATCGGAACTATATATACAGGTAATAAAATGAAAATCCATTTCAGTAGGCATTTATTCGTGTTCAAAGTACATACCAAAATTAAGTATTAGCAGGACATGCAAGCCCTTACCTCATTTGCGTCGGCTGCATTGTGGTCCGCTCTGACCCCGAACGGCAGACAGCGGCAGCACCCGGTCCAGGAGAAGCCACCAGGCAGACCGCGCCCTATACCAAGCTACGCCTAGTGCGCTCGCACCTGTTTCTGGACTCTCCGCTGCTGGAGCTGCGCGCTGCGGTCACGGGCTCCCTCCGCGTCCCAGCGCTGCCCTCTGCATCTGCAAATGGCGGACCGCTCGGCAGCATCTCTCAAGCGGAACAACGCCTTGGACGATTTACGAAGCGTCGAAATCAAAACAAGCTATTAATTCTAAACACCACAATTATACTTCAGCATGGAATTTATGAATTCAATCGAACAAACGTAAAGACAATAAGAATTCACGGCGAGTTACAATAATTTTAGAAATTAAGACTGAGCTAATTGTAATTTCTCTTCATTTGACATATGCCTGCTGGCTTACCTGTAGTTATCTTAGGGATGATTTAACCTACAATGCCAATTATCACATAAATGACGCAAGATATAAAGAATCACACTCATTCAGCTAACTCGTTCTTTTTTGTACGTAATATTCTTAATCCGAGCATTTTATCCCCCCCCCCCCATGCACCACCCAAAATTCCTTCACATTTCCCTATCGCAACATTTTGGAAGAAAGTGTATCCAGTCCGCTGCCTCACCACAGAAAACACATTTGCTGTCTCCATTTGTGGCCTGTGATCTTGAGTATCAGCTCCTCCCATACCAGACAGGCATATACAGGAGAAGGTCTTTTTAATCCACACGTCTCTACTAGAGCTCAAGAAGAACCTGCAGAGTCGGTGACATCCCGAATTGTCTCCCGAGATTCTCTTGTGATTTGTCGTCGTTCGAAGTCGGAAAGCTTTGGATTAATCTGCTCTAAAGTGTTGCAGTTTCCATAGAACATCGAAGGCTAATCACCCCTCGCCCTCCCTTCTCAATCGATCGTTTACATGAACCGACCATTCCATTGGAGATTCAATGATAATTCTTCTCGTAAGAATTTTATCGCTAGAGTTCGTTGCATTCGCTATTTTGAATCAATTTTTTCAACCTATGAATATTAGGCTATTCTGTTTCTACGAAACGTAAGAGTTATGCCCTCGACGATTAGAAACGGAGCACCAGTTCTTTGCGGAGGATACGAATGTTCTTTCCAATAAAAAACCGTAAATAGTACAATAGGAGACATTTTAAATTTGATTCGTAATAAAAACTCAGTAGTAAATGAAAAGAATACGGTTTCAATTCAGTTTACGATTTCAAATAAACAGCTCTGTATTCCATTAAAAATGAACGATGTTCCATTGATTGATTGAATTTTGGTAACTTAAGTTACCAAAATTTTAGGTCTTTCAATTCAGTAAAACCTTACATGGAACGTTCTTTTAAATGAATTGAACACTAAATTATCTTCTTTATGCTACACTTTCCGAATTCTTTCAAACTCGGCCAGCTTTCATACTGCTCGTTGTGTGTATTTCGCGAATATTCAGTCCCGCCTGCGATATAGCATAATATTCTGCGGAAATACATCTTGTAACATCCAGACAAACTACAAAAAAAGAATTCTAAGAATAATAAGCCAATCCCAACTACGTGATTCTTGCAATCGTCGCTTTGTTAACCTAGACATTTTACATTTACCTTTTCACTTGACATATGAATCAGTGGTTTTTTTTTTTTTTTTTTTTTTTTTTGTAAAAAATGACTTTCTAAAGGGCGGGAATATATTTTTACCAAACTTAAATATTTTCAACCGTTGACTATAACTACTCGACGTAGTACTCATGTTCATCAGGAGACAGTCTCAACGACTCATTAAAAAAATTCACATAATACATTTACAATATTTTACAACACCTTGCCAAACGACATTAAACAATTAAATTTGATCCAAAAGTTTAAGTACCATGTATCATCATTTTAGCTGTTTCTATGCAATTCTATGC
Organism: Gryllus longicercus; assembly: GCA_038098605.1. Lineage (NCBI taxonomy): Eukaryota > Metazoa > Arthropoda > Insecta > Orthoptera > Gryllidae > Gryllus > Gryllus longicercus. Next base: position 912,257 of record JAZDUA010000283.1, read on the forward strand.
AAAAGAAAAAATATTTTTATACAATGACATTTAATGTATTATTTATGAATTGGATGGTATTATTCTAATGAACTTGTAACAAATATTGTACATCACCTGGGTCAATAACTCCCATCTCTATCAGGTTTTCGTCCTGTTTCCCTGACCCTTGTGCAAATGCTGAGATGGCATCTCGTTTTGAGATATCGCCACAACCGGCGAAACTTACCTGCCGCCATCCTCGACCTCACGATCTGGGAATCATTCAAACCGCAGTCGCAGGGGAAATCTACCCGCAGCCATTGTCGACTCCGCTGTCTGGAATCCCTGTACACCTCAGTCATGCCCACACCCGTCAAAACTTACCCGCCGCCAACACCGCCATCGCCGACCACGCGATATGGGGAACCTAAACACCGCAGTTGTCCCCAGCTCCAACAAAATCTACCCGCCGCCATCGTCGACCTCGCTGGCTGCAGAATCTTCACACCGCATCTTCCACACGCCCGGCAAAACCTAGCCGCCCTAGTGATTGGCCCAGTCTGGGGAACCTTCACACCGCAATACTCCCCACTCATGGTCAAACCTTCCCGCCGCCATCGTCGACCTCGCAGTCTGGCGATTCCTACATACCGCCACCTCCACGCGTCCGGCGTCATCTGACAACCGTCGTCATATCTGCGACCAGGTAATTATAATAGACGTCTCTATCGTCCCCCTCATTTGGCGAAATAAGTAATCGCCCCCATCTTCCCTTGTAACTGCACGCTGGTAAATGACTGTCGTTGCTTTCGACGGACCCGAACACACAAATGGCGTCGGGTCCATGTCGTATATAACCTACACTCCCCCGTAGTCCCCATGTCATTACAAATGTACACGTTGCTTTCGTGAATCTCCGTCCAACGAAATCTTTTCCCTGCCGTCAACGTCTTTAAAACTTACCCGCGCCTTTTTCGATACCACGTCCGGCGAATTTTCCGCCGCTGTCTAACCCGTCCATCGAGACATTCCCTCTACCATCGACCTGCGTCTGGCGAAACCTGTTGGAGACCACCGTGGTAATTCTCGCGTTCGGCGAAATTGACACTCCGCCGTCGTTCATCTCTCGCTGCCCAAACTGTCTCTACTGGCCGCTGTCGTCGTTCCCACGAGAAGCGAATCCTACCTGGGTCCGTCAACCTTGCTTCTCGCGAATTCTTCCCGCCGCAGTCATGGAACCCGGGTCATGCAACCCCCCCCCCCCCACCTTCGATCTTCACGCGATCAGGTGGAATCTACACTTCGACCTCGTCCATCCCTCGTCGCCGTCGTCGTCCCCGTGTCCAGCAAATCTTACGTCTCCGTCTCCACCGTTTCCCCACGCCAAGCAAAACCACCCGTTGCAGGAGTACCCTGCGCGTCAAAACCTACCCGCTGCTTTCGACGACTCCGCGACCAGCAAGACGTTCCCGACACGGCGACCTTCACAGGTCAAGCAAAACATTCCCTCGGACGCCGTCGTCGTCGCTTCTGGCTAATCCCCCCCATCGTCGACGACGTCAACCCCACGTCTAGCGAAAACTACCCGCGACCGCCGAAGTCACCCCGTTCGGCAAAACCTCTGACAAAATGCACTGGCCCTCGTCGACCACTCGCCGGCCAAACCTTCCAGCCGCCGTCGTCTTCCCGCGTCGGACGCCCTCTTCTGGAGAAATCTCTCCGTCGTCAATTCAGGAGATGCCCCCGCAGTCTCTGAAAGCGAAATATACCAGTGTTACTAACAATTTTAACATGTTCAATCCAATTTCATTTATTTTCACAAAAAACAATTCACGAAATGACTGGAATATCGAATGAGTTCACACACATCCCATTTTCCCAATTTCATTTCTTAAAATGTTAATTCTATTTTTTAAATTATATATTATTTAACTATGTAGTATTTATAATCTATTAATTCTATTGTTATAATTTTGTTTGTCTACATTTCTTGAGCAGAAAATTATGATAGTTAACCCTTCGATATTTCTCTTGTAATAAATAATCTGACAATGACAGCTTCGACAATTATGTTATTTTACATGCCAACAAAAACTCACCTGTAATCCAACATTTTCCAAACTGTGGTTTTCATATTCTTCATGTCACGAAAACCGCAGTTTGAAAAACTGATGCTCCAAAGCATCAGAAGGAGTGATTCTCCTCTCCTGAAAATAATTTAAAACGTAGTATTAATGTACAGCAATTTTGGAACAGTAATACGAAAATTACTACATTGAAAGAACTGAATAAACAAATGAAAATTGTAATAATTATGCTATTTCTGCAATGTCGAAGCTCACGTTCAAATGCTTCTTTCAATGTAAATTTCAGTCATAATGAAATATTTCTTCCTTACCTTTTGTGCATGGAGCATCCTGATTAGGAGCTGCCTAAAATGAAGAACGTGGACCGCGTATCTACCATCAGCCTCCAGGTTCAACATTCTCACGTGCTCGGTTGCTACGTGCTCCAGAGATGGCACGCTCGGGCATCCCTCAACCGAGGGGCATTCCTGGAATTATTGTTAAAAGTAAGAATGGATGAACCAAACAATTGGTTTTTAATATGAAACAATTTTCGTCACTCCTTTCGTATTTGTTGGGACAAGTGGATTGTAAAGCACAATTTTTATAACTAATGTCCTCCTCAAATGCACATACGGGATAATTCATTGAATTTAATATCCACCAATAAAAGAATACAAAAATTTCCAATCTCGGATCTCGAGAGACCGTAGAGGTTTCAGAAGTCTTATAGCACGGAGGAGGGACCACTCGTTGTGAAGAAATGATCCGCGCTCTGTGCTGTCTCGTTGACTCACCCTGAGCGTCCAGCCGCCGCCATCTGTCCTCCGGAAAAAGGTACCTGTGCGCCCGGGCCGCTCCAGCAGCGCCGCAGGGAGCGCGCCGTGCGTGCGGCACACGGCGCCCAGCAGCTGCGCGTCGCTGCGAGCGGGGTAGAGCGGGCGCGCGGTGGCCAGCTCGGCCGCCACGCACCCCACCGACCACACGTCGGCGGCGCCGCTCGCCCCCTGGCCCAGCGCCACCTCGGGCGCGCGGTACCACCTCGCCTGGGCCCTGGTGGACTGCGCGGCCGCGCGCGCGCTCTTGGCGCAGCTGAAGTCGACCAGCTTCAGCTGCGACAGGCCGTGCGCCGCGACGTTGCCGAACATGATATTGTCCGGCTTGATGTCAAGATGGACAATATCAAGTTCCTAGAAAAAGATAATTTTTTTATTAGTGACAGCTACTACTGGGGGATTGTGTTAGTCAAAAAATATATGCTGAAATATGTGATGTATTACATTGTTAGGAATGTTACTAGTTACTTCCACCAATATTGACCTGATGTTACTTATTTGTTAAATTGGCCTGATATTCGGTACGCAATGTACCATTAAATCTTAACTTAGGGTTTCAGACCCTAGAATCACGGATTGGAATCCCTTCTCGGACATTTCTGTTCTTCCTTTCATCGCTCTCCATTCCTGCATTTAGTATAGTTAGCCCTGAAGTTAATCAATAGTGGTCACTAATGACCTCGCAGTTAATGCGACCTTAAAAGATACTAATGTTTTTCACATAATAGTATCTGTCATCAAATGATAGGGTTCATGGAGTTTAGGAGTTAATTACCTCCAGTTTCCGGAGAGCCCAGAACACCTGCTGGAGAATGGTAGCAATTTCCGACATTCTGGCCGGATCAGGGGACCGCTGGACCATGAAGGCTTCCAGATCAAAATCTAAAGTCTCCATGGCCACGAACAGCCGGTCCTGCATTTGGAAAGTCTCCAACATCCGCAGCAGGTGATGCTCGGTCGGGTGGTGTAGAGAAATGCGCCTCAACGCCCGAGCCTGCAGATACACGAAACAATATTAAATAACTTCATCCAAACAACAATATTTAGGGAAAGAAGTTTATCAAAGTAAATTCATTTTACGTAAGCACAGGTTCATGAATTTCATGAAGCCATGAGCGTTAAAGGCCACTGCAATGGGACAAAAGCTACTCTATTGACGACACATAGTATTTCCATGAATCAAGCCAGCGTTTCTTATTCTTCACTCAATAATCATCATATGATAATATTTCAAAAATATAACATGTGAAACTTGCATTGAATCATTTGAAAGCAATTTGTTTTATTGTATTTAGTTGTAAAGAAGTAGTGCAGTTTCGCAAATCCAATTGTTTTCCTTCAATACTTTCGCTTGTAAACTTACCTCGTTCCTCGCTGCGGAGCCCCAGCTACCTTCCAACCGCAGGGCCTTCACCGCCAGCAAACGGCTGCTACCAACCTCTCGGCAGCGGAAAACCTGCCAACATCCGCACGCACGCTTACATGGACTGCCACATTCACTTTCATACCAGTGGAAGTTAATTAAGAAAGTTTGTCTGATATTTTTACAATGATCGGGGGTGTACCGCGTTGAACTTTGTATTTTTCAAAATAAGTTAGCAGATAATACGTTTTCAGATATCAAAGGTCTGTTCAGGGTCCAATTTACATGTTCACAGCTGCGAAAAGAAACAGTGATCGCGTTCTCTCATTCCTGATTTCGATTGTTCTACATTTTAACCTTGATGGATAACGCAAAGCTTTAAACAAAATTTACTTAATTTTAAATACTAACAACGAAGTATCATTATTTCAGACACGTAAAGCACGATTTTTTATGACGGGTGATATCGTAAAGGAAACAAAAAATTAAAATACCTTTTGAATCTTGGTTATATTAATAATAACTCATGAAATCGCACATCGATCCCTAAACAGCCGCTTATTGTCGGTTTTGTCGTCATTTTGTTTGAAGCTCTACAACCCAACTACTCCTAACCACGAAACGGGAAGGCACAAGTTCTAAGTCACTTCAGCTAGACACTAAAGTTAACTTTTTGAACCAAATAAAGAGGCACTCGCGTTAAAGACTTCCGTCTGAAATCGCAGAATATTAACTGTTCTCTTTAAGCTTGTCCAAACAGGTCAAGTCAAATGTGGAATGGCAGCGGGATCGCCTGCGGGAGGCGCGTGTCGTACCTGGCCGTAGACGCCCTGGCCGAGCGTCGAGAGCACCTGGTAGGACGCCGCGGCGCCGTGGAGCACCGCGCCCGGCGCGAGGAGCAGCGGGGCGGCGGCGTCGTCCCCTTCGGCGCCTGGAGCTGCAGAGGGCGACGCGGGAGCGCCGGCAGCGGGGGCGGGCGAGAGCGAAGACTCGCTGGCCGTCAGCGTGGCCGCGCTGTCCTGAGAGACCGGCGGCGACAGAGGGGGCGTTCGCGGCCCGCACACCACCCACGGCCCCATTTCCCACGGCTCCGCTTCCTCGCTCTGCAATAGAGGGCGAACACTTACCACCACTGTACCTCACATTCTCTCGCAACGAGTTCCGATATGATTTCTGTCGTGTGCGTTATCTACGAGAGGCATCCCCGCCGTGTTCGGGAATTTGCAAGATTACTAACAGAATCTGCAACCGTATGGATAATCTCGTCTTATTAAATGTGCATTTATCACTCAACGGGTGCATTCGTTTTTTGCCCCTTCACAATAACTAAATACTTTCCCATTTATTTTTACCAAACCGTGTATCTCCCAAATCCCTTTTGTAACAGAATGAAGCAACACAACGTCTAGCTGAGTTCGTCAATGACTTTTCCACCGTAAAAGTGAAAAAGAGAAAGCGCAATATGTACATCAATTTTATATCGTCTCATTAGCCGACAACTGCAGAATATATTGTGAACGAACATCTTCCCGGAAGAGGCTAGTCTGTTCTATCCTGTTTAAGTGCTGTGCATCGACTAGCCTCCTGAAAGAGGAGGGATGGGAAAGGGCCGTATTTGGTGACCACGAGTTCGAGGGGTCCCCAGCCCTCCAGAAGGGGCGGGCGGGGAACTCACCTGGCGAGGAGCGCCGCCACAGCCGCCGCGCGACGCCTTGTCCTGCGAGAGAGGCTCCTGCGCCTCCTCGTGCGCTGAGACGGACAGAGGGCAGCTCCGCACGCACTCCTCTTCACTCTGGGGAGGAAGCGCGCCGTTAGACTGGCGTTTCACAGAACATTTCACACAATTTCACTCGATTCGTGAGCTGCTTTATATATTCCAGGAATCAGAAATACATTGCTGCTCCTAGAACTCACTAAACTACGTCTTCAAACAATGCTTTCTATATTTTTGAAATATTTCATCGATACTGTTTATTATTAGAACCGTTTTTCCACTGATGTATTCTTAAACGTGAAATAAAAAACAGTAAAATAACGATTACAAGCAATGGGCGTGGCCTTAGCTCACCTGCCAGTCCTCGTCGATGGCGAGCGCCGTAGAGCTGGGGCAGCGGGGCGAGGAGGAGCTGGCGGCGCGTGGCGGGGAGCGGAGGGGCGAGGACAGGCGGCGCCGCTGCAAAGAAAGCGGTACACATTAACGGCACATTTTTTAAAATATCAAAACCAACTGCGAAAACAAAGTAAAAAATAAAATTTTGCACATTTTGTTCTTTCTTTGGCAGTCAATACAAGCACTGATCAACAGTCTTATTTGGAGGACCGTGAATTTTAACGAATCTCATTATTTGAAAAGCACATGGAAATGACATGGTTGACAATTCTTTCATATTTTACAGTATTCTGAGCAGTCATTTCACATCATAAACCATGGTGTAGAATATAAAGTAGGCTACACTAAGCGGTTTATATTCAGGTACAGTTCTAATTGAGTAGACAATTTGTTGCTTCTGATAAGATTGGTTTGAAATTTATTAGTCATTTATTTAAAATTATGGAATGTGAACAAAGAATCTTTTAAGTGAAATTTATGATCTTATGTTGTAAATAGAGCATCAACATGCGGACAATGCTTTGTTGAGTTCCTAATAATTAGTATCAATCACAAACTAAGAAATAATCGTTTCCAGCTGCAGCAGTTGATCAGAACCTCTTATGATCAACTTAAATAATAAAAAAACAGTTAATGTTTTATTTGTTACCTGTTTTATTCACTGTGGTTATTTATTTTTTGAAAGATTTCTATTTTAATTACTTTTTGCACAGAATATGCAATTCTTTAATTTCAAATCTGGAATACCTTTTTATGTTCATTGTAAAAATGTATAGAAATAAAATAAATTTTTATGAGGTTTTGCTTTTAATTCTAAAATTATATTAATATAACTATATAAATGCCGATCAGATGGCCGAGATCGCTAAGGCAGTAGTGCCGGAGTGGTTTCGGACCAGAAGATCGCGGATTCGAGTCCCGCCTCGGGCATGGGTATATTTGTGTGTTTGTGTATGTCTGTATGTGCTGTCCTTTCAGCCCCATTACCATCATATCATCATTCCATCCTCCATCCTCCAGGGCTAACAACCGTGGGGGTAAAAAAACCGGATTTAGCTGAAAATGCTGGTCCCCACAAAAAATTGTCGCAAGCACCTGCCACCGTGAGAATAAATAAAAACTGGGCCACGGTAAAGGCAGGATGCTTGCAAGCGTGGTCCTAGTTGGCCAATTAACGAAAAAAAACTATATAAATATATAATTAAAAATTATGGAAACGTGTGGTGATATGTTCTCAAATTACCATTACACTACCTTTCAATTACTTCTCATGTCCTACTAAACTACACTCTCTAAATTTCTTTCTTTAGTATACAACCATTATCCGCTGGTAGTATGAATACTTCCCTAGGACTGCACTTCTATATACCATATCTATTTCTTCAATCTTTAATTACACCCCAAGCTTTACAGACACTTTCTGCACAATATACAACTAGTATTCTACTTACCCTTTCTCTGCACCTTACTACTTTCATGTAGAAATTTTCAATAGTCACTCTTTTGCAATAACGAGATTTACTAAAATCCTTTTATATTTATTAATGTAAGTATGTGCAGGGATTCTACATAGAACACCATTACATTCTACCATTAGTCAATTTCAAATATATTTTTAGTTAATTTCAATTTTATTTTTTCTTCTTCAATTATCCTTTAATTTTAATTTCCCAATGCAAGTGAGCTTCCATTTGTATTACTGACATTTTTCATATTACACCTTCATTTAGCATTTCCACTATTGTGTAGGTTTTCCAATTAGAATTTTTTTATGTTAACTCACTGCAAGTATAAATTCAGATCACTCCATTATCAAAAGAAGATTGTATCACTGAACAACACTTCATCAGATTTCCAACAGACATATTGTCTCATTTTCAATTACTAGATGTAAAAATCTCACATAGGACACTAAGAATTAGCATATACATTTTTTCACTGGAATACAAGAACATAATGTTAACTTAATGACAAACCTTTAAATGATTATTTCATTATATATGGCAAGTATACAAATATTTATTTATATATTTAGTGATAAATGATTACAAGCATGTGGTTTTATGATACATTGTTGTATTAAAATTAAATATAATATGGTAAGAGAACCTGTAATTTTAAGCGTAATTTGATGTGTTTTAATACAGAAGAAGGAAAAGAATTCAAATTAGTAAATGTTATATTAAATACCATTGTCCTAGAATGGTATTTTTCCTTATTAGCTGATAAGTATTTCTAGAGGTTTTTGGACAAAAATTCAAATTCGGTATTGGAACTTTGCTATCAGGCACATGTATTTAATTATTAAATTTAATTAATTTTAATTTATTATATTGGAAAAGCAACATGGCTACACTGAATAAAGATGCTTTCTTGGTTAATGATATGGCCAGGAGAAATTCCCCTTGCAAAAGAAAAAATTGGCCCTAATGTTGATGGAAAAAGGCGGTAGATAATATTCAGAAACACAAATTGGTGGCCAGTGATGATGTCTTTCTGCAACTACTTGCATCGAGCCGGGTCCTATGAGACTGTTAGGCCAACCCTTGAATTCATATGGATGAATCCATATTCTGTTTCACAAAATTTTCTTATTTTCAGCTGCAAAAATACAGAATGTCCATTTGTGGGTCCCCAAATTAAAGACCTTCTGAAATAGACAAATTTTGGACAACACCTAACACCCAAAGAGAAAAACACATGAATATTTTCCAATAGTTTAATGACAAAACTTTCTTTCAAAAAATGAGTTAACAACTATGAAGTACTATTTGAAGTTGAAGAGTTGATTAATCCATAAAGAGATTTTGGATGGAATGTGGCACATGTTTTCACAGAAAACATTTCAGATTTATAGTATTAATATCAGGCAGTATATTAAACACGTGTACTCAAAAATGCAGAAATATTTTCACATTGCTGGTAATGTAAATATTAACGACAGGAGAGATATTTCAAATAAATTACATTCATAATTTTTTGACGAAAAAATGAAATAGAATAATGTTTATGCCATCTTATACATAGCACTTAGCACTATCCCTACAAAATGTTTCAAGAAGAGATTTGGGACTGTTTTTGAGAATATCTTGTAATCAATATTTTTCAATGTTGCAAAAACTACTATACTTTTAAAGCATTAAACATGTCATTAATTAAACAACAAATTGAGGAGAACAAATTACTTGTGAAGAAAAATCTCTATTTAACATCGTAGTTGTAGGGAGATGCAGAAAAAATTGCCGTTAGTCAATTTTCAAGATGCCAAATTGAGGTAACCAGAGGCCATTAGTTATTTCACTGTATTAATTTATTAAAGTGTCAGTGTCTTCGATTACATTCCTTTGGATAAGTGGACGTTTAGCAATTTAAGTAAATGTACTAGAAGTCCTTGGCAACAACTTTTTTATTAATTCATTTCTTCAAACATACCTGTACTTTTTCATCTACAATACTAACTGATATTCTAAGTAATATTCAATCGATTTCAAAATTTGTTGGACAATTTCAAGCAGAGGATATAAGGAAATATTAATTCTTTACTGATTAAAAAAAGGTGAAGAAATTGAGAGCTACAATGGCAATGTGGAATGTAATGTGTTTGAAATTTATTTCTCCTTGTTTATTGGTTATATTAAATAGATAATGCTTAATTGTTTTCAAAATGGTTTTGTAAAATATGAATTTTGTGCAAGTCTCACAAAAGTATTATTCTAAATCCAGCATGTAGCTCATGCTGAGAATATTAGCAATTTTATATTTTTGTTTATTATTATAGGTTTCTGGAGTTTTCCAACAATATAACGTTTTGTTTACTTTTCAATTAATGATTAACTGAATATTTTAATTTCTGCTTGTTGAATGTGTCTTGGTCAATGTGTTTTTTTCACATATCACTATGCTTCAGTCTGGTATCAATGTTTCTGCATAAATATTCAGAGAACAGATTGAAATAGAATTATTATGACTGAAATTGAATTGAGAGGTGTGATTGGGTTGATAAAAAATGCTATAAATAGATGGATTTAATTTAATTTTTCCATATACAATTTTTTTATTAAATGTGTATATTATTAATTTTGGTAAAGCTAGTGAATTAATTAGTTTGCTCATTAGGTTAATTTTAGGGACTGCTTTGTTCCCAGTTTTCTTGTATATTGTTCAATAGTAATTATGTTGATAATATTTCAGTTGATATGACTTGTAATTTTTTTCTTTCTGGATTTTGTTTTGAAACATCTTTATTTATTACAACCCACACTTTCCCAATTTGTAGGCGAGTGTGTGAATATGAGTGTATGTGAGCGAGTGTGAGATTTTACACTTCCTTTGACAATTATCAAATGAACTTGAATTACGGCAGCACCAAATATGCCTGTGTTGTATCACTAATTTCAAGTTAAACAATAAACAAAGACAACTGCTAGGATCTGAATAGAAATCATCAGGACCTAATAATAATATATTTTTACAAAGTATGCTCAATTTTAAAATTCACAAACTATGTAAGGAAATAATAAAAGTACCAAATATGCAAGAATGGAGTGTAAATATGGAGCAATTGAAAAAAATGTTCAAAAATGCATTATGCCTATATTTTGCTGGGATAAAATGTGGGAAGCACAGTCATGCTTTAAAAAATAAAATTGCCAAGAATAATATATTAACAAAGTCTGGAATATCTCTGAAGAAGTAAAATCATGCATTAAATTGAAATCTCATCTCTACACATTACAAATCTCATTACTCCTCTATCTCTCTCATTACTCATTGACTCGACAATTTACATCTGTGTTTCATTCATCAACATGACCCAACATTGCAACATTTTTGTGGCATATTTGCATTTATATTTCAGGGCTAAAAACATGAATAAACTTCCCATCTCTGATTATGATACTTATTGGTTGGATAGAAACTAAATGGAGATGTAACCAACTGTAATTTATAGATTACGAACTTAAATATTGCCAGCGTTCAACAAAAGCTGATATCTCGACTCAATTTCCTCATAATATAGAAGGCTAAAATAAGAATATGGATGGCAACAAACATTTGTGTAAAGAGTTTGTCAGAAAATATTTGGTCCTATGTTGTAAAATTATCAGAAACAATAAATATACTTCAGATTGAGGCCATATCTCTAATTACCCCCTATTTGAAGGAATAATCTTTCTGTCATGAGAACACAAGGTATGGGTAATGACTGACTGAGCTCAAGAAAATGTGCCCAGATGACGAAAAACAATGTCTAGAATCAGAAAAAAGGATGTCAAAGTAAAGACAAAGTTTGCACAAGATGTCAAAGTAAAATGAGACTAGAAACCTGATCAATATGATGACAATTGAAACAAACACTAAAGTCCAATACATATCTCAGTCATATTAGATATTTATAATTAAAGAGTACCAATTAGAAAATATGCTTAGCCAATATCATTGTTGTAATCAAATTTATTTTCTTTTATAATATTCAGTATAGTCTTATTATGCACCAGAATATATGAGGAAAGATAATGCATATGTGTACAATTACAAGTCAATAAGCAAGTAAATAAAAGAAAGTGAATAAATGAATGAAATGAAAATCAATTGAATGTTGTTATAGAATTAATTAATTCATTTATTAAATAGTTATTGTAATGAAAGCAATATATTGCTTAGTAAATTTGAAGTAATTGTGAAGTAATGCTGCTGTGTAAGCAAAACATATTACAGGTACCTATGTACATTTGCAAATATAATATATAAAAAAATAAATAAAATAATTTGTCATCTAGGTCCCGCCAACTCATTAAGCAGAAATCGGCAAGTGTTTAGCTCGTAATCAATACAACCAACTCTCCTCAATTATGAAAATACAGATGATGATTGTGTACTAAATTACACTTGTAAATATGAGTTTAGACTGAGATGTTGGTAAGTGATTTTTAATACTGTTTACAGTATACTTTTGTTTTCAAATATGAAAATTATTTTTTCCCTAACAAAATAAATTATCACATTAATTTATCTAAAAGTAAGTTATTTTAATTAGTCATTGATTACAAAATGTCTAGAGTTTATTAAATCATCCACAGAACTTTTATTGTGTTCAACTTTCAACAAATGCCAAACTCCACTACTTTAACAAAAACATGTTATGAACTTTCCTTTGGGAATAAAGTGAGAGATCGAATAAGGGTCTGGGCGACAAATATTGATTGTTTACTGTGTTCTAGGCACTTTCTTTCAGGGTAAGTGGCAATCAAAACATGACATTTACAGTCGTATATATTTTGAGGGCATACAAAGATCACTCTTCACACTTATTTCTGTTAACAAACATGAAAAGAAGGAAGAAGAGGAAAGATTCTTCTGCAGTTACCACTTTTGAACAAACCTGTTCATCTGAGGAACATTTATTGACTCAATACAACTTAACAATCAAGTACGATATATAAAGTTATCCAAAAAACAGTATGAAATCCTTGGTTTCAATCTGTAGGGTGAGCTCTTCTTCAAAAGATTATGAAGTTTTTATTGTAATCATTCTTCTGTATTAAAATGACTATTTTTCTGAAGAAAATGTCTTAGTGTTTTGTAATGATATTTCTTCTCTTATTAAACAGGTATCGTCATAAACATAGCCTACAGAATAGTGCTTATTCATTGATTCCTTTAGTTACTCTCAAGGATGTGCTTCTGCTTAATAGCAAACAATTTCTATTAGCCTCCAGAATCCAATCTGCTTTTATGAAAGAAGCATAAGAAAACTCAAAATTTATATTGGAAAAACCTTGTTTATGGATGGAATATTTGTAGAATGAATGGATTTAATGTGGTGAAATGAAGGTAAATGCACTTACTATACTATACTTGGTTACACAAAAGTGTGAAATAATGGGAAGAACAAATGAGTTGATTTGAAAAGAAAGACCTAAGTGTAAAACATCTATTAATGGATGGCAAATGGGAAACCATGTTAGGTGAAATCCTAAAATGTGTATTTTTTTAATTTTATGTACTGAACTAGGATCAGGACGCATAAGTACTGCCAATGCCTCTGGTACAATGTACTTTGAAAAATTTAAATAAGTTGTATTTACATGCCCATAAATACCGTCACTGATGCATGATGAAAAGTTTGACGACAGTTCATTTACTAGCCAATAGAAGGTTGGCATAGTAAATAGTAGCTGAGCAAGGAGCTTGACAAACATAAAATTTTACATAGAGTTTTGAGAAATCGAAAGATGGAAATAACAATGTTTTAAAGAAAATTATAATTTTAAAAAGAATTATAATAATGAACACATCCTGGAATCGGTAATAAATTTCTGTCTGAAAATTCTATGCACATTAAATGATTATCAAGCATACGTACACTAGATACAAGAGAAGTGGTATGAAAGCGAATTGAATTCAGATACGCTGGCCAGCTATTCTTGGACTTTCAAGAAGCATGCTCCAAAGGCAAAATGTAGCAGAAAACTTATTTCTGACTCTCTTGGTGTGACATAATGACAGAATGTTTGCATATTGTGCAGTTCAGGGAGTAGGAAGTACTCTTTGAAATTACAAACTGCTGGAAACATTGCATAATATGCATATCATCATCAATATCATATATAAACTTGAACAAAAAAATGCTATATTTTCAATTTTATATTATTTTTCAGAGGCCAAAGCTTTGTTTCTATGTCCCCAGTGATATCAATGATTGTGAAAATGTTAGATATTGATGTTGGCAGATTTTATTTGCTAAAAGTTATTAACTATTTTTAATGTCATCCATTACTTTGGATTTGAACAATTTCCCCAAGAAGAATAAATATATTCTAATTAAAGCTTAATCAATATGTACAAAAATAGGGACTAGAAATGTTAAAAATATAGAGTAAAGTTGAAAATATGATAAAGATAGATAAAATAAAGTAAACTTTGAATTGAACATATTAGATGGAAAAGTTAAATAACTTATTTTTTAGTATTATCTGTAAAACAAGATTAATGCCTTGTACAGGTACAGAGTAGACACATTTTTGTTGCTGATAATATGGTTCTTAAACATTTTTTTAACAACTTAGCATTATAAAGCAGAATATTAGAATGCTATATTGCCGTGATATTGGTGTACACTAGCCAAAACTTCATTCAACCAGAGATGTCATGGAGACCACTTTGAACCATACAATATTTAGTGGAATTAATTCTAGAACAATTTTTCAACAGTACTCAACAGTATATATCCTAATGGAGAAGTTATTGCATCATGCTAAAACAGCAATTTTTTACGTGAAAACGTGTGCTGTAGATGCATACCTATATGGATAGAGTATCAAACGGGATTCATATTACTTAGGAAATTGTTCGTAAACATAAGATAATCATTTAAATATAAATAATGAACAAACAAATAAGTAGGTACACACAAATCCTAGGCCTTAAAATGACAAGCACTGTCTACAGGAATTCGCAGTGGCACCTACTATTACCGATTATTAATTATTTCAAGAAAGTCGTGGATTGCTTGAGTTAGAAAGAAAAGTTGAGAGGAATGGCAATTTTTTTTGAAGTTAATGTGAATAAAATGATATGGGATTAGACGCACTACAACTTTTTGAGGCAAGTGCTCTGACTTATCACAGTTTAAGTTAAAACCGCCTAAAACTACTACCACGAATATTTTAACAAATTTTTAATACACACGTGATTCTGAGATCCAAACAACATATAATTAGCATAAGCAACATCATTATCAAGCATCTGTGCACATGCACACTATCTTTCTTACCTTGCAGGGCCTCAGGGAAACATGGGGTGGGCTGTGGAGAAGGTCGTCAACTCTCGAACCAGTGATGGCTGAAGGGCGGTGCAGTCCAGAGCACATCTCCAGCTACAACACAGCGAAACATTGTATTTCAATTGGCAGCTAAAACTTCCAACGACAAATAAATTTGCACTGCTTTTCCCCTTCAATCACGGCCGTGTACCTGTGAGGGCGCAGGCTCAATGTCTGGTACTCGGGCTAAACATTCTCGTTCATGGTCTAGAGAATATTTTCGATATGGTATGAATACCCGATTAGTAAATGGTAATTATATAATACCAATAATAAAATGAACTGAGAACCTGATGTACATCTCACTATCGGATGAATTCTGTCCTCCATATTTGCGCGTCACTACGTACGTACGATGGCGACGCATAGCATTGCGTTTACAAGATGGCGACGCAGTCTCGAATAAGAATATTTGAGCGCTAAAGCGATATTCATATTTATTATTTGAAAATATGCTATGTAATGAATGTTGTAAGATGTTAAAACACTAGGATATACATTATTAAATGGAAAGCCAATTTGATAGTACCTACTTCTACATGCTTACGTGTCGAAAGCTCAGTACGTAGGCCTACTTGCCACAAAACCATATTTTCAAAGTATGTGTACGTCTTCTCGATCAAAAAAGGAATATTCTATTATGAAACGATATCATTATATCGTTCTCATTTCTTTGCACACATAGCAATACCATGTTAATTTTCGAGAATGCAAAGTTTAAACACTGAGCGTTAAGGCAAGTTACGCCGAAGTATGCATGAAAATAGCGAATTGGAATAGTAATGATTCTAGAACCTAACTGTAACATCAGTATAGTATATTCAATTACCTCGTTAACACTTCCTGACTGGACCATAGTGAATGTAGATAGCTGGAACGGTGACGTCGTCTCGTCTTCAGGACAGGAACCCAAATGAACGAGACGCTAATGACTATTTCCTGGCTCCTTGCCCACGGGCCGTGATTGGTCAGCGATAACGCCTCACGGGCGGTTCTTCCCTCACCCCCTTTTTTTCGCGCGTCCTAATCTCCAACCCATAACTCATCGCATATATATCCATCCAATTCTATTCCAATTAAATGCAGATACGAAATTAAATCAGATTCAACCTAACAAGAAACACAATATATTCCATAAGAATATAAAAACGTATAATTTCCACTATTATAAAGCAATTTTCCGAAATGGACTGTAACTAGAATTGACCATTAAGGAATCCTCAACCGCAATGTTAGTTGTAATTTTAATTTTAGTTTAGTTAATAAGTCAACAAGCATATGTAGAGTAAAATGTAAATTAAACTCAAAAATTAAAAAATCGCGTCCCGAAATTCTGACGATGTTTCCGGCTCATGCATTCGTAACTACCTAAAGAGTGCAGTAGTGATTTCGCTTCCGCCATTCCAAGCCATCAAGGATAGGCCATTTTCTGCACGTCAATCCAACGGCCCTTCTTGCAGAGAGAAAAACGATGAAACAATTAAAACATTGGTTGTATTAACTAAACAGATATTATATATATATCTATAATATATATATATATATAACTAAACAGGTATTATATATATATATATATATATATATATATATATATATATATATATATATATATATATATATATATATATATATATATAATGACAAGGAAAGCGTTTGTTAATAAGATTACCCTTTTTCTCGCCTTAAGACTACATTGCTTGGAAGGTAAATTATTTATTCGGGTGAACTATTCTTCTGTTGTTATTATTTTCAGGCGCTTTACTTAAAATTTTTGACATTTTGGCTCTTTAAAATTGATTGTTTTTCTTTTACCAGCTACTATTTTCTTCCTACTAGCTACAAATAGGTCATAGAATTTTTTGAAAATTTTTTGAATTCTAAACTTTTAATTTTTTTGTGTCCAAAACATGTTAATTGATTTTGCTTTTTGATCTTTAAATGGAATTACTGCTTATTATTTTTCTCTCATAATTTTTTTTCATTGTGAATGCTCATAAAAATTCAAATTAAATTGCCTGTAAGTTTAATTTTATATTTCTTTTGATTTGCTCAATTTCTGATCCATACAATTAATTAATTAATGTACAGTAAATTTAATTTATTTTCGTTATTTTGGTTCCTTAACATGAGCATTGATCTTTCTGAACTGGCATACACCCATTGTATATATTTCTTAGTGCTTTAAAGATCAATAATTATTAATTAATAACATATAATTAATATTAATATCTTCTGAGAGTTCTCTTAATTTTTGATTGAATACCTATTATTTACCTTTTCTAAACCCATAAATTGAAAATGAAAAATGATAATAAACTTACCAAAATTTATATTGTTCAATTTTTCTAATCTTTTATATGAACTGTATTGTTACAAATATATGATCGATATAGGATCTACGTACTCTAAAACTTACCAAAACTGTTCTTTGTTGCATTAAAAATATTTTCTGAAAAATATGTATTTTTTTCAAGAAACCTGAAAAATGTATTTAAGACGATTATCTCCTAGTAGTTTATACTTTAAAATCTTTTCTTTTTCTTTTTTTCCAATCTATATAATAATCAAAATCATGTCATTTTTAACTCCTGAGGCCTATCTTCATCATGTAAGAATTTTTAATTTTAGTTCTAAATAAATGCTATACTTTTTATATTCTATTCTTTATTAGTTTTAGTTTCATTCCTCATTTGCAAGAGGCTTTGCAGATTTTGAAATATGTAACTGCTGTTTCTTGTTTTGGCATATCTAAATGCTTTTTTAAAATATTCTTTATCCTGTATGTGTATCTGTAACAGTCAAAACCTGACACTTTTTTCTATTGCCAAATCTCCAAAGCATATTTTTCATATTGATAATTTTTAAATATTTTTAGTAATGGTATTTCTTAAATTTTTTCACCCTGACGCAAGCTTCTGAACCTTAGATCCCTTTGTTAACAACTACCACCACCACCTCTATCACAACCGCTACCACAACCATCACTGCCATTACCACTACCACGACTATTATTATTATCACTACTACATTTTAAAAAATGGGATTGTTGTTAAGGAGTTGTTGACAAATTCACCAGTGAATTTCTTAGCATACGGAAGAGAATATGTGCTTACATGAGCTGATTTCCTTTGTTAGCTGTGGTTATCTAAATTGAAGTAGCAACAATTGCTTTGGACAGATGAATTTCGATGAATGCGTACTTTTGGAATTATAATGTTTTGATTGTTTTTCTCAATTCCGAAAATGATATTGCAAAGAGAGATATAAAGTAGGTTATTGTGAACTGATGATTGAATTAGTATTTCAACATATCACCATACTGTTAACATATTTTTTACTATATCTGCTGTAATTTCAATAAAATTCAGATAATCAATGTGTATAATAATTTACAATAAGAAGCATAATAATAGCATACAAAATTGTGAACCAATAAGTGATCTCTTTGATGAAAAAATAAATATAAAATGACAAAAAAGGTAATTAAGAATAACCATAATAAATTGGACAACTACTATTAAATTCTACTTGACATAAAATTATGATGTTACAACTCCACCTGCTACTTCATGATATCTGCAATATAATTTGAATTAATAACTACTGAAATATTATGTAGTCCCAGGATGATGGTTGTTCAAGATGTTTATGTTGTCAGCAAATTCACCCTTCAAGCTATCATTTTCTATAAGCTACAATAACATGGCATGATAAGTGTAACAAGTTTTCTGCAACCCTCTTTGCTACAAAAATCACTCGCTGTAGTCGTCACATGCATAACATTGAAGCTGCCCATTTTTTTCTTTTATAAAAGGGCAGGGGCAGATCCAGCTGATGAGTTTGGAGGGGGCCTTTGTGGATGTTTGTTAAATAAACATACTGGTATTATTGATGTACTATAGATATGAAAATATACAAAATTATTGTTTAAATAATTACATTACCCAAACATAAATTAATATTTAAACCATTTTTTCCAAATAAAGGAAAATAAACAAAAACTTGAAGCCTGCTGGAATCTGCCAGTGACAGTATAACAGTGAAATAAAATTCTCAAATGTGTATAAAATTTTTGTAGGAGGTAGCTAGGTTGTATAGGATTTTGGTGTAATTTTTAAAGTTTCCTATCTTGTAAATACAGGATGTTAAACCCAAATTTGTGTGCATTTTTAGGTAATTTTCTATTTTTTTAAATTATATTTGGAATGAAAGAAATATTGAATACGTAACAATTTTTAATTTCACATTTTCAATTTGATTGCTCCAAAAATGTGCAATTTACTATTTAATTAATAAAACCACCTGTAATATTTTTCTTGTATTTCCTTAATTGGGATCTGAAGGTACAACATACACTAGAATTATAGAAGTAGTACATTTTAACTTTTTGATCTTTCATAATGCATTTAATACCAGAAATTACTAATTTTTTCAATTGAAAAAAAAAATCATTGATAAAAAGGAGCTAAACTATTTACTGTTATAGTTAATGCTAACGATATCAACCCTTGTATTACTTGAAAATTATAAACAAATCCATTCATTAGTTAAAAAGCAGTGAAAGGATTTTAATATTTACAAAAAAATTAAGTATTTATAGTCACACCAACTTCGTGGTTATTAGTGATTATTACAGTTACAGATACATTACGAAATTAC
This sequence comes from Gryllus longicercus, assembly GCA_038098605.1. Taxonomy (NCBI): domain Eukaryota; kingdom Metazoa; phylum Arthropoda; class Insecta; order Orthoptera; family Gryllidae; genus Gryllus; species Gryllus longicercus. The sequence goes on from JAZDUA010000283.1 coordinate 932,076, forward strand.
AGGTACAACATTATTCAAACCTAATACTACAACTGGATACAATGCTATTTGACTACATTTATAATTGGGTACAATGTATATCAACATAATAATGAAATTGGATACAAATTTAATTCATGAAAAATAATACAAAGCAAAGGTTGTTTATGGAAGTGCAATGGTAGCAAATGTCAAAAAGTGTGGCTTTTCAGTAGAATAAAGTATTGCTTCATGATTAAATCTATGCCAGATCTTAGTGTCCAGATCTTATCCTAGAGAGTTCTTACTCTCTGTGGCACATTTTCTTACTTGTGATTAGTGAGTGAAATGTATTTATTGTACTGTGTAATTTGCTATATTTGTAATCTGTTCAGTCATGGTTCCATTAATTTTGCATTTCTTTATCAAAGTCAAAATATCTTTTGTAGTACATGATATGTTGTGAACATTGGTAATTGTTTTTAAGTCATTTGAAAAGATTATTTAGTAACTTATTAACAGAGATTCAATTTTGTTAGTGATCCATGCCAAGACTAAATTTTGTGACTGCCTTGTAGATGTGGGCAAAAGTTTTCATAATTACAGTATTAATATCACATTTTTTCAGGTGCACTAATTCATTGATGATAGTGAGCTTGAATGTAGGATCACATTAGGACAGTGAAATTGGTTGGGTAAATTTACGGTTTGACATTAGGCCATAAGACTTTGCAGTGTTGTAGCTAACAACTCTTGAAGCAAGTACTTAATAACCTGATTTTCTTATTAAACACAGTGCTCCATGTATAGTGCAACCACTCTCTCACATCTGCAATTACTCTCTAAAATCAGGCATATTTCCAGATATATTCAAAACAGCAAAAAATAAACCATTGTTTAAAAAGGGCAATAGTTATGACCCAATGAACTACAGGCCTATTTCCCTGTTATCAGGATTTTCAAAAATTCTGGAAAGACTTTTCAATGATAGACTCAAACAGTTTCTCAATGCAAATAATGTCCTTACAAATGCACAACATGGCTTCAGGAGTAATAGATCCACAGACACAGCCATCTTCTCCTTTTTAAATGACATACTTGCTGCACTAAATCAGAAGGAAATTCCCATTGGCCTTTTCTTAGATTTGTCAAAAGCCTTTGACATCATTGACCATCATATACTTTTAAGAAAACTAGAAATGCTAGGGATTCGAGGCATTGCAGGCCAATGGATCAAATCATATTTATCAAACCGTAGACAAATAGTTGCCCTCCAACACACTAAAGAAAACAAAATCTCCTCATACTACTCCTGTCCTCAAATAATCAATTGTGGAGTCCCGCAAGGATCCATCCTTGGGCCAATACTATTCCTTATATACATAAATGACATGCCTTTGGCTTTAAGGAACAACAAAATAATTTTGTTTGCAGATGACACAAACATTGTCATCAAAGCAAAAACACAACAATCATTAGAAAAAGAAACTCACAAAACTTTGCAAGCACTAGTAAAATGGTTTCAAGACAACAAACTCATCATAAACACCAGCAAGACAGTCTCTCTAAATTTCATGAATCCTCGATCTAAAAAAAACTCTCACAGCATTTGTTCATAAACAATAACCCTGTAACGATATCTCATGAAACTACCTTCCTCGGACTAACAATTCAAGAAAACCTAAAATGGAACACTCATATCTCAAATCTTAACAAGAAGCTCAGCAAATCTTGCTACGCCCTATACACCCTCAGGAAAAAGCTCTAACATTGAGACACTTCGAACACTGTATTTTGCAAATGTGCACTCACACCTAAAATATGGAATAATATTCTGGGGAAATGCCCCTGAAAGCACTCGCACATTCATTATCCAAAAAAAATACTGTGAACAATGACCAGAACTCATAAGCTGGAGTCTTGCAAACCCTTGTTTAATAAACTAAGGATTCTTCCTCTACCATGCATGTACATATTTGAAATAGTGGTCTTCACAAAGAAAATTCTCATGGAAAACAAAGACACTTTTACTTTAAATTCTGATGTACATAACTACAACACCCGTCAAAAGGATAACCTACACGTTCCCCACTCTCAAATTACACTTTATCAAAAAAGTACCCTAATAGAGGGCATTACACTTTACAACAAACTAGGCAATGATATCAAAGACATAAACACAATTCATACATTTAAAAGTAAATTGAAAGCTTTCCTGCTTAACAACATGTTCTACAGTGTAAAGGAATTTTCAAATTACAACATCTCCCTTAAAAAATATAAATAAATAAGAATTTTTTATTCCATTAGACTTTCTGTTTCATGTGAATTGTTTCAAGCTGAAGCAAAGAAAAAAGAACTGCATATCACATCCAATGAAATAGAAGGAGAATAGAAGAAGAAAAAAACTAGTCAAAACTTGCCTCCTCACCATTTCAAGTTATAAATATAGAATGTACTACTATTGTTAAATTTGATGTAGTTGCAAACATAATTGATATGTATTATTAATGTAATTATTATTATTAATGTAATTATTATTAATATAATTATTATAAGTAGTAGCATTAAAATATCATATTGAAATGTTAATTATTAGCAGATAATTTATCTACTGTATAATATCTTAATCTAACTGTAACAAGTATTGTATTTCTAGGCCAATGACCCCATCTCGATCAGGTTTTGTTCAGTTTCCCTGGTCCTTTGAGCAAATGCTGAGATAGCCCCTTGTTTGCTCCTGAACAGTAATATAACTTCGCTCTCTCCACCCAAGGCATCATATTGACTCGTCTCACACGCTTGTTATTGTATATGTGACTCAATAAATATTATTATTATTATTATTATTATTATTATTATTATTATTATTATTAATAATAACTTTATGAGGCATGCATATTATGGGTTCTGTTATTTTTAAATTTACTTTTTTGCGAAATTGTGATTTAAAGAGAATGTGACCAGAATGAGCATAGAAGACTAGTACAGAATAAAGCCAAGATTTCCTTTCAGGCTAATTCAAAAACCAATATTATTACAATTGTGAATCATTTACGCAAATGGAAATAATTGTAAGTGATAATTTTTAATTTTTCTGAATACATTTGCATTTCCTGAGCACAGAAAACTGTTCTCATTCCTTTAACTGCAGTAGGGAATTAAAAATACATTGTTTTTGATAATAGAAACAACTGAATTGTTGGTTATCTTTTGATTATGTATCCATTTTGCTAAGGAAGCTTTATTAATATTATACCTTAAGTGCTTTGTGTTGAGGAGTTTTTAATAGATTAAGAGCAGTGTCAAATCCCAGAAGGCCATTTTTTTGTAATTTCACTAATTTTTATTGAAAACAATTACATGACAGCACGAGAAAAGCAAAAAGTATTAAGAAAATTTTCCAACCAATATTTATATATTTTGAAAAGGCTTATAATAGAGAAATTAGAAAACTAATGTGGAGAATACTAGAGAAAGAAAAGATACTGGCCCAAATAATCACAGGAATTCTGTCTTTACTTGAATTCTCAGATTTCTGAAAACAGATTAACGGAATTGTCAAAGTTTCTTACAACACTCCAAGTTTGGACTGTCACCATGTCTATCATAGTAAATGGCAATTATATTATTAGAGAAAGGAAAGAAAGTATTTGAAAGAGAACAAATATAAACAAAAACGGAATATCTAAATTCATCTTTTTGTAGATTTGGTCACATTAACAGAGTTTGAAGATGACTTATAAACTGTAACTAATGTGTTAACACAAAGTTATTGTAATATGAACTGAGAAACTGTTCAAACAAAATACAAGCCAGATAATATGGGAGCCCTAAAACAAGATGAATTAAAATTGTCATAAATGGACAAATGTCAGAACAAGCCTCTACTTTTTACTATTTAGCTATTATCATTCTATATAGATCAGAGGACTTGGTAAACAAAAGCCAAAGACATAACAAAAAGAATGGAATTGTCAATTGATATAATGGAAGAAATACGTCCCAAGAAATTTGAAAATATATAACGTGACAGCAAAGCATGCGGCAGAAGTAACCTAGAAAGACTGGCAAGGAAAAAGCTTCAGAAAAAGACTTGCAACAAAAAACATAGTGCAAGTGATAAAAGAAGAAATGGTCTACTTATGTCAACAGAATGAAGAAGAATATCAAAGATGGTGCAGAATGATAGGCCAATAGGATAGAGATACATTGGAAGACCACAAATAAAATTGATAAACCAGGAACACCTGAAAGATTGACCTCAAGGGCTATCAACAGGAACAAATGATAATTTGGTGAAAGTACTGCAATCACTGTACATCACTAGGCATGTTTTGCAATTTCCATTTTAGTCTATCACTGCAGTTAATCCTCTTCCATCCATCGCTTCCTGCACTCGTTCCTCTCATATTCTTCTAAATCTTCCTTCTCTTCTCTGAGAATCAGGTTGCTTTCAATCAAGAGCTTTTTCACATATTCTGTTTAAGTGACCACATGGTATGGTATGTATAGATTATTAGGCACTAGTTATGATGTCAAACACTTAGAGGTTCAGGATAATTTGAAACTTGGGAGCCTGATTCAATACAATTTTTGGGTTCAAGAAGACTAACTTTATTTAATTTCAGTTGAAAAACATTTGTACAAATATAAAATGAACTTTACTTTAATGATTATTTTTTCTAGTTTTTATTTAATTTAAGAATTTATAAAAATATCTACTCTTTCCAAACATATGTAATGTTTTACATCATTTCATTGACTGAATCTCGGATTTAGAAGTTTTTTAATGCAGTCTTTACAAAAATTCAAGGATTTCATATAAATTTCCAAAGTTGACTTCCGACCACACTCACGGATTCCCCACTTAAATTTTAACTCATTACTTCCAGAATATTTTAGAATGCCAATTTTTTGAGTTTATTTTTTGTTTTGATTTACTGAGAATATCAATCGAGAAATTTCAAATTTCTTCAAGTTATTAATAAGTATAAGTAGAGCTCAGACTTTTAGGTCTAAACCATTGCTTTGCCTTTAATCTTGAGAGTTGAATGTGAAGTGGGGCCAATGACCCCATCTTGATCAGGTTTTTTGTCCAGTTTCCTTTGTCCTTAGAGCAATTGTTTTGCTTCTGGACAATAAAAATAACTGTAACTTCACTCGTTGCTCCCAATATGTATTTATATAATATTTGACTTGTCATACACGATTGTAATTGTATATATGACTCAATAAATATTATTATTATTATTATTATTATTATTATTATTATTATTATTATACATTATTCACAGTATCTACTGGTCGGTATGTCAACCACACACAGGAATGATGACCAGGTGTGTGGATGCTTTACTGAAGGTTCAGATGGCTTCTGACAATACGGCATGTATTCAAAATTACACACTTTTGTATATTATATACATTCCTGGCATCCAAGTGAAGACACTCCAGTGCCCGAAGTGTCATTTTTGGGATCACTCCTGTAGCTGATATTATTATAGGCACAGTTGTCACTTTACTGACGTTCCACTGAGATGCGACTTCATGGGCGAGATCGGTATACTTCTGGATCTTCTCTTGATATTTTCCCGATATGTTGTGGGTATTGGGTATTGATATATCGATAAGGAAAACCTGCTGATGGTTTCTATCAATGTACGTTATATCGGGTCTATTGCCGCCGACATGTCTGTCAGTGATAATGGAGCGATCCCAGTAGAGTGTGTGCTCACTACTTTCAAGCACATTCTGAGGCACATATTTATAATACGGCACGGAAGTGGCGAGTAGGCCCGTTCTCAACGTCAATAATTGGTGGACCTGCTTCGCCACTTCATCATGCCTCTTTTTGTATTCCAACTGTGCGTGGCTGCTACATCCACTTGTCACGTGTTGGATAGTTTCGCTTGCAGCCTCACATCTTCTACACGAGTCGGAATGAATGGTAGAATCTCTCAGAATGTGTTTTCTGTAGTTCAATGTTGGTACCACTTGGTCCTGGATAGCTATCATGAAGGCTTCTGTCTCCGGAAAGAGATCCCCGTGCTGGAGCCATGCGTGCGACGCAGAGATGTCGACTTCTGGTTTACTCAGCTCGTGAGGGTACCATCCATGCAGTGCCTTCGCTTTCCATAAGGATATCTTCTCTTCCGTTTCAATGATTGGTTGAACAGGCGGATCAAGCTTTTTCAAGTTCAGAGGACTGTAGTTATTATCAGCTGCGCTCACTGCTTACTGAACTCTCCCACAATGTTCCAAGAAGTATCTTCTGAGTGAAGCAATTTGAGAGCTGTGTAGATTTATGAGATCTACAACACCTCGCCCTCCTTGCGACCTTGGAAGGGTAAAACGCTCAGTACTTGAATGGGGATGATGTTTTCGGTGTTGAGTCATAGCGGTTCGAATTGTCCTCTGGAGGTTGTCGAGGTCGGTATTGCTCCATTTAATAACGCCAAAGGAGTATGTGGATGGGGTGAGTCGAGCGAGTGGACTAGTTGTGAAATAATGAGGCTTCGACTCCTCCCAAACATTCCTACCATAGCTCAAATTAATTAATTAATTGACTTCGAAGGACCACCCAGACGCCTGTAATGAGAAAACAACAGGTTATGACCATCATTGCAGGTCTGGGACTACAAGGATTGAGTTGGATGGAGAGTACTTGTTACCATAAAAAAGGTGTGAATCAGATCATGTAAAACATATATTCTATTCAAAGGTGCAACTTAACCTACAAACAAAATAACAGAAAATAAGAGGGGGGTTTTGCATGACAAACATTAGAATACAATAACAGCTTGCGCACGTGGCGCAGAAGCACACACATGGTACAATGAGCAGTACATGTTTTTTATTGTAGAACGACGAGAAGGTTGCTATCCAGACACGGGCGGGTTGCGAACCCAGGCCCATGAAATTAGGCGATGTGTTTCAGGAGACACACAGTAGGATAAATCACACACACGCATTTGTGAAAAGTATTATGTCCAGCGTACACAGTTGCCGAAGGCAGCATTATGCCCGGCGTGCATGGTTGCCAAAGGTAGCGTTATGCACGGCGTATTATTGCCGAAGACAGCATTATGCCCGGCGTATTAGATAGTTGCCGAGAGCAACATTATGCACGGCGTGTAGTTGCCGAAGGCAGCTTATGCCCGGCGTATTACATTACCAGCGTAACAGTCCCAAGCGTTGAACATGACGTCTTGTATTGTGCCCGCAGCAGGCGGACACGTGCACAGCACGGCACGCTAAGTGTAGAAATTCAGCAGGGCACGTGGAGAACAGGACCAGTTGAACATACGTAATTATTGGAAATAACACCATGCGCCGCGTGGAGCCCAGGCGAGGACTGCAGTGGTGAAGTCATATAAGGAGCAGCGCAGAACGTCGGCTCGGCTCAAACATCAGGCGAAGACTGATTAGATACGCCGCGCAGGAGAGCGGCGCAGAGCACATCCGCCCATCTCAACAGACAGAGCAGTACTGAGGAATGGCCGTTAAGTTCTTCAACGACAAAGGGAAGCTCTGGCCGGCACAGGAGGCGCTAGTGTTTAGAACTAAAACAGTCGTTATCTTGACAAATGCTTGCGGCCCGCGGGCGGTGGAGCGGGCGCTGGCGTGGCGTGAGCGCGCGGGCAGCGCGGCCGCGCGATGGCAGCGGGTATCGCCAGCCGCAAGCGAGGGCAGGCGAGTGGTGTAAGCTGGTGCACTCTGGTGACAGGAGGAGGGATTAATACGAAACATAGCGGCGCGGAGGGGCGGTAGACAGGCCGGCTCCCTCGTGGCCGTTGGCAAAGATAAAGCGTCTTGCAAGAAATGGTTTCTATGTGTTGCGCCATATGACGCGTCTGGAGATTTCCAGTAAGCGCAGCTGCAAAGCGAGTCGGTTGCATCGTTGTTACGTCAGTCGATTTCCAAGAGGCGAGACGTTGCCACACTGTGGTGTATCTGAAAGCTTGTTTAGAAATACAAATTCTTGGAATTCGCCCGCAGGCGTGCAGTAGCCTAAATAAGGTGTGCGTCTTTGTGAATAAATAAAAATATAATTATGAAATAAAACAGCTTGCTCTGACAGTATGTGAGCACTGGAATAACAAATGAATTGATGGCCTGCACAAGGTTTCTAGCAGAGAGTTGAGTTTTTAAGAGTCCATGCAATCGTTTACATACTTCAGTTGTTAGTATGTTCTTAGTAACAGTGTGTTTGATTCGGAGTGACTGTTGGAAATCCAAGTATTTGTAAGTTTCATGGGGTTCCATGAAGGTAATCTTTGGTTCATTATCAGTTTCCAAATTTATAACTTGCATATGACCCCGAATGATATTCACTCTCCTGCACTTATCCAAACCGAATTTCATCTTGATGTCGTCAGTGAACTTCTCCGTCACGTTTATTAGTTGCCGCATATGACTCTCAGTGTCTGCATAGAGCTTCAGGTCATCCATGTAAAGAAGATGTGAGACCCGGAGAAGAGTTGAGTTCCCCTTTTTAAGAGCGATTCCATAATTAGCTGAATTAAGTAGAATGGACAGGGGATTCAAGGCTAAGCAGAACAATAAAGGGCTTAAAGAGTCACCCTGGAAAATCCCTCGGCGGATGTGTATAGTATCTGTGTGGACGGATTGTTTTCCATTAGAGAGATACAGTTTTGTATTCCATCGACTCATCACGGTTTTCAGGAAGTTTTGGATAAACGGGTGGACCTTGTATACATCCAAACATTGAAGGAGCCAAGAATGGGGCACGGTGTCGAATGCTTTAGCATTCTTATCTATGTAGCATGCGTACAAGTTTCTTTGTTTTGCAAGCACTTGACCCATAATTACAGAGTCTATAATGAGTTGCTCCTTGCCTCCCTGAGACCCAGGTCTACATCCTTTCTGTTCATTTGCTAAGATGTTCTGTTCCTCAATGTGTGTCATCATCATTTGTGAAACACAAGATGTTATGAGTTTGTAGAAAGTTTGAAGGCAGGTTATAGGCCTGTACATCGAGGGGTCTTTAGTGTCACCCTCCTTTGGTAACATGAATGTTCTACCTTCAGTGAGGAAGTAAGGTAGATTTTCTGGATTGTGAAGAAAATATTGAATTATATTAGCTATATGATGGTGAGTGCTTGTAAATTTTTTCAGCCAATAATTGTGCAGGCTATCACTGCCTGGTGCCTTCCAGTTATGTGCTTTGTTCAAAGCTGCTTGGACAATTACTACGGTGATGATTGGTTCACCCATTAGAGGAATATCTCGGTGTCTGTCATATTCCATTTCAATCCACGTCCTATCTGGGTTGTGGGACACAGCAGATGACCAGATAGGCTTCCAAAAGTCCTCTATTTGTGCCTTTGAGGGAAGCTTTGACTCTTTCATATCATTTACAAGCCCTTTACCCTTTGACATATTCCTGTAGAATGCTTTCTGGTTTCTGTTAAAAAGAGAATTCTGTTGCTTCCTCGTAGTGCAATTCCTGTAGCGTCGAAGGCGTTTTGTTAACGCCAAAAGCTTTTGTCGTAGGGTGTCAAGATGTTCTGTTATTGTTGAATTCAAGGGCTCGTGCTTCGTATGTATTTTTGTATTGATGAGGATGTTATTCACCTTTCTTCTCAGTTTTTCTGAGGTATTTCCTTTTTTAAATTGCGTGAGTCTCCCAATATCTCTCCTAGTGCTTTCTATACGATTCACCAGCCGTCTTTCCCAAGGTGGCATTCTTTTTTCACCTCGATCATTGTGGGCAGTTGCTACGCGGCTGAAAAGCTTGAAACCGTTACATCTTGAGGCCACAACCGCAGCACAATAAATTGCTGTGTGTACTTCTTCGAAAGATGGTCTTTGTTGTAGATGTTGTGGCAGTACTTTCTCATTCAAGACGCTGATTGCTCTTGCTAATTTCTTCGAGCAATTTTGTCTGGGAATGAGATAGCGGTTCAGTGGGTCAGTTCCCTCAAATTCTGCAAGTGCGACTGCAAATTCATTGCGAATTTGCACCTCTTCACTACTCTTATCATCCACACTTTCTGACATGCTTGTCCCATTGTCATCCTGAGTTTGCACAGCTGATATCTCCACTGCCCTCAGATTACTAGGTTCTGAGGAGTTAAGCATTTTTCTCACTTCTTCCTTGATTGCTTTCAAAACTGGTGCAGAGAGGAGATTTTTCTGAACAATTGCTCGACGCTGGTCCGCTATTCTTTGCTCACTAACTTCAGAATCAGGGAAACGGTGAAGAAATCTTTGATGTAACTTTTGTCGGTATGCCGTAGTGTCAGTCTCCATTTTGGTAATGGTGTAGTATTCACGCATGATGAAGGTATTTATTTCTGTAGTCCACTTCATCCTTCTGCGTTGCCTGCCTGCGGCAGTGGTCTCTGGAAGCAATAGATTGCTTCTCTGGGAAGCACTTGCGGCAGGTGCAGCTGTAAGTGGAGATGGATGGGTGCTGCTATGTTCGGCTGTAGTATATTCGGGGTTATCCCCGATCAGGGCCCGCCTGTTCAGCTCCTGATCACCACCGGCTCGCATGCTGTCACCTCCAGCGGTGGCTCCGAAGGTGCCCCGGCGCTCCCCAGGCAGCGGCTGCTTTTCCGAGGCCTTACGACGCATATTCCGTGTCTCCATATCTATATGGGTGTGCCATCGCCCTGTTTGCCGCCAAATTTTCTGACGTTGCCCGTCTCCCACGTGGCTAAGTTCTCAATTGCTCGGACGTAGGGCTGGACTTTGGGAGACTTATTATTATTATTATTATTATTATTATTATTATTGAAAATTAAGTTGTACCCCATCGTTTAGATATATTAATTGGATTTCACTTGAGGGTAATCATTTTGATTAAGTTACGAACAAAATCTTATTACATATTTAGCTCAATTTTATACGAATAAATTAATATTTTAAAGTTCAACACTTCAAAGGTTTTGGACATGTGATGAAAGACATGCTGGTTTGGAATCCAATGGTTGGTCGCACATCAGTGTAATTTTGACATTTCCTGGGATTGAGTGAAGTTAGTTTTGTTCACAACCAATAAAAATACCTGAGGAGCATTTCTAAACTACTGTTGATTGAGACAATGACTTTCTAAACAATAACATACACTCGTAACATGAACAGCTTCCAAACTTCCTGAGATTGCTCTGACGAAATGTGCAGATTGAGAAGGGGACATCATGACGTATTTAATTATACGTTTCACATTGACTTTTCTCATTCTTGATTTCTGCCTTGGAATTAGGTAATAAATAGATATTTCCATTTTTTAACGCATACTTTTCGCTTTTTAATATTAAAATTCATATTTTTGTTTATTATCACCTAAGTTAGAGCCCTAATTATAGGTTTGTTAACGTTTTGAAAAGCAAATAAAACATTCTCATCTCTAGGGAATGCCCAGGTTTCTCCAGACCACCATGTGCGCCATTTTGGTGGATGAGGTCCTCTCGTTAGGTAGAGTACAGTGGGTAGATGGGTTGGCGTAGTTGGGTCCTTCTTCGGGAAGAAAACCCCGATCTGAGGCGCTGCTGTGCTCCCATTTTTTGCCACCTCTGCGTGGAAATGTGTGAAATAGGGTTCACAAATCTACGACTACTCCTGCAGATAACAATACTTATTTCAGCGACTTTCTGTAGATGACCACCTGGAAATACAATTCTACACGATTTAGAGTTAATAAACAATGAATGTACAGATCTTTATTTTATGTCGCAACTTGTGATTGGGACCACCTCCTCTTATTGTGGTAATTTGGCAACTATGTGTCTTGGCCCCCATCTGTCGGGACGGCAGATGAGAAGATTAGCGCCAGGGCATAACCTACAGCAATTTTCCCGTTTCTGTGTTTTTGCCATTGAAGATTCATGACTGTCAGTAATGAGGCTCACAGGCCGAAAACCTTTCGGGGTAAGCGACGCAAGGTGGGTTAAGGGGGGTTAAGATGGGGTAGGCTGGGAAATGAGCAGGAAAACAAACAAACTAATTATTATTTAATCGACTCGGTGCCGACCATAGTTAGTACTCTCGTATCGGTCAGGATGTCGCCGACTTCTCGTCCGCTGGCGGGGGATTACCTTCTCCAGGTATCTTCTCCAGCGGGGCAAAGCGCCAGCCAGGACAAGCTCGAAGATTCTGTCGGGTTTCCCCACATGTGTGCTAGTGTAGGGAATGCGTGTGTGTATGTGTGTGTGTGTATGTGTGTGTGTATGTGTGTGTGTATGTGTGTGTGTATGTGTGTGTGTGGAACGATAGGACAAAGAAAAAGGAAAGATTGCCTGATTGTTAAGGTAAATGATCTGGCATTCGACTGGAGAAAGCTACCGATCAGAGCTGCCAGCCGCTAGAATTGTCCTCCAGCTTAATCCCATCTAGGCAGTGTAAAAAATGCCACCCTCTTTGGAACTTGAACCATAGAATCACCTAGTCAGTGTTGCTACGGAGACAGCCCGGAGGTAACTGAAAATTATTAATATACACATTACGGTTGCTTAAAGTAACAGTTTGGGCGATTGATCTTTGCTAAAAGTTAGTTCCTAACAAAAAGTAATTATTAAGAACAGAACAGTGCTTCCTCCTTCTTGCAACATAGTTGTTTCCCCCACTCCGAAACCTGTAGTTACGGGAATACCGGAGGGTCGCTAAATGTGAAAGGGATGCTAAAGGTATTTCACGCGTTTGCCAAATTGACTCACGATCAGGTGCGAGTGTTGCGAGATAAAATAATTATATTTATATTTATATTTATATTTATATTTATATTTATATTTATATTTATATTTATATTTATATTTATATTTATATTTATATTTATATTTATATTTATATTTATATTTATATTTATATTTATATTTATATTTATATTTATATTTATATTTATATTTATATTTATATTTATATTTATATTTATATTTATATTTATATTTATATTTATATTTATATAGGCTTCGATTTAGACTTAGATTTATATGAGATTGAGATTGAGATTCAAATTCACATTCAGATTTTAGAGCTTTTATTTAGTAAAAAAACAGTAAAAACTGTATATGCCGTTTGGAGGTAGTAAGAAACAACTGCGCACGTGTTTTCGAGTTCCAGAATCTCTTCCCGTCATTTTAACTATAAACAGTTAAAGGCTGAGTAAAAGTTTAAAATAAATAAATAAAAATTAATTTTAAAAAAAGCGCGAGGTTAGCAATGTTTGAAAAAATAGACATTTTCATCACGGAGTTATAGAAAACTCATTTCCATCGGTAAACGAATTGCAAGTATGATTTCTTTGCATTTCTAACAAAATAGTAACTCGTCCTTATCTGCACTCCTACCACTACAAGCAAAAATAGAGTTCAACAAAACGTGCGAATGCTGAAGCTACATTTACATAGTTCAACAAAACTTGGATGAAGAAATGAAAGCTATTTCACAGAATGCAAATAGTTGCACAAGTTTTGTCAATCGCAAGAGGTTCAAAGCAGCGAAGTAGCACTAGCAAGTAGTACGTTGAATATTGAATGGTGTTTCACATTGCTGGCGTTTGCGCGGGTATAGTTTTAACTTTTGTTCTATATGTATAATTGCAGTGTTTCCGAATGTTGGTGATGTGAGATTTGCCATTTTCTCCCTGAATAAGTCAGCAATGGCCTGAATTCGATCATCAGAAACCAAAACAACACTATCCTAATCTAAACACCAACTTGCACCGGTTGAAGTGCCTCAGGTCATCAACTATCACTGCAGTGCCTCTGACCGGTCGATCCTAGGTTTTGAGTTTCGTTGGTGGCAGGATTTTCGAAACACGCCAGATCGCTAGGTCGAATGACACTGCTGTCCGAAGAATTGTAGCGGTCAAATGCTCTGATAAGTAGTTTTCTGTGGATTCTGCGATAAACACCATGCGATTGCCGGAATAGTAACATAAAAAATGGGGCATAGACCGTGCCCAATTTTTCCTTCCTCATCATTGTCCTTACCCTTACACGAACTACTCCTCCACACCATGACAAACGTGGTAAGGTCAGCACATTCGGAATATTCCAAAACCTTTTTTGTATTCACACCTTATGATCGCGTTTCAAGAACGTAGTATGACCAGTATATTTCGAACTTAATTTGTACCCGTACAATACGATCGCGCTTTAAGAAAGTATTAAGGCCACTATTTTTTCGATTATTCCGTTCTTTGTTAGCTCAACCCCTAGAGGCGGGATCTTCCAATCCCGAATTTCCCTCGGACACACCTGCTTTACACAATATTTATGAAACAGTATCTTATTTCTAATCAACTCACATCTCGAAATTGAGTCGTCTCTTGACCTCGCTCGTAACTGCTGAAGAACTTTCCAAAAGCGACGCGGAGATACTCGATTTTCTGCTTCCAGACACAATGAGCAGCTAAAAAAAGGAACGGTAGATTGATGATTTGATTTTGGTACGAATCGCAATCGAATATTGAGGACAAACACATCACATAGGTAGAACATGAACTCTACCATTAAACCTCGAGAGGTGACTCCTGGGTGCATGTGGGGTAAAAATATCCTACAGGTGTATACAAAATTACTTCTTTCTAAACGAATTTCCAGGATATAAAATGAACCGTCTATTTTTATCCAGTTTCAATTTCTGGGGAACAGAACTATTGACAACTCTAATTGTTGTGAAACTGAGATGTCTAGATAGAAATGAGTTACTACAATGAGAATCTTGTTTTGAAATGCACTCACAGGCTTCACTCCACAGGTACACAGAGCATGGCCGGCTGCAGTGAGTTCCATAGCTCCGACTTAGAATTTTCAAAATTAACTAGTGCTGCTGTAGAATGGCACAGTCGAACTCTACTTAGTTTTCTAATTTCTTTTGTCGGGACTTGTTTTTTGGTCATGCCCCATCCTCTTACCAGCTCCCATCTATCCCCGCCCAAAATACATTTTTTGAATTTTTTTCTCTTTCCTAATTGTAGGACCGAAATATTACTTTAAGAATATTACATAAAAGAAAAACTGGGTCAATACGAAAAATATCGATGAAAAATTTGAAGTCGGTTTCAAAAAAAGTCGTTTAAATGTTTCTAAAAATGCGAAATTTGAAGCTCTTTTTCACAGAAACCCTTTGATTTTTCAAAAAACTTCATTGGAAGTCGTGTGCAGCAATTCCACTGACAAATGCAATATTGTTTATAAATTGATGGAAATGTGCATATTAAAGGCGGGAGAGATACTTTAAAAATTAAATTTGTGAGAAAAATACTGAAAACATAATTTTATGACAATTCAAACAGTGGAATTAGCACCGTACGTGAAGTTTGAAGAAAAATGCGACGAAATGAAAAAAAAGTGTTTGACAAAGTGGCGTTTGAGCGATTCTGAAATTGTGGAATTTTGTGTTCATTTTCACAAAAAAAATGATATTTTGAGAAACTTTATAACACATTATTTGAAATATATGTACTCGTAAAAGCACTACTGTGCACAAATCACCGCTAACGTAAATATTAACGATGTAAGAGACAAGCAAAAAAATACGTTTTTGTACTTTTGGAAAAACAACAACAAGAGAATAGAGCAGAATGGGGTTTATGCCATCTGATGGAGTGCTCATAGCACTATCCCTATCAAAAATTTAAAGAAATAATTTAAAGCAATTCAAATTAGCAAGCAAACATTTTATTTGTAGGAAAAATTTCTTTGTTTAATTTTTATAGGAAAACACCGAAATCTTTTCGAACTTTTCCAAATTTAGGAAATTTAGAATTAAGAATAAAAATAGTACCTGCCCTCTAAAAACCTGTACTTTAGTCTATTCTGGCGAAAAATTTCAAGAACAAGTTTGAAGCCATTTTTGAGAAAGTTTTAAAATGTTTCATCAGCTTCATGTAAAGTACACACAAAAAGTAATGAATATTTTTCAAAATCGCAGAGGTTTGATTGAAGCCAGATGAACTGGAGTTTATTCAGTTTGGATTCGCGTTTTATGCGTAGTGGTACGCGTAGTTTAGGCGCTAGTGTTATTCACATTTACCAGACGAACGGACAGACAGAGAGACGGACGGACGGGCGTTGTGACAAAGCAACACTTTTTCGGTATCAGCAGATTACAAAAACGTGTATTTCCGTCGAAATCTCGAAAACGATTTTCCATAGCATTATGTAACTTTCTCTATACTACGTATGCAAATATTACTCCGTGTATATAGGTATACAAAAAAGTAATAAAATTAAAAAGTGATTGTTGACTCGTGACAAGAAAACTTCAATATCTTTACCTCAGCAATAGCGAGTTAAAAGCTTCAGTATTTGAACCGTGTTGTCATATATTTAATAGCCAATGAATTGCTTTGTTCGATTGTCACAATTATTTTGTTGCACGTCTTTACAAGTGAAGAGAGTAAGGTTAATTCGAATAATATTCAATGAGTAAGCAGGAATTGAGTAGCGTGTGTTTGTTAATTTTAATCGAATATCTTGTGATGTGTGATGTCAAAGTGCGTAGTAATTAATTGAAGTTGGGAACGCAAACGCTCCCCACCGTTGTTCCAAATGCAGATGATTTCATAATTAAATATATCATAATTACGTACAAATGTAAATGTTTGAATACTATTTTTGACGATTTTTTAAATTACGAATTTCTCTATATTGATAATAAGACATTTAAATAAATATGTTTCCTATATCTATATGTACATGACATGCATAAATTTTAATACAAATAATTTAAATTAATCAGGAATAAAGTGTTACTTTGGTTCTTTGTTCACTTATAGAGCTGCATCGACCTTTCCACTCTCTTATTACCTTCCTTAACTGCCGCAACAGTGACTACTAATAATCATGCGTCCTGAGACAAGAGTAGGACTTTGATTTTACGAATGGGGAAAATGTGTCTTTGTTGTAGACTTTGCTCAATTGTTGATTTCTGTTGATTGTTTAAAAATAATTTTTCATGAACATTAATATTTTAAATGAATAATAGCAGCTAATTACAAAATTGAAGCCGCAGAAATGTTTCAAGAAGAAAATTGTTCTCAACAACTTATATTTGAGAATGGATGAAGATCATTTTGGCGATATATGGAGATCCTACGACGGAAACATCTCTTGAAAATTTCCGCTGTTTACGTTTTGCGAAGTTGACAAGATTCAATAATGCTGTAAAATTACCATCGCTTCCACCTGCAACTGCAGCAGCTCAACAAAACTTGTTCGTGTGTATTAGCAGATCCAAACATGGCTGGGAAGAGACATAGATACACAACAGCGGGGTTGGTCAGCAACAATGTTTTGGAGCCTATTCAAGCATTGTGACTACCTGCACCCGACAGTATTTTTAATACTATTTTTCGTAATTGTACACAAGAATGCGGTGCCAATTGTGGATGCAGAAAAAGTGGTTTATCTTGCTCCATTATATGCGGCCACTGTCAAGGATGTTTTAAAGCAATGTCTGAAGCTTCTGCTGTTGATTCTGTCGATAACTTTTCTGTTGACAATGATGATGTTAATTCCATTGAAATTTCAGAAACAAATATGAGCAAAGATGATGAAGATGATAACGACGATGCAGACTTCCTAGAACCTGTCAATGAAATATAAATATATGACATTCATGAAGATGAGAACGAAACATACATTTTTAATATTTCATAACATTTTTATTATAAAAATCCATATGCGTTAGGCCTATTGGTGATACCATGTAAAAAACTCGCCTTGTATCCTACCTCAACGGCAATGCGAAAACGGATACAGCTAGAAGGAATGGAGCGTACATACGACTTGTAGGAAACTTCTTCGCTTGTTTTCATTAAAACGCTTTTATTGTACGTGAAAAATAATAGAACCTTTTTGTAGATATTTACATAACATTTATTTGTAATCCTGTTAATTAATCTTCGAGCTTGAGAAAACGAGAGTTTTACAAAAAAAATATTTTTGTGAGCTTAGACCTTCAATACCTTTTTTGGCAGGGCCGCTAATGTTGTCTATTTTCAATATGTTGTTCAAAACAACGACATTAAGTTATTAGAAAGAAAGTATATGATACAATCTTTTAGAACAAAAAACTATAGATCTATATGGGCTGAAAAGGACGGACGGACCGACAGCCTGACAAACCGTCAGACCGAACGACGTTTGGTGTAATCGATTTTTCAATATCGAAGACTCTCAAAACATAGGTTCTGGCTACAGCACGTGTTAGAGGAAATAATTTGCTACATAGAGCAACAGAATTAATCCCTTTTTCTTTACCAGATCTCGGCAATAAGAGTTGTTCAATCTAAAATTCGCCAGCGTAGGATAAAATTGTTTTCTTGCGAAGTAATTGCGAAAAAGTAAAAAATCGACGCTTCATTTATTTCTTCTACGATTTTGTCAGAGACAGTTTTAAATAATTATTATTATATCGTTTTGCATTTGCGGACCCTCAAGGCCCCCGGACATCGCCCTGTTAGTTCCTATGGAACTTACGCAGTTGATAGTCTCATATTCGCCAATTTTCGTAATTATAATTTTGATAACTGTGCCCATTAGACTGATGATGACCACAATCCCCCCAAATAATGATAATCTAAATCATTTAAATAATTAGTGATTTTAAATATTTTATTCATCAGTAAAAGAATTATAATAATGATATTTTATTCAATACATTCATTTACAATCTATAATCAAAATTAACAATATTCATGAATTAAGAAATACAACAATTTGCAAAATGGTTGTAAATTACTCAACAGTAGTAAAACGTAAATACTACGAGACCAATAAAATATTATGAATAACAAATGAAAATCCTAAAATAACAATAATTCCTTCGCCAAAAAGGTTCTTTAAGGGCCCGAGAGAAGTAAAGGAATATGCAAGTGGCAGTATACAACTGCATTGCACGCTCTGGGCACTCTTGAGCGCGACAGCAACGCTACTGCGGAAGCGCGTCTGATCTCAATGGTCAATGCAGGAATCGATAATGAGCAATTCGAGATTCCACGACGCGAGGCTGAAAGTCGGGTCTTTTCTGCTGCGAACCTCCGTCAAGGGAGGTGTGTTAGTGTGCGTCTCCGTTGGAACGCGCAAACAGAACAGCGGCTGGTCGCATTTTAGTGCTCAAATGAAGGTAAGAGGCGATACTACGTATATGTTATATCAGTCTGAATTTAACATGATTTGGAATGAGAATAGTAAGGCAGAAACAGAAACTTAAAACGTGAGTTATGCGTGCGGAGTACGCAGCATGAATGTAAAGTTCAACACGCCTTTGTGAACGTCAGTTATTTGCTTCAGGTCTTCACTTGATCTATTATCAAGTGGTTCAGAATAAGAATTGTGATCAAAAATTTGTGAGAAATGGATTTGTGTGAGCAAAAACCGACGCAGCCAGAAACCTGATTTCTTTCAACACGCTGCGACTCGTGCGTCCTGCAGATCACGTAACCGCGCGTGCATCAGACTTTTCCTGTGGGAGCCATCAGGTCAGCATTTCCTGTAAGTAACAATAACTCTTTACGCTGTTGAAAAAATTCAAGGCATCGACGAGTAAAAGATGCCATATTCTCGCGAAGGACAGCCCGTGGTTGTGCATTTTCTGACTGAAGCAAAGGCATTTGCTAGTCAAGGCAAAGTGTTGTAGTTTTTCTACCCTCACAAGGGACTAAGTATTTCTGTAAAACAGAATCGGAGATACCAAATTCACAGTACCAAAATGCAGAAGTGCGTAGCATAGAAGATTAAAAATAGAAGTTCCCGAGTCTCATGGGTCTTAATTCTTATAAAAGGATGCTTTAAAATATTTAATGTAAATCAGTTTTTATTATGTTACATCTGCTCGTGTGTCTGTATCGAGATATTTTATAAGTGTTCTTGATTGTTTTTAGAATGGAATTTACTGGTTTTTTCCAGGTTGCGTTTTGTTCTAATGAATGAATCTCAGGATTACGGTGCACCTCAGTCTTGACGACCGTCGCTGGTACAACCTCCTTAATGCTGTGTGTATCATTCACTATTGATTCTTGTGAACTATAGAAATGATTCATCATTTACGTGGTAAATTTTAACACTAGTTTTAGAGGTAGATCGGAAGGTGGCGGTGTCCCGGAATTTACAGCTTCACTAAGCAAAGTTGTGGACGAGGCTAGGGCCTTCGTCTCTCGCGATAACATAAAACATCCTTTTGGCTATTGAATGCATTTTATGCGAATATATTCTTCAAAAGAATATAAACGATTCCTGTCTGAACGATAACATTCCTTCGCACAGAATGGAAAAGCAGATCACAAGGCACAGTAATCGACAAAACCTAGGCTAAAGTGAACCGTTATCTGGGGATGAGCCTTCTAATGATTCAATTATAATGTTTTGGCTGGTTCAATCTTTTGTTAATGAAACTTTGGCTGGCGAGGCGTTACTCATAAGTGAAATCTTGTGCTAGCCATTACAAGAAACGAGCATTGTAACACTTGGAGACGCCATTAGACAAGCATATTTACGTGTTACCGTTTCTTTAGTACTTAAAACAATTTTTTTGTACACGTACGTATTTTTTCCGGATGTTTAATTCCGTCTCCGGATGTTTAATTTACATACTTTTAACTTAAATGTTTGCTAACTGATTTCGCCGCAAGTCAAAATTGGAAGATTTCTTGGATGTAGTTAAAGCAAATTGTGTGAAATTAACCTTGCTCACTCTCATGTGTTGCGAATGTAAATTTATTGACGTTTGTTTGTCTTGTAGGAGCAAGAAACAATTGTTCCTGGCTGTCGAAATAATTGCAGCTTTACAACGCAGGCGCTTCATGTGGATTGGTCTGGACATTCCAAAGTTATGGGTGAAGTGTTAGTGCATAAAGTGTTGTACTGTAATATTACGTAACCTATAGAAATACCTTTGTGCTACTCTAACACAATTAATTTTTATTTTTCTTACGCATTGAACTAACTGGAGTAATTTCCGTACTGTCGAGAAATTTGCAGGATGATGCGAAATCTAATTTAAATATCAATATCAATTCTTTTGGGGACTCCTGACAGAGCGTTAAAAAATTTCGTACGCCCGTCAGTGAAAAATAGCTCCTGAACTATTAGTGGTATTTTTTCCAAAATTAATATTCCCCTATTGATTTGGCGCGACTTGGTGCCATTTAATTTTAAAAAATCTCTCATTTTGGGGCTCAACAAAGAACCCTTGGAGAATAGAGCATTTTCCTCAATGGCTCCAATTGTGTTCTTCGGATTTCGTGTAAGATTGATATGCAAAACTACGAAGATGTATTATAAGAATTACGCTGAATTTTCGAAAATTGCAAGAGTTTGAATAGTTTTAAACCCTTTCATACTTAATTATTAAGGATTTTTCTAAATTGTTTAAGATATGCCAAGAACAAGTTCAAGTAATGTGATGACATAACTACGAATGAAATAGGGCTAAAATGAAAACAAGATTATAAATTTTTTATCGGAAATCCCTACTTCACTGAATACAGGACATAAAAAGCCTTTTTGATGTATTTTTTTTATTTCAAAAATGTTTTCATTGTCACCTTAATATTTATCACTTTTACACTATAATTCGTATGCATATGCTTTAGGAGATTCTAATCAGGTTTAAAATTAAAGATATTCTGAGGAAATAATCTGATAATGGCTTTTTTTCGGAAATTCTCAAACCAATTCTCTTAAAAAAGAATAATTTTTAGTGAACATTTTTGTACTGCGGTAGGATTTACTCTTCTACAGGATTAGTCGCATTTCAACTTTACAATTACGAGAACCGAATTATGTTCATGGGGATTATGACGCGGTAATTACCTCCAGTGTTCTGAGGAGCCCGAACAACTGCCGGAGAATCGTTTCAATTTCTGCAACTCTGGGCGGCTCAGGGGACCGCTGGACCATTAAGGTTTGTAGGTCGTAATCCAAGGCGTCCATGGCCTCTAACAGCCGGTCCTGCAGCGGGAAGGCGTTGAACATCGGCACGAGGTGATGCCTGTCGGGATCGTTGAAACGATAAAATTAGTGTTGAAGGTAACATTTTCAACATCCATTATGACTGTACATGAATTAGGTTCACACTTGGATCAAGTTCAAACGTGTATGAGAGTTTTTTTGAATACACCTTTGTTAAAATATTGTCTGAGTATATGTTTACTACATTACAATCCTCGAAAAGGGTAAGACTGAATAAGGACTAGTAAACATTAGCAATTGATAAGTACCAGTAACTTTTCAGTATTTACTAGTTTTCAGAGGAAATCTATTGCCTAGTCTCCTGTAAAGGCGACGTTTCAAGTGTAGCTTATAGCGTGCAAGGCTTACCTGCATTAGAAGTTATTTTACAATGCGCGCTTATCATTGGCTTAATTTGCTAATTATCAGGAATTCTAACCGACGCGTCTGCCGGACCCACCTGTCGTCACGGTTGATCCCGCATCGTGCGAATATTTACCCGGGCACTGCCGCTAGTCATTCTCGCGTACGGCGAAACGTGTACTGGCCGCGGCGTGCGAAACCGAGTTTCGTGGATTTCGTATCCAATTTAAATCCCCACCCTCGCAGTAACATGCGCGTAGATCTTATAAAACACAAGAGGAACCACTCGCTGGAAAGAAATAATTCCGCGCTCTGTGCTGTCTCGTTGACTGACCCTGAGCGTCCAGCCGCCGCCTTCTGCCCTCCGGAAGAAGGTGGCCGTGCGCCTGGGCCGCTCACCTGTAATGCAATGCACCTGAATGCCAACAAAACTCACCTGTAATCCAATATCTGAAGGCGAAACTACATTTTCGAAACTGTGGTTTTCATTTCACAAAAACCGCTGTTTGAAAAACTGATGCTCCAAAGCATCAGCAGGAGTGATTCTCCTCTCCTGAAAATAATTTAAAAAGCAGTATTAATGTACAGCAATTTTGGAACAGTAATACGAAACTTACCACATAGAAAGAACTGAATAAACAAATGCAAATTGTAATATAAATACTATTTCTGCAATGTCGAAGCTCACGTTAAAATGTTGCTTTCAACGTAAATTTTAGACATAATTGATTATTTCTTCCATACCTTTTGAGCATGCAGCATCCTGATTAAGAGCTGTCTGAAATTAACCTGGACGGCGTATCTTCCGTCAGCCTCCAGATTCAATATCCTCACATACCCTAAAGATGGCACGCTCGGGCATCCCTCAACCGAGGGGCATTCCTGGAATTATTGTCAAAAGTAACAACCGGATGAACCAAACAATTTGTGTTTAATATGAAACACAATTTTCATCATTCCATTCGTATTTGTTGGGACAAGTGGATTTTCACAATTTTTTGAACTAATATCCTTCTCACATACACAAATCGAATAATTCATGGAATTGAATTGAATATCCACCAATGAAAGGATAAAAAACAATTTTCAATTGATAATCTAAACTTGAAGTACGTGACTAACGTCGTTTCAAATTGTGGAAGTATCTCGAGAGACCGCAGAGGATTCATAATTCTTATAGCACGGAAGAGGGGCTAGTCGCTGGGAAGAAATGATTCCGCGCTCTGTGCTGTCTCGTTGACTCACCCTGAGCGTCCAGCCACCGCTTTCTGTCCTCCGGAAGAAGGTGGCCGTGCGCCCGGGCCGCTCCAGCAGCGCCGCTGGGAGCGCGCCGTGCGCGCGGCACACGGCGCCCAGCAGCTGCGCGTCGCTGCGAGCGGGGTAGAGCGGGCGCGCGGTGGCCAGCTCGGCCGCCACGCACCCCACCGACCACACATCGGCGGCGCCGCTCGCCCCCTGGCCCAGCGCCACCTCGGGCGCGCGGTACCACCTCGCCTGCGCCCTGGTGGATTGCGCGGCCGCGCGCGCGCTCTTGGCGCAGCTGATGTCGACCAGCTTCAGCTGCGACAAGCCGTGCGCCGCGACGTTGCCGAACATGATATTGTCCGGCTTGATGTCCGGATAAACAATATCAAGTTCCTAGAAAAACATAATTTTTTTTATTAGTGAAAGCTACTACTATGGGATTGTGTTAGTCAAAAAAATATGCTGAAATATGTTATGTACTACATTGTTAGGAATGTTACTAGTTACTTCCACCAACATTGACCTGATGTTACTTATTTGTAAAATTGGCGTGATATACGGTACGCAATGTACCATTAAATCTTTACTTAGGGTTTCAGGCCCAAGCATCGCGGATTGGAATCCCTTCCCCGACATTTCTGTTCGTCCTTTCACCGCTCTCAATCGCTGCGTTTTGTATACTGATACTCCCTACGTTAATCAATAGTGGTCACTAATTACCTCGCAGTTAATGCGACCTTAAAAGATACTAATGTTTTTCACATAATATTATCTGTCAAGCAAATGATCAGATTCATGGTGTTTAGGAGTTATTAATTACCTCCAGTTTCCGGAGGGCGCCGAACAACTGCCGGAGAACAGTTGCGATTTCCGACATTCTGGCCGGCTCAGGGGACCGCTGGACCATGAAGGCTTCTAGATCTAAATCCAACGCCTCCATGGCCACGAGCAACCGGCCCTGCAGTTGGAAAGTCTCCAACATCCGCAGTAGGTGATGCTCGCGTGGGTTGTTTCGACTTATGCGCGACAACGCCCGAGCCATGCAGATACACGCCGCGACGTTGCCGAACATATTGTCCGGCTTGATATCAAGATGGACAATATAAAGTTCCTAGGATAAGAAATACATTTAATTGAAAGCTACTACTTTGGAATTGTTAGTCAAAAGGTATATCTTAAACGTATGTGTTATATCAAATTATTTGGAATGGGTGAAAATATTTCGCCGCAAATTTGATGTATATTAGTGTGCAAAATACTATTAAATTGTATACCACCAAACAGTGGAATTCTAAATGTCCATAGCCGCTTCTAAAGTCGACGAGCTTCAGCTGCGCCAAGCACGACGACGTTGCCAAACATATTGTTGGACTTCATGTCCAAGTGGTCATTATCAAGTTCCTAGCAAAAAACATATTGAATTGAATACTTCTAGCGTTTCGGATTCAAAAGGTATTTCCTAAAACTTTGACATATCAAATTATTTGGAATGGGTCAAAATAGTTCGCAGCAATATTGGCGTATATTAGAGTCCACAATACTATTTAATTGTATATTACGAAACAGTGAAGTTATAATCCAGTGCCTATCGCCGCTTCTAAGGCATCGAAATAGCTCTAATTTACTTCATTGTTGGAGAGTGAGTATCTTAGTTCAACGACTTGTAATAAAATATCTTGACTGGTTCGCGCAAGAAATTTCTGAAATGACAAAACGTTAAGGCAGCTAGCACAAATTTTCCTTACCATCTACATTCAAACATTAGTTAAGGGATGAAATCTTGTTTTACCTGCCCTGTGAGTTAAGCAAGATTGTCGCTCAGTGTACCACGCCCATTTCGCTTTGCTGCGTCGCGCCAAAAGCAGATTAAAATACTCTCGGGTTGTCAGAAAGTAGCCCCGGCCTTTATTTAATTCATTTAGAGCCATTATTCTAGCGTTACATTATAAGTTATTGGAAGAAGCAGTTATTGGAGTGTTTATTCCTTGTTCCTTCCTTCGTCTATTTCGCACTTACGCTCGCGGAGTTTGATGGGAATAAAAACTATCGTGACCACTGTGCGTTGAAATGTGCATCCGTTGCTCATTACACCAATAAATTTGTTTCTATTTGAAATCAAACTGAACAAAGTCTGCTCGAGATGGGGCCATTGGCGTAGGATAGATTAGAATATTATACATAAGATAATTTTTATTAGTAGCTGATAATTTAACATAGTTTATAACGTAATCCCAGTTAAATTGGGGCCGATTCTTAGTCTAACGCAATTTCAATGGCCTCTGCCAGTGTTTTGGGATCGCGGCTAACCACTACAGCTTGAATGCGAGTATTCATTAATCCCTGCGTAAAAGAGGCCCGCGAGGGGTTCTCCGTAAATTCTTCGATGCCGACTCGGTGGTCAACGGGGCAGTTTGCCAAACTAACCTGTCTCAAATTTCCGAGCAAGGCCTCCAACAAATTCGTCCACTCGCTTACACGCCCGTTTTCCTTTTGACACGCTTCAAATAATTGATAGACATAAAAATCAAGCGTATGCTGAGTACGCAAGTGATTTCACTTTTTTCAAGAGGAAATATCTTTTAATTGCAACGCCTGAGCGGTCACACCGCAAATTTTACAACGTAAAATTATTAATTTTTCACGGTTGTGCGGAGGAATTAGTGAAATGACCTTTTGTACCGGCATAAGAAGTCGTGGATCCCTCTGCACTCCGGAATCAATCTCGCTACTTCTTAATTCTGTAAATAACCCGCGTCAAATTGAGGGGGAGTGGCGCGTGCTCCGCTGTCTACATTACCAACTGCTTTGCCATTCCGGCACCTTCGGGCTAAAGAATGGGGGCCTCCTCAGACTCCCGAGCGTGTTCTTGAGTTGGCTTTCTGGAGGAGTTCGTACTAGAGAAGCAATTCTCAAAGAATCCCGCTTTCTGCCCTGTGCTCTTATGTAAATACTGTCCTTAATTCTGTTGACTAATGACCATTCTTCCGAAGAAATTGAATCAGTGATCGGCGTTAGCCCATTTCCCTATGTTGTAATTGAATAAGGAAAGATGAGCGAGGTTGGTCGGGTAATAAATTCAGAATATTCAGCTTTACAATTTTATTTCTGAATTCAGACTAGAACATTTTTTTCATTTACAACGAAAAAACACACAATTACACAAATTTTCACAGATACAGGCGAAATAAATTTCACAAAAATATATTAGAAATAGACTACTATTAGGTCTAAGGGACAACGCTAAGGAATACAGTTTTTGCAGGCCGCTAGAGCCCGAAATGCAAATTAACAAGGAGGGCAGCTCGTGTTACCTTCTTTAAAAATTTAAAATATACTATAATTTTCGGTACTTGTATACTACTGCGAATGCGAAGATGATTGCTAACATAAAACCCATTGTCATTCTGTGCCTGTTTTATGTTTGCTCTGATCCAAATATTGGATCTCCCTACAGTTCGCTCAATTTTCACCTAATTTTGTAAATATTTCCTTAGAACTGGTGGCCTAATCTGCATCTGCGGAAACAGTTTCACGTAAAAATGAATGCTTCTCGTAGTGACGATCGAAGACGAGTTCATACGGCTCGAATTTGGAGGTCGTATTTGTAGTAGTTGTATACGGCGTCGCAATGGGAATCCAACGTTCAGTCGTTGGTGTCTCTTCATTTAGAATTTATATATATATATATATATATATATATATATATATATATATATATATATATATATTACATACATACATACATACATACATTTATTAGAACTGCAATTGGGTACAACCCGGTGGCAGTTAATGACAATAATTGCAAAAATTACAACACTTACATTAATAATACTAAGAATGATAATAATAACAATAATGATAATAATAATAATAATAACAATAACAATAATAACAATAATAATAATAACAATAACAATAATAACAATAACAATAATAACAATAATAATAATAACAATAATAACAATAATAATAATAACAATAATAACAATAATAATAATAACAATAATAACAATAATAATAATAACAATAATAATAACAATAATAATAATAACAATAATAATAATAATAATAATAATAATAACAATAATATAATAATAATAATGATAATAAAATTTATTTCCAAAAGAGTTACATTGGCAGTGTACAAAAACCATCACCATAAAAAACAATAAGAAAGAATACAAATTTTGTTTGACCACTTTCCATACATAATACATCCTGTTTAACCTTTCATTATAAATTCTGGTCTTATCGGGTCTAAATAAATAATAACAATAACAATAATAATAATAATAACAATAATAATAATAACAATAATAACAATAACAATAATAATAACAATAACAATAATAATAACAATAACAATAATAATAACAATAACAATAATAATAATAACAATAATAATAATAATAATAATTTTATTTCCAAAAGAATTACATTGACAGTGTACAAAAACCATCACCATAAAAAAACAATAAGAAAAAAAACAAAAAAAATCAATAAGAAAGAATACCAATTTTGTTTGACTACTTTACATAGTACACTTCAAACCCTCTCTAAGTACTTTATGTACTTGTCAGAGAGGGGTTTTGTTACATTGTACGCTTGTTTTGTTCTGTTTTTTTTCTTTTTATCTTTTTTGTATTACCGTTGTTGATTATAGTTCACTCATTATCAGTACTGTTTGACATGAATTGTTTTTATTGAAATTTAGATTTTTTCCAAGAAAACTCAACAAGCAGAAAGAAATCATCCAATTATCTAGAAAAACAAATAAATTGTAAATAAATAAAAAGATATGTTATTTGGCAACTGGTTAATATGAAAACTAAGTTATACTTAATTACCATTTTGAAAATTTGTAGTGACAAATCAACAAGCAAAACGAAATAAAATTATTATCTAAATTAACAAATGGCAGCTGACATTAACTTAAGTTAAATTGTCCAATTATAAATCATTGGAAATTCAATAATTGGACTCAAAAACAAAAATTAATCCATACCGTGAACCATTGACGAAACTAAATGAGAGTAACAGGAGCATTATACAATTTTTACAAATTATTATCTTGTGTTAACCACTGTTTATAATATGAAGATTTATAATTACTTGTAGACAAATTACAATCAAAATATTATGTAAAATATAACAAAAACAAACAAACAAATAATGAAACTGACTGAGAGTAAAAGATACATTATTTTCAAATTATCATCTTGCGATAACCGCTGTTTACTATATTAAAATTTAGTTGTACATAATTCACAACATAAAATCCTGCATTGACGAAACTCAACACGCAAAAGAAATCACAATCATCCAATTTATGTTCTTAACTACACATTAATTGTAAAGCAAAAAAGAAATTAAATAACTAAATTAAAACCAAATAACTGAATGAGTGTAACAGGAACATTATACATTTCTTACAAATTTGAATCTTGTGAAGAGGTAGTTTACTGTATCAGTGAAGATTTAGTTGTAAATAATTAACAAAGTTCCTGAGCTGTCTATTTTCATGTTATGCCTAGTATCTTGTGTACCATTCTTTTAATTTTTTTTTCAATTCCCTTTTAGATGTAACTTTTAATATTTCATCTGGCATTGAATTCAGCAGTTTTGGAATGGCTGTGTTAAGCATCCTCTCTCCAAATTTATTAAAAGTGTCTGGAAGTATGAAATTGTGTTTTTTCCTAGTTTCATAGCTGTGCCCACTGATATTTCTGAATTTTTCATTGAAAAAGTTTTTTTGCAGAATTTGAAATTCATACAGTTTTTTAACGGTCATGATTCCATGCATTGCTGCACTCACTTCCAGGGTTAGGTTTGTTCTGCTTATTTTGTCATTAAGGCTTTTAATGCATTTATTTTGCAGGTTCTGAATAATATCAACATGCGATTTTGCTGCAGCTCCCCATACTCCAATTCCATACCTGATCAGAGACTCAATTAATGAGAAGTAAACCAATTTGAAAATTTTAGAGGATACGAAATCTTTAATTCTCATTAGTTTCCAAACACATGTTCTGATTTTTTTGCTTAATTCCAAGATGTGGTCCCTCCAGCTCAGATTTTGATCAAAAGTTACACCTAAATACTTCAGTTTGCTTACAGAATTAATTATATTATTACATCGACAGTTCTTAAAGTCTTTGTGTATGCAGTCAGCTTTGTGAAAGAATATTTTAACTTGTGCTCTTGCAATTTTTGGAGCTGTAATATGCAGTATTCTGGTCTTTTTCTTATTTATAATTAAACCTTTATCATGGCACCATTTTTGAAATATTCCAAATTTTTCCTGTAACTCCATTTCTGCCTTCTTTTGGTCTCTGTTTATAGATAATAGCATCTTGTCATCCGCATACATATAATAGGAACCATTTTCTAGATAATTTTTTAAGTCGTTCACAAATATTAGATAAAGTATGGGGCCTAGGAAACTTCCTTGTGGAATTCCACTTTTCACAGTTTTTATTTCACTATAAGTATTATCTATTTTTACTCTAAATTATCTTCCTTCTAGATAGCTTTTAAATAACTGTAAGACTTTGCCTCTAACCCCTACGCTTTCCAGTGCATCTAACATCTTTTCATGGCTTATTACATCGTAAGCTTTTGACAAGTCGATGCTCAATGCTATCACATGCAATCCCTTGTGTAATTTTTCATTTAATACTTCTCCTAGGTTTTCCAATAAGTCTGTGGTGCTTTTGTTTTTTTGATATGCAAATTGATTTTTATCTATTATTTTATATTTTTCCAGGTAGTTGGTCAGTCTTTGCGATAAGTATTTTTCGAATATTTTACTTATTGTGTTTAATATGGAAATTGGCCTATAGTTTTAATAGCTTGAAAGACTGTCTCCTTTATGTATTGGTCTGATAATGGATACTTTTAATTCATCTGGAAAAGTTCCCTCATTAATGCTTAAGTTGATAATTTTCGTTATAATTGGTGTTATTGAGTTGCTGTTCATTTTTATATCTCTTATAGCTATTTTGTCAATTCCTGGAGCTTTATTACAGTCCATCCCTTTAATTAAAGAACTAGTTTCCTCTAATGTGATATCAGGCAAGTAAAAAGAGTTACTTTGTGTTATTACATTTTTTGGTAGGACTGCTAGGTTACATTTATGTACAATGTCTTCCGTTTGTTGTTGATAAGTGATAGCAAATCTTTCTACTATTTGTTCGATTGAGTTACTATTCCCTAAATTTCTTATTATGACTTCATCTAAAGATTTTTTCTCTGGTACACCAAGTAGTTTATTTATTGTTTTCCAAGTGTTTTTCATGTCGTTTCTGCTATTTTCAAATAGTTTGTTAAAATATTCTTTCTTTTGCTGCTGGATTTTTTTTGTTATGTCATTTCTGATTTTTTTATAATTAATTCTTAGTGTGTCTTTTAATTCTTTATTTTTGACTAAAGTCCTTTTCCATTTTTTAAACAAGTTATCTCTTTGTTTGATCAGTTCATTGATATCTGAGTTTATCCAGGGTTTCAATATTACCTTTCTTCTGTTGTTGTTAGATTCTTTAGAGACTAACGCTATATCATATAAATTTTTTATTACTTTGTACAATTCATTAGCTGTTAAGTTTTGAAGATTAAATTCATTTAAGTTCATTAGTTCTTTTGTAGTTTACATTTGTTTATAATTTATTATTTTTTTGTTTAATTTTCGAGAACTATCTTTTTATTTGTGAAATTACATGAGATTCCAATTAAATAATGATCTGTTATCTTGCTTTCCAGTATAAATGGGATTATGTCTTTGGCATTCCCACTAACAGCTATATGATCGATACATGAGCTCACTACTTTATCATTTTTTATTTCAACTCTCGTATCGTTTTTGATACAGTGCACTAATTTGTGATCTAACAAAATGTCTATGTAATCAATCGTTGTTTTTAATTAAATGTTTAAAATTTGTCTCTAATTTTTTTCGAGTTGAATTTGACTATTACTTTTAGTTTTTGGCGATTCGTGTTGTTTATTCCGTAAACTTCATCTACCTCGCTTTCATTATTTTTTTTCCCACAAACCTTACTGAAAAAATCGACAATGTGTTTTTCCGACAATGATTCTGTTCCAAGTTTAACCCCACTTATTTCTAAATTTTTGTCCAAAAGTTGTTGTTCTAGTTCTATAACTTTGTGAATTACACTGTTCACTTTTTCCATTTTCTCCTTCATTTCTTCTTTAATCACTTTCAGGTCTTTTATTTCCTAAATCACCTCATCATATTTATTACTTAGGAAGTCTATTGTCGTTTTTATTTCGTTCATGCTTCCATTGAGGGTGTCTATTTTCCTGTTTATTTCCTGCAATGCCGTAGCAAGAGGATTGGGTGGGTTGACCTGGTTGACGGTGTTACCACTGGTTCTACATTTCGCACATCTCCAGTTTTTCTTGCCTCTTTCCGATTTTGCCCGATGCGTGGCCTCGCTGATCGAGCAAGAGAAATGAAGATACTCGTCGCATCCATTACAGAACACCTCTTCGTTCTCATTTCTCCCTCACACATCCCACAGATCAAAACTGACATGGCAACTCTTGGTTTGTTTTTAATCAAGAAAGAGGGTTGAAATAAAGTTTAATTTATGTTCTCCTTAAACAGCTTATTCTGGATCAGCTGTGCTCGTGGCGAACAGCTGAAGAAGCACTACGTGGCGAAAAGCGAACAGTTCCTGCGAGGTGTCACCGGCACTTGATTTTTCCTCTTTTTGAGAGTTTCACCTGATTTCCTCCTTTCCTAACAACAGTCGATATTCACCAACTGTAGCCCCAACAGCTCACAACACTTTCACTGCACTATAAATCCAAAAAACCACTTTTTTTGCTAAATTTTGATTCCACTCCTTCCGGCAACGGCAATACTCTCAGGCACTACTATGATGATAAATAATAATAACAATAATAATAATAATAACAATAATAACAATAATAATAATAATAACAATAATAATAATAATAATGACAAAAAAATGACAAAATGTTTAATAAAGTCACAATAAATGTCACAATAAAAAATCACAATAAAAGATAATAAGTCACAATCACATAATAAGTCACAATAAGATCACAATAAAAAGTCACAATAAAAAATAAAAGTCAGGCACGTGGGTTAAGGGGTCTGCCCTTCTGCCGCCCACCTCGCACGCTATGCAGTTGGACTCTCCCCTTCATCATGCCCATCCTCAAGCATTTCTGGAATCGGCATGCTTTGCAGGTTATGCGTAGTTGCTTATTAATTACGCAATCATTTGCGGCTTCGCATGTATATTCTTTATTACCTCGAATCGTTCGTCTGAAGAATGCTCTGCATGCTTCACACGATGCTACACCATAGTGAAAACCATTTGATACATCCTCACAAACGAGGCAGAGGCGACGATGCATATTTTCTTTTATGCCCTTGTCATCGTGGCCCATGGGCTGCGAGGTGGTAATAATAACAATAATAATAATAATAACAATAATAACAATAATTGTAATTGTAATTGTAATTTTTATTAACTTCTTCAGTTTAGGGTCCAGATAAGTCAGAGACATCATCTGGTTCCCGTACAATTCATATAATATGCAAACAGTTTTGTCATATAAAACATTTTAACAATAAATTAATATAATTATTACAATTATACAATAATTAATAATATTTTACATGTTTTATATTTGTATTTTAAGATTGAACTTAACATAGTTATTTGTATATGATGCAAATTAATACATAGTCTCAATTCGTACAATTCATACAATGTGCAAACAATTTTGTCATATGAAACATTTTAACAATAAATTAATATAATTATTACAATTATACAATAATTAATAATATTTTACATGTTATATATTTGTATTTTATGGTTGAACTTAACATAGTTATTTGTAAATGATGCAAATTAATACATAGTCTCATTTCGTACAATTCATATAATATGCAAACAATTTTGTCATATGAAACATTTTAACAATAAATTAATATAATTATTACAATTATACAATAATTATCATATATTACACATTTTATATTTGTATTTTATGATTGATCTTAACATAGTTATTTGTATATGATGCAAATTAATACATAGTCTCATCACATATTGCAATAACGGTATATCGTTTTAGTTTGGTACACACCTTATAAACCTTCTTAATTTCACAGAAAATATTCTATGGTTACTCAATTTTGTTTATGAATTTCAATTTAGTCTCTTTCTTTTATTGACAAAAGTGTCCTATACACTGTTGTTGGTTGTCACACCACAGGTTTGTTTATTTGCAGCCATGATTTAATTTTGTTGTTAAAGTCTTTGTGGTTGGTTTTTGGTTATTTAATGTCTTTGGGTATCTGGTTGTATAGTTTAGGTATCAGATACTTAGTTCTTTTTCCATAACTGTTGTATGTTAATGGTATTAGATACTTTGGATTTCTTGTTTTGTACCCATTTGGTGCATCAATTTTGAATTTATTATCATTATTGTTCCGAATTATGTTGAGGTACATGTAGAATCCTTTTGGTGTTAGTGTTGTAGCAAGCTGGCAGGTCGCACTGGCTGAGATTTCTCTTCTTGGCCATTATTTTTAATACTTTAGCCTGTATATTTTCCAATTTGCTTAAGTATGTTTGGCATGCACCACCCCAGGCTCGCACACCATATGTCAGTAATGATTCAATTAGTGCGATATATATAATTTTCAAAATTTGCTCATTTACAAAAGTCTGTATTGAATACATACAGCCAGCTATCATTTTTACTTTGTTGAACAGGTAATTTGTGTGCAAGTCATATCTCAGGTACTCATCCAAAACAACTCCTAGATATGAGTAATGTGTTACGTAGTCAATCTTGATACATTTATCACTACAGCCAATGGTTGTGCATTGATAATCATGCAGGGTTAATTTTTGTAATTTTAAGTTTTTACGTTTTTTCCGAGTTTTGAAATGAATTACTTTAGTTTTCACAGGATTAGCATACAAGTTGTTTTCATATGACCAGTTAACAATGTTGTTAAATTCTGTTTGTATTTGGTCTTTACATTTGTTTATGTCGCTATTAGAGTACAAAAGAGCAGCATCATCTGCATTCATGTAAAGTTTGCAATTTTTTATGTTTTTAAATATATTGTTGGCATATATTAAAAATAGCACTGGCCCTAAGCAACTTCCTTGCGGTACTCCATGTTTGATAGTTTTGGGATGACTTAAGATATTGTTTATTTTTACTAATATTTTTCTATTCTCTAGATAGCTTTTAAACAATCTTAAAAACCGGTCTTCAATGCCTATTTCTTGCAGTCTCTTCAAGAGAATTGTGTGACTAACAGTGTCAAATGCCTTGGAGTAGTCAATGAATATTGCCATTACATCCTTACCTTTATCAAGATTATTATTTATGTAATCTGTGACTTGGATCAGAGCTGCTTCTGTTCCCTTACCTTTCTGGAAACCATATTGGTTTGTATGTATTATATGATTGTCATTCATATATTGATAGAGTTTCTGTATTATGTACTTTTCAAATATTTTTTCAAACACAGGGAGGATAGATATAGGTCTATAGTTATTGAGATCACTCATATCTCCGCTCTTGTAAATGGGCCTAATAATGGAGCTTTTTAGTCCTTCTGGGAATATTCCATTTCTAATGCACTTGTTTATTAGATTGCTTAATATTCCACTTAGTACATCTGCATTGTTCACAATATCTGTTGTTCTTATTCCATCATTTCCTGGAGCTTTTTTGATACTAATATTCTTTTTTATAATTTTGATCAAGTCTTTTTCATTTGTATAAGGTAAATAAAAGCTGCAATCAGTTGTTTGTTCATGATAATCCGTCACTTTGTTATTGTTGCTAGAGTTGACCGTTGCATTGCTTTCTGTTATGTTTTCTACTTGTTGTATGAAATGGTCAGCAAACCTATTTACAAGTATATCAGTTGTGAAGCGGCTCCCAAATGCCATCAGCAATTTGTCATCAGTATTTTTATCTGTCTTCTATTTAGCATGTTGTTCACCTCCTTCCATATTCCTTGGCAATCATTTTCTATGTTTTTAAAGTATCGATCATGATATTCTTTCTTAGCATTTCTGATTTCATTGTTAACTTTGTTCCTGTATTGTTTATAGGCTCTTTTATACATTTCATTGTTGGGGTTAGACTTCCATTTCTTGAATAATCTGTCTCTTTCTTTTAGAATATTTATTAGTTTATCTGTCACCCATTTTTTATTGATGTTCCTATTTGCAGAGTTATGAAGACTTTTTTGTATTGTTTTGGTGTAATTCCTATATGTTGTTTTAAAGATGTTCACAATATTCTCCAGGAACTTATCTGCATTTGCATCTTCACATTCATTCCAATTATGGTTCCTGATGATGTAATTGATTGATTTATCATATATTTTAACAGTTGTAGTCTTGATGTCTCTACTCATTTTTAAGATGTTTATTTCTGTGGGGTTGTATTGAATGACTATTGGGTAATGATCAGAAATTTTGTATTTAAGAGTGGCAGACCAAATTGCCTTAGCTTGCGATCTTACAAAGATGTGGTCGATTATGGAGCTGCGTACTA
Organism: Gryllus longicercus; assembly: GCA_038098605.1. Lineage (NCBI taxonomy): Eukaryota > Metazoa > Arthropoda > Insecta > Orthoptera > Gryllidae > Gryllus > Gryllus longicercus. The sequence goes on from JAZDUA010000283.1 coordinate 968,168, forward strand.
TTCCTTCTCTGATTTCCTCTCTTGTGAAGTCTTCCATAGCATTCACAAACCCATTACTATATAGAAATAGCTCATACTCATTTACTGTATTGTTTCTTTCTATTATATTGATATTGGTGTCACCAATAATGAGTGCAGGATGGTTGTTGAAGGCTTCTACTAAAGTTTTTAATTTTTTAAGGAAGGATATGTTGTTTGTGTTGGGTGGTTTGTAGATTATAATTATTTCTGTAATAATTAAGTTTTTATCGGTTTTAATGGTGCCAGTTATGGCTTCAAATGGGTCTGCAATATAGTTTATATTATCAAATATTAGATTGCTTTTATAAAATACTAGTATTCCCCCTCCTGATTTAATTTCTCGCAGCGAGTAGCTTCTTTTATAGCCTGCTATGAAGTAGAGTTCTACATCTTGTTTTTTTAGATGAGCTTCTGTTACACAAATAATATCAAAGGAGCTATTGTTCAAGATGACCAAAAGCTCATTCCAGTGCTTTTTTAATGACCGAATGTTGATATGAAAAACAGACAATTTACCTTGTTTTTACCTACAATTTACCTAATAATAATAATAATAATAATAATAATAATAATACCGTACAATACAGTACAAGACAATAAGCAGCATTGAAAAGAGCATTGATCGCGTTCACCGCACTTCACTTCACTTCACTTCACTTCACTACACTACACTTTTTTGCTTTGAATTACACTGAACAGCACTTCACCGCACTACACAGCACATACTCATTTAATATCTTGTTCTAATTTGTTTCTAAAACTTCGGACACTGAGAGGAAAAGCTTTGAAAACTGCTGCAGGTAAACTGTTCCAATCTCTAATTGTTCTGTTACAAAAGGAAAACTTCCCAAGATCTGAATTTTGATTCCTTTCTCGAATTTTGTGGGTGTGATCGCTTCGGTCGAAATAATTTGTTTTTTCTAGTCTAATCTGAATTTCCTTCCAAGCTGGTTGACCTACGTACGATTTATAAAGAGCGCAAAGCCTCGCCTTTGTTCTTCTCGTTTCTAGAGGTTCCCATGACATTTTTGTTGCGTTACTTCTAAAGGTAAACTTATTCGCTTTTCTCTGTATTCTATCTAGATTTTTCCGGTGCACCTTTCTGTATGGATCCCAACACGCAACTCCGTATTCCAAGAGAGGGCGGACCAGCGTAAGATATGCTAATTCTTTGGCGTTTGCAGAACTTTTCTTTAGTATTCGCATTACAAAATGCAAAGACTTCCACGCTTTTCTTTCTGTCTGATTTATATGCATTTCCCACCCTAATTTACTATCTAGATGAATGCCTTAATACTTGCATGATGAGACTCTTGGGATGATAACCTCACCTAGACGATAGTCTGGTTCCTCATAATTTCGTCCCCGCCCGAACGTTGTTTTGCTTTTAGATCCATTAATTCCCATGTAATTTTTTTCAGCCCAATCACGTAAATGCTCTAAATGCTGCCGTAATATTTGTTCGTCAGCGCTATCTTTGATTTTTCGGTATATAACACAATCGTCTGCAAATAAACGCACCTTTGATTGTAAGTTCACATGGAGATCGTTCACATACGCTAAGAAGAGTAATGGCCCTAACACACTTCCCTGTGGAACCCCTGAAGTAACATTCCCCGTAGTCGAAAACTGATTGCCAATTCGAACTTTTTGTTTCCTGTCCCTAAGAAATTCGCTTATCCACCTCACAACTCTAGCATGAACTCCTGAGGTTAATACTTTCCTAATAAGTAAATTATGCGGTACCACGTCGAATGCTTTCGCGAAGTCGATTACTACTGCATCCACCCTCCCACCCGCGTCAACTACGTCACCTAGATCTTGATAAAGAGAAACAATTTGACTTTCGCACGAATGTTCACTTCTAAACCCATGCTGTCGGTGGAAAATCCAGTTCGCTTTCTCTCATTCGCGACGAATGTACCCGGCTATTAAATGCTCCATTATTTTGCATACTACTGAAGTGAGGGATACAGGTCTATAATTACATACTTTTGTTTTATCACCATTTTTGAAAATTGGAACCACTATAGCTGCCTTCCAATCGTCTGGTAAACTTGCATTATTAATGCAAATATTAAATAATCTTAACAAATAGGGCAATATCGCCTCATTACCGAGTTCAATAAAATCTGTCGAGGTACCGTTTGGCCCGCGTGATTTACCGTTTTCCAGTGATTTTATACGATTGCGGAGTTCCCATGCGTGGAGTTTGAATACAGATACGAAATACGCGTTGAACGCATTTGCTTTTGCTTGGTCGTCGTGCAATGGCTCGTTATCTGCGACTCGAATTTTCTGAATTTCTTCCTTATTCCCCCGGCGTCTGCGGACATATTAGTAAAAGCTTGACCAATTATTTCGTCCCGTCTCCAACATATTCTTAAAAATAATTCATGAGCAATTTTCTTTTTTCTAATTCCTTGTAGTATTTTTTAAACGTTATCATGTCAGCAATGCTGCGATGTCTCCTATTAAATGCTAGCCTAACTTTTCTCTTTAAACGTCGTATTGCCCCGTTAAAATATTCAGGATCAGAATTACTTTTCAGTATTTTGCAAGGAACATACGTATCTAAAGCGGTTTCTACGATTGTTTTAAAAGCTCCCCATTGCTCCTCTATTCCCCCTTCTGTTCTTAGAAAATGATTGTATTTTTCTCTTAAGAAACTACGTAGTCCTTCAATGTTCGCTTTTCTATAATGCCTGACTATCGTTCCTTTTGCCTTAGGTCACTTAATAACATTTACCTGCACTTCTACCATCACTGCTTTGTGGTCGCTAATTCCCTGAAAGACGTCGCTGGAAAGGAACATTTCTGCTGGATAAACAAGGAAAATGTCTAAAATTGCTCCCTGCCGCGTGGGTTTGTCGACTACCTGCGTTAATCCCTGCTCCCATACCAGACGATTGACGCGCGTGTTTTTTAGTTTCCTGTCGCACACCTCTCCTTTCCAGTTAGCGTCGGGAAGGTTTAAGTCGCCAGCGAGAAGAATAGACCGTCCGTTTCTGTTTTCCAGCCTATCACCGATTTCATCTAAAATTTCATAACAATCGTTTGGCGGCCTATAACAAGCAATAATTTCCACGGGATTTCCTAGTACGCAAATTTCCATTCCTAAAATTTCCAGGTTGTTACTAAACCAACTATTTCTGACATATAACGCTGTCTTAACACAGAGAAAACTCCACCGCCTCTTGTTTTTCTATCTCTTCGACATAATTTATAGCCGGAGCGTAAGATTTCAGAATTAGCTACGTCATCTGATAACCACGATTCTGTCCCTATCACTATGTCGGCATCGCACGAATCAACTATGTTCCAAAACTCAATGGTTTTATTAACTATACTCCGACAGTTTACCTGCAACAATCTTAGAAAGCCATTCCTCACCTGAATATATCCCGCCGTCGTCGCCGTCGCCGTCGCCGCCGCCGCCGTCGCCGCCGTCACACACTTCTCCGCTGAAGCTTCCGTCTCCAGTGCGAGACCCTCAGCTTCCGCTCCTATCGCCACAGCCCGCGATTCAACCGTAGCGTGCAAGATAGCTTTTCTATAATGTGGTAATGTAATTTCTATAATTTCTATAATGTGTAGAGGCCACTGAGCGCCGCGACGCCCCTCCCGTTGAGGTGGACGTCGTCCCGGCCTAGGGCGCTCTCAGAGATCCACCCGTTTGGGACAAAGATGAACCCGAGCGCTTTTGCCACATAGTCCATGTCGCGATTCACCCTAGCGACTTTACGGGACCAAACATCCCGGCGGCGGATTACACCACTAAGCACTATGCGGGCGGATGGAAAGCGCTTCTTCGCTGCTACCCCAAGATCGTAGATCTCGCCCGTGAGGTGGTTAAACGAGCGACACCCCGTAAATTATTGGGGCTTCCACCTCGCTGGCTTCGATCTGTGCTTTCAGTTGCTCCACGCGGTTTCCCGGGAAGTACTTGACCTGTAGGTTTTCGTGACCCACGTGTCGCACTATGGAGTCACCGAACACAACACACTTCTTGCGATTCGTCCCTTCTCGAAGTTTCATTGCCGCTAGGCCCCTCACAGCCGATGCATATGATTTTGTTGCCGTCGTCGCCGTAGAAACCGTCGGGGCCGGCGCGGCAGTCGGGGCCGGGGCCGGCGCGGCTGCCGGGGCCGGCGCAGTCACCTCCGTTCGCCGGTCTGCTGTGGCCAGCTGCGTCACTGTCTCCGTTGCGGACTCTGCTGCCCTCTCCACCTCAGGCACTCTTGTGGCTACCCTCAAATTTTGCTGCTCCTTTTGAGTTGCAGCCAGCTTCGCCGTTACCTTCAGGAACTCCTGTCGAAGACGCGCCAGTTCATCGCGCAGACCACCTACGCCGTTATAACACTCGACGCACCTCCACGAAACGTCTACTGGTGCGCCGCGTCTCGTGGACACCGGGCCAGGATTCATTTCGACGCCACCAATAATTAATAGTGTTGCTATAATAAGCAACGCAAAGGCGTCCAGAGAAGGAGCAGGAACGCTACCCCTTCTCAGCACGCACGCCACGCGGGCGGCCCAGCCGCCGATGCGGGCCCGGTACGCCTGCAGGTCGCAGCCCATTATCTACCTGGAAGAGAGAGCGATCCCCAGGACACGGCCGCCCGCTACGACGTCCAGACGAGAACTGACTTTATTAACAATATTGTAGGGTTATAATTCTCTTTGCATCTCGTGAACTGCCAAATGGCAAATAAGCAAAAAAGTAATTAGTGTTTAAAAGTGACTTTCTTCTACAAATAGTATTTGCAATATTTGCAATGGTAAAGGTGTGCACTCTTCTTGTTTTAATATATTACCAAAAAGTTTCTTATTAATTTTGAATTTGGAATTACACAAAGAACAGTATTTGAAATTTATATTTTTAGCAGAATTACTGGTCACTTATTATTATCATCTCTAATTAGCGCCTTTTTACACATTAGAATAAAACATCTTATAGCAATTTCAAAAGTGCTTAAAAGTGCTCATAAGTGGCAAGCTGTGTTCTTTTATATTTCTATTCTTTCGTCGTGAGACTCACGTTAATAAAAAATATTGATAGCCATTCATTACTAGACATGAGCTCATGCCAGTATATCAAAGCCCTATAACGTGGGGCCAGCGTTTGTATGGTTTTTGTTCTTAGGTCAACGGATAGGCTCATTCAATAGTTCATGAAGGAAAAAAAACAGCGCAACTACGATTCGGAATACGAAATATGCCTGTCGTTTAAGTTTGGAATTGAAGTGGATTGATAAGACAAATTTGGATAACATTAAAATCGACAGTCTTACCCGTGCTATTTGATTTGAGCCGTCGGTAAGCAGCAAGGATCTTCCAAATACAAGGCCCACACTGCCCCAGAATGCGGGAGCGAGGTCGAATTTCCACACTCAGGTCCAAGCCGGCGTTGAGACGTTTAGGAAAACGCTGAGATCGAATCCGCAAAGAGTCTCCCCGCGATTACTTATAGGAAATATTTAAACAATTACCGCAGTTTTCGATAACATAATTTTCGTCAATATTTTTTCTGGAGCGTTGTGTCGCCTAAACCGTGACCCGCAACTGCGACGCGCTCCATCAAGAGCTTAGCAACGCCTTCCTATTACCGTGTTTTAAAATTCAACAAGGGAACTGAGACGGGCGAGGTTGGCCGGGTAATAAAATCAAAATATTCAGCTTTAGAATTTTCTTTTAGAATTAAGACGAGAACGTCTATTAACTTACAGCAAAATAATATGTAATTACACGAATTTCCACAAAATGTACTAAATAACATTTATAATAAATAACAAAAATATGAGAAACAGGATGAGATTTGCCAGTTCTTTTTCTTTGCTTCAGCTCGAAACAGTTAGGGCAGTTTGTCTTGAAACCATTTTACTAGTGCTTGCAAAGCTTTGAGATTTTCTTTTTCTAATGATTGTTGTTTTTTGCTTTGTTTGTGTTATCTGCAAACAAAATTTTGAGATTGCTTAAAGCCAAAGACCTGGCTTGGCCTAAAGATGCATCCCTGCGGGACTCCACATTTCATCATTAGAGGGCAGGAGTAGTATGAGGAGATTTTTTTCTTAAGTGTGCTGAGGGCAACTATTTGGCTACGATTTGATAAATATGGTTTGATCCATTGGCCAGCAATGCCTCGAATCCTTAGCATTTCTAGTTTTCTTAAAGTATGTGATGGTCTATAATGTCAAAGGTGTTTGACAAATTTAAGAAAAAGGGAATGCGAATATCCTTCTGATTAAGGGCAACAAGTATGTCATTTAAAAAGGAGATAGTTGTCTGGATCTATTACTCCGGAGGCATGTGTCGTATTTGTAAGGTCATTATTTGCAATGAGAAACTGTTTGAGTATCATTGAAAAGCTTTTCCACAATTTTTGAAAATTCTGATAACAGGGAGATACGTCTATAGTTCATTGGATTGTTACGTCTATGGTTCATTGGATCGTAACTATTGCTCTTTTTAAATATCGGTTTAATTTTTCTTTTAAAAATATCTGCGAATATGTGTAATTTTAGAGAGTAATTGCAGATGATAGTGTGGTTGCGCTATACATGAAGCACTGTTTAATAAGAAAATCTAGAATGTTGACCATGCCTGCAGAGAATTCCCTATTTGTCCAATGGTTTTTGAAAATTTCAGAGGGGGTGGTTTCATACAAAAAAATTTACAATTTCTGTAATTAGTGTTTGGTTGGCGTGTTTTATTGTTTAAAGAGGTTGAGAGATTAACGTATTACTAATTTGTGAAAAGTGTTTTTTGAATGTATCAGCCATTTCTTGTGGGCCTTGTACTGTTCGGTTTTTGTAGGGGACCTCAATTTTTTCTGTTATTAGTTGTTGCTGTAGTCTTCTTAATGTCCCACAAAGGGTTTTGTTATTACGTCCAATTGCAATGTACTTATCATGTCATAATTTTTGCTTGTTCGATAATTTTTTATGTTTTCAATTTAATTCATTCATAAATATATACTTATCATATGTATGAGTTGCCTTACATACTTCATTCCAGTTTTCGAATCCGAGTAAGTTTTGAAATGTTATGTTTCCATGAGAATATATCTTTGTAAGATGTCTGTTCCGTGGTTTTTGTTTGTTTGTTTGTTTGTTTGAAGTGTTGGCACACTTACACTTGTCTTGGTTGAATTATACAGAAATTTCAAAGGCTAGTAATATGTAATTATTTTGAATATACGACCGTACATGGGGATGAAAACTCGACGTCCCAAGCACTAAATGTTTCTTTTCAACCACACAGTAATTTTATTTAGCCTTTCTTAACGTATGGCTGGTAGAGGCTTTCGGATGTTCAAGTTTTCCTTGCGACGTCAGGGCACCTATTGCGTCGAAACTGGCCATTTTCCAGCCAAATTAGAAAACTGCAAAAGAGGGCTGAAGTGAATCTTTTAGGCTAGCGAAGGCGAGATCATGTTCATTAACCCAATTAAAGCCTTTCTTTGTTAAGTTAGCGAATTAGCCATTTCACTGACATTACAAATAAATCACCTGTAATAGGACGCTAGGCCCAGAAAAACCATAAGTCGGTGAGCGTTCTGAGGCCAAGGAAAAATCTTTAGCTTTCTTTTTCTTTGGGTCTGCCTGCACCACGTCGCAAGAAATTGATGTAAAAAAGAGAAATCTCTTCACAAATTCACATTTAGAGCTCTGTAGCTTCAATTGAAATTATCGTAAGTTTTTTAAATGGTTTCAAATCTATGAATATGCTCCTTCAAAGTGCGGGAAGAAATAACGATGTCGTGGAGATGCACATACGCCATAGGCTGAAGGCCGCTAAGCCCCGCTTCCATAAAGCGTTGCATGGTGGCCGGAGCGCCCTTCATATACATTTGCATTTTTCAAACTTCGTAGTTACTTCCTAATGTACTTCTGGCGGGATTTTTCCCTATTCTTCTCTCTGATGGAATTTGGTTAAAGCCAGACCCGAGATCCAGAACATTAAAATTTTCGACTTTGCTTAAATTATCCAAAACCGCAGATTACGCGCGCGCGCTCTTGGCGCCGCTGAAGTCGACCAGTTTCAACTGCGACAAGCCCTGCGCATCGACGTTGCCGATCATAGTACGGCTTGATATCAAGATAGACAATATCAAGTTCCTAGAAAAGATTACATTTAAGTGAAAGCTACTACTTTGGGATTGTGTTAGTCAAAAAAAAAAAGTTGAAAGTATGTGATGTATTACATTATTAGGAAAGTTACTAGTTACTTCTACCAATATTGGCCTGATGTTACTTATTCGTAGTATTGGCCTGATATTCGGTACGCAATGTACCATTAAATCTTAACTAATGAAATTGGAAAATAATTATAAGAATGACTGAAAATATAGGTAAGAAAAAAACTGTTTTTGTACACATAAAATTCTATGAAGTTATAATAGGTGTCGGTATAATAGGGTCAGTATTAAGTCAATGCTGATCCAGATGGCCGTGATCACTAAGACAGTAGTGCCGTGGAGGGTTTCAGGCCCGAGCATCGCGGATTGGAATCCCTTCTCTGACATTTCTGTTCGTCGTTTAACAGCTCTCCATCACTGCATTTAGTATATTGATACCCCTGACGTTAATCAGGTGGTCACTAATGACCTCGCAGTTAATGCGACCTTAAAAGATACTAATGTTTTTCACATAATAGTATCAGTCAAGCAAATGATCGGGTTCATGGAGTATAGGAGTTATTAATTACCTCCAGTTCCGGAGGGCCCAGAACTACCGGAGAATAGTGGCGATTTCTGACACTCGGGCCGGCTGAGGTCACCGCTGGATCATGAAGGCTTGAAGATCTAAATCTAAAGCCTCCGTGGCCAGGAGCAGCCGGCCCTGCGGTTGGAAGGTCTCCAGCATCCACACGAGGTGATGCTCGCGTGGGTTGTTCTGAGCGATGCGCGACAACGCCCGAGCCTGCAGATACACGAAACAATATTAAATAACTTCATCTTAACACCAAGATCTAGGGAAAGAGTTTTATTAAAGTAAATTCATTTTACGTAAGAACAGGTTCATGAATTTTATAATGCTATCAGCGGTAAAGGCCACTGCAATTGGACAAAAGCTACTCTATTGAGAAAAAATTTATTTCCATGAATCAAGCCATCGTTTCATATTTTCCACTCTATATTCATCACATAATAATTATAAAAAACATAACATGAAAATTATATAAAATCTGTTGAAAGATTTTTTTTTATTTTGTCTATTTGCAAAGAATTAGTGCAGCTTTGCAAATCCAATTCTTTCCCTTCATTGCTTTTGCTTAAAATTGAACTTACCTCGTTCCTCGCTGAGGAGCATCAGCTGCCCTCCGACCGCAGGGCCTTCACCACCCACACGTCGGCGGCGTCGCCGCTCGCCCCCACCTCTTCGCCCACAATTCGTTTCGAATGTAAGCACAGTGATTACTTTCTTGGTTGCAAACACAAGTGAATTTAATTGCACATTTTTATGACTAATATCCTCCTCGCATATATAATCGTGATATCAATTCAATTTAAGAATGAATGGATAATGAAGTTTCCAATTGATAATTTAAATTTGAAGTAGGAGAAAAACGTCGTATTCAGTTAGAAAATGTTCTTAGGAGATCCAAAATATTACACTTCCTATAGCAATGACACGTTTAAATTCATCTTTCAATGTAAATTTCAGAGATAACGAAATATTTCTTCAATATCTTTTGCGCATGCAGCATCCTTATTAGGAGCTGCCTGAAATGAAGAACCTGGACCGCGTATCTTCCGTCAGCCTCCAGATTCAACATTCTCACGTGCTCGGTCCCTACGTGCTCCAAAGATGGCACGCTCGGGCATCCCGCAACCACATCTTATAGAACAGAAGAGCAACCACTCGCTCGGAAGAAATGATTCCGCGCTCTGTTGTCTCGTTGGCTCGCCCTGAGCGTCCAGCCGCCGCCTTCTGCCCTCCGGAAGAAGGCGGCCGTGCGCCCGGGTCGCTCACTTGTTATGCAATGCACCTATATGCCAACAAACTGACCTGTAATCCAATATCTGAAGGCGAAACTACATTTTCCAAACTGTGGTTTTCATTTCATTCATTTCACAAAAACCGCAGTTTGAAAAACTGATGCTCCAAAGCATCAGCAGGAGTGATTCTCCTCTCCTGAAAATAATTTAAAAAGTAGTATTAATGTACAGCAATTTCGGAACAGTAATACGAAAATTAACACATTGAAAGAACTGAATAAACAAATGCAAATTGAAATAATTATGCTATTTCTTCAATGTCGAAGATCACGTTCAAATGTTGCTTCAACGTAAAATTTAGACATAATGGATTATTTCTTCCATACCTTTTGAGCATGCAGCATCCTGACTAAGAGCTGTCTGAAATGAAGAACCTGGACGGCGTATCTTCCGTCAGCCTCTGGATTCAATATCCTCACGTACCCTAAAGATGGCACGCTCGGGCATCCCTCAACCGAGGGGCATTCCTGGAATTGTTAAAAGTAAGAACTGGATGAACCAAACAATTTGTTTTTTATATGAAACACAATTTTCATTATCTCATTCGTATTTGTTGGGACAAGTGGATTTTAATTCACTATTTTTTCAACTAATATTTTCCTCACATACACAAACGGAATAATTCATTGAATTTAATATCCACCAATAAAAGGATAAGAAAATTTCCAATCTCGGATCTCGAGAGATCGCAGAGGTTTAGGAATTTTTATAGCACGGAAGAGACCCCACTCGCTGGGAAGAAATGATTCCGCGCTCTGTGCTGTCTCGTTGACTCACCCTGAGCGTCCAGCCGCCGCCTTCTGTCCTCCGGAAGAAGGTACCTGTGCGCCCGGGCCGCTCCAGCAGCGCCGCAGGGAGCGCGCCGTGCGTGCGGCACACGGCGCCCAGCAGCTGCGCGTCGCTGCGAGCGGGGTAGAGCGGGCGCGCGGTGGCCAGCTCGGCCGCCACGCACCCCACCGACCACACTTCGGCGGCGCCGCTCGCCCCCTGGCCCAGCGCCACCTCGGGCGCGCGGTACCACCGCGCCTGGGCCCTGGTGGATTGCGCGGCCGCGCGCGCGCTCTTGGCGCAGCTGAAGTCCACCAGCTTCAGCTGCGACAAGCCGTGCGCCGCGACGTTGCCGAACATGATATTGTCCGGCTTAATATCTAGATCGACAATATAGTGTTCCTAGAAGAAATACATTTAATTGAAAACTACATTGGGATTGTTAGTCAAAAGGTGAATCTTAAACGTATGTGTTATATCAAATTATTTGGAATGTGTGAAAATACTTCGCCGCAATGTTGATGTATATTAGTGTGCAAAATTAGTTTTAAATTGTACGCCGCAAAACAGTGAAATTCTAATTGTTCATATCCGCTTCTAAAGTCGACGAGCTTCTGCTGCGCCAAGCACGACGACGTTGCCAAACATATTGTAGGATTTTATGTCCAAGTGTTCATTATCAAGTTCCTAGCAAAAAACATACGTAATTGAATGCTTCCAGCGTTTCGGATTCCAGAGGTATTTCCTAAAACTATTTGACATATCAAATTATTTGGAATGGTTCAAAATACTTTGCAGCAATATTGGCGTATATTAGTGTCCACAATACTATTTAATTGTATAATACGAAACAGATAAGTTCTAATCCAGTGCTTATCGCCGCTTCTAAGGCATCGAAATAGCTCGAACTTACTTCATTGTGGGGGAGAGTGAGCATCTTAGCTCGACGACTTGTAATAAAATATCTTGATTGGTTCGCGCAAGAAATTTCTGAAATGACAAAACATTAAGGCAATTTGCACAAATTGGCTTTACCATCTGCATTCAAACATTAGTTTAGGGGGGAAATCTTGTTTTACCTGCCTAGTGAGTTAAGCAAGATGGTCGCACAGTGTACCACGCCCATTTCGCCTTGTTGCGTCGCGCAAAAGCAGGTGATTAAAGTCCTCTCGGATTGTCAGAACGTAGCCCCGGCATTTATTTGATTCATTTAGAGCTGTTATTCTAGCGTTACATTATAAGTGTCGGTTTCGCAAAGATGTATTAGGTTGCAACATAATCAAGATACTGGTAGTTCTGCTTTTAGCTTTTAACAACGCGTGCGAACGTAGTCTCAAATAGAAACGTCAATTTCTCTCGTAAAAGCGACTACTTGAAGCGTTTAACGTGTTGTCGATGCTTCAGCCCGGCGCGCGGAATCTGCTGCTGCTGGCGTGGAGGCGTTTAGGAGAGCGCTGTGCTCTAATCCGCATAAAAGGATCCCCTGCAATTTCTTATTGGAAGTGCTTAAGAAAATTCCGTACTTTTCATAAGACATTTTTCGTTAAATTTTTAGTTGCAAAGCAGTTATTGGAGTGTTTATTCCTTGTTCATTCCTTAGTTTATTTCGCACTTACGCTCGCGGTGTTTGAAAGGAATAAAAACTCTAGGGAGCACTATGCGTTGAAATATGCATCCGTTGCTCTTAATTACACCAATAAATTTGTTTCTATTTGAAATTAAACTGAACATAGCCTGTTCGAGATGGAGCCATTGGCGTAGGGATTATTCTACAATACTTGCCACAGATAGATTAGGATATTATACATTAGATAATTATTAGTAGCTGATAATTTAACTGGAAATACGTTGAAAACTGAGAGCCGATTCTTAGTCTAACGCAATTTCAATGGCCTCTGCCTGTGTTTTGGGATCGCGGCTAAGTACTACGGGTAGAATGTGAGTATTCATTAATCCCTGCGTAAAAGAGGCCTGCGAGGGGTTCTCCGAAAATTCGATGCCGACTCGGTGGTCAACGGGGCACTTTGCCAAACTAACCTGTCTCAAATTTCCGAGCAAGGCCTCCAACCAATTCGTCCACTCGCTTACACGCCAGTTTTCCTTTTGACACGCTTGGAATAATTGATAGACAAAAAAATCAAGCGTATGCTGAGTACCAAAAGCGCGCAACTGTGATTTCCGTTTATTCAAGAAGAAATATATTTTAATTGCAACGCCTGAGCAGTCACACTGCAAATTTTACAACGTAAAATTATTAATTTTCACGGTTGTGCAGAGGAGTTATTGAAATGACCATTTGTACCGTCATAATAACTAGTAATTTCTCTTTGATCCCTTTGCACTCCGGAATCACTCACTACTTCTTAATTCTGTAAATAACCCGAGTCAAATTGAGGGGGAGTTGCGCGTGCTCCGCTCTCTACGTTACCAACTGCTTTTGCCATTCCGACACCTTCGCGCTAAAGAATGGGGGCCTCCTCAGACTCCGGAACTTGTTCTTGAGATCGAAGTGGGCTTTCTGGCAGAGTTCGTACTGGAGAAGAAATTACAAGAGAATCTTGCCTTCTGCCCTGTGCACTTATGTAAATACTGTCGTTAATTCTGTCGACAAGCGGCCATTCTTCTGAAGAACTTGAATCAGTGATCGGCGTCCGCGGTAGCCAAAACTAACCTAACGTCCCTTGGACTGGGCCAGGCGGGAATGCTCGATGAAGACTACTGAAGTTCCCACGCACTCAATTCGACACGACAACCGTTCGACTGCGCCGAGCATTTTTCTTACTACAATTTAACAAGTGAACTGAGATGAACGTGTCTGGCCTGATAACATAAACGCAATATTCAGATTTACAATTTTGTATCAGTTACAACTACAACATATATTGTTGTATATTATTGTAGATTTATTGTTGTATTGTCACTGAAGTGGCCGAAATAACATATATAGTAAATTACAAAATAGTATGGGAAATCGACTACCATAAGGGATAAGGGACAACACTAAGGAATAGTTTTCGCAGAGCGGTGAGGCCCAAAGCACAAATTGCCAAAGACGGCGGCTCGTCTCTTTATTTAGACACCTGGAAGACTTTAGGATGAAAAATTGGACATTTTTGTTGATGTAATTTATTTTTAATAGTGTGTTGATTAAGCCAATATAATTCTTTCATGTTTTTAGACCTCTAAATGCCTTTAAAATAAGTTGTAAAAAATGTGCTTGGAGGCCACGCCTTCAAAATATTTTCCACCAACGGATAATTGAAGCTGAAAAAATACTCAGAACATCAGTAAAGAGGAAAGAATCAATAGCTGAGGAAAGGAAGACAGAGAATTTGAAATGCAGTATTGTGATGAGTATGGGGGCAGGACAATTTTATAAGGGTTGTAACTGCAGAAAACGCCGCTTCTTAAAACTTCAATTTTTTCAGCATTCAGGTACAGATATTTTTAAAACTATATCATGAACATTCCTTAATTGTTTGGTAGTGGTGTAATACAACAGATTACATACTGAGCTTGCAACAAAATTTTGTTGTAAAATACTTTCTATAAAATATCTATGCTCTTAAAAAACCATAGGTTTATTGCTAATTCAAAAATTAAAAAAGATCCAATCCAATTATATTTTCTGTCAGATGTAAGTCATCGAAAATGAAGTGTACACTGGTATTGTAAAGGAAATAATCTCCACAAAAGTTTTAATTATTTTATTAACAATTTTCCATAGTTAACTTTCGGGAAACACTTTTCCCATCCTCAGTGGATCTCTAGCAAAATGGAGAAATGAAACAAACATAAGTTGAACACGAAACGGGGGGGGTCTACAGTGAATATAGTGGAAAAATAAATAATATCATATAAATACAAAAAGAATAGAAAATAACTTACTGCTCAAGCAACGCGGATCTCCCGTGAATGTTCACAAATTGTCAAAAATATAAAACATGGTGGTAACAGCTAGATGGCAGCCATCTTTTCGAATGGGAGAAGAGGAAGCCTAACAATGAAGGGAAAGGGAGTGGGGGAAGAAGAGAAGAAAGGGTAGTCATAAAAGGACTACTCAAAAGAATGATTAGGCGATAGTTAATAACATATTTAGAATGGGACTGCTTTTAATCAAGGAATGTTCATTCAAGACAGAAAAATTAGTGTTTTTGAAAAGTTTTAGAATTTCCAAGTTCTCCAAAATGTTCATTTTTGTGCCTTTGTTGACTAGGTGAAGAATTTTAAAATTATAAATGGGGTCAAAAGAATGGTTAAATTGAATCAAATGATTGGCAAAGGTAGAAGTGTCTAAATTTTGTTTCCAACATCTAATATGCTCATTAATTCTAACTGAAAATGTTCTGCCTGTTTGGCCTACATATGCTGAATTACAGTTATTACAAGTTAATTGATAAATTCCACTTCTTTCAATGGAGGGGATAGGTGATTTGGAACTAGGAAACAAAGATTGGAGGGAGTTTAGGGTTTTGTTGGCTACTGAGATATTGTATTTAGTGAAACATTTTCCTATACGTTTGGATACAGGACCTATATAGGGGATTCAAATAAATTTCTTTTGTTCTATAGAGCCATGTTGAGGAAAATCTTCTTTAAAATAATTTTAACACTTTTTTGGTGGATAAGTTTGTTGATTGTCAGGGGATCATATCCATTATTTAAGGCAATGGTTAGAATGGTATTGACTTCATTACTAAAATCTATATCAGTCATGGGAACCTGGAATAGTCTGTTGATCCAGGAGTGGAAAACAGCAAATTTATGATTGTGAATATGATTAGAATGGGAAGGTATGACTGTATCAGTATGGGTAGGTTTTCTGAATATTTTAAAATTGTGACTTGAGTTTATTATAGTGATTGTTAAATCAAGGAAATTCAGAGAATGGTTCTGTTCAATTTCCATTGAGAATTTTATTTTGGAGTGAAAAGAATTGAGAAAATCAAAGAACTGGCTCAATTGCCTAGATGTTCCTGACCAAAGACATATAATGTCATCAACATACCTGTAAAAATAAATAATGTTTTTGAGGAGAGGATTCGAGCTACTAAATGTTTTTCTCAAAGTTATCCATAAACAGTTCAGCGAAAAGAGGGGAACCGTTGGAGCCCATAGCTAATCCTTCTGTTTGATAATAGAACTTGTTGTTGAAAGTGAAAAAATTGTGTTATACGTACATCTAGTAGTTTGATAAAGTCTATTTTTTCTAAGTGTGATAGATTTGATTTCATTATATGATAAATATGCACTTCATTAGGGGGAATGCTGGTAAATAAATTTTTCACATCAAAAGAAACTAATTTTGCATTGGGGGGGAACATCAATATCTTTAATTTTATTAATGAGATCTAAAGAATTAATTAATTTAAATCTAGAGTTAAAATGGGTGGTAGAATTAAAAGGAGGGATAATAAATTTAAAAAGAGGTGAAATGCTAGAATTGAAAAAACTAACCACAGGTCTAACAGGAAGATTTTCTTTATGTAGTTTAATAAGGCCATACAACCTAGGACATTGGGGATTCATGACCTGAAGGAATTTCTTTTTATACTGTGGGATAAGTGAATTGGTTAATATGGTGTTCCTAACCTTTTGGTGAAAAGATGGAGAAGGGTCTTTGTCAAGGCAACTAAATTCATTTTCATCGAACAATCTTTGCATTTTATCAATGTAGTCATTTCTGTGTATAATGACAATAGAATTGCCTTTATCAGCTTTGTTAATGAGTAAGTTTTGAGTTTCACTTTTTCAATTAATTTATGGGTAGATTTTATAAGTAAAGGGGGAGATGGTGGTGGAGGTCTATTAACTTCATCAGATAGGATTTTAGAACAATTGATCATGATAGAATTGGAATTAATATTATCTTTAATAATGTTTAGAGCTTCTTTAGTGCTCACTGCTAGATTAGTTAAATCTTTACTAGAAGGGTGATGCTTAGGTGCAAACTTTAAGTCATAGGATAACAACTTAATTTCATCATTATTGAAATTAACATCAGATAAGTTCATAATTCTGGGGTAGAAGGTTTGATTACTGGAGTTCGAATCAGGGGTCTGTGAAGATACGTTTTTACTGTCTAGTTGTTTACTTTGTTTGTCTAATTTGTTTTTTAATTTAGTCATTTTTAGGCAATTTTCATTAAATTTGATATTCGTTATTTTTCTGTCAAGAAGAAGAAACTCAAGGGGGGAGCAGAATTGAGAAAGACGGGTGTGAGAAATAAAAAGGTAATAGGAAAAAGAATTTCTTATAGAGTACCATTTGTAAAGTTCATGCTTAATCCACGTTACTTGGGCAGTGTTCACAGCTTTTCTTGCAGAAGTCTTGGAATTGGTCTTGAGGTTCACATACACAGGCACTATCTTGAAAAATAAGCACATTTTGTTGAACCAAATGCTTCTGTTAGCAGAATCAAATTTTCCTTACAAGTTGCTAAAGAGTTTTGCTACAGACGGTCGATCAGCGTGTTGAATAAAATCCGAGGTGGTAGCAGATATCTTGTGGTAATCCATGGTATTGTTAAGGAAATAATCTCCACAAAAGTTTTAATTATTTTATTAACAATTTTCCATAGTTAACTTTCTGGGAACACTTTTCTCATCCTCAGTGGATCTCTAGCAAAATGGAGAAATAAAACAAACATAAGTTGAACACAAAACGGGGGGGGGGGGGTACAGTGAATATAGTGGAAAAATAAATATCATATAAATACAAAAAGAAAAGTGGAAATAGTGCTCGACGTTGCCGATCGCGTAACTGTCTTCTGATCTGAAATAACAAGGGAAACTTGGATCGGCTAGGATGATCGGGTGATTAATTCGGGAATCTCAGTAATAACAAGCTTATTTTCTAAATTGGTCTTCAGAGCTATGTAAAGAAATTCAGCTTACACAAATTTCAGAATAACTACTCGAAATAATAATAATAATAATAATAATAATAATAATATAATTTATTGAGTCACATATACAATTACAATCGTGTATGACGTGTGAATATGATACCTTGGGTGGAGAGAGCGAAGTTATATTACTGTTCAGGAGCAAACAAGCGGCTATCTCAGCATTTGCTCAAAGGACCAGGGAAACTGAACAAAACCTGATCGAGATGGGGTCATTGGCCTAGAAATACAATACTTGTTACAGTTAGATTAAGATATTATACAGTAGATAAATTATCTGCTAATAATTGACATGAATAATAACATTAATAATAATAATATTAATAATAATAATATTAATAATAATAACATTAATAATAATAATAACATTAATAATAATAATAATAATAATAATAATAATAATAATAATTAATTACATTATTAATACATATCAATTATGTTTGCAACTACATCAAATTTATCGATAGTAGTACATTCTAGATTTATAACTTGAACTGGTGAGGAGGCAAGTTTTGACCAGTTTTTTTCTTCTTCTATTCTCCTTCTATTTCACAGGATGTGATATGCAGTTCTTTTTTCTTTGCTTCAGCTTGAAACAGTTTACATGAAACAGAAAGTCTAATGGAATAAGAAATTCTTATTTATTTATATTTTTTAAGGGAAATGTTGTGATTTGAAAATTCCTTTACACTGTAGAACATGTTGTTAAGCAGGAAAGCTTTCAATTTACTTTTAAATGTATGAATGGTGTTTATGTCTTTGATATCATCGCCTAGTTTGTTGTAAAGTGTAATGCCCTCTATTAGGGTACTTTTTTGATAAAGTGTAGTTTCAGTGGGGAACGTGTAGGTTATCCTTTTGACGGGTGTTGTAGTTATGTACATCAGAATTTAAAGTAAAAGTGTCTTTATTTTCCATGAGAATTTTCTTTGTGAAGACCACTATTTCAAATATGTACATGCATGGTAGAGGAAGAATCCTTAGTTTATTAAACAAGGGTTTGCAAGACTCCAGCTTATGAGTGCTGGTCATTGTTCGCAGTATTCTTTTTTGGATAATGAATGTGCGAGTGCTTTCAGGGGCATTTCCCCCAGAATATTATTCCATATTTTAGGTGTGAGTGCACATTTGCAAAATACATTGTTCGAAGTGTCTCAATGTTGGAGCTTGACCTGAGGGTGTATAGGGCATAGCAAGATTTGCTGAGCTTCTTGTTAAGACTTGATGTGAGTGTTCCATTTTAGGTTTTCTTGAATTGTTATCCCGAGGAAGGTAGTTTCATGAGATATCGTTACAAGGTTATTGTTTATGAGCAAATGTTGTGAGAGTTTTTCTTTAGATCGAGAATTCATGAAATTTAGAGAGACTATCTTGCTGGTGTTTATGATGGGTTTATTGTCTTGAAACCATTTTACTAGTGCTTGCAAAGTTTTGTGAGATTCTTTTTCTAATGATTCTTGTGTTTTTGCTTTGATGTTTGTGTCGTCTGCAAACAGAATTATTTTGTTGTTCCTTAAAGCCAAAAGCATGTCATTTATGTATATAAGGAATAGTATTGGCCCAAGGATGGATCCTTGCGGGACTCCACAATTTATTATTTGAGGACGGGAGTAGGAAGAGGAGATTTTGTTTTTAGTGTGTTGGAGGGCAACTATTTGTCTACGTTTTGATAAATATGATTTGATTCATTGGCCTGCAATGCCTCGAATCCCTAGCATTTCTAGTTTTCTTAAAAGTATATGATGGTCAATGATGTCAAAGGCTTTTGACAAATCTAAGAAAAGGCCAATGGGAATTTCCTTCTGATTTAGTGCAGCAAGTATGTCATTTAAAAAGGAGAAGATGGCTGTGTCTGTGGATCTATTACTCCTGAAGCCATGTAGTGCATTTGTAAGGACATTATTTGCATTGAGAAACTGTTTGAGTCTATCATTGAAAAGTCTTTCCAGAATTTTTGAAAATCCTGATAACAGGGAAATAGGCCTGTAGTTCATTGGGTCATAACTATTGCCCTTTTTAAACAATTGTTTAATTTTTGCTGTTTTGAATATATCTGGAAATATGCCTGATTTTAGAGAGTAATTGCAGATGTGAGAGAGTGGTTGCACTATACATGGAGCACTGTGTTTAATAAGAAAATCTGGAATGTTGTCCATGCCTGCTGAGAATTTATTCTCCATTTGTCCAATGATTTTAAAAATTTCAGAGGGAGTGGTTTGATATAAAAATATGGAATTTGCAATTTGTGTAATATTAGTGTTTGGTGTGTTTTATTGTTTAGAGTGTGTTGAGAGATTAACTTATTACTAATTTGTGAAAAGTGTCCATTGAATATATCAGCTATTTCTTGTGGGATCTTGTACAGTTTCGTTTTTGAAGTGGAGCTCTGTTTTTTTTTGTTATTATTAGTTGGTGCTGTAGTCTTTTTAATAATGTCCCACATGGCTTTTGTTTTATTACGTGCAATTGCAATGTATTTATCATTTGTTAAAATTTTTGCTTGTTTGATTACTTTTTTTAAGATGGAATGATATGTTTTGTAATATGAAATGAAGTTTGAGTTACATTTGTTATTGGTTAGTATTTTATACATGTTGCGTTTTCTTTCACATGACACTTTGATGCCTGTGGTAATCCATGACTTAGTTTTCTTATTTTGGATCTTTTTCAGTTTTTGAGGGAAAATGGCATTGAAATGTCTTAAGTATATATTTATGAATGAGTTGAACTTATCATTTGTATCGGTTGCCTTATATACTTCATTCCAGTTTTCAAATCTGAGCAAGTTTTGAAATTTTATTATGTTTCCTTGGGAATAGTAACGGATTTCTTTGTAAGTTGTCTGTTCCGCGGTTTTTGTTTTTGTGGGAAGTGTTAGGATTTGGGCAATATGGTCACTGAAACCTGTATTAAATGTAGCAACAGAAAAACAATGGTTATTTGCATCTATTATTTGATCTACAGCAGTGCTACTATTTTTGGATATTCGTGTTTGTGTATTTATGGTTGTTTGTAAACTGTATGATTTTAGTAGGTCTTTAAATAGATTTTCATTACTGGATTGTATCAGGCAATTTATATTGAAGTCACCACAAAGAATAGTTTTATACTGTCTGCGTTTTTGAAGTTTTGTTAGAATAACTTCCAGATTTTTTTAAAAGGGTATTCAAATTTCCAGCAGGGCTGCGATATGTGCATAATACCCATGTTTTTATTGTTGTTTAGTCAGTGATGGATATTTCAAAGTCTCTCACGTTTACAAGATGAGTGTGATTTGTGTAGGGTACAAAACTAATTGTATTTTTAACAAAAATGCATGTCCCGCCATATGCATGCTGTGTATTGTTAATATTTCGACATGAGCTACTGGCTAGAGAGAAACCTGGTGTATATGTGTTATCTAATTGTTCTTTAGTTAGCCAGTGTTCTGTGAAGCACAATACTGAAATGTGGTTGAGTTTCTCCTCAAGTAATATTTCTATATCAGTGAGTTTATTTTTCAGAGACTGTACATTTTGGTGAAGAATGTGCAAATAGCTTTTATTTTTGTGTATTGTCTGCTTTCCTGCTGATGTTTGATGCTACAGGTTATACACAGGAGTGGGTTTTCGGTTGCAGCGGAAGTTATATGTACGGATGGGACAGGGAGTAGGAAGCGTGGAAGTAGGTGAAGGGGCTGAAGAGAAGAAAGGTGAGGAGGTAGTTGGAAAAAGTGGAGTGGGCAGGAGCGGTGTAGGAGTAGGAACTGGCGTAGGTAAAAGAGGACTGGCGGCAGGTGAGGGATGTGGAGTGGGCAGGAGAGGTGTGGGAGTAGGAGAAGGAACTGGTGGGGGTAAGAGAGGACTGGATGGTGGTGAAAGATGCGGAGTGTGTAAGAGGGTTGTGGATGGAGAGGCAGAAGAATGGGTGTGAGATGGGTGTGAGGTAGCAGGGGCAGGGGTTACCAGTAGGTGCGAGATGAGCATGGCACTTGGTTTTTGTTTTTCTATCTGGTTCATGTGGAGACCATGCCGAGTAAAATGTTTTCTTGAGAGGTTGTCAAGATCAAAAAGTGTGATAGGTGTCCCTCTCAAGTGCTGTCTTATATGATGGTTTGCAATCTTAATTTCATTGTTTATAGGAATGTTGTCGTGCCAGGGGGGCAGAGTGGTCATGATTACATTTGTGTGTTTAGCAGTCTCTTGTATTTTTGTTAAGTGTTCCATTGCGTGAAAGTGACTGCCAGAATTAATGTCATTCTGCCCACCTATAATTATTACTGTGTCCTTTTGTGTAAAAGATCTAGTATGAGTGTTTAAGTTCTCAATTACATGAGCCATCGTGGCATTAGGTTTAAAAATACCTGTAATTGAGAACTTTGACGGGAGTTTCTCTCTCACAATGGAGGAAAGGTTCCTACCATGGCTGTCGGCTAGAATCAAACTTTTACGTGAGTGAGAGAGAGTGCCATTTGTTGTTTTAAGTCTTGCCCGCTGAACTGTTTCTGTTGAGATTCTGTTGAGTGGTAAGGTAGGTTTGGTGGTAAGAGGTGGAAAGGAGAGAGGGTCAGAAAGGATCGAGAACCTGTTGAATGTGGGGGCGCAGTGTGGTGCCTGAGAGGTTCGTGGGTGGCTGGAAATGTGTGGATTTCTATTTTTCCTAGTTACGCGAGTCCACCCATCGGATTATTGAACGACCTGCTCCATTCTGATCTCATTTTTAATGTAATTAATATGCGCGTAGGCTTTCTTCAGGTCAGCGTTGAGTTGGGAAAGTGCGAAGTGTGCCTGTTCCATGTTCATGTTGATTTGTGTGTAATGGAAGTTTTTATATTAGTCTGTAGATGTAAGAGTTTTCTTTTTTAAATAAGTATTTCTAAGAGTGTAGTTTAGTGTTTTAGAGAGGGTAGTTGATAAAGTTACAATGTATTTTCGTGTGCCGTACAAATATGCACTACACAATGTTGTACACTTCACTACAGATTAAGCATGCACTGGTTACTTACCACACCTTGTACAACTAATTACTATAAAGGGACTTGAAGTCTTCAATAAAGTAACTTAAATGCTTATACACTAAAAATTACACTTCACACACTTATACTAAGCTAAAATAGTAATAAACACAAACACGCAAAGCAAAGATTGAGGTTAAGGTGGCGTCCACGTGTGGCGGCTGTGCACTCTGAATATACACACAATGCAAAGTTTACTAAACTGCTCAAAGTTAAATACTACTTTTATTCTCACTGATTAATTAAGTATTAAGAAAACTTCTGAACTGGTTTGAATTCGAAGGAATAATGAAATACGTTTAAAATACTTAAAAATGTACGGAGCGAAATTTACGTCTACACTCACACGGCCGCCATCTTGAAAATCCTCTTAATTGAATATCTCTTGAAAATCCTTTTAATAAAATAACTCTTAATTGAAATAAAAATAAGCATGGGATGCTCAAACTACAATGCGGTATATTGAACCCTGCTAAGCAAAACAAATACAGGCTACTGGGGCCAAAACAAAACATGACAAAGACGCATTCACCTCTCCTTTATATAAAGGAACTTAATCACGCTATTTAAACTATACCTCTAAAGGTTTTAATTCAGGTTACTACCTGCGAAGAGCAGTGCCTACATTTTCATTAATTGCTATTCGGTCTGATGTTCACGAGTAATATTTAACTAAAACCGTTGTTTCTACCAGTGAGCTTCCGCTAGTCATATACGAAGGGCTGATACCGGCTGCAAGCCGGTGCCAACGCCTTAAGTAGGCAACCCACTACACACGTCACAAGTTAGTGGATCGGCTGTTGCGCGCGCTTCCAAGCGTAGCGACGCCGCGCAAGCTGGAATCGAGAGGGGAACTGCCCTCTTCTGTGTCAGGGAGGCGGTGGCTAAGAGAAGAGACATTTGGAGCTTACTTACTGATAAAATTTGGTCACTCTCGTTGTTTCTGCGTCCAGCGGAATCAATCCACCGCGGTAGTCCTTCCCGCGAAAAAAGTCACCGCCATCGCCCCACATATAATTTACCCTCGTCTAGAGAAATCTGTCTCCACTCTGGCGAATACCGCAATAGTCTCTTAAGGCGAAACAACCGTAACGCGGCTGGGCATGTATATTCTTTCTTATCACGAATGGTTCGTTTGAAGAAGGCTTTGCAAGCTTCACAGGATACTACACCATAGTGAAAACCAGAAGCTACATCGTCACAAACGAGGCAGAGGCGACGAGGCATATCTTCTTTTATGCCCTCGTCTGATGGAGGTGCTAGACGTCCATAGATTTCAAGTACATCTGTTTAAAAAAATTATGCTCGAATGCTTCATGGAGGAGTGATTCTATCACCTGAAAGTAATTTAAGAAGTTGCCATCATAAATCTTCAGTCTCGGTAAGAAAAAGTTACCATAATTGAGGCGTCAATATAGATGCAAATTGTAATGCTGCTCCATTATCTGTTAAGCATGAACATCATTTGGAGCAGCCGGCATTGATGAATATGAACAAGGTATCTATACGCAGACAATCACAAAATTATTGTCCGGCTTAATCTCAAATTGGACAGTTCAATTCCAAGAAAAAAACACAAACGCATTCATTTAAGAGCTACAAACGTTTGTCATTGAGATAGCCATAGATATGCTCTAAGAGTAGGTGTTATATCAATTGGATGGAAAATGGCTAATAACTTAACCGAAATATTGAACTGATAATAATTTCTACGCAAAATACTAAATGTAGTAAGTTTTTATTGTTTTTTCCAACATTTAGAATGTGTAATTTTAGTGCACTTTCACACTTGTTTTGCTCTGTTTTTGGGAGTTCGGTACAAAATAATCCAAAAAGCAATAAAAATTCAACGCTAATAAAGGTATCATATGAAATGTGATTTTAACTCGTCTTGTGTTAAACATCTCATACTGATAAGATTTCCGCGTATTTAGTATTTTAGGTCATAAATTACTCCGGATTTTCTGAGAACCCAGAACATTTGCTACAGAATGGTGGCGATGGGCTAAAAGGATCGATTAGTCAGATGGTTGTCGCTGATGCATGGCAACGCCCGAGCAGTTATATTTGGCCGTTCACATGTCTTCTCACCGATCTCATATCGTATTCAGCTCTTACTGCCTAATTGAAAAAATTATTAATTTACTTCACGTTCGTATAGAACTTTAAACTGCCAGGAATGTGAAATTTTACTAATCGGCTTCATGGAGTTCAGGAGTTATTAATTACCTCCAGTTTGCGGAGGGCCCAGAACAACTGTCGGAGAATCGTTGCAATATCTGCCATTCTGGCCGGCTCAGGTGACCGCTGGACCATGAAGGCTTCTAGATCTAAATCTAACGCCTCCATGGCTACGAGCAGCCGGCCCTGAAGTTGGAAAGTCTCCAACATCCGTACGAGGTGATGCTCGCTCGGGTTGTTCTGACAGATGCGCGACAACGCACGAGCCATCAGATACACGAAACAGTATTAAATAACTTCAACCACAAAGATCTAGGGGAAGAATTTTATTAAAATTGATGCATTTTCCGTATGCATCAGTTTCTTTGAAAAATGTGAGAATGCTACCAGCATTACACGCCACTCTAATAGAATAACTGTTGTAACATTTTGTACGACGGAACATTTTTCTTCGAAGAATACGACTTACTTCCACATTCCATGTGAAATACGCAACAAAATTTAATGACTAATAGGAAATTAAAATGAATTTATTAAACCAATGGCAAACATTTTTGGAAGTTATACACTACGTCGCAAATACAAAAAGTCACATTACATTCTTCTTTCAAATTAATTTAATGTTGCAAATGTAATCAGTTCTTTTGCATAATGCTAAGACTTGGAATGCATCCAACTGAAATTATTAATAAACGGTATGTCATGGCTCTTTTTTCATTTCACTGCATTAAACTTCATTAAAAGAAATTTAAAAGCTATTTCTCTATTTTTTTACTTCACTACCATATTGTATTTTGAAGTATCAAGAAAATGCAATTTTACCATGTATCCATGTACTGGAGAGTTTTCAGCCCCACATTAGACTATCGAAAATGCATTAAAATGAGAACTCACTCAGACAGGGTTTTAGCTTTTCTTCTGACAAATCCGTCATATACCAATAAGTTTTTACCATGATACTACTGCCAATCGAATAATCAGGTTCGCGGAACTTAGGGGTTATTGATTACCCTAGCTTTCTGAGGGCCTAGGACAGATGCCGAGGAAAGATGGCAACTTCCGCAATCCGCATCGGATCTGGAAACCGATGGACCATGAAGGCTGAGAGATCGTAATCCGAGGCCCCCATGGCCACGAGCCACCGGCCCTGCAGCGGGGAGGCCCCGAACATCCGCAAGAGTTGATGCCCGGTCGGATCGTTCGGCTGATGCGCGCCAATGGCAGAGCCTGCACACACTTTCTCATTACCTCGTGCAAGTCCTGTTAGTCATTTGTCGTCTTTTTTTCTTTTGTTGTTACTGTTTCACGGCGTCCATACGGCCTTTTAAAAGCTTCGAAGACCACGAGCAACCAACCCTGCTGCTGATGTGTTCGAATATCAGTATATGTTGCTCGTTGGGATCGCTAACGCTGACTTAATCCTTACATCTGAAAGATGATATAGCTCTGTTCGTTGTGATAACAAAACGGTATTTGGTAAAATATTGAAAAGGGTTTCACATTTTTTATACTTTATTTTATTTAATAGGTAATTATTACAAACAAATTAGCTTATTTGATCTTATGTGGCTAGGCCGAAGGCCTTTAAGCCATTACAATACCTACACCCTTTCGCGTTCTAATCTTTTGAATTCTGGTATTCACCCCAAATGGTCTCTCCATCGCATCAAAGCCGCGGAAAAGAGACCGTAAGGTACGGCTCAGGAAAAAAACCCTGAAGGGGGAAAACCTGCCGTCAGAAGCAGAGTACATACTAGTCTATCCGACGTTTATTGTAAATATTTATTCTCTGGCGCAGGCGTCCCGCCGTCTCCTTCCAGTGTTTGGCCTCCTCAGCAGATGCAATCAAACAGCGCCACAGAAGATCGTCCGCACCAACGCATCTGCCCTTATAATTTCGATCCCCCCTTAACTTCGCCCCTCTTGAGCTTATTACTATGCCAGTTTTATTTGTTATATTGACCTGTTACCAATTGACTACGACTTCTTAGTCTTCCCTATGTCCGCAAAGCCCACAGATGCCATTACAACTTCGGTCCTTTAGTCTATGCTATATCCATCCCCAAACCTGAACCAAGCGTATCCCCTTCTTGCGTCCTTTCCGAAAGTATGTACGTAACTTTCGCAACCCCATAACAGACTCGCATGAATTTGAGCAACTAGCGATCGTTTTTCAGCCGTTGCTGCCCAGATCTCTTGCCTTTCAATATCCGCAAGTCTATCGGAAATCAGCTGTTCTATCTCGCGGGTTCCCCTATCTCCCACCATTTCCGGAGAGACTTCTCCCAACCCTGCGCGTTCAACTAGCCGTTTAATTTTGTACGCCCAGTAGCGATGGTCGCTTCACTGCAACTGCACTCTAAATCACGTATGTATAAGTGTGTCGGTCTGTTCACTTGCTAATTTAATCCAAAGTTTAATAGGTTTCATTTTAAAATCTTTAAATTCCTATACTACCGACCTCTCTTAAGACTCGGCATTGGCTGCGCATCTAGAAACTCCTAGAATTAATTAGAAATAACGTTTCGATGCTTTCTAGTCGATCTATCCTATCCACTCCCCCAGATATCTGCCCCATGGTTCATAGCTGGGAGAACAAGCGATTTGAACATTGTATCGCACACTTTTACCGGCAATTCCGGAACCCTGCGCACAGCGCAAACGATTTCTTTGAACACAGTTCTTTCTTTGCTGTGAGCCGTCAATATGTGATTATTCCATCCCCCATTCATGGAAAATTTTTCACCAAGATACGTAAATGTTTTGACGCGGTCAGTTTCTTCTCTAGCTTAGTACCATTTCTCTTTGCTACCCCAGATAAACCTATTCTGGAAGGCAACTACTTTGGGTTTTTGAATATTTACTTTCATTCCCAGTGTCTCACTATACCTTTCTAAAATATTTAAACTCTTCTGTAAACCCTCGATCGTTTCCGAACATAAAACTAAATCATCAGCATATAGTAGTCGAGGAATTTTCAGGCCATCAATTTTCGTAGCCGCTGTGTCCACTTCCTGTACCGACATCAATAAATCATTTTTAAACAAGATAAACAGCAGTGAAAGGTGAAAGAGGACACCCCTGTCTTACTCCTACTGTCGATTTTAGGTTTTGCGTTGTACTTCCGTCACCGCACCTGACGCAGAAATTTTCTTCCCTATACATGCTCTGCAACACTTTAAACTTTACGTAAGACTCCCAGCTCATTTACTTTTCGCCATAAAGCTTCCCTATTGATAGTCTAAAGCCTTTTCAAAATCTACGAAACTGCAATATAAGTGGCCCCGTTTATGCGCAAGCGCCTCTTTTACTAGGGTATTTAACACAAATACATTGTCAGTTGTCGCGAAGCCTCTCTTAAAGCCTGCTTGCAATTACATTTTACTGTAATTTTCCGCCCATTCACTCAGTCGCCCCTTGAGTATTTTACAGAACAGTTTGCT
Organism: Gryllus longicercus; assembly: GCA_038098605.1. Classification (NCBI taxonomy): domain Eukaryota; kingdom Metazoa; phylum Arthropoda; class Insecta; order Orthoptera; family Gryllidae; genus Gryllus; species Gryllus longicercus. The sequence continues at coordinate 996,484 of JAZDUA010000283.1, forward strand.
CAGCGCTGGCAAAAGACTAATTCTGCGATAATTTTTTGGGCAATTCGCATCCCCTTTATTCTTAAAGATAGCTGTAAACAACGTTTCTGGATACGAGCCGGAATCGGCAATTTCATTAAATAACTTCATAATACTCTGGGTCTATGTTCCACAATTCCGAAATAATTTTTGTCGGAATGCCGTCCGGGCCGCCTGCCTTTTTATTATTCATGGTTAGAATAGCCCTATTTACTTCATTCCAGGTTAGAGGTTCGTCTAATTCAGGTACACTCCGGTCAGTGAAAATACCTTGCCGAGTTTCAATGTTCCCTACTGCGAACGTCCGTGAAAAATACTGCACCCACGCGTCTGCTGAAATTGCTTTAATTGAATTTATTTTATTACGCAGAGATCTTATAACGTCCCAAATTGATGTACTATAATCGTTTCTTAGAATTGCCTGTATTCTTGCTGCCTCACTATCCTGCCAAGATTTCCTCGATTTTTTAATTGTGGCCTCGTACTGCCTACGTAATAACAAATAACTGTTTCCAGCTTCCTCAGTTCCCCTGTTTCTGAACTTCCTTAAGGCTACTATAGTTTCACGCCTGGTCTCCCGACACTCCTCGCTAAACCACCCTTGGGTTAGTTCCCTTCCTCCTCTCCCCCACCTTCGCATGCCCTTCCCTGCGCGGTAGAGCCGCCTTTCTAAATTCTTTGTTTGCCTCTCCGAAGACCGCTCCTCTCGCGCCCACCCTGCCGAGTTAAGAATACCCTCTCCAAATTCTTCTCTCTTTTCAACTGCATATACGTGGCAACAATGCCTGTTCCATCTTCACTTTGCACTTCAGGACAATGTCTACAAATTCCTGTCGCTTTTCCTCATTCCATACGAACCGTTGTCTTCCTATTGTCAATATCGTCGCTCCTGCCCGCTCCCCTGCCGATGGCAGTGCAGTAGCATTTACAGGTAAATGCACGCACACAGGCTAATGATCGGATTCTTCCCGTAATTCGAACCCAAAATCTAATATTGTGTGTTATTTTCTGCGACAACAGCGTAATCTACTACACTACCTCCATTCCCACTAATAGAAGTTAGTTACCCTTCCGTATCCTGTCCATAGTTGCCGTTTAAGATTTCGAGATTCAATCTTTCGCATAATTCTAGCAATTCCTTCCCGTCATTATTAATGACAGAGTCTTTGCTTTTTCTGGAATTCGCTCTCGCTTCTTGCCGGTCGAAGTCCGAAAAAACTTCCTGCTCATAGCCAATTCGACCATTCATGTCCCCTAACACTAGCAAATTAGTACTCGGGTACCTCAGCTTTAACGTATTTAGGAAATCATTGATTTCGACGAAGGATTCTGGAGTGTAATAACGCGAACCCTGTAGGTGACGGTATACAAACACAATGTCAATATCTATATTTTGCATTACTAGTCTATTGCAAAGGAAATTGTCTGAGTTGGTCTTAATTTCATTAATAAACTGCATTAAGCTAGTCCGGAAAACGCACGCAACACCACCCGGGTACCGACCCCTTTCTCCTCTGCGTTTTTTATTTTTGCATATGGCTGTAAAACCAGACACAGGTAACGTTTCACCCTCCTTCCACCAACTTTAAAAGAGACCAATTACATCAAACGTATTAATGTAGTATTGATTACCGAGCTTAGAGCCTAGACCTTAGATGATCCAACACCCTATTCTTAAAACCTATTCTTGCCTATCTGGTGAACTGTTGGGCCCCGACTCACCGCGAGCTTCCTGCTGCTGCATGTTGACTGCCATCGCCCTCGTACTCGGACCTCTATCCGCCGCAAACCACCCGGCACTCGAGTGCCGTGAGCTCCGCCGGGAACGCGAACGCGACCGCCTCCGCCTCGATGCCGCGGGTACAGAGTCTTCCGCGTCGCCCCCGAACGAGGCCCAGCTGCAGGTGCGGCCGCGGTCCCAGTCCCGGTCCCGGCCACGGGCGCGCGCGGGGGCGGCCGTGAGCAGGCGCCCGATTGATCGGAAGAGGTTTCCGCCCTCCCGGGGTTCTGCCCCCCTCGCAGAGTTCACGGGGCCCCGTCGCCCAGCCCCCTCCCAAGCCCGCGGACGGGCAGCCAGCTCGCCCAAGACGAAGCTGCGCCCTGCCACGACAAGCTTGTCGAAACGAATCGACGCCTGCCTCCCGCTGGCTTTCGCCTCCTGCAAATGCGGAATTAATGCCTTACGCGTTTGTCTCGCTGCCCAGCTGAAGTCCTCTCGGACGCGCGCCATGCTATTCTGGGAGAGATACTCCCGGGCTGCACGCAGCAGCTCCTCCCGCTTCCTGAATGAGGCCAGTTTGGCCACAATCGTGCGCGGCTGTCCCTCACGCCACCGCGCGGTCTGGTGCGCGCGCTCGATGTCGTGAAGCTCCAGCCTGACACCTAGCTGCTCAGCTAAACCCAGAATGCATAATGCCGCTCGTTGGCTGTCTGGAGCGACTGCACTGTCGCCTCTGCAAACGTCACCCTAGCCTGCAAAACGTCGATTCTATCAATTATCTCCTTACGATTTTTGTTCAAAATGTCTATAATCTCGGCGTTAGTAGGGGGGCCGGGATTCAGCTCCACCCCACCGATCGCCAATAGCACCACCATCACGGCCTCGCCCAGCACGCTCCCAAGTAGCCCCAGCCCCAGCGTTGCCCCCGGGCACCGCCATCGCGCGGCAGGTAACCCCTCACCCAGCGGCCGATAGCCGCCTGCCACTATTCTGTCGAGATCATCCTGCAGCAGGTAGCGAACACGTCCGCTCGGCTCGGCGTTTTGAGTGAAACTGTGAAATACATAATTACACAAATGATCCAGAAGTGCCCGAAATAACGTTTAAAATAAATTTAAATATTGTATGGGAAGCCCAAACTAACATACGGTCTAAGGGACAACACTAGTGAATAGTTTTCGCAGGGCGCTGAGGCCAGAAACAAAAATCGACAGGAGGGGGGCTCGCCTCTCCTTTTAGGACACCTTGAAGAGTTTCGGATGAAAAAAATCGATATTTTTTGTGTATTTTGATTCTTAAGTGCTTGAGCGCTTGGAGGCCACGCCTTATTAATAGGATTGACCACCAACGGTAAATTAAAACAGAAAAATACACAGTACATCAGTAAAGAGGCCACAATCATTAAGATCTGAAGAAAGGAATAGAGCTATTGGAATGCAGAATTGTGATTAGTATGGGAGCAGGACAATTTTAACTTGGTTGTAACTGCAGAAAACGCCTTTTCTTGAAACTTTACATCTACCCTCCGCAACCTCAACCCCTGGTCCGGTGAAACACACTGGCTTATTTTGATCTCCTGCCGAAACCAACAAGAGGCAGCTGTCGCTTTGGATGGACAAATCTGTCTTTTACGGTGAAAAAAAATTAAATGCATTTATACGAGTGATTATCCTCTCCTGGAATTAATGTAACGAATTTGTATAAACATAAAATTTCCAGCACTACGAAAAATATATTTAAAAAAAACTAAATAACCCGGAGTATATTGTAATAATTCAGCTGAGATGTCTGCAATGATGACAAAGCTCAAATGCTTCTGTATAAGTAAATTTCAGATGTTTCTTTCACAGCTGTTGATCTTGAATATTCATTAGTAGTCTGAACAGATGATTCCGAACAACTTATCTTCAGTTTGCTTAGATTCATGTTCAGGTACTCCCTACATGTGCCAAGGAAGACAATTGGGCCCCCCCTCAGTGTAGGTATATTCCTTCATTCTTAAAACGTAAGAAACTGGCTGAACTAAAAACTTCGTTTCGAATGAAAGCGCAGAATGTCGGTGATTACTATCTTGGTTGCTGATACAAGTGAATTTTAATGCACATTTTTTCGACTAATATCCTCCTCGTATTATAATCGTGATATCAATTAAATTTAAGAATGAATGGATCGCGGACTGCGCGGCCGAGCACACGCCGGCCACACGCCGGCGGCGCCGCTCGCCCCCTGGCCCTGCGCCACCTCGGGCGCGCGGTACCAACCTCGCCTGGGCCCTGGTGGATAGCGCGGCCGCGCGCGCGCTCTTGGCGCAGCTGAAGTCCACCAGTTTCAGCTGCGCCAAGCCGTGCACGGCGACGTTGGCGAACACATTGTCCGCCTTCATATCCAAGTGGACAATATAAAGTTCCTAGAAAAAGTGCAATGCGTTTACTTTGCAGCGTAATCTTTTCAGCGTTTTTCCCACCGTCATTCCCACGTCCCGCGAAATCTGCCCGTTCTAATTCATCAAGAACTGAGGAGGGCGTTAGTCAGGCACTCTGAATAATCCGCTTCAAAATTGGTTTCTGATCTACGAATAGAACATTTATTCACTGACGGCATAGTAGTAGCGGTGAGTAGTTCTGCATCACTACAAAACTCGCTCACAACAGCAGCAGCAGCAGCAGCAGCAGCAAAAGAAGTGCCTGAAGTGGACGCAATTGCAGCATCGCTCCTTTCCAACGCAAAAATATTTATCGCTGGATGCAACACAGTAGCCTCAGTTCCTTTTTGCGGTTCGGTAGATACCACAAAATTGTCAGTCATACGGATTCTCTGGATATAAAAATCGTGTGGGATCCAGACTCACCATTTCTAAAGTCTCTTGTGAAGGACTTGTTGGCTTTACTGGCCAGTCAATCTAATAAGTTTCTTGAATTTCCCCAATACTTTCTTTGACTTTTTATCACTTTCCATTGGCTATAAATTTGTTTCTATTCCATAGTGCGAAATTTTACATCATTAAGTTGTTTTGTAATTTCTTGCGAAGCTTGGGCTTTTTTGTTAATAAATGTATCATTATTTTTCACATTCAATACATTTAAATGCTGCTTCATTATTTCTCTCAGCAGTTGCTGGAAAGAAAAAGAAAACAGGAAAAGTCCTTGCGATGCTTATGTCCTGAAAATAATTTAACAAGTTGTAATCATAAATCTTCAGTCACAGCAAGAAAAAAGTTACCATAATTACGACGTCAATAGTGATGCAGATTGTAGGGCTGTTTGCTTACCTTTTAAGCATTATCACCCTCATTTGGAGAGTCTGCATAGATGAATGTGAACAAGGTATCTATGCTCACAGCCGGTATCACAATTGTCTGACTTATTCACAAATTGGCCAGTCGAATTCCTACAAAAAGAGAAAATCTTTCATTTAAAAGCTTCAAACGTTTGTAATTGAGTTAGTCGAAGATATGCCCTAAAACTGTTACATCAACTGTATGAAAAATTACTATTTACTTGCCCGAAATATTGACTTGGTGATACACAAAATATTAAATTTCAATTTCGTGTCCAAAAGGTGCAATTTAAACGCATTCATTCTTGATTGTTTCCCCGTTTTTGGGAGAATTCGATCCAAAATACATGATGAAAACAAATAAAACGGGAAAAAATCGGTTATTACATGAAATAGGATTGTAGCTTGTCTTCTGTTAAAACATCACATACCGATCAGATTTTCGCATATCTGGGATTTTTGAGGGTCAGTAATTACTTCAGATTTTCTTAGGGCCCAAACCAATTACCGCAGTGGTGGCGATGTGTAAAAAGGGATCGCTTGGTCAGATGGTGGACACTGATGCATGCCATCACCCGAGCAGAGTCATTTGTGAACTCATTGTCTTCTCACCAATCTGATATCGTACCACCTCGCTCGTATCGTACCACCTCGCGCAATTATTAATTTACTTCATGTTCATATTGTACTTTAAACTGTCAGGAAAGTGAAATTTTACCAATCGGATTCATGAAGTTTGGGGGCGCATTAATTACTTTTTGTTTTCTGAGGGCCCAGAACAACTGCCAGAGAATAATGGCTATTTCTGAAACTCCATCTCAGGCGACTCTGTACCATGAAAGCTTAAAGGTCTAAATCCAACGCCTCCATGGCCACGAACAGCCGACCCTGCAGTTGGAAAGTCTTAAACATCCGCTCGAGGTGGTGCGCGCTTGGGTTGTTCTGACAGATGCGCGAAACGCCCGAGCCTGCAAATACACGAAACAATATTAGATAACTTCATCCAAACACCAAGAGTTTAGTATTTATTAATTACTTAGTTTTCTGAGGGCCCGGAACAACTTCCGGAGAATCGTTGCATATTCTGCAACTATGTGCGGATGGGACCACTGGATAATGAAGGCTTCTAGATCTATATCCAAAGCCTCAATGGCCACGAGCAGCCGCCCCTGCAATGGGAAGGTCTCAAACATCCGCACGATATGATGCTCGGTCGGATGGTTTAGCCCGAGCCAACAAACTTCCTCTTTTCCCTATACGTATCGGCATATTGTTAGCCATTAGACGTATTTGTTCTTGTGTTCTTACTGGGTCGCGATGGCTTCAGTCGAAAGCCTCTAGGACCACGAGCAACCGTCTCTTCTGCATGATGTGTTCGAATATCAGTAGGATGGGTTGCTCGTTGGGATCGCTGACACTGGTTTTTGACTTAATACATGTTCGAACCCTTTTATGGCTTTGCCCCTTTGAAGGACAAAACTGTTTTTTTTTTTGGAAAAAATGTTGAAAAATGTCTTACTTAATTAAAAATCTGTCAGCATGTTATAATTATACTTGTATTTCAATTTTCTTTGGATGTGGGCGAAAAAACGGTTCAAATATAGGCCACTACGCGTTTGGAATAGAGATTGAACTAATGGATGGTGGTGGTCAATTAAAAATCCACCTTCTTACACCAGAAATGATTAACGTTTTGAGTGACATTTTCAATAAAAACGTACAATATTTTCTAGTACTCATTATATGCAATCTACACATTAATTTAATAAAAATGTTAACATTTTCATTGAAATTATAAGGGAGTATAACCCGTTTGCAGCTATTTAAATAAATAAGATAGTATAGATAACCTGCAAATTATATAATAATAGTAAATAAGTATTAAAAAATAAAAATTATATAAAAACTGGCTGATATTATATTACCTTAAAAAAAAGAAACGTCTATAATGCAACTCTGCACTGAATGTTTGCTCAATTAAGACCAAACTGCACTCGCTTCACTTAACTTCCTCACTGTCGCCCCGTTAAATATTAGTAAATAAATTTTGCATTTCACATAAGTGCTTAACTCATTTCGTGGCAGTATAGTAAAAGTATTTCCGCTGTCTTCTGCACCGTTGGGCACGTTAGAAAAGGACTTCCGATGGCGCTGGGAGTTTTAAGGACCTCAGCTCTATTGTGCTGCAGAAACTGCTATTGAGGGAAGAAATATATTCTCAAATAATGAATCAAAAAAATCAAAGGTGTTTATTGTATAATTTAACTTTAAACATTTTATTCAACCATTCTATGGTCAGGTCTTCGACAATATTACATTGATTTATCTCTATGTTGATTTGGTTGCTATCGCAAATACTTGATCGATCAATGCGAAAGACTAGCTGAGTCACTAGCGGACCAAATATTAGTTCTGAACTTGTCACGTTTCCTTTTCATATACTGAAGGGCGGACAACTGCCTCTGAATCCTATCATCTGAATCCTAGTAGATACTTGTCAACTAATATTGTAGCCTGAAGTAGATTTTGATCAGTCTCGAAATAAACCTTTTTTCTGAACTACATCCGCAATCAATAGAAGGGCATCTCGTAGCTCCGTTGTAGGGAGGTGTCCGGTTTTTCTAGGGATAAATCGATGACAATATGCTTTGTCAGTAGCAACTTGTGCTAAGAGTTGAAACTTTCGATAAGTTATGATAGAATACGCCTCCGAACAGGGGAAAGTAAGAAAAGTTTGTTTATAAAGTACTTGTACGTCACCACTTTCAGCGACCTCAGGCAGTGTGTTTCAATGAGACAAGGGCTAGATCATCCATTCTGGACAATAAAACATCGTTAGAAGTCAGACTACTGGCATTGACTCCCCGCGATACGAGATCAGCAGGGTTATCTCTCAAAGAGATGTGTATTAATTCTCCATCTGTGAACAATGCCTAATTACAGCAATTCTATTAGTAATGAAACAATCTAATTTATTAGGCCCGTGCTGTATCCAATGCAGTACTATAGTGCTGACTGTAAATAAGTGAAAAGAGTTAACCTTACAAAATAGACAATGCATTATAAATCTTCATCACGAATTTGGCTTCAAAAACCGCTCCACTGCTTCCAGATAAGGCACAAACTTTGATTTCGGTTCCATTATAGCATTTGCCTTTTCTTCTTGAGAATTTTCACTGAACACTCACACGTGCACCAGCAACATGCTTTAAGGGTGTTAGGATTGCTCTGTTAGAATTACCGTTCACCCCACCGTATGTCACCTTCGTAGGTAAAATCAGACTTGATAATAAACCTCAGCCAGTAATATTTTCCCTTTGAGCAATCAAATCTCGAGGTAGACTGGCATCACTGTCCAACTTTCCCAAAACGACTGCAAAAATGTTTGAAATCCAATTGTCTCAGGTGTGACTAGACCCAGTGTCGTATATCGATGCTATTACATGTAACACTTTTCTCTGGGTCCAACCTTGTTTGACAAGTAGAACGTGTAATCTGCAAGTTTGAGATGTTGGAATTTTTAACTTTGACATAACCGGGGGGGGGTAGAAATAATGTGGATGAAATAGACGGTTATACTAAACATTGCTCCGCAATTTGTAACTAAATTAGAACTAAATTTGATAGTTAAGTTCATTTTCCCATTCGTGTTTGATATAAGATAATTAACTGAATGTATCAAGTAGTTACACCTTGTTCTTCGAATATTTAATAACTAGAGCGTCCGTTAAAAAACATTACACTGCCAGTTCAGCAACGCCCTGAGCTGTGGGCAACAAGGCCCGAAATTTTAGTTCCACTATGAGGGAGAACTTCTCAGCCTGTTGTGCTTCCATGTTAACCATAGAACATTTTCCTTCATCCGGGGAAGATTGTGATTATACATTAACAAGAGCTCCTACATTCGGTTTTTGATGTTTGAATTCACTGCCTTAGTACCAGAGGCCTTTCTCTAATAATTTGGGTCTAACAAGAGAGAATGCTTCTCATTACAGATCCCGTACTTTTTTTGCATTGTGTGTGTGTGATTGCTTTGGACAAGCAATTCATACATAAAGAATTTTTACGACACACCTGGAATCTTCGTTGAGTAGCCAATAGCTGAAATTGTACGCACGTAAACAACCGTTTGTTTTTTTTGGATACGGGAGGCACTGAATGAAATCCCATACATTTATAACAAACGCCGTGATGTTGTGTTGTGAGATGGTTTTCCAAATACAACAGAATTTTTTTTTTAGAAATGTCCTCCTTGAATTCCAATACATTTGGAATATGATTTATGAAATCTTATAATTCTTGTAATCCTGGCATTCTTTTTGCCGAATCATTTCTAAAATACCGCGATTATATAGTTTGGAAGCCTAGATTACAGAGGATTAAATGTTGCATGGATTATTTCGCCCAGAACTACATCTAGTGGCATCAATTTCAATCCATAGCAATTTGTGCAAATTTGAGGAATGAATTAAGTGAAAATGAACTACCATTTATTTGCAGCAAATTGTTCAAAGCCTTGATGTGGTTGTCGATTATCTTGGATTTATTTGAATGCTTAACAGCAAATACTTCCCAAGCTGTCAGTTTATCCAGACACGTTCAAGGCGCTCAGAAACACATACGTTCCCCCATTAAATGTGAAAGCAGATGCATTTTTCAATATTGCCCATTGAATCCATTACTCACTGCCGTAATGAATATACCATAAAATTGCATAAACTGGCCGTACATGCCCAAGAATGGTTGCAAGTTTTACGTGTGGTAAGCTTTCTACAGGATTTGGCTTACTGAAATGCAGTTTTACTATTAAATTGACTAATTAAGAAAGATATTTGCTATTAAAATATATATGCTTTGTAAATTCTCAAACGACGGTCATCTAAACCCTCTTGTTTGATAGCGTCATTAACTGTAAATCTGATATCATTCCACAACTCTCCACTCTCGCCCAACAAACATTCTGAGTTTAGTCTGCTAAGCTCGGAGAGAGAATTCACTTTCTCTTAGATTCTCGTCAAGGGCAATCTAACTATTGCCATTTCGATAAAATCTTCTTTCATTTCCGGCTAGCAATTTATGAAATGTTTATGCTATTTGTCTAAACAAAACACTGGTTTGTGACTTCTTTAAGATAGAATATAAAGACGTTTGAAAGCGCGCTTTATAACTATACACATAAACTACACTAAACACCTGTAACCTCAAAAGAATTTTTACTATGACGCATCTGCACAACTTATTGTTCCCGGTTTTGATTCGGCACAAATGTTGAATATTGCTGTGTAATATTGCTTAGATTTGGACAGAGTATTAGCAGAAACTGCAACGAAGTTTTTTTGCATCGCCTTGTGTGGTCTCATCAGACGAGAGTTCTGAAAAAAAAGCGACTCATAATTGACAAAAATTACTTTGCCGTAAAAATCAAAGTATTGACGGGATTATCATGGTTACATATGTCTGGGCAAAAATACACGTTCTTCTTACGAATTTCACATAATTCATGCTTTCAACTTTTTCGCTCCGCGACTCTGAGAGCGTTCAAAGAAATTACACGATAATTGCTTGCTTGCCAACGAACCACAAAGTTTCAATGTGTCCCATACGCGTATTGCTCTGCTTCTCAAAATCACACAATCGCTACAAATATAAAATACAAAATGGTCGCGGCTCCTGATTTTCAAACATGAGAGTTCGTCACGACTGATCTAGAAGAAATAGGATTCTGGGAAATCTGTAAATGGGCAATCTTTCGTCGCGGCCACCCAGGAGGTGGTGCAACCTAGTAGTGATTTTTCGAAGCAGCTGAAAGAATTTCAAGGAGCTTACAAAAATGAGTAATTGGGAAAGAAATCGCGAGGTTTGTCGAGCAAATTTACTCAAAACCTCAACTCTCATCTAAAAAGGTGGACGTTTGAGATGCATGATCATTCTTAATTGCCTTCATAGAGCAGCGAAACTGAGCTATTCAAAGCGTAGCGCCAAATTTACATTACTGTGGCGGCCCTGTACCATAAATTCCGTCCCCGGAAGGAATCGAACCGGGCTTAAAGACGTAGGACAAGGACGCCGCAGAACCGACTGTCACTGACTGTGGGCAGCGTCTTGTGCCACTCGGTTTATATTTATCAGCTTTAAACATGTTTGACCGAACCGCGAGACGTAGTGTTTTAATAAAGTGGTCTGCCCTGATTCGAATGAATACTTCTAAGAACAACCCAAGGCTGGGACTGTGACTTTAATGTCTAGAGAGATTTGAAAGTGATAAATTTAAGCCAAATGCTTATTTACTTGCCTTCGAAAGGCAAGATTTGATCGGAACACTGATGTAGAGAGAATCGCATTCCAGTGCCCCGTAGGTAAAGTGAAAAATGAATAAACTGAGTACCGGGCGTAACCTTGTCAATTAACAGGGAGAAAAAGAACAGAAAACAAACTCTAAAACAAACACGATCTTTGTGCAACAAATTTCAAACTAAGGCCGAAATATTTATACAACTTCAAAAAATGTTCTTGGGAAGCCCGACTACCATAAGGCCGAAGGCACAACACTAAGGGACACAGAAATTACAGTGCGCTTGTGGCCCGATATACAAATTGACAAGGAGGGCGACTCGCTTCTCCTTTCAATAAACGTAAATATTTGAGACCAGCAACTTTTAGGCCATATACTGCTGTGCAAGCTTATATTAATCCTCAGTGGCATTCTGTGCTTTACAAATCCATTGCGCCTTAAAACAAAAATAAACTACCGCTTACTGCTCGGCCGCATGCTCGCGACACGCCTAGGCGGCCAACAATATGTCTAAAGCGAACATATTGCGGTGATTTATGTCCCTTTTGTCCCACAATTGACTCCTAACAAAAACACAAACGATAAATTTCTTGGCAATCATTTTATTCGACACTTACAATACCTGAAGTGTGTCAGTTGTGAACAGCGCGGATCAACGATACTAGCAGCAAAAACCTACCAAAAGGTGTTCGCCGGTCTTATCGCTGGTCGCAGGGCTGATCACGTGATCAGCGCGCTGCCAACATGAACACTTCCATTTGTTTCCATGTGGACGTTCTCGTTGCTTCGCTCGCAGCTCTGCTCTTAGCCGTTTATCGCTGCTCCAACATAAACGTACCCATATATAGGCAACACATAACATGCACATCATCAGAGATTGACGCGTGACATGCGCGCGATTCCTGGGGAAGTCTTAGGGCGCGGGGGGGGGGAGACGCCCGATTGCAGGGCCACCTCGTAGCGACTCGATGAGATACCAGCATAGAGGCGAGTGGGGAATACGTCTACAACATGTCCGCCGCTGACCCATTTTTGGCGTTGCCGAAAACTATCAGTCGCCGCACTCGTCCCGCACCGATGTGCCCTCTTGCGGAGAAATGTAACAGTCTTCAGCTCTGATAAATTCCGCAGTCGCCTTCTAAGGGGAGACGGATGCAAATTTTTATTTACATCTCAGTTGAAAAAACGATGCTAAAATGTTTCATGGAGGAGTGATTCTTTCCATTCCTGATAGACAAATTTGGTTTCCCTAAGAGTTTCCCGTACAATAAACAAAAATCCGGTGTTAGGACAAACCTTAATATATTGTAGTGAACAAAGGAACTATAAATTAGGTCCAGGTATCTCTAATAAAGTTTTGCGATAAAGTTTGAAGTGATCTAGAAATTTAATTACATTTCATTCCATTTCTGTCGTATTGAATTGTTTCAGTACAAAGTTTCTCAGTCCTCTTTTAGATTCCATCTTCCATATTGTGTTCACTTTCTTCATCTCTGCTGGATGGCAAACGATCATCATTACAATCCGAAGTACGCCAATGTTCACCACTTACCTCAACTAATATGTTATAAAATACGCGATCTTTAATCAGTAGAACTAGTTTTTTTATCGTCACCATTTGAAATACAATATTTTTCTCACTAATACTTCTATAGTTTTCTTAGTAAGATATACCCACGTTAGAAGTCAAATGGCAACGAAAGCCTAATGAAAACTGAGAATGAAGATCCACAATATCAGAAACGCCTAATTTTAATTTCAACCTTTCAGAAATTGTCATCACGCGTGGTATATGGAAGTAAGATTATACGATAACGTAGTACAGTCCACAAAAACACCATTTCTCGAAGTAATACTGAATATTGTATACAGCACACAAAGCAACAACAATCTGGAATTTTATAGAAGTCTTAAAATACCCCGCAAGTGCCAATAATTTATGAAAAAATAATTATCCAATAGGCGTTCGTAAGAAATAAAAAAAATCTCCAATTTTGTAGTACTTGGAAGACGCTTAGAAATATTCAAACTTTAGTAATTTTCGAACTTTCAGGGTTACCAACGATAATTGCACCAGTGAAAACTCCATATATTTCACTTTCTTGTTACAAGAACCAATGTTGAAAAACACTTGATGGTTTAAGAGGTAATAGTAATGTATCTCATAATTTAAATATTTTCAAAATTGCTAAGCTCTAATCCAGTTCAGATTGATCGGGGAATATTATTTTTTACAAAATTACTAATAGTACTTAAAGCAAAATTGTAGAAAGACTGACGGTCGGACGTACTGAATTAAAAAAAACTGTACCAGAGCCCTTAAAACGGTCCGAAATTTCTCTTGGAATCCCTAAATCGGTTTTTCACAGAATTACATAACTTTCTCTGTACTACGTTTATTACTCCGTATATACTTATACTTAGGTCATTTTTACTTTCTGAAATGCACTTCATGATACGTTAATAAAATTTAATTAGGAAAACAATCTGGTACACTGGTCTTGATTTAAGGGAAAGGAGAGCACAATATACTTGAAAATCGGATAAGAGCTATTGATAGAGATGAGGAAGCGACATTGTTCTGTATATGAGCATTTGCAATAATGAACTGAGTTTTTGTTGATCACTCTGAGCTAAATGTAAGTGGGGGATGCACATATGTGATTGCAGAATTATCCGATATCCCATCATTTATATTCTCATTTTAAATTATATATTGAGGTGTCACATGTCTAATACATAGTATATGACATGTTTATTAAATTGAGTTCAAAATTCCTTTTTCTTAAGTTTTGATCATATACTATAAACCATGGTTTAATTCAAATATATTTCTTAAATATATGTAAATTTAGTTAATAATAAACGGTACTTACATCATTACATGATTATTTCCAGTGGACAATAATAAAGGGATACAGGGAATGTCAAAGGAAGCTTACCATGCCCATATCTGATCTTTGTTATGAAATAAACTGAAATTACATGCTACATTGTACAGAAAAAATAATTAGTTTGAAAATTGTGGCAAGATGAAAATGAAAAAAATGTATTTGAAAAGTTTTTTTCTAGAAAACTAAGGGCCAAGTTTGATTGCGCCTTAGATTTTCATATTTTGTAAGGATATTGTATGTATTATTTTGCATTATGTAGCTAATACCTTGTAGAAAGCAAAACTATCACATTTGCTTGAAATGGTCATGAACTGAAAAATAAATAGTATAGAGAATACACTAGAGTTGAGCATTTTTATTTATTTTCCTGAAAAAAAAATTGTCATTTGCTAGATAATCCCTATCCATCTACCAGTTCCAGTCATAGATGGCGCAGTTTTGTAGAGTGCATTATGCACGTTGCTAGGGAGTTGGGGAAACGGCAAACGTAGGTGACAGAAGAGTAAAGTTGCGTAACATTATATTAAATAGCAGTCAATATGATGAATTCGTTAAGGCGTTGTGTAAGGCAACGAAAGAAATGAAAGAAAGCGAAAAGTTTGAATCAGAGCGAGAGCAAGTTAGATTACAACGCCAAGAGACAATAGAAAGCCTAGATCGCGAATTCGACTTCGAGAAACTCCGTATATCGAGTCAGAAGCCGATGGGAGGCGCAGGTGCCGGGAATATGGCGAAGCCGCAAGCACACGTACGGTTGAATCACGTTATGGACCGATAGGAGGGAGAGAGCGATAACATAACCCCTTACTTAAGAGTGTTTGAGAGCCAAGCGGAACTGTTAGTTGGACCGGAGGAAGATTGGGTTGCCAATCTCTTGGGGATACTTCCCCATCAAATTAATTCATGTCTGAGAATAGAAGACGAGAAATCACTAACCGACTATGCGGAGATTAAAGCTAAATTGTTAGAAATGTACAAATTTAATGCTGAAAAATGTAGGTAGTAATTAGTGAGGCACATGAAATATACGATCACGTGGAATATGTATGGACGCGAATAATGCAACTATTGTACGGAAAGAGTTGCGAGGCTCAGCATATCAACTTTCGAGAATTGCTAAATTTGATAGTGACTTACCAAACGAAACGGCGAGTTCTGCTGAAATGAGGGAACGATGATGGAGGCGAAACATCGATGAGTGGGGAGATTCCGCAATGCCACTTGAATTCGCGAAGAAACTCGACAACTATGAAAACACTAGGTCGGAATGGAAACGTAGTTTCTCGAAACATTTTCAGAATAAAGGCGGAGGGGCAGAAGTGGTAACCGTTGGGAAAGGCAGAAGCAGGTACCAGATACCGGGAAACCCCGTTAGAAAGAATTCTTTATATATTACCGCAAGCATACTGTCCTTAGTTTGTTCGCGAATAAAGTCATCTGTCGATATTTGAATTAATTCTCTTGCAGGAGCATATATCTGCATCTTTTCATCGGGGACGTCGTATTTGGTGTCTGAGTACGGAAAAAGAAATGTACTTCCTACATGATCTATTGTTGCTTCGCACTCTATTTACTAAGAAAGGCGAGCGGTATGGCATGATTGTTGTTCCCGCTGTTTCGAGGCTCGTTACTAAAGGTGTGCCACGAGACCGCGAACGCACGCCTAGGTGCGTCTAAAAGCAAGAATAGTTTTGCAAAGACTTTATTCTGGCTCTGATGTTTCCAGGAAATGAAAACGTGCGTCAGGTCATGTGACGTATGCCCAAAGGTAGGCAGATCGGAAGACCGGCACCGTTTGTGATGGTACTACCCGTAGGGGAAATGTTTCCGCTGATAAATATGCATGCGTGCGGACAGTTTCAGAAAAGTGAATAAGGTAAAAAATTCATCCTTACTGCGATATGCATGGCACCTAGTTATCCAGAGGCGATTCCCATAATGTATTTGCGTGCGACGACGATGATCAGCTATCTCTTAGAGCAATTTAGCAGGATAGGTTTCCCGGAGGAACTACACACAGATCAGGGCACCTGTTATACGTGCGTGCTGACCGTGGAATTCCGCGCAATGTCGGGATCCGTCTGATTAGAAGTTCCTTCTACCACCCACAGTCCAATGCGCTGGAAAGACAGCACAGAACAATGAACAGGTTGTTGAAGGTTCTGTGACTAGAAGTGGGTACGGAATGGGAGCTTCAATTATCGGCCATATTATTTGCTTTGCGCACAACTGTGCATGGAAGTTTAGGATTTACTCCAGCAGTTAGTTTATGGGAATAATTTACGTACTCCCATATCACTATTACACAAGAACATTGCCGGAGTGCACCTTATTGTACCTCGCCAAGACAGTCGGCTATTTTGCGAGACCTAATTAGTGAAATGCTACGCGACGGCATTACTGAAGTAGGTGATAGCGAGTACACGTCACCAGTGATAAAAGTCGACTGTGATACTAGGGTCGGAAGCCTCGCCCGTGTATCGATTATAGGCGATTAAACAAATTAATCAAGACAGAGTATTTTCCATTACCTAACATGGAAAAGCGGATCGAGACGGTGGCGGCAGCCAAAATAATCGCCACTCTTGATGTAGCGAAATGCTACTGGCAAATCGGTTTAACCCCAAGAGTCATTCCGCGCCGAACAGCCATGGCGACAACATCGCTCGCTCCGGCCTAGTCAGTGCAGTTACTCAGACAGTTCACCAAGTGTATAACAGTGAAGTACTCGTTGTGTTGTGAAGTCGTGTAGTACAATCAGCTAACACACAGTGTGCCATAAACCAACAGTCGCTTATCAGTTATTATTAACGGTGAGCCCCCTTCAGCCAGCTATGACCTAGGTCACAGCATTGCAGGAGCCATGGCAACTCTCTACAGCAGCGAGTATGCCATGGACAGTACCTCCAGCAGTCCAGAAATTCAACAACAACATCATCTCGTATTCGGAGCCATCCCGAACTGCCAAAACCCTCAGCTTGCCTCAATCATGTATGGGCAGTTTGCAACTGTTGAAGGTGCCGATTGCAGCTCGCAACAGCTCACCGGGGCCGGAAACCTCCAGGTCGGTAACCTCTGCTCAGCAAAAGACGCAGCTAGCGGCGAAGCAGCCTTTTCCGACAACAGTGAGTCGTTAACAATTACTAACAATGCAAAAAGAACCCATACCTCAGGAGAAATAGACCTCCTCCCAAATAAGAAATCAACCACTTCAGATTTAACTCAGTATAATATACCAGTGGGAAACATATGCTGTGCTAGAAAATCTATCAGATCAAGATAAAAGATTTGAGTTTGCCAATGTCACTCCGCCCCAAGAAGACGAAAATCTAAGAATCCCTCCCATCTATGTAAATAATATCCACAATATCTCGGAATTCAACAAAGAGATTAAAAGCAAATTAACCAGCCAATTTACAACAGATTTCAACGGAAACAGAATTAAAATAATGTTTAAATCAATAGCAGACTTAAGAACAGCCATCAAATACCTCATTGAAACTAAAAGACAATTTCACACCTACAAAGATCCAGCCAATAAAAAATTTTCTGTCGTCTTCAAAAACATTCACCCAACAATTACACTAGAGGAAATAACCGAAGACCTTCAGCACAAATTCCCGTCCATCATCAGTGTAACAAGACTCTATAAAAATAACGTGCCCATTCCAGTTATTGCAGCAGAATTCAACGGAAGTCAAAATATCGAACAAGTGCTACAAATTAATCAGATCTGTAACATTAGTGTTAAGCCAGAAAGAAGAAGGCCGAAAGGTCCAGTTCAGTGTATGCGGTGCTTAGACTTTGGATACACAAAGAATAACTGCAACAATTCAATCGCGTGTATTTTCTGTGCACAAGATCATTATTCTGTTAATTGCCCTAAAAAGACTTACCTGCAATCTGTAAAGATTGCAATGGATCTCACAGAGCTGATTTAAGATCAATAGAATGCCCATACTATAAAATCAAATAGACACCCCCTCAAGTAACCCCAAATCAGGCAATATTAAAAATAGATTAAGAAACAACCCCCCTCCAAGACTCACCTCACAAAACTTCCCACCTCTCCCCACATCTAACAATATTCCAAATTTCACATTTGCTCCAAACCCTCCCCAAAATACAAATCAAAACAACCAACCTAACAATAACCCATCCACACATCCTCCTCTTATGAATAATTCTAATAATAACTCTTTCATTCATTCCATTATTAACTCAATTACCTGCTTCTTAGTCAATATTATTAATAATATCATCCCAACAATAGTCAGCAATTTACAAGCATCTCCCTCAGCCTATTTTAACAATAATGCAACAGTACCATAAAAATAATTTAAATCTGCTCAACTGGAACGCGAATGGCATCAACAATAAAAAATTAGAACTAACGTATTTCTTAAATGATAACAAAATAAATTTAGCTTGCATAACGGAAACGCATTTAAAATCAGATGTTACATTTAATATATCAGGCTATAGTGTAGTCAGAACCGACAGATCAAATGCAAACGGAGGTGGTGTACTAATACTAATAGAAAAATCCATACCATTTATTAAAACGCATTCAACCTTCCACACACCCCAGGTCTCGAAACTATAGCCATTAAATTCCCTCTAAACAATAGATTAATAACCCTAATAGCGGCATACAAGCCTCCGAAAACAAAAATTTCTGACTCGAATATTTCAGCGCTATTCCAGATGAATTCGCCCACTCTTCTGATTGGGGATCTTAATGCTAAAAACACTATATGAGGATGTAGAAATACCAACACTGCAGGACGCCAACTCAGCAAAATAATTACGGACCTCAAACTTCAGTTAATTATCCCAGCAGAACCCACTCACTACCCCACAGATCACAATAAACACCCAGACATATTAGATATTGCAATTTCTAACACTCAAACCACTTTTTACTCAGCACCCTTCTTTGAACTAGACTCGGATCACCTGCCAACCATAATCTCAACTCAACAAATTACACCCCCTCACACTCCAACTCTCACACTTAACACACAAAACATCAACTGGAAAAAATTTAAGAACATAATTCAAAATCACCCCACTTTAAAATATTAAAAACTCCCATAGAAATAGAACAAGCTATAGCCCTTTAAACAATATGATAATTAACACTCTTAATAATAATGCTCAGCCCCCCACCACTAAACATTTCCATAAAAACCTTCCGAAAAACATTCTCACAATTATTAACACTAGAAACAAAACAAGAAGACTTTGGTGCACCATGAGAAACCCACAGCTTAAGAAAGAGTTAAATTTGCTGTCCAACATCGTAAACAAATCACTAAGGGAACATAAACAAAAAATTTACAATAACTTAATCCAGTCCCTCAGCACAAATAACACGTTGTGGCAATTCACTAAAAATATCTTGAAAAAGAAAGCAATAATACCCCCATTAACAACTCCAACGGGCAAGAAATTCGCTTCTTATGAGAAGGCTGAAGCATTAGCCGATCACTTTGCTAAATCATTTACTCCAAATGCCACCCCAACTCACCCACTGCATTCAAACATACTCGAAATAGCATCAGCCCCCAACTATAACGTACCGCACAAAATAAACTACATATCCCCAAATGAAGTCATTAATATAATTAAGATTTTGCCAATAAGAAAAGCCCCTGGTCACGACAAAATAAGTAACAAAATCTTAAAAAACTTACCTAAACCCACAATAGCATATATCACCAGTATTTACAATTCAATAATTAGAACTGGTTACTTCCCCGTTATTTGGAAAAATTCAAATGTAATACCCATCCCCAAGCCATTCAAAAATATATCCAGAACTAACAACTACAGACCCATTAGCCTTCTTCCCACTTTATCAAAAATCATAGAAAAACTAATCCTTAAAAGACTAAATTCCCATCTGAATAAAACTCAAACAATCCCAATGCACCAATTTGGCTTCACGAATAAAGTTTCAACTTCTCATCAATTATTAAGAATCACGGAGCACATACACAGAGCATTCCAAAAAAACACCATACAGTAGTTACCTTTTTAGACATTTCGAAAGCTTTTGACAAAGTGTGGTACCCTGGATTAATATTCAAACTTAAAGAAATAGGTACCCCTATTTAATTAATACCATTAATAGCTTTCTCCAAGATAGAACATTTTCAGTCACAGTTAATAATCACACATCCAATCCCCGCAGAATTACAGCTGGATTACCTCAAGGCTCACCACTGTCCCCCACGCTTTTCAACATATACACAGCCGACATTCCCATAACATCACACACGCACATCGCCCAATTCGCCGATGACACCGCAATTTTCATGTCCAATCATTCAACTTATCTAATCTGTAAACAAATTCAAACACATTTAAATAAAATTGATGAATGGTCTGTCAAATGGAAAATCAAACTAAATCCTACAAAATCATGCGCCAAAATATTCTCATTAAGAACATTTTCAACCCGAACACCACTCCTAATAAACAATAACCCAATTCCATGGACCCCGCACAATGAATCTGTCAAATACCTAGGGCTGAATCTTGATACCAGACTAAATTGGAAAAATCACATAACAGTAAAAGCACAGCAAGCCAAAATAAAATTAATTCAACTAAAGCCACTCTTAAATCGCAATAGTAAGCTCTCATTAAACAACGCCATCACCATCTATAAATAAATAATTAGACCCCTAATGCTTTATGCATGCCCTATCTGGATCAATGCTTCTAAAAGTAATATAAATAAATTACAGATCATCCAAAATAATTTCCTCACGCTTGCCACTCATGCACCCTGGTTCATCTCAAACACTCAACTGCATAAAGAATTTAATTTACCCCCTATACTTGACCATATCGCGCTCCTATCTAACAATTTTTTCTCCAAAATAACACTATAACCCAAGCCACCCATTACGGCCTAGCCACCACCTACCAGCTCCCAACAAGAATAAAAAGTAGATATCCATTAGATTCATTCCTCAGCATATTTTCAGTACTCAATTAATCACATAGGTGCTCTGTGAGTTTCCTATTCATGTGTATTTAGATTTAGTTGTAAGATTAGCATTTAAGTTAAATATACGTCATAAAAATACATATGATGTAGTACACATAATACTGAACTATGTACATTCGTTCACTAATAAAGATATACTAGAAAAAAAACGCCAAGAGTGCAGAGGTTGGCTGCATTTGTCACTAATTTTGGTACATATCGCTCACTGCGATTGCCCTTTGACGTAGAGAACGCGCCAAAATACAGTAGAATGATGGCCGCACTTTTAGCGACGTGTAGTGAATACGTAGTTCCTTACATGGACGACATAGCCATATTCAGTAACTCACGGAAAGAGCATTTACAACACATGCAAAATGTTTTTTTGATTCTCAAACAGGCAAAACTGCATGCGAAACCCAGTAAATGTATGTTCGCTAGGGAATCTGTGAAATATTTAGGCTAGGTTGTGGAAAGAAGGAAGTGAACCCTGTAGAAGCAAAAGTTCATGCGATTCGGGAGTTTGCAAGACCGAACTCGAAAAAACAAGTCAGATCTTGTCTCGGTATGTGCGGGTACTACCGGAAATTTATTCCCAGATTCTGCGAGATTTCAGCTCAGTTATTGGATTTGTTACGGAGGGAGGAACGCAAAGGGACGTTAAACGGGACTCCAGAATGTGAAAGAGCATTTAATATGTTGCATGAAGCTTTGTTGAGAACATGTGATACGAGCATCCGACTTCGCGAAACAGTTCCAAATACAATGAGATGCAAGTCGGTGAGGAACAGTTGTAGTATTAGCACAAACGGACGAGAACGGTGATTAAAAACCTGTCTTATATTTAAGCAAAAAACTGACAAATGTAGAGAAAAAGTTCAGTTGAGTTGGTATGTACAGCAATAATTTTGGGATTGCAGAAATTGCTGGGAAAGAAGAAGATGGGCAGATGGGCAGGAAAAAAAAGATGGAAACTAATCATAACCCTTTGGTATGGCTGCAGAATTGTTCAGGGAATAACTCGAAATTATTGAGATGCTCGTTAATGCTGCAACATTGATATCGAAGTTTCCTACAAAAAAGATAAAGTTAATGGGAATGTCGACGCATTAAGTCGCATGCTTACATAAACCTGAGCTGATCTCGTTACGTAAATGGTTGCACTTCGGTGTTTCCTATTTATATTGTATAGCATCACAAGATATTTGTTATGTAAATAATCGCAATCAAGATATTTATTATGTTGAAAATCATGACAAGATTTAACTGTTAAATACAAAAATCATTTGAAAAAATTGGTTGAATTGTTCAAATTGGTCACACGATTTTAGAGTATATTATTTGTTATTTGCATTTAATAATTATATAGTCACATCAAGAAACAGCAAGATTATTATTGAAACGTTGTAAAAGTATATTATTTGTTAAAATTGAGGGTATATTTTTGTGTATGTAATGTAAAAATGTCAATTCTACGAAGTTAGGGAAAATTGTTAATAGACTAATATTAGATTGGGGCAAAAATGTTTAAATTATATGCATTTATAAGTATATAGTAAGCAGCTAAAATTGTGGAATAGGAGCTATCGTAATTGCGCGATTATAAACTTTTCCTGTGGTTTCTACCTGCGGAAAAAATTCTTTCCGGGGATAGAGGAGTCTGTAGCGCCACGGCTTGCAGCAGCTCAGCGCTGAAGCGCAAAGTAGATGGTTGAGAGCACCACAAATGGACGCCCGAACAAAAGGCTGAAAAATTCAGAAGAGACGGCACCGCGTGCAAAGACAGCGTCAGAGACATATCTCAATGCAGCACGAGGAGGGGGAAAAGTGATTTGGAGGTCACGTGACTCGCCCCTATATAACACCGTATAACGCGGGTGGGTAACATCTCTTTTCCTCGCGGCGAGTCCACAAAACTTTGTCCGTCCAGGCTGGTGCGGAGTGCCGATGGCACATGGTGGTTCGAAGTGTTCGGACCAGGCGAAGTGTTCCTCGAACACTGTAAGGCAGAGTAATCGATCTGCCGGGGTACACTGCGTGCCAAATTGCGAGGCGTACTAGCAGGCCTTTCGCGGGCGTCGCCGCAAGGCGCTTGTAGGAGAGGGGGACTGCTGTGGTAGCTCTAAAACACCACCTTCAAAGAGACGTTTGTATGTATGTATATATGTATGTATATCTACGTAAATAAACTTGTATATACCCACTCGAGTCTCTTTTCCTTGTGGCATAGATCCCTACCCACGACTTTACACTAGGTTATGCTTATTACAAGATGGACCAAAACTTCGATTGTGGCCCTCTTATGTCCACTTTTACTTTTCCCTTGTGTGGTTTGCACTTTTTCGCATACATGATCTACGCCACACTAACTTTTTCAAAAAGGCTAATTTCAAATATAGTATTACGGAGCTGAAATAACCAACAGGTTTTCGGCAAAAAAACAAAGACAAAATGGCAAGAGGGTGAAAAAAGGTAGTTGAAAGGGAAGAAATGTGTACCAATTTTTATCTACAAAATAAGAAAGTGCAGAGGCTACTCGATTATTTTGTCTAAAAAAGATTCAGTACTTAGCAATGCATACAAATTCCATACGGGAAAAGCACAAAGAAAAATATTCAGCGTAATTATAGCATTCACCAAGATAAAGCTCGCCAGATAATACAAGTCAATGCCGTTATAAAAGTTTTAAATTCTCATCACTAGGAGTGAGTTGTGATGACCTAATACAAAAAATGAAAAATAAAATGCACTTCAAATGCTTTTAATATGCCCTAAAACAAAGTAAAAAGACGTAAAAAAATTGATCAAAAACACTTCAGATGAACAACTTCGTAACAAAATATCAAACAGCTGTTGGATATTTTACTGATGTAATCAAGATTCCTTCATTTTGTAAAAATGAACTCAGTTTCCAAACTTGGGGTTTAGACTGTTCTTTATTCATCGCAAAGTCGGCCGAACTCACAGGGACGCCAATAGGCGTCAACCTTAGATAACTTACTACTCACGATTGACATTAAAATATGAGCAAAGAAATCTTAAAGGCTACTCAGGAATTCTGCGGCGAATATTTGTAGCATTTCGTAAGTACAAGTAAAATATAATAATCTGCAAAATGCATTAAAAATGAAGGTAGAAAATTACTTTGGTCGAAATAGACGAAAAATGCAAAAAAATATATAAAAATGGTTAGTTTTCTTTGGTCATTACAAATTTATTTTCTACACTAAACGGCATTGTTGTAACGTGAAAAGAAAAAAATTACATTTCATTAAAATGCGCACATTACTACTGATCGATATGGATAGAAAGGTAAGGAGGCTTAATATATTTCACCTAAATGGTACAATGCGTCTGTTTAATAAAATGGTATATTAAACTGCACTATCGGAACTATACATACAGGTAATAAAATTAAAATCCATTGCAGTAGGCATTTATTTAAATGTACATAACAAAATTAAGTATTAGCAGGACATGCAAGCCCTTACCTCATTTGCGTCGGCTGCATTGTGGTCCGCTCTGACCCCGAACGGCAGACAGCGGCAGCGCCCGGTCCACGAGAAGCCACCAGGCAGACCGCGCCCTCTACTAAGCTACGCCTACTGCGCTCGCACCTGTTTCTGGACTCTCCGCTGCTGGAGCTGCGCGCTGCGGTCACAGTCTCCCTCCGCGTCCCAGCGCTGCCCTCTGCATCTGCAAATGGCGGACCGCTCGGCAGCATCTCTCAACAGACACAAGCGGAACAACGTCTTGGACGATTTACGAATCGTTGAAATCACAATAAGCTATTAATTCTAAACATCACAATTATACTTCAGCATGGACTTGAATTCAATCGTACAAACGTTAAGACAATAAGAATTCACGGCGAGTTACAATAATTTTAGAAATTAAGACTAAGAGCTAATTGTAATTTCTCTTCATTTGACATATGCCTGCTGGCTTACCTGTAGTTATCTTACGGATGATTTAACCTACAATGCCAATTATCACATATAAATGACGCAAGATATAAAGAATCACACTCATTCAGTTAACTCGTTCTTTTTTGTACGTAATATTCTTAATCCTAGCATTTTATTCCCCCCGGCATACACCACCCAATATTCCTGCACGTTTCTCTATCGCAACATTTTAGGAGAAAGTTTATCCAGTCCGCTGCCTCACCACAGAAAACACATTTGCTGTCTCCATTTCTGGCCTGTGATCTTGACTATCAGCTCCTCCCATACCAGACAGACATATCCATGAGATGGTCCTTTTAATCCACACGTCTCTACTAGAGCTCTAGAAGAACCTGCAGAGTCGGTGACATCCCGACTTGTCTCCCGAGCTTCTCTTGTGATTTGTCGTCGTTCGAAGTCGGAAAGCTTTGGATTAATCTGCTCTAAAGCGTTGCAGTTTCCATAGAACATCGAAGGCTAATCACCCCTCGCCCTGTCTTCTCAAGCGATCGTTTACATGAACCGACCATTCCATTGGAGATTCAATGATAATTCTTCTCGTAAGAATTTTATCGCTAGAGTTCGTTCCATTCGCTATTTTGAATCAATTTTTTGAACCTATGAATTTTAGGCTCTATTCTGTTTCTACGAAACGTAAGAGTTATGCCCTCGACGATTAGAAACGGAGCAACAGTTCTTTGCGGAGGATACGAATATTCTTTCCAATAAAAAACCGTAAATAGTACAATAGGACATATTTTAAATTTGTTTCGTAATAAAAACTCAGTGGTAAATGAAAAGAATACGGTTTCAATGCAGTTTACGATTTCAAATAAACAGCTCTGTATTCCATTAAAAATGAACGATGTTCCATTGATTGATTGAATTTTGGTAACTTAAGTTACCAAAATTTTAGGCCTTTCAATTCAGTAAAACCTTACATGGAACGTCCTTAAATAAATTGAACACTAAATTATCTTCTTTATGCTACACTTTCCAAATTCTTTCAAACTCAGCCAGCTTTCATACTGCTCGTTGTGTGTATTTCGCGAATATTCAGTCCCGCCTGCGATATAGCATAATATTCTACGGAAATACATTTGTAACATCCAGACAAACTACAAAAAACGAATTCTAAGAATAATAAGCCATTCCCAACTACTTTTTCTTGCAATCCTCTCTATGTTAACCTAGACATTTTACATTTACATTTTCTCTTGACATATGAATCAGTGTTTTTTTTTGTAAAAAATGACTTTCTAAAGGTCAGGAATATATTTTTACCAAACTTAAATATTTTCAACCGTTGTCTATAACTACTCGACGTAGTACTCGTAATTATCAGGAGACAGTCTCAACGACTCATTAAAAAAATTCACATACTACATGTACAATATTTTACAACTCCTTGCCAGACGACATTAAACAATTAAATTTGATACAAAAGTTTCAGTACCATGTATCATCTTTTTAGCTGTTTCTATGCAATTCTATACAAAAGGAAAAATATTTTATACAATGACATTTAATGTATTATTTATGAATTGGATTGTATTATTCTAATTAACTTGTAACAAATATTGTACATCACCTTCTGGGTCAATAACTCCCATCTCGATCAGGTTTTTGTCCAGTTTCCCTGACCCTTGAGCAAATGCAGAGATGGCATCTTGTTTTGAGATATCGCCACAACCGGCGAAACTTACCTGCCGCCATCCTCGACCTCACGATCTGGGAATCATTCAAACCGCAGTCGCAGGGGAAATCTACCCGCAGCCATTGTCGAATCCGCTGTCTGGAATCCCTGTACACCGCAGTCATGCCCACACCCGTCAAAACTTACCCGCCGCCAACACCGCCATCGCCGACCACGCGGTATGGGGAACCTAAAACCCCGCAGTTGTCCCCAGCTCCAACAAAATCTACCCGCCGCCATCGTCGACCCCGCTGTCTGCAGAATCTTCACACCGCAGTCTTCCACACGCCCGGCAAAACCTACCCGCCCCCTTAGTGATTGGCCCAGTCTGGGGAACCTTCACACCGCAATACTCCCCACTCCTGGTCAAACCTTCCCGCCGCCATCGTCGACCTCGCAGTCTGGCGATTCCTACATACCGCCACCTCCGCGCGTCCGGCGTCATCTGACGACCGTCGTCATATCTGCGACCAGGTAATTATAATCGACGTCTCTATCGTCCCCCTCATTTGGCGAAATAAGTAATCGCCCCCGTCTTCCCGCGTAACTGCACGCTGGTAAATGACTGTCGTTGCTTTCGACGGACCCGAACACACAAATGGCGTCGGGTCCATGTCGTATATAACCTACACTCCCCCGTAGTCCCCATGTCATTACAAATGTACACGTTGCTTTCGTGAATCTCCGTCCAACGAAATCTTTTCCCTGCCGTCAACGTCTATAAAACTTACCCGCGCCTTTTTCGATACCACGTCCGGCGAATTTTTCGCCGCTGTCTAACCCGTCCCTCGAGACATTCCCTCGACCTGCGTCTGGCGAAACCTGTTGGAGACCACCGTGGTAATTCTCGCGTTCGGCGAAATTGACACTCCGCCGTCGTTCATCTCTCGCTGCCCAAACTGTCTCTACTGGCCGCTGTCGTCGTTCCCACGAGAAGCGAATCCTACCTGGGTCCGTCAACCTTGCTTCTCGCGAATTCTTCCCGCCGCAGTCATGGAACCCGGGTCATGCAATTCTCCCCCGCCCCCACCTTCGATCTTCACGCGATCAGGTGGAATCTACACTTCGACCTCGTCCATCCCTCGTCGCCGTCGTCGTCCCCGTGTCCAGCAAATCGTAAGTCTCAGTCTCCACCGTTTCCCCACCCCAAGCAAAACCACCCGTTGCAGGAGTACCCTGCGCGTCAAAACCTACCCGCTGCTTTCGACGACTCCGCGACCAGCAAGACGTTCCCGACACGGCGACCTTCAAGGGTCAAGCGAAACATTCCCTCAGACGCCGTCGTCGTCGCTTCTGGCTAATCCCCCCATCGTCGACGTCAACCCCGCGTCTAGCGAAAACTCCCCGCGGCCGCCGAAGTCACCCCGTTCGGCAAAACCTCCGACGAAAAGCACTGGCCGCCCTCGTCGACCACTCGCCGGCCAAAACCTTCCAGCCGCCGTCGTCTTCCCGCGTCGGACGCCCTCGCTTCTGGAGAAATCTCTCCGTCGTCAATTCAGGAGATGCCACCGCAATCTCTGAAAGCGAAATATACCAGTGTTACTAACAATTTTAACATGTTCAATCCAATTTCATTTATTTTCACAAAAAACAATTCACCAAATGACTGGAATACCGAATGAATTAACACACATCCCATTTTCCCAATTTCATTTCTTAAAATGTTAATTCTATTTTTTAAATTATATATTATTTAACTATGTAGTATTTATAATCTATTAATTCTAATGTTATAATTTTGTTTGTCTACATTTCTTGAGCAGGATAATGATGATGATAGTTAACCCTTCGATATTTCTCTTGTAATAAATAATCTGACAATGACAGCTTCGACAATTATGTTATTTTACATGCCAACAAAAACTCACCTGTAATCCAGGAATCTACATTTTCCAAACTGTGGTTTTCATGTCATTCATGTCACGAAAACCGCAGTTTGAAAAACTGATGCTCCAAAGCATCAGCAGGAGTGATTCTCCTCTCCTGAAAATAATTTAAAAAGTAGTATTAATGTACAGCAATTTTGGAACAGTAATACAAAAATTACTACATTGAAAGAACTGAATAAACAAATGCAAATTGTAATAATTATGTTATTTCTGCAATGTTGAAGCTCACGTTGAAATGCTTCTTTCAATGTAAATTTCAATCATAATGAAATATTTCTTCCTTACCTTTTGAGCCTGGAGCGTCCTGATTAGGAGCTGCCTGAAATGATGAACCTGGACGGCGTATCTTCCGTCAGCCTCCAGGTTCAACATCGTCACGTGCTCTGTCCCTACGTGCCCCAAAGATGGCACGCTCGGGCATCCCTCAACCGCGGAGCATTCCTGGAATTATTGTTAAAAGTAAGAACCGGATGAACCAAACAATTTGTTTTTAATATGAAACACAATTTTCATCACTCCTTTCGTATTTGTTGGGACAAGTGGATTTTAATGCACTATTTTTATAACTAATGTCCTCCTCACATGCACAAACGGGATAATTCATTGAATTTAATATCCACCAATAAAATAATTAAAAAAATTCCAATCTCGGATCTCGAGAGACCGTAGAGATTTCATAAGTCTTATAGCACGGAAGAGGGACCACTCGCTGTGAAGAAATGATTCCGCGCTCTGTGTTGTCTCGTTGACTCACCCTGAGCGTCCAGCCGCCGCCTTCTGTCCTCCGGAAGAAGGTGGCCGTGCGCCCGGGCCGCTCCAGCAGCGCCGCAGGGAGCGCGCCGTGCGTGCGGCACACGGCGCTCAGCAGCTGCGCGTCGCTGCGAGCGGGGTAGAGCGGGCGCGCGGTGGCCAGCTCGGCCGCCACGCACCCCACCGACCACACGTCGGCGGCGCCGCTCGCCCCCTGGCCCAGCGCCACCTCGGGCGCGCGGTACCACCTCGCCTGGGCCCTGGTGGACTGCGCGGCCGCGCGCGCGCTCTTGGCGCAGCTGAAATCGACCAACTTCAGCTGCGTCAAGCCGTGCGCCGCGACGTTGCCGAACATGATATTGTCCGGCTTGATGTCCAGATGGACAATATCAAGTTCCTAGAAAAAGATAATTTTTTTTATTAGTGAAAGCTACTACTAGGGGATTGTGTTAGTCAAAAAATATATGCTGAAATATGTGATGTATTACATTGTTAGGAATGTTACTAGTTACTTCCACCAATATTGGCCTGATGTTACTTATTTGTTAAATTGGCCTGATATTCGGTACGCAATGTACCATTAAATCTTAACTTAGGGTTTCAGGCCCCAGCATCGCGGATTGGAATCCCTTCTCCGACATTTCTGTTCGTCCTTTCACCGCTCTCCATCCCTGCATTTAGTATAGTTACCCCTGAACTTAATCAATAGTGGTCACTAATGACCTCGCAGTTAATGCGACCATAAAATATACTAATGTTTTTCACATAATAGTATCTGTCAAGCAAATGATGGGGTTCATGGAGTTTAGGAGTTATGAATTACCTCCAGTTTCCGGAGAGCCCAGAACACCTGCCGGAGAATCGTAGCAATTTCCGACATTCTGGCCGGCTCAGGGGACCGCTGGACCATGAAGGCTTCCAGATCAAAATCTAAAGCCTCCATGGCCACGAACAACCAGCCCTTCAGTTGGAAAGTCTCCAACATCCGCAGCAGGTGATGCTCGGTCGGGTGGTGTAGAGAAATGCGTCTCAACGCCCGAGCCTGCAGATACACGAAACAATATTAAATAAATTCATCCCAACAACAATATTTAGGGAAAGAAGTTTATCACAGTAAATTCATTTTACGTAAGCACAGGTTCTTGAATTTCAGGAAGCCATCAGCGTTAAAGGCCACTGCAATGGGACAAAAGCTACTCTATTGACGACACATTGTATTTCCATGAATCAAGCCAGCGTTTCATATTCTTCACTCAATAATCATCATATGATAATATTTCCAAAATATAACATGTGAAACTTGCATTGAATCATTTGAAAGCAATTTGTTTTATTTTATTTACTTGTAAAGAAGTAGTGCAGTTTCGCAAATCCAATTATTTTCCTTCAATACTTTCGCTTGTAAACTTACCTCGTTCCTCGCTGC
This sequence comes from Gryllus longicercus, assembly GCA_038098605.1. Classification (NCBI taxonomy): domain Eukaryota; kingdom Metazoa; phylum Arthropoda; class Insecta; order Orthoptera; family Gryllidae; genus Gryllus; species Gryllus longicercus. The sequence goes on from JAZDUA010000283.1 coordinate 1,027,395, forward strand.
GGAGCCCCAGCTACCTTCCAACCGCAGGGCCTTCAAAGCCAGCAAACGGCTGCTACCAACCTCTCGGCAGCGGAAAACCTGCCAACATCCGCACGCACGTTTACATGGACTGCCACATTCACTTTCATACCAGTGGAAGTTTGTCTGATATATTTTACAATGATCGGGGGTGTACCGCGTTGAACTTTGTATTTTTCAAAATAAGTTAGCAGATAATACGTTTTCAGATAACCAAGGTCTGTTCAGGGTCCGATTTACATGTTCACAGCTGCGAAAAGAAACAGTGATCGCGTTCTCTCATTCCTGATTTCGATTGTTCTACATTTTAACCTTGATGGATAACGCAAAGCTTTAAACAAAATTTACTTAATTTTAAATACTAACAACGTGCAAAGTATCATGATTTCAGACACGTAAAGCACGATTTTATATGACGGGTGATTTCGTAAAGGAAACAAAAAATTAAAATACCTTTTGAATCTTGGTTATATTAATAATAACTCATGAAATCGCACATCGATCCCTAAACAACCGCTTATTGTCGGTTTTGTCGTCATTTTGTTTGAAGCTCTACAACCCAACCACTTCTAACCACGAAACGGGAAGGCACAAGTTCTAACTCACTTCAGCTAGACACTAAAGTAGACTTTTTGAACCAAATAAAGAGGCACTCGCGTTAATGACTTCCGTCTGAAATCGCAGAATATTAACTGTGCTCTTTCAGCTTGTCCAAATTGGCCAAGTCAAATGTGGAATGGCAGCGGGATCGCCTGCGCGAGGCGCGTGTCGTACCTGGCCGTAGACGCCCTGGCCGAGCGTCGAGAGCACCTGGTAGGACGCCGCGGCGCCGCGGAGCACCGCGCCCGGCGCGAGGAGCAGCGGGGCGGCGGCGTCGTCCCCTTCGGCGCCTGGAGCTGCAGAGGGCGACGCGGGAGCGGGGACGGGCGAGAGCGAAGACTCGCTGGCCGTCAGCGTGGCCGCGCTGTCCTGAGAGACCGGCGGCGACAGAGGGGGCGTTCGCGGCCCGCACACCACCCACGGCCCCATCTCCCACGGCTCCGCTTCCACGCTCTGCAACAGAGGGCGAACACTTACCACCACTGCACCTCACATTCTCTCGCAACGAGTTCCGTTATGATTTCTGTCGTGTGCGTTATCTACGAGAGGCAGCCCCGCCATTTTCGGGAATTTGCAAGATTACTAACAGAATCTGCAACCGTATTGATAATCTCGTCTTATTAAATGTGCATTTATCACTCAACGGGTGCATTCGTTTTTTGTCCCTTCACTATAACTAAATACTTTCCCATTTATTTTTACCAAACCGTGTATCCCCCAAATCCCTTTTGTAACTGAATTAAGCAACACAACGTCTAGCTGATTTTGTCAATGACTTTTCCACCGTAAAAATGAAAAAGAGAAAGGGCAATATGTACATCAGTTTTATATCGTGTCATTAGCCTACTACTGCAGAATATATTGTGAACGAACATCTTCCCGGAAGAGGCTAGTCTGTTCTATCCTGTTTAAGTGTTGTGTATCGACTAGCCTCCTGAAAGAGGAGGGGTGGGAAAGGGCCGTGTTTGGGGATCACGAGTTCGAGGGGTCCCCAGCCTTTCAGAAGGGGCGGGCGGGGAGCTCACCTGGCGAGGAGCGCCGCCGCCGCCGCAGCCGCCGCGCGACGCCTTGTCCTGCGAGAGAGGCTCCTGCGTCTCCTCGTGCGCTGAGACGGACAGAGGGCAGCTCCGCACGCACTCCTCTTCACTCTGGGAAGGAAGCGCGCCGTTAGACTTTAACAGAACATTTCACACATTTTCACTCGATTCGTGAGCTGCTTTACATATTCTAGGAATCAGAAATATGATGCTGCTCCTAGAACTCACTAAACTACGTCTTCAAACAATGCTTTCTTTTTTTTTGTGAAATATATCTTCGAAACTTGTTTATGAGAAACGTTTTTCCTTTGATGTATTCTTAAACGTGAAATAAAAAACAACAACAGAGAAATAAAGACTACAAGCAAAGGGCGTGGCCTTAGCTCACCTGCCAGTCCTCGTCGATAGCGAGCGCCGTAGAACTGGGGCAGCGGGGCGAGGAGGAGCTGGCGGCGCGTGGCGGGGAGCGGAGGGGCGAGGACAGGCGGCGCCGCTGCAAAGAAAGCGGTAAACATTATTAACGACACATTTTTTTAAATATCAAAACCAACTGTGAAAACCGAGTAAAAAATAAAATGTTAGAACATTGTTCATTCTTTGTCAGTCAATACAAGCACTGATCAACAGTCTTATTTGGAGGACCGTGAATTTTAACGAATCACATTAAATGGAGAGCACATGGAAATGACATGGTTGACAATTCGTTCATATCTTACAGTATTCTAAGCAGTCATTTCACATCACAAACCATGGTGTAGGATATAAAGTAGGCTACACTAAACGGTTTATATTCTGGTACAGTTCATATTGAGTAGACCATTTGTTGCTTCTGATAAGATTGGTATGAAATTTATTAGTCCTTGATTTAAAATTAAGGATTGAGAACAAAGAATCTTTTAAGTGAAATTTATAATCTTATGCTGTAAATGGAGCATCCACATGCGGACAATGCTTCGTTGAGTTCCTAATAATTAGTATCAATTACAAACTAAGAAATAATCGTTTCCAGATGCAGCAGTTGATCAGAACCTCTAATGATCAACTTAAATAATAAAAAACAAGTTAATGTTTTATTTGTTACCTGTGTTATTCACTGTGGTAATATATTTTTTGAAAGATTTCTATTTTAATTAATTTTTTGCACAGAATATGCAATTCTTTAATTTCAAATCTGGAATACCTTTTTATGTTCATTGTAAAAATGTATAGAAATAAAATAAATTTTTATGAGGTTTTGCTTTTAATTCTAAAATTATATTAATATAACTATATAAATGCCGATCAGATGGCCGAGATCGCTAAGGCAGTAGTGCCGGAGTGGTTTCGGACCAGAAGATCGCGGGTTCGAGTCCCGCCTCGGGCATGGGTATATTTGTGTGTTTGTGTATGTCTGTATGTGCTGTCCTTTCACCCCCATTACCATCATATCATCATTCCATCCTCCATCCTCCAGGGCTAACAACCGTGGGGGTTAAAAAAACCGAATCCAGCTGAAAATGCTGGTCCCCACAAAAAATTGTCGCAAGCACCTGCCACCGTGAGAATAAATAAAAACTGGGCCACGGTAAAGGCAGGATGCTTGCAAGCGTGGTCCTAGTTGGCCGATTAACGAAAAAAAAAAAAACTATATAAATATATAATTAAAAATTATGGAAAGGTGTGGTGATATGTTCTCAAATTACAATTACACTACCTTTCTATTACTTCTCATGCCCTACTATTAAACTACACTCTCTAAATTTCTTTCTTTAGTATACAACCATTATCCGCTGGTAGTATGAATACTTCCCTAGGACTGCACTTCTATATACCATATATATTTCTTCAATCTTTAATTACACCCCAAGCTTTACAGACACTTTCTGCACAATATACAACTAGTATTCTACTTACACTTTCTCTGCACCTTACTACTTTCATGTAGAAATTTTCAATAGTCACTCTTTTGCAATAACGAGATTTACTAAAATCCTTTTATATTTATTAATGTAAGTAAGTGCAGGGATTCTACATAGAACACCATTACATTCTACCATTAGTCAATTTCAAATATATTTTTAGTTAATTTCAATTTTATTTTTTCTTCTTCAATTATCCTTTAATTTTAATTTCCCAATGCAAGTGAGCTTCCATTTGTATTACTGACATTTTTCATATTACACCTTCATTTAGCATTTCCACTATTGTGTAGGTTTTCCAATTAGAATTTTTTTATGTTAACTCACTGCAAGTATAAATTCAGATCACTCCATTATCAAAAGAAGATTGTATCACTGAACAACACTTCATCAGATTTCCAACAGACATATTGTCTCATTTTCAATTACTAGATGTAAAAATCTCACATAGGACACTAAGAATTAGCATACACATTTTTTCACTGGAATACAAGAACATAATGTTACCTTAATGACAAACCTTTAAATGATTATTTCATTATATATGGCAAGTATACAAATATTTATTTATATATTTAGTGATAAATGATTACAAGCATGTGGTTTTATGATACATTGTTGTATTAAAATTAAATATAATATGGTAAGAGAACCTGTAATTTTAAGTGTAATTTGATGTGTTTTAATACAGAAGAAGGAAAAGAATTCAAATTAGTAAATGTTATATTAAATACCATTGTCCTAGAATGGTATTTTTCCTTATTAGCTGATAAGTATTTCTAGAGGTTTTGGGACAAAAATTCAAATTCGGTATTGGAACTTTGCTATCAGGCACATGTATTTAATTATTAAATTTAATTAATTTTAATTTATTATATTGGAAAAGCAACATGGCTACACTGAATAAAGATGCTTTCTTGGTTAATGATAAGGCCAGGAGAAATTCCCCTTGCAAAAGAAAAAATTGGCCCTAATGTTGATGGAAAAAGGCGGTAGATAATATTCAGAAACACAAATTGGTGGCCAGTGATGATGTCTTTCTGCAACTACTTCCATCGAGCCGGGTCCTATGAGACTGTTAGGCCAACCCTTGAATTCATATGGATGAATCCATATTCTGTTTCACAAAATTTTCTTATTTTCAGCTGCAAAAATACAGAATGTCCATTTGTGGGTCCCCAAATTAAAGACCTTCTGAAATAGACAAATTTTGGACAACACCTAACACCCAAAGAGAAAAACACATGAATATTTTCCAATAGTTTAATGACAAAACTTTCTTTCAAAAAATGAGTTAACAACTATGAAGTACTATTTGAAGTTGAAGAGTTGATTAATCCATAAAGAGATTTTGGATGGAATGTGGCACATGTTTTCACAGAAAACATTTCAGATTTATAGTATTAATATCAGGCAGTATATTATACACGTGTACTCAAAAATGCAGAAATATTTTCACATTGCTGGTAATGTAAATATTAACGACAGGAAAGGTATTTCAAATAAATTACATTCATAATTTTTTGACGAAAAAATGAAATAGAATAATGTTTATGCCATCTTATACATAGCACTTAGCACTATCCCTACAAAATGTTTCAAGAAGAGATTTGGGACTGTTTTTGAGAATATCTTGTAATCAATATTTTTCAATGTTGCAAAAACTACTATACTTTTAAAGCATTAAACATGTCATTAATTAAACAACAAATTGAGGAGAACAAATTACTTGTGAAGAAAAATCTCTATTCAACATCGTAGTTGTAGGGAGATGCAGAAAAAATTGCCGTTAGTCAATTATCAAGATGCCAAATTGAGGTAACCAGAGGCCATTAGTTATTTCACTGTATTAATTTATTAAAGTGTCAGTGTCTTCGATTACATTCCTTTGGATAAGTGGACGTTTAGCAATTTAAGTAAATGTACTAGAAGTCCTTGGCAACAACTTTTTCAATAATTCATTTCTTCAAACATACCTGTACTTTTTCATCTACTATACTAATTGATATTCTAAGTAATATTCAATCCATTTCGAAATTTGTTGGACAATTTCAAGGAGAGGAAATAAAGAAATATTTATTCTTTACTGACAAAAAAAAGGTGAAGAAATTGAGAGCTACAATGTGGAATTTAATGGGTTTGAAATTTATTTCTCTGTGCATATTGGTTATATTAAATAGATAATGCTTCATTGTTTTTAAAATGGTTTCGTAGAATATGAATTTTGTGCGATTCTCACAAAAGCATTATTTTAAATTCAGCATGTAGCTCATGCTGAGATAATTAGCAATTTTATATTTTTGTTTAATATTATAGATTTCTGGAGTTTTCCAACAATATAATGTTTTGTTTACTTTTCAATTAATGATTAACCGAATATTTTAATTTCTGCTTGTTGAATGTGTCTTGGTCAATGTGATTTTTCACTTCAGTCAAAGACTAAGGTTATTCATTGACATATCATTATGCTTCAGTCTGGTATCAATGTTTCTGCATAAATATTCAGAGAACAGATTGAAATAGAATTATTATGACTGAAATTGAATTGAGAGGTGTGATTGGGTTGATAAAAAATGCTATTAATAGATGGATTTAATTTAATTTTTCCATATACAATTTTTTCATTAAATGTGTATATTATTAATTTTGGTAAAGCTAGTGAATTAATTAGTTTGCTCATTAGGTTAACTTTAGGGACTGCTTTGTTCCCAGTTTTCTTGTATATTGTTCAATAGTAATTATGTTGATAATATTTCAGTTGATATGACTTGTAATATTTTTCTTTCTGGATTTTGTTTTGAAACATCTTTATTTATTACAACCCACACTTTCCCAATTTGTAGGCGAGTGTGTGAATATGAGTATGTGAGAGAGTGTGAGATTTTACACTTCCTTTGACAATTATCAAATGAACTTGAATTTTGGCAGCACCAAATATGCCTGTGTTGTATCACTAATTTCAAGTTAAACAATAAACAAAGACAACTGTTAGGATCTGAATAGAAATCATCAGGACCTAATAATAATATATTTTTACAAAGTATGCTCAATTTTAAAATTTTCAAACTATGTAAGGAAATAATAAAAGTACCAAATATGCAAGAATGGAGTGTAAATATGGAGCAATTGAAAAAAATGTTCAAAAATGCATTATGCCTATATTTTGCTGGGATAAAATGTGGGAAGCGCAGTCATGCTTTAAAAAATAAAATTGCCAAGAATAATATATTAACAAAGTCTGGAATATCTCTGAAGAAGTAAAATCATGCATTAAATTGAAATCTCATCTCTACACATTACAAATCTCATTACTCCTCTATCTCTCTCATTACTCATTGACTCGACAATTTACATCTGTGTTTCATTCATCAACATGACCCAACATTGCAACATTTTTGTGGCATATTTGCATGCATATTTCAGGGCTAAAAACATGAATAAACTTCCCATCTCTGATTATGATACTTCTTGGTTGGATAGAAACTAAATGGAGATGTAACCAACTGTAATTTATAGATTACGAACTTAACTATTGCCAGCGTTCAACAAAAACTGATATCTTGACTCAATTTTCTCATAATATAGAAGGCTAAAATAAGAATTTGGATGGCAACAAACATTTGTGTAAAGAGTTTGTCAGAAAATATTTGGTCCTATGTTGTAAAACTATCAGAAACAATAAATATACTTGAGATTGAGGCCGTATCTCTAATTACCCCCTATTTTAAGGAATAATCTTTCTGTCATGAGAACACAAGGTATGGGTAATGACTGACTGAGTTCAAGAAAATGTGCCCAGATGACGAAAAACAATGTCTAGAATCAGAAAAAAGGATGTCAAAGTGAAGACAAAGTGCACAAGATGTCAAAGTAAAATGAGACTAGAAACCTGATCGATATGATGACAATTGAAACAGAAACTAAAGTCCAATACATATCTCAGTCATATTAGATATTTATAATTAAACAGTACCAATTAGAAAATATGCTTAGCCAATATCATTGTTGTAATCAAATTTATTTTCTTTTATAATATTCTGTATAGTCTTTATTATGCACCAGAATATATGAGGAAAGATAATGCATATGTGTACAATTACAAGTCAATAAGCAAGTAAATAAAAGAAAGTGAATAAATGAATGTAATGCAAATCAATTGAATGTTGTTATAGAATTAATTAATTCATTCATTAAATAGTTATTGTAATGAAAGCAATATATTGCTTAGTAAATTTGAAGTAATTGGGAAGTAATGCTGCTCTGTAAGCAAAACATATTACAGGTACCTATGTACATTAGCAAATATAATATATAAAAAAATAAATAAAATAATTTGTCATCTAGGTCCCGCCAACTTATTAAGCAGAAATTGGCAAGTGTTTAGCTCGTAATCGATACAACCAACTCTCCTGAATTATAAAAATACAGATGATGATCTTATACTAAATTACACTTGTAAATATGAGTTTTGACTGAGGTGTTGGTAAGTGATTTTTAATACCATTTACAGTATATTTTTGTTTTCAAATATAAAAATTATTTTTTTCCCTAACAAAATAAATTATCACATTAATTTATCTAAAAGTAAGTTATTTTAATTAATCATTGATTACAAAATGTCTAGAGTTTATTAAATCATCCACATAACTTTTATTGCGTTCAACTTTCAACAAATGCCAAACTCCACTACTTGAACAAAAACATGTTTTGAATTTTCCTTTGGGAATAAAGTGAGAGATCGAATAATGGTCTGGGCGACAAATACTGATTGTTTACTGTGTTCTAGGTACTTTCTTTCAGGGTAAGTGGCAAACAAAACATGACATTTACAGTCGTATATATTTTGAGGGCATACAAAGATCACTCTTCACACTTATTTCTGTTAACAAACATGAAAAGAAGGAAGAAGAGGAAAGATTCTTCTGAAGTTACCACTTTTGAACAAACCTGTTCATCTGAGGAACATTTATTGACTCAATACAACTTAACAATCAAGTACGATATATAAAGTTATCCAAAAAACGGTATGAAATCCTTGGTTTCAATCTGTAGGGTGAGCTCTTCTTCAAAAGATTATGAAGTTTTTATTGTAATCATTCTTCTGTATTAAAATGACTATTTTTCTGAAGAAAATGTCTTAGTGTTTTGTAATGATATTTCTTCTCTTATTAAACAGGTATCTTCATAAACATAGCCTACAGAATAGTGCTTATTCATTGATTCCTTTAGTTACTCTCAAGGATGTGCTTCTGCTTAATAGCAAACAATTTCTATTAGCATCCAGAATCCAATCTGCTTTTATGAAAGAAGCATAAGAAAACTCAAAATTTATATTGGAAAAACCTTGTTTATGGATGGAATATTTGTAGAATGAATGGATTTAATGTGGTGAAATGAAGGTAAATGCACTTACTATACTATACTTGGTTACACAAAAGTGTGAAATAATGGGAAGAATAAATGAGTTGATTTGAAAAGAAAGACCTAAGTGTAAAATATCTATTAATGGATGGCAAATGGGAAACCATGTTAGGTGAAATCTTAAAATGTGTATTTTTTTAATTTTATGTACTGAACTAGGATTAGGACGCATAAGTACTGCCAATGCCTCTGGTACAATGTACTTTGAAAAATTTAAATAAGTTGTATTTACATGTCCGTAAATACCGTCACTGAAGCATGATGAAAAGTTTGACGACAGTTCATTTACTAGCCAATAGAAGGTTGGCATAGTAAATAGTAGCTGAGCAAGGAGCTTGACAAACATAAAAATTTTACATAGAGTTTTGAGAAGATGGAAATAGCAATGTTTTAAAGAAAATTATAATTTTAAAAAGAATTATAATAATGAACACATCCTGGAATCGGTAATAAATTTCTGCCTGAAAATTCTATGCACATTAAATGATTATCAAGCATACGTACACTAGATACAAGAGAAGTGGTATGAAAGCAAATTGAATTCAGATACGCTGGCCAACTATTCTTGGACTTTCAAGAAGCATGCTCCAAAGGCAAAATGTAGCAGAAAACTGTTATTTCTGACTCTCTTGGTGTGACATAATGACAGAATGTTTGCATATTGTGCAGTTCAGAGAGTAGGAAGTACTCTGAAATTACAAACTGCTAGAAACATTGCATAATATGCATATCATCATCAATATCATATGTAAACTTGAACAAAAAAATGCTATATTTTCAATTTTATATTATCTTTCAGAGGCCAAAGCTTTGTTTCTATGTCCCCAGTGATATCAATGATTGTGAAAATGTTAGATATTGATGTTGGCAGATTTTATTTGCTAAAAGTTATTAACTATTTTTAATGTCATCCATTACTTTGGATTTGAACAATTTCCTCAAGAAGAATAAATATATTCTAATTAAGGCTTAATCAATATGTACAAAAATAGGGACTAGAAATGTTAAAAATATAGAGTAAAGTTGAAAATATGATAAAGATAGATAAAATAAAGTAAACTTTGAATTGAACATATTAGATGGAAAAGTTAAATAACTTATTTTTTAGTATTATCTGTATAACAAGATTAATGCCTTGTACAGGTACAGAGTAGACACATTTTTGTTGCTGATAATATGGTTCTTAAACATTTTTTTAACAACTTAGCATTATAAAGCAGAATATTAGAATGCTATATTGCCGTGATATTGGTGTACACTAGCCAAAACTTCATTCAACCAGAGATGTCATGGAGACCATTTTGAACCATACAATATTTAGTGGAATTAATTCTAGAACAATTTTTCAACAGTACTCAACAGTATATATCCTAATGGAGAAGTTATTGCATCATGCTAAAACAGCAATTTTTTACGTGAAAACGTGTGCTGTAGATGCATACCTATATGGATAGAGTATCAATCGTATCAATTCATCAATTCGTAATCAATTCATATTACTTAGGAAATTGTTCGTAAACATAAGATAATCATTTAAATATAAATAATGAACAAACAAATAAGTAGGTACACACAAATCCTAGGCCTTAAAATGACAAGCACTGTCTACAGGAACTCGCAGTGGCACCTACTATTACCGATTATTAATTATTTCAAGAAAGTCGTGGATTGCTGAGTCAGAAAGAAAAGTTGAGAGGAATGGCAAATTTTTTTGAAGTTAATGTGAATAAAATGATATGGGATTAGACGCACTACAACTTTTTGAGGCAAGTGCTCTGACTTATCACAGTTTAAGTTAAAACCGCCTAAAACTACTACCACGAATATTTTAACAAATTTTTAATACACACGTGATTCTGAGATCCAAACAACATATAATTAGCATAAGCAACATCATTATCAAGCATCTGTCCACATGCACACTATCTTTCTTACCTTGCAGGGCCTCAGGGAAACATGGGGTGGGCTGTGGAGAAGCTCGTCAACTCTCGAACCAGTGATGGCTGAAGGGCGGTGCAGCCCAGAGCACATCTCCAGCTACAACACAGCGAAACATTGTATTTCAATTGGCAGCTAAAACTTCCAACGACAAATAAATTTGCACTGCTTTTCCCCTTCAATCACGGCCGTGTACCTGTGAGGGCGCAGGCTCAATGTCTGGTACTCGGGCTAAACATTCTCGTTCATGGTCTAGAGAATATTTTCGATATGATATGAATACCCGATTAGTAAATGGTAATTATATAATACCAATAATAAAATGAACTGAGAACCTGATGTACATCTCACTATCGGATGAATTCTGTCCTCCATATTTGCGCGTCACTACGTACGTACGATGGCGACGCATAGCATTGCGTTTACAAGATGGCGACACAGTCTCGAATAAGAATTTTTGAGCGCTAAAGCGATATTAATATTTATTTATTTATTGAAAATATGCTATGTAATGAATGTTATAAGATGTTAAAACACTAGGATATACATTATTAAATGGAAAGCCAATTTGATAGTACCTACTTCTACATGCTTACGTGTCGAAAGCTCAGTACGTAGGCCTACTTGCCACAAAACCATATTTTCAAAGTATGTGTACGTCTTCTCGATCAAAAAAGGAATATTCTATTATGAAACGATATCATTATATCGTTCTCATTTCTTTGCACACATAGCAATACCACGTTAATTTTCGAGAATGCAAAGTTTAAACACTGAGCGTTAAGACAAGTTACGCCGAAGTATGCATGAAAATAGCGAATTGGAATAGTAATGATTCTAGAACCTAACTGTAACATCAGTATAGTATATTCAATTACCTCGTTAACACTTCCTGACTGGACCATAGTGAATGTAGATAGCTGGAACGGTGACGTCGTCTCGTCTTCAGGACAGGAACCCAAATGAACGAGACGCTAATGACTATTTCCTGGCTCCTTGCCCACGGGCCGTGATTGGTCAGCGATAACGCCTCACGGGCGGTTCTTCCCTCACCCCTTTTTTTTAGCGCGTCCTAATCTCCAACCCATAACCCATCGCATATATATCCATCCAATTCTATTCCAATTAAATGCAGATACGAAATTAAATCAGATTAAACCTAACAAGAAACACAATATATTCCATAAGAATATAAAAACGTATAATTTCCACTATTATAAAGCAATTTTCCGAAATGGACTGTAACTAGAATTGACCATTAAGGAATCCTCAACCACAATGTTAGTTGTAATTTTAATTTTAGTTTAGTTAATAAGTCAACAAGCATATGTAGAGTAAAATGTAAATTAAACTCAAAAATTAAAAAATCGCGTCCCGAAATTCTGACGATGTTTCCGGCTCATGCATTCGTAACTACCTAAAGAGTGCAGTAGTGATTTCGCTTCCGCCATTCCAAGCCATCAAGGAGAGGCCATTTTCTGCACGTCAATCCAACGGCCCTTCTTGCAGAGAGAAAAACGATGAAACAATTAAAACATTGGTTGTATTAACTAAACAGATATTATATACATATATATATATATATATATATATATATATATATATATATATATATATATATATATATATATATATATATATATATATATATATAATGACAAGAAAAGCGTTTGTTAATAAGATTACCCCTTTTCTCGCCTTAAGACTACATTGCTTGGAAGGTAAATTATTTATTCGGGAGAACTATTCTTCTGTTTTTATTATTTTCAGGCGCTTTACTTAAAATTTTTGACATTTTGGCTCTTTAAAATTTGATTGTTTTTCTTTTACCAGCTACTATTTTCTTCCTACTAGCTACAAATGTCATAGAATTTTTTGAATTCTAAACTTTTAATTTTTTTTGGTGTCCAAAACATGTTAATTGATTTTGCTTTTTGATCTTTAAATGGAATTACTGCTTATTATTTTTCTCTCATAATTTTTTTTTCATTGTGAATGCTCATAAAAATTCAAATTAAATTGCCTGTAAGTTTAATTTTATAATTCTTTTGAGTTGCTCAATTTCTGATCCATACAATTAATTAATTAATGTACAGTAAATTTAATTTATTTTCGTTATTTTGGTTCCTTAACATGAGCATTGATCTTTCTGAACTGACATACACCCATTGTATATATTTCTTAGTGCATTAAAAATCAATAATTATTAATTAATAACATATAATTAATATTAATATCTTCTAAGAGTTCTCTTAACTTTTGATTGAATACCTATTATTTACCTTTTCTAAACCCATAAATTGAAAATGAAAAATGATAATAAACTTACAAAAATTTATATTGTTCAACTTTTCTAATCTTTTATATGAACTGTATTGTTACAAATATATGATCGATATAGGATCTACATACTCTAAAACTTACCAAAACTGTTCTTTGTTGCATTAAAAATATTTTCTGAAAAATATGTATTTTTTTCAAGAAACCTGAAAAATGTATTTAAGACGATTATCTCCTAGTAGTTTATACTTTAAAATCTTTTCTTTTTCTTTTTTTCCAATCTATATAATAATAGAAATCATGTCTTTTTTAACCCCTGAGGCCTATCTTCATCATGTAAGAATGTTTAATTTTAGTTCTAAATAAATGCTATACTTTTTATATTCTATTCTTTATTAGTTTTAGTTTCATTCCTCATTTGCAAGAGGCTTTGCAGATTTTGAAATATGTAACTGCTGTTTCTTGTTTTGGCATATCTAAATGCTTTTTTCAAATATTCTTTATCCTGTATGTGTATCTGTAACAGTCAAAACCTGACACTTTTTTCTATTGCCAAATCTCCTAAGCATATTTTTCATATTGATAATTTTTAAATATTTTAGTAATGGTATTTCTTAAATTTTTTCAACCTGACGCAAGCTTCTGAACCTTAGATCCCTTTGTTAACAACTACCACCACCACCTCTATCACAACCGCTACCACAACCATCACTGCCATTACCACTACCACGACTATTATTATTATCACTACTACATTTTAAAAAATGGGATTGTTGTTAAGGAGTTGTTGACAAATTCACCAGTGAATTTCTTAGCATACGGAAGAGAATATGTGCTTACATGAGCTGATTTCTTTTGTTAGCTGTGGTTATCTAAATTGAAGTACCAACAATTGCTTTGGACAGATGAATTTCGATGAATGCGTACTTTTGGAATGATAATGTTTTGATTGTTTTTCTCAATTCCGAAAATGATATTGCAAAGAGAGATATGAAGTAGGTTATTGTGAACTGATGATTGAATTAGTGTTTCAACATATCACCATACTGTTAACATATTTTTTACTATATCTGCTGTAATTTCAATAAAATTCAGATAATCAATGTGTATAATAATTTACAATAAGAAGCATAATAATAGCATACAAAATTGTGAACCAATAAGTGATCTCTTTGATGAAAAAATAAATATAAAATGACAAAAAAGGTAATTAAGAATAACCATAATAAATTGGACAACTACTATTAAATTCTAATTGATATAAAATTATGATGTTACAACTCCACCTGCTACTTCATGATAACTGCAATATAATTTGAATTAATAACTACTGAAATATTATGTAATCCCAGGATGATGGTTGTTCAAGATGTTTATGTTGTCAGCAAATTCACCCTTCAAGCTATCATTTTCTATAAGCTACAATAACATGGCATGATAAGTGTAACAAGTTTTCTGCAACCCTCTTTGCTACAAAAATCACTCGCTGTAGTCGTCACATGCATAACATTGAAGCTGCCCATTTTTTCTTTTATAAAAGTGCAGGGGCAGATCCAGCTGATGAGTTTGGAGGGGGCCTTTGTGGATGTTTGTGTAATAAACATACTGGTATTATTTATGTACTATAGATATGAAAATATACAATATTATTGTTTAAATAATTACATTACTCAAACATAAATTAATATTTAAACCATTTTTTCCAAATAAAGGAAAATAAACAAAAACTTGAAGCCTGCTGGAATCTGCCAGTGACAGTATAACAGTGAAATAAAATTCTCAAATGTGTATAAAATTTTTGTAGGAGGTAGCTAGGTTGCATAGGATTTTGGTGTAATTTTTAAAGTTTCCTATCTTGTAAATACGGGATGTTAAACCAAAATTTGTGTGCATTTTTAGGTGATTTCCTATTTTTTAAATTATATTTGGAATGAAAGAAATATTGAATACATAACAATTTTTAATTTCACATTTTCAATTTGATTGCTCCAAAAATGTGCAATTTACTATTTAATTAATAAAACCACCTGTAATATTTTTCTTCTATTTCCTTAATTGGGATCTGAAGGTACAACATACACTAGAATTATAGAAGTAGTACATTTTAACTTTTTGATCTTTCATAATGCATTTAATACCAGAAATTACTAATTTTTTCAATTGGAAAAAAAAATCATTGATAAAAAGGAGCTAAACTATTTACTGTTATAGTTAATGCTAACGATATCAACCCTTGTATTACTTGAAAATTATAAACAAATCCATTCATTAGTTAAAAAGCAGTGAAAGGATTTTAATATTTACAAAAAAATTAAGTATTTATAGTCACACCTTCTTCGTGGTTATTAGTGATTCTTACAGTTACAGATACATTACCAAATTACAGGTACAACATTATTCAAACCTAATACTACAACTGGATACAATGCTATTTGACTACATTTATAATTGGGTACAATGTATATCAACATATAAATTAAATTGGATACAAATTTAATTCATGAAAAATAATACAAAGCAAAGGTTGTTTATGGAAGTGCAATGGTAGCAAATGTCAAAAAGTGTGGCTTTTCAGTAGAATAAAGTATTGCTTCATGATTAAATCTATGCCAGATCTTAGTGTCCAGATCTTATCCTAGAGAGTTCTTACTCTCTGTGGCACATTTTCTTACTTGTGATTAGTGAGTGAAATGTATTTACTGTACTGTGTAATTTGCTATATTTGTAATCTGTTCAGTCATGGTTCCATTAATTTTGCATTTCTTTATCAAAGTCAAAATATCTTTTGTAGTACATGATATGTTGTGAACATTGGTAATTGTTTTTAAGTCATTCGAAAAGATTATTTAGTAACTTATTAACAGAGATTCAATTTTGTTAGTGATCCATGCCAAGACTAAATTTTGTGACTGCTTTGTAGATGTGGGCAAAAGTTTTCATAATTACAGTATTAATATCACATTTTTTCAGGTGCACTAATTCATTGATGATAGTGAGCTTGAATGTAGGATCACAATAGGACGGTGAAATTAGTTGGGTAAATTTACGGTTTGACATTAGGCCATAAGACTTTGCAGTGTTATAGCTAACAACTCTTGAAGCAAGTACGTAATAACTTGATTTTCTTATTAAACACAGTGCTCCATGTATAGTGCAACCACTCTCTCACATCTGCAATTACTCTCTAAAATCGGGCATATTTCCAGATATATTCAAATCAGCAAAAATTAAACCATTGTTTAAAAAGGTCAATAGTTATGACCCAATGAACTACAGGCCTATTTCCCTGTTATCGGGATTTTCAAAAATTCTGGAAAGACTTTTCAATGATAGACTCAAACAGTTTCTCAATGCAAATAATGTCCTTACAAATGCACAACATGGCTTCAGGAGTAATAGATCCACAGACACAGCCATCTTCTCCTTTTTAAATGACATACTTGCTGCACTAAATCAGAAGGAAATTCCCATTGGCCTTTTCTTAGATTTGTCAAAAGCCTTTGACATCATTGACCATCATATACTTTTAAGAAAACTAGAAATGCTAGGGATTCGAGGCATTGCAGGCCAATGGATCAAATCATATTTATCAAACCGTAGACAAATAGTTGCCCTCCAACACACTAAGGAAAACAAAATCTCCTCATACTACTCCTGTCCTCAAATAATAAATTGTGGAGTCCCGCAAGGATCCATCCTTGGGCCAATACTATTCCTTATATACATAAATGACATGCCTTTGGCTTTAAGGAACAACAAAATAATTTTGTTTGCAGATGACACAAACATTGTCATCAAAGCAAAAACACAACAATCATTAGAAAAAGAAACTCACAAAACTTTGCAAGCACTAGTAAAATGGTTTCAAGACAACAAACTCATCATAAACACCAGCAAGACAGTCTCTCTAAATTTCATGAATCCTCGATCTAAAGAAAAACTCTCACAGCATTTGCTCATAAACAATAACCCTGTAACGATATCTCATGAAACTATCTTCCTCGGACTAACAATTCAAGAAAACCTAAAACGGAACACTCACATCTCAAATCTTAACAAGAAGCTCAGCAAATCTTGCTACGCCCTATACACCCTCAGGTCAAGCTCCAACATTGAGACACTTCGAACAATGTATTTTGCAAATGTGCACTCACACCTAAAATATGGAATAATATTCTGGGGAAATGCCCCTGAAAGCACTCGCACATTCATAATCCCAAAAAAATACTGTGAACAATGACCAGAACTCATAAGCTGGAGTCTTGCAAACCCTTGTTTAATAAACTAAGGATTCTTCCTCTACCACGCATGTACATATTTGAAATAGTGGTCTTCACAAAGGAAATTCTCATGGAAAACAAAGACACTTTTACTTTAAATTCTGATGTACATAACTACAACACCCGTCAAAAGGATAACCTACACGTTCCCCACTCTGAAACTACACTTTATCAAAAAAGTACCCTAATAGAGGGCATTACACTTTACAACAAACTAGGCAATGATATCAAAGACAAACACAATTCATACATTTAAAAGTAAATTGAAAGCTTTCCTGCTTAACAACATGTTCTACAGTGTAAAGGAATTTTCAAATTACAACATTTCCCTTAAAAAATATAAATAAATAAGAATTTCTTATTCCATTAGACTTTCTGTTTCATGTGAACTGTTTCAAGCTGAAGCAAAGAAAAAAGAACTGCATATCACATCCAATGAAATAGAAGGAGAATAGAAGAAGAAAAAAACTGGTCAAAACTTGCCTCCTCACCATTTCAAGTTATAAATATAGAATGTACTACTATTGTTAAATTTGATGTAGTTGCAAACATAATTGATATGTATTATTAATGTAATTATTATTATTAATGTAATTATTATTAATATAATTATTATAAGTAGTAGCATTAAAATATCATATTGAAATGTTAATTATTAGCAGATAATTTATCTACTGTATAATATCTTAATCTAACTGTAACAAGTATTGTATTTCTAGGCCAATGACCCCATCTTGATCAGGTTTTGTTCAGTTTCCCTGGTCCTTTGAGCAAATGCTGAGATGGCCCCTTGTTTGCTCCTGAACAGTAATATAACTTCGCTCTCTCCACCCAAGGCATCATATTGACTCGTCATACACGATTGTTATTGTATATGTGACTCAATAAATATTATTATTATTATTATTAATAACTTTATCAGGCATGCATATTATGGGTTCTGTTATTTTTAAATTTACTTGTTTGCGAAATTGTGATTTAAAGAGAATGTGACCAGAATGAGCATAGAAGACCAGTACAGAATAAAGCCAAGATTTCCTTTCAGGCTAATTCAAAAACCAATATTATTACTATTGTGAATCATTTACGCAAATGGAAATAATTGTAAGTGATAATTTTTAATTTTTTTTAATACATTTGCATTTCCTGAGCACAGAAGACTGTTCTCATTCCTTTAACTGCAGTAGGGAATTAAAAATACATTGTTTTTGATAATAGAAACATCTGAAATGTTGGTTATCTTTTGATTATGTATCCATTTTTCTAAGGAAGCTTTATTAATATTATACCTGAAGTGCTTTGTGTTGAGGAGTTTTTAATAGATTAAGAGCAGTGTCAAATCCCAGAAGGCCATTTTTTGTAATTTCACTAATTTTTATTGAAAACAATTACATGACAGCACGAGAAAAGCAAAAAGTATTAAGAAAATTTTCCAACCAATATTTATATATTTTGGAAAGGCTTATAATAGAGAAATTAGAAAACTAATGTGGAGAATACTAGAGAAAGAAAAGATACTGGCCCAAATAATCACAGGAATTCTGTCTTTACTTGAATTCTCAGATTTCTGTAAACTGATTAACGGAATTGTCAAAGTTTCTTACAACACTCCAAGTTTGGACTGTCACCATGTCTATCATAGTAAAAGGCAATTATATTATTAGAGAAAGGAAAGGAAGAATTTGAAAGAGAACAAATATGAACAAAAACAGAATATCTAAATTCATCTTTTTGTAGAATTGGTCACATTAACAGAGTTCGAAGATGACTTATAAACTGTAACTAATGTGTTAACACAAAGTTATTGTAATATGAACTGGGAAACTGTTCAAACAAAATACAAGCCAGATAATATGGGAGCCCTAAAACAAGATGAATTAAAATTGTCATAAATGGACAAATGTCAGAACAAGCCTCTACTTTTTACTATTTAGCTATTATCATTCTATATAGATCCGAGGACTTGGTAAACAAAAGCCAAAGACATAACAAAAAGAATGGAATTGTCAATTGATATAATGGAAGAAATACGTCCCAAGAAATTTGAAAATATATAACGTGACAGCAAAGCATGCGGCAGAAGTAACCTAGAAAGACTGGCAAGGAAAAAGCTTCAGAAAAAGACTTGCAACAAAAAACATAGTGCAAGTGATAAAAGATGAAATGGTCTGCTTTTGTCAACAGAATGAAGAAGAATATCAAAGATGGTGCAGAATGATAGGCAAATGGGGTAGAGATACATTGGAAGACCACAAATAAAATTGATAAACCAGGAACACCTGAAAGATTGACCTCAAGGGCTATCAAGAGGAACAAATGATAATTTGGTGGAAGTACTGCAATCACTGTACATCACTAGGCATGTTTTGCAATTTCCGTTTTAGTCTATCACTGCAGTTAATCCTCTTCCATTTATCGCTTCTTGCACTCGTTCCTATCATATTCTTCTAAATCTTCCTTCTCTTCTCTGAGAATCAGGTTGCTTTCAATCAAGAGCTTTTTCACATATTCTGTTTAAGTGACCACATGGTATGGTAAGTATATATTATTAGGCACTAGTTATGATGTCAAACACTTAGAGGTTCAGGATAATTTGAAACTTGGGAGCCTGATTCAATACAATTTTTGGGTTCAAGAAGACTAACTTTATTTAATTTCAGTTTAAAAACATTTGTACAAATATAAAATTAACTTTACTTTAATGATTATTTTTTCTAATTTTTATTTAATTTAAGAATTTATAAAATTATCTTCTCTTTCCAAACATATGTAATGTTTTACATCATTTCATTGACTGAATCTCGGATTTAGAAGTTTTTTAATGCAGTCTTTACAAAAATTCAAGGATTTCATATAAATTTCCAAAGTTGACTTACGACCACACTCAAGGATTCCCCACTTAAATTTTAACTCATTACTTCAAGAATATTTTAGAATGCCAATTTTTTGAGTTTATTTTTTTTATGTTTTGATTTACTGAGAATATCAATCGAGAAATTTCAAATTTCTTCAAGTTATTAATAAGTATAAGTAGAGCTCAGACTTTTAGGTCTAAACAATTGCTTTGCCTTTAATCTTGAGAGTTGAATGTGAAGTGGGGCCAATGACCCCATCTTGATCAGGTTTTTTTGTCCAGTTTCCTTTGTCCTTAGAGCAAATGCTGAGATGGCCCCTTGTTTTGCTTCTGGACAATAAAAATAACTGTAACTTCACTCGTTGCTCCCAAGATGTATTTATATAATATTTGACTTGTCATACACGATTGTAATTGTATATATGACTCAATAAATATTATTATTATTATTATTATTATTATTATTATTATTATTATTATTATTATTATTATACATTATTCACAGTATCTACTGGTCGGTATGTCAACCACACACAGGAATGATGACCAGGTGTGTGGATGCTTTACTGAAGGTTCAGATGGCTTCTGACAATACGGCATGTATTCAAAATTACACACTTTTGCATATTATATACATTCCTGGCATCCAAGTGAAGACACTCCAGTGCCCGAAGTGTCATTTTTGGGATCACTCCTGTAGCTGATATTATTATAGGCACAGTTGTCACTTTACTGAAGTTCCACTGAGATGCGACTTCATGGGCGAGATCGGTATACTTCTGGATCTTCTCTTGATATTTTCCCGATATGTTGTGGGTATTGGGTTTGATATATCGATAAGGAAAACCTGCTGATGGTTTCTATCAATGTACGTTATATCGGGTCTATTGCCGCCGACATGTCTGTCAGTGATAATGGAGCGATCCCAGTAGAGTGTGTGCTCACTACTTTCAAGCACATTCTGAGGCACATATTTATAATACGGCACGGAAGTGGCGAGTAAGCCCGTTCTCACCGCCAATAATTGGTGGACCTTCTTCGCCACTTCATCATGCCTCTTTTTGTATTCCAACTGTGCGTGGCTGCTACATCCATTTGTCACGTGTTGGATAGTTTCGCTTGCAGCCTCACATCTTCTACACGAGTCGGAATGAATGGTAGAATCTCTCAGAATGTGTTTTCTGTAGTTCAATGTTGGTACCACTTGGTCCTGGATAGCTATCATGAAGGTTTCTGTCTCCGGAAAGAGATCCCCGTGCTGGAGCCATGCGTGCGACGCAGAGATGTCGACTTCTGGTTTACTCAGCTCGTGAGGGTACCTTCCATGCAGTGCCTTCGCTTTCCATAAGGATATCTTCTCTTCCGTTTCAATGATTGGTTGAACAGGCGGATCAAGCTTTTTCAAGTTCAGAGGACTATAGTTATTATCAGCTGCGCTCACTGCTTGCTGAACTCTCCCACAATGTTCCAAGAAGTATCTTCTGAGTGAAGCAATTTGAGAGCTGTGTAGATTTATGAGATCTACAACACCTCGCCCTCCTTGCGACCTTGGAAGGGTAAAACGCTCAGTACTTGAATGGGGATGATGTTTTCGGTGTTGAGTCATAGCGGTTCGAATTGTCCTCTGGAGGTTGTCGAGGTCGGTATTGCTCCATTTAATAACGCCAAAGGAGTATGTGAGCACTGGAATAACAAATGAATTGATGGCCTGCACAAGGTTTCTAGCAGAGAGTTGAGTTTTTAAGAGTCCATGCAATCGTTTACACACTTCAGTTGTTAGTATGTTCTTAGTAACAGTGTGTTTGATTCGGAGTGACTGTTGGAAACCCAAGTATTTGTAAGTTTCATGGGGTTCCATGAAGGTAATCTTTGGTTCATTATCAGTTTCCAAATTTATAACTTGCATATGACCCCGAATGATATTCATTCTCCTGCACTTATCCAAACCGAATTTCATCTTGATGTCGTCAGTGAACTTCTCCGTCACGTTTATTAGTTGCCGCATATGACTCTCAGTGTCTGCATAGAGCTTCAGGTCATCCATGTAAAGAAGATGTGAGACCCGGAGAAGAGTTGAGTTCCCCTTTTTAAGAGCGATTCCATAATTAGCTGAATTAAGTAGAATGGACAGGGGATTCAAGGCTAAGCAGAACAATAAAGGGCTTAAAGAGTCACCCTGGAAAATCCCTCGGCGGATGTGTATAGTATCTGTGTGAACGGATTGTTTTCCATTAGAGAGATACAGTTTTGTATTCCATCGACTCATCACGGTTTTCAGGAAGTTTTGGATAAACGGGTGGACCTTGTATACATCCAAACATTGAAGGAGCCAAGAATGGGGCACGGTGTCGAATGCTTTAGCGTAATCTATGTAGCATGCGTACAAGTTTCTTTGTTTTTCAAGCACTTGCCCCATAATTACAGAGTCTATAATGAGTTTCTCCTTGCATCCCTGAGATCCAGGTCTACATCCTTTCTGTTCATTTGCTAAGATGTTCTGTTCCTCAATGTGTGTCATCATCATTTGTGAAACACATGATGTTATGAGTTTGTAGAAAGTTTGAAGGCAGGTTATAGGCCTGTACATCGAGGGGTCTTTAGTGTCACCCTCTTTTGGTAACATGAATGTTCTACCTTCAGTGAGGAAGTAAGGTAGATTTTCTGGATTGCGAAGAAAATATTGAATTATATTAGCTATATGATGGTGAGTGCTTGTAAATTTTTTCAGCCAATAATTGTGCAGGCCATCACTGCCTGGTGCCTTCCAGTTATGTGCTTTGTTCAAAGCTGCTTGGACAATTTCTACGGTGATGATTGGTTCACCCATTACAGGAATATCTCGGTGTCTGTCATATTCCATTTCAATCCACGTCCTCTCTGGGTTGTGGGACACAGCAGATGACCAGATAGGCTTCCAAAAGTCCTCTATTTGTGCCTTTGAGGGAAGCTTTGACTCTTTCATATCATTTACAAGCCCTTTACCCTTTGACATATTCCTGTAGAATGCTTTCTGGTTTCTGTTAAAAAGAGAATTCTGTTGCTTCCTCGTAGTGCAATTCCTGTAGCGTCGAAGGCGTTTTGTTAACGCCAAAAGCTTTTGTCGTAGGGTGTCAAGATGTTTGTTATTGTTGAATTCAAGGGCTCGTGCTTCGTATGTATTTTTGTATTGATGAGGATGTTATTCACCTTTCTTCCCAGTTTTTCTGAGGTATTTCCTTTTTTAAATTGCGTGAGTCTCCCAATATCTCTCCTAGAGCTTTCTATACGATCCACCAGCCGTCTTTCCCAAGGTGGCATTCTTTTTTCACCTCGATCATTGTGGGCTGTTGCTACGCGGCTGAAAAGCTTGGAACCGTTACATCTTGAGGCCACAACCGCAGCACAATAAATTGCTGTGTGTACTTCTTCGAAAGATGGCCTTTGTTGTAGATGTTGTGGCAGTACTTTCTCATTCAAGACGCTGATTGCTCTTGCTAATTTCTTCGAGCAATTTTGTCTGGGAATGAGATAGCGGTTCAGTGGGTCAGTTCCCTCAAATTCTGCAAGTGCGACTGCAAATTCATTGCGAATATGCACCTCTTCACTACTCTTATCATTCACACTTTCTGACATGCTTGTCCCATTGTCATCCTGAGTTTGCACAGCTGATATCTCCACTGCCCTCAGATTACTAAGTTCTGAGGAGTTAAGCATTTTTCTCACTTCTTCCTTGATTGCTTCCAAAACTGGTGCAGAGAGGAGATTTTTCTGAACAATTGCTCGACGCTGGTCCGCTATTCTTTGCTCACTAACTTCAGAATCAGGGAAACGGTGAAGAAATCTTTGATGTAACTTTTGTCGGTATGCCGTAGTGTCAGTCTCCATTTTGGTAATGGTGTAGTATTCACGCATGATGAAGGTATTTATTTCTGTAGTCCACTTCATCCTTCTGCGTTGCCTGCCTGCGGCAGTGGTCTCTGGAAGCAATAGATTGCTTCTCTGGGAAGCACTTGCAGCAAGTGGAACTGTAAGTGGAGATGGATGGGTGCTGCTATGTTCGGCTGTAGTATATTCGGGGTTATCCCCGATCAGGGCCCGCCTGTTCAGCTCCTGATCACCACCGCCTCGCATGCTGTCACCTCCAGCGGTGGCTCCGAAGGTTCCCCGGCGCTCCCCAGGCAGCGGCTGCTTTTCCGAGGCCTTACGACGCATATTCCGTGTCTCCATATCTATATGGGTGTGCCATCGCCCTGTTTGCCGCCAAATTTTCTGACGTTGCCCGTCTCCCACGTGGCTAAGTTCTCAATTGCTCGGACGTAGGGTTGGACAGTAGATGTAAATGGCCGATACGGCCTCACAACATCCGGTGAGGCCGTATCGGCCGTCTTTTATCAGCGGATGTTGACATCCGGTGTAAACAAAAACAAATGCCGACTGCAAACAGCTGGTCACCGGATGTCAACATCCGGTGCGAGCGCAAGGCCGCGGCCTTGCGGTTAGCATCCGGCGGCGACAGCCGTTGCGACCGCAAGGCTGCGGCCTTGCGAAGGTCGTCTCGTCGCCGCCGCCAGCTGCGTGGAGGGCGTGACGTCACGGCCCCCAACAGCCTGCCTGCCTGCCTGCCTACCCTATGTACCAACCTCTGCAAACGAAAAACACTAAGGGATGCAAAACAAGAAAAAGGGAGCGGGGAGAGGAGAGGATTTTATTTTTTCCCTGCACGGTGGAGACAAGAGGGTGAAAAAAAGGACAAGACGAACACCAGTGAGTAGGGTAGAACAAGTATTTATTGATCGCAACATATACATTGTTTGAGCTTCTCTACATTGAAAATACACGAGGATTGTTGACAGTCTCTCTCTTTCACACGGACGCAATGTTGAGAAGGCGTCGTAGTACCTTGAGATTGACGGCATCGTTTCTTCGACGGGGTCGGCGACGTTGGTGAGGCGTTTACCTTGAAAATGGTAGTCTTCTCCGTTTTCCCCGGTGCGACGAAGGGTGTTGCGATTGATGAAATCCCGTTGATACTGCATCGCGTCGTCGACGTAGCGTTTTGAGGCCGCATCGTCTTTGTGGGTGGTCAATGCTAGGTTGACGATAAGCGCCTTTTGCATGTTGAGGTTGCCATTTTTGGTGATGCGTAATTTTGGAATTTTTTAGAGATGTTTGTGAATGTCATTCACATGGCGATCGACGTACGTTTTGTTTGTAGCGTCACGTGGCTCTGAAGGTTGACCGACGTTTGTAATTCGAAACAGATCGGCGTTGAAGGGCCCAGCGTCTTGCCATTGCCGTAGACACTTTGCCTGATTGGCAATCAGCGTTTGTAGATCACCGCGTACATCCTCGCTCGCTTGAAATACTTGCCGGAAGCGTGCGTCCACGTACGCTCTGATGGGAGCATCGTTTCGTCGTTGCTGCATGTTTTCAACAACGGCGCCCGCCGTCTCCACAGCTGTGTTCTTCCTCTGGATTGTCGCACACCTCCTCTTCCTTCCCCTCCTCCTGCTCTTCCGCGTAATAGTCGTTGTCGCACATGACTCGTTTAGGCTGTTTCGTAGTACTGGTACAGCCGCTCTTGTCACTCTACCTCTTATAGCATGTGCACTCACCCCACTCTGAATCACGTTTCTAATCTTTTCCCCCACCACATTCTCTTAGGTCATGTCAGGTGGAGGAGGGACATCGATCCCCACCAAAAATAAGTCTTGCCCGCAGATATCATCCAAATCGCATGATTCAATAAAACGAACGCTAAAATCAAGACTGGTTCGTCGCTGCAAGTCGAGGAGTGCTGTGTAGCATGCGGAGTCCAGTCTCAGTGCGGCGTTGATCGATCGTGCGACGGTGCGGAGGAAAGGTTGACTAAAAAATCTATGCATGGCTAATACAACATGTTCTTCATACTCCTCTTCATCTTCTTCCTCCATTGTCTCTGTCGCATGATCTTCTTCCTCCTCCTCTTCACCCCTCGAGGATGGTGGTTTGGGCACCAAGACGAAACGGCACATGGGACATGATTGTGCTTTTTCCTTTTCAGCTTGTTTTCCCATCCATTTTCAATGCAAATTTTACAAAAGATATGATTGCAGTTTGTTTTCATCCATAGACGAATGTCATTATTATGACAGATGGGACAAATAAAATCAGATGGAAGGTCATGACTGCTCACTATGGAGAGGGGAGTAGGGGTAGAATCCATGATGGTTGTCACAAAGTTCACAAAAGGAAGCACACGAGAGCTGAAGTCACCATGATCAATTGAAAGACAGTTCCAATAATCATTATACAGTCTACCCAATCCATGTTATGTGTGCGGTTACACTCGTTCCTGCATCCCTCGGCGACAAGCCATGCAGTGCCGTATCGCCGGCGCCGGTCCGTCGATCTGCGTGCGCCCGGTGTTGTAATGTTTGAGGCAGGGCAGAAGTTCGCGAATGCAGGCTAGATTTTGAACGTTTTCCGGAAGTCGGCTGAAGACGTCACGCACGTCTGACGATGCTGAGGTATGGCAAAAAAATGCGACAGGTAGATGCTGAAGACTCTCGTCGTCGAGCGATGCGAGGGTGCGCGGACGCACAGTGTAGTATTGTTGGATGGCGTCGTTGGTGTCTCGGAGTTGTTCTCTTTTAGAGTTGGCGACAATCAGTTGAAGCTCCTCGTCGCGACCCAGGTTTTCCTTGTTGCTGATTTTGATGATGTGATCCATATGGCCTTCTTTCGCTGACTATGCTTATCTTATTGAATTGTATTTGTCTTATACTCGCTGGGAACAGGAAGTACGAACAGGAAGTGCGGTCGCGGCATCCTGTTTGCGTCATTCGTGACGAATGGGATGCTCATCGTTGTGGATCAAGTCTGTTCGATTAGTAGAGAGCCAATGCATGAGGGATAGAACGTTGAGTGTTCCTTTCTCCTGCAGCAAAGACGTAGTAAGTCGCCACGTCACGTCTGTAGCATAGAGTTCGCGGTAAAACTTCACACACGTGCCGATGTTCGGACAGTTGAACAACACCAAGTCCACCACGTAACATTGAACCTATTCACGTAGCCAATGTGTTTTTTGCCCTCCTTTGACGAATATTTTGTCAATACCGTCAACGGCTCTTCGAATCGCTTCATGTCTACATGCATACGGAATGCATCACGGAATGCATACGGAATGCATCACACCACGCAATAAAAAGTACTAGGACTAGTTAAGGACGAATGCGGAAATGATTCCATGGTTGAATTTTTCGGTTTACGACCAAAAATGTACTCCTTTCTGACTCGCTCTCAGGTCACTGTTTCTAGAGCGATAGGAGTGCAACGTTCTGTAGTAAAAAAGTATATTTTCAAAAATTATCTCGACTGTTTATTTCACGACCGCAATAGAGTCGATAAACAGTGCTGCATTCGCTCTAAAAATCATCACAATTACTCTTTTGTTCAAAATAAGCGTTCGTTGTGCGTGGCAGACGACAAACGCTATTGGTTAGATAAATTTTCAAGTTTACCCTGGGGTCATTTCCGCATCTTGTGTACGCGTCCGTCCGCTCCTTCAGCGTACACGTTCGTCCCTGCAGGCGGGGTTCAAGAGTAGACATTCGTTTAGATTTTTTATTTTTTTATTTTTCCAATTTTCACAAATGTATATATTATTTCTTTGATTATTTATTTTCAAATTAGAGTAGCCTATTTACATTTTTTATTTATTTATTTTATATTTTTATTACAATTTATTTTCATGATTATTTCAATTGTAGACTAGGCTATTTATAGTCATTCACATTGTTCTTATCATATGAATGAGAAAAGGGTGGGGGAGAAAGGGTTTATTAATAGTAGTAGTAGACGAGCATTTGCAATGACACGGCATGACACTGTCGACGGCAACATTCAGAGATCAACCGTCAACATGGCAAGACCTCATACGACAACCGTCTGCGAAAAGATTGACGACGGAGGCGACAGCGGATGGGAGAGCGAAGCAGGCAAGATGTGTAAGAATCTCGAGAACGTTGCCGTGGACCTCGTCGTCGCCGCCTCCGAGGAAGCGGAAGCTGAAGAGAAAAACGTGACACTGTGGAAAGGTATCGCTGACATGGCGACTAACATTGCCATCACTGCGCGGCGACTTCACGACGAACAGACCGCAAAAGCAATCATTGAGTGCGAAAAGACTATTCGAGACATTGTCGTTTTCATGCATGCGGAAATACTCGGCATCATGGAAGTTCTCGGCCGTCTCTTTAAAGATCCAATATAGAGGGCGGCTCTGCAGCAACGTGTTGTTCTCATCCGCCAATTTATTCAGTCTCTTCCCTCTCCAGACGAAAATACTCCTCCCAGGTACGAACCACAATTCTTATCTTTGTAACGGTGATAATGATATGTCTCGCTCAGCAACTCGCCATTCAGTCAGCGCACGGCGACATGACAAGACGTGAAGCGAAAATCACCGCCGCGAGGTTCGCCTACGAAGATGTTCTCGACGACCACGGAGGATGGAAGGGTGACGCAGCCAAAATGTGGAGTAACATCGCGAAGGCTGCAGACGATCTCTCCGCCCTCGCGTCTGATGGAAGAGGTGAGAAAGACAAAATCTCCAAGCTATGGGTTATCTCCGCATTAGTATGCAATGCTGCCTACACCGCAAAGGAACTTCGCACGCATCAGATGTATCATTTCGATGAGGAAAAAGAACAGACTATTTATGACATTGCCGTTTTCATGCATACGGAAGTTCTTCCCATCATGGATCATCTCATTTCTCATCTTCAAGATTCGCCGCCGTCTCGATACCATTCAAAACGCAATCCATCTGAAAAAACCCGATTGCGGAGGCGAATGTCATTCATCTGGAAAGATGTCCAAACTCTTCCCACTCCAAACGTCGAAGCATCTGAGGCGGAAACGTCACCCACCGTCACATCCGGTCAAGATAAACGTACAAAACGGAAGCGGTCTTGGATGGAAGAAAAAGAAGAGATCGTGTAACGAGGACGCGCAGTTCACTCTCGATTGCAGCTCGAGTGACAACAACAACAACATGGTTCAAGACAGTGTCCTTCGCAATGCTCTCAAAAGTCAAGATATTTTCGGAGACACGCCGCTCCATATCGCCGCGCGACATGGTCATCTCAAGTGCGTGCTGTATCTCATCTCTGCTGGTGCGGACATTACCATTAAGAATAAGCACGGACTGACAGCGGAAAACGTCGCGAACGGTGAAGTTGTGCAAAGAGTGTTATCCGATTTCAGACAATATGACTCAGTTTTCGAAGAAAAGACAGATTATAACTAAATGTGTATGTATGTATGTATGTGACCTCAACAAAATGTCGGTGAACGTATTCTTGAGTGTAACATAAATTTTAAAAAAAATGTTTATATTCACGTTCAATACATGCTTGTTCTACCCTACTCACTGGTGTTCGTCTTGTCATTTATTTTTTTCCACCCTCTTGTCACCACCGTGCAGGGAAAAAATAAAATCCACTCCTCTCCCCGCTCCCTTTTTTGTTTTGCATCCCTTAGTGTTTTTCGTTTGCAGAGGTTGGTACATAGGGTAGGCAGGCAGGCAGGCAGGCTGTTGTGGGCCGTGACGTCACGCCCTCCACGCAGCTGGCGGCGGCGACGAGACGACCTTCGCAAGGCCGCAGCCTTGCGGTCGCAACGGCTGTCGCCACCGGATGCTAACCGCAAGGCCGCGGCCTTGCGCTCGCACCGGATGTTGACATCCGGTGACCAGCTGTTTGCAGTCGGCATTTGTCTTTGTTTACACCGGATGTCAACATCCGCTGATAAAAGACGGCCGATACGGCCTCACCGGATGTTGTGAGGCCGTATCGGCCGTTTACATCTACTCTGTACTTTGGGAGACTTTTTATTATTATTATTATTATTATTATTATTATTATTATTATTGAAAATTAAGTTGTACCCCATCGTTTAGATATATTAATTGGATTTCACTTGAGGGTAATCATTTTGATTAAGTTACGAACAAAATCTTATTACATATTTAGCTCAATTTTATATGAATAAATTAATATTTTAAAGTTCAACACTTCAAAGGTTTTGGACATGTGATGAAAGACTTGCTGGTTTGGAATCCAATGGTTGGTCGCACATCAGTGTAATTTTGGCATTTCCTGGGATTGAGTGAAGTTAGTTTTGTTCACAACCAATAAAAATACCTGAGGAGCATTTCTAAACTACTGTTGATTGAGACAATGACTTTCTAAACAATAACATACACTCGTAACATGAACAGCTTCCAAACTTCCTGAGATTGCTCTGACGAAATGTGCAGATTGAGAAGGGGACATCATGACGTTTTTAATTACACGTTTCACATTGACTTTTCTCATTCTTGATTTCTGCCTTGGAATTAGGTAATAAATAGATATTTCCATTTTTTAACGCATACTTTTCGCTTTTTAATATTAAAATTAATATTTTTGTTTATTATCACCTAAGTTAGAGCCCTAATTATAGGTTTGCTAACGTTTTGAAAAGCAAATAAAACATTCTCATCTCTAGGGAATGCCCAGGTTTCTCCAGACCACCATGTGCGCCATTTTGGTGGATGAGGTCCTCTCGTTAGGTAGTGTACAGTGGGTAGATGGGTTGGCGTAGTTGGGTACTTCTTCGGGAAGAAAACCCCGATCTGAGGCGCTGCTGTGCTCCCATTTTTTGCCACCTCTGCGTGGAAATGTGTGAAATAGGGTTCACAAATCTACGACTACTCCTGCAGATAACAATACTTATTTCAGCGACTTTCTGTAGATGTATACAATTGGAAATACAATTGGAAATACAATTGGAAATACAATTCTAGACGAATACTACTGGAAATACAATTCTAGACGATTTAGAGTTAATAAACCATGAATGTACAGATCTTTATTTTAAGTCGCAACTTGTGATTGGGACCACCTCCTCTTATTGTGGTAATTTGGCAACTATGTGTCTTGGCCCCCAATCAAGACATAGCCGTATCTGGCATGTCGGGACGGCAGATGAGAAGATGAGCGCCAGGGCATAACCTACAGCAATTTTCCCGTTTATGTGTTTTTGCCATTGAAGATTCATGACTGTCAGTAATGAGGCTCACAGGCCGAAAACCTTTCGGGGTAAGCGACGCAAGGTGGGTTAAGGGAGGTTAAGATGGGGTAGGCTGGGAAATGAGCAGGAAAACAAATGGTCTCTTTCGACGATACTGTTCAGTACACTCTAATATGAAAACTGATATTAAATATGTGGAGGGTAGTAATGACTATTTGTCGATTAAATAACCGCAACATACTAATTATAATTTAATCGACTCGGTGTCGACCATAGTTAGTACTCTCGTATCGGTCAGGATGTCGCCGACTTCTCGTCCGCTGGCGGGGGATTACCTTCTCCAGGTATCTTCTCCAGCGGGGCAAAGCGCCAGCCAGGACAAGCTCGAAGATTCTGTCGGGTTTCCCCACATGTGTGCTAGTGTAGGGAATGCGTGTGTGTATGTGTGTGTGTGTGGAACGATAGGACAAAGAAAAAAGGAAAGATTGCCTGATTGTTAAGGTAAATGATCTGGCATTCGACTGGAGAAAGCTACCGATCAGAGCTGCCAGCCGCTAGAATTGTCCTCCAGCTTAATCCCATCTAGGCAGTGTAAAAAATGCCACCCTCTTTGGAACTTGAACCATAGAATCACCTAGTCAGTGTTGCTACGGAGAATGCCCGGAGGTAACTGAAAATGATTAATATACACATTACGGTTGCTTAAAATAACAGTTTGGGCGATTGATCTGTGCTAAAAGTTAGTTCCTAACGAAAAGTAATTATTAAGAACAGAACAGTGTTTCCTCCTTCTTGCAACATAGTTGCTTCCCCCACCCCGAAACCTTCAGTTACGGGAATACCGGAGGGACGCTAAATGTGAAAGGGATGCTAAAGGTATTTCACGCGTTTGCCAAATTGACTCACGATCAGGTGCGAGTGTTGCGAGATAAAATAATTATATTTATATTTATATTTATATTTATATTTATATTTATATTTATATTTATATTTATATTTATATTTATATTTATATTTATATTTATATTTATATTTATATTTATATTTATATTTATATTTATATTTATATTTATATTTATATTTATATTTATATTTATATTTATATTTATATTTATATTTATATTTATATTTATATTTATATTTATATTTATATTTATATTTATATTTATATGTATATTTATATTTATATTTATATTTATATGTATATTTATATTTATATTTATATTTATATAGGCTTCGATTTAGACTTAGATTTATATGAGATTGAGATTGAGATTCAAATTCACATTCAGATTTTAGAGCTTTTATTTAGTCAAAAACAGTAAAAACTGTATATGCCGTATGGAGGTCGCAAGAAACACCTGCGCACGTGTTTTCGAGTTCCAGAATCTCTTCCCGTCATTTTAACTATAAACAGTTAAAGCTGAGTAAAAGTTTAAAATAAATAAATAAAAATTAATTTTAAAAAAAGCGCGAGGTTAGCAATGTTTGAAAAAATAGACATTTTCATCACGAAGTTATAGAATACTCATTTGCATCGGTAAACGAATTGCAAGTATGATTTCTTTGCATTTCTAACAAAATAGTAACTCGTCCTTATCTGCACTCCTACCACTACAAGCAAAAATAGAGTTCTACAAAACGTGCGAATGCTGAAGCTACATTTACATAGTTCAACAAAACTTGGATGAAGAAATGAAAGCTATTTCACAGAATGCAAATTGTTGCAAAAGTTTGTCAATCGCAAGAGGTTCAAAGCAGCGAAGTAGCACTAGCAAGTAGTACGTTGAATATTTAATGGTGTTTCACATTGCTGGCGTTTGCGCGGGTATAGTTTTAACTTTTGTTCTATATGTATAATTGCAGTGTTTCCGGATGTTGGTGATGTGAGATTTGCCGTTTTCTCCCTGAATAAGTCAGCAATGGCCTGAATTCGATCATCAGAAACCAAAACAACAGTATCCTAATCTAAACACCAACTTGCACCGGTTGAAGTGCCTCAGGTCCTCAACTATCACTGCAGTGCCTCTGACCGGTCGATCCTAGGTTTTGAGTTTCGTTGGTGGCAGGATTTTCGAAACACGCCAGATCGCTAGGTCGAATGACACTGCTGTCTGGAGAATTGTAGCGGTCAAATGCTCTGATAAGTAGTTTTCTGTGTATTCTGCGATAAACACCATGCGATTGCCGGAATAGTAACATAAAAAATGGGGCATGGACCGTGCCCAATCTTTCCTTCCTCATCATTGTCCTTACCCTTACACGAACTACTCCTCCACACCATTACAGAAACGTGGTAAGGTCAACACATTCGGAATATTCCAAAACCTTTTTTGTATTCACACCTTATGATCGCGTTTCAAGAACGTAGTATGACCAGTATATTTCGAACTTAATTTGTACCCGTACAATACGATCGCGCTTTAAGAAAGTATTAAGGCCACTATTTTTTCGATTATTCCGTTCTTTGTTAGCTCAACCCCTAGAGGCGGGATCTTCCAATCCCGAATTTCCCTCGGACACACCTGCTTTACACAATATTTATGAAACAGTATCTTATTTCTAATCAACTCACATCTCGAAATTGAGTCGTCTCTTGACCTCGCTCGTAACTGCTGAAGAACTTTCCAAAGGCGACGCGGAGATACTCGATTTTCTGCTTCCAGACACAATGAGCAGCTGAAAAAGGAACGGTAGATTGATGATTTGATTTTGGTACGAATCGTAATCGAATATTGAGGAGAAACACATCACATAGGTAGAACATGAACTCTACCATTAAACCTCGAGAGGTGACTCCTGGGTGGATGTGTGGTAAACATACAGGTGTATACAAAAATTACTTCTTTCTAAACGAATTTCCAGGATATAAAATGAACCGTCCATTTTATCCAGTTTCAATTTCTGGGGAACAGAACTATTGACAACTCTAACTATAATTGTTGTGAAACTGAGATGTCTAGATAGAAATGAGTTACTACAATGAGAATCGTGTTTTGAAATGCACTCACAGGCTCCACTGCACAGGTACACAGGGCAAGGCCGGCTGCAGTGAGTTCCACAGCTCCGACTTATAATTTTCAAAATTAACTAGTGCTGCTGTAGAATGGCACAGTCGAACTCTACTTAGTTTTCTATTTCTTTTGTCGGGACTTGTTTTTTGGTTATGCCCCATCCTCTTACCAGCTCCCATCTATCGCCGCCCAAAATACATTTTTTGAATTTTTTCTCTTTCCTAATTGTAGAACCGAAATATTACTTTAAGAATATTACATAAAAGAAAAACTGGGTCAATACGGAAAATATCGATGAAAAATTTGAAGTCGGTTTCAAAATATGTCGTTTAAGTGTTTCTAAAAATGCGATATATGAAGCTCTTTTTCACAGAAACACTTTGAGTTTTCGAAAAACTTCATTGGAAGTCGTTTGCAGCAATTCCACTGTCAAATGCAATAATGTTTATAAATCGATGGAAATGTGCATATTAAAGGCGGGAGAGATACTTTAAAAATTAAATTTGTGGGAAAAATACTGAAAACATAATTTTATGACATCTTGAACTTTGCAATTAGCACCGTACGTGAAGTTTAAAGAAAAATGAGACGAAATGAAAAAAGTGTTTGAGAAAATGCCGAAATGCCGTCTGAAATTGTGGAATTTTGTGTTCATTTTCAAAAAAAATTGATATTTTGAGAAACTTTATAACACATTATTTGAAGTATATGTACTCGTAATTGCAATATTGTGCCCAAATCACCGCTAACGTAAATATTAACGACGTAAGAGACAAGCAAAAAAATACGTTTTTGTACTTTTAGAAAAACAACAAGAGAATAGAGCAGAATGGGGTTTATGACATCTTATGAAGTGCACATAGCACTATCCTTATCAAAAATTTAAAGAAATAATTTGAAGCAATTCAAATTAGCAAGCAAACATTTTATTTGTAGGAAAAATTTCTTTGTTTCATTTTTGTAGGAGAACACCGAAATCTTTTCGAACATTTCCAAATTTAGGATAATAAATATAAAATTAAGAATGCAAATAATACCTACCATCTAAATAATTGTACTTTTTGTCTATTCTGGAGAAAAATTTCAAGAAAAAGTTTGTAGCCCTTCTTGAGAAAACTTTTAAAATGTTTCATTAGCTTCATGTAAAGTACACCCAAAAAGTAATGAATAGTTTTCAAAATCGCAGAGGTTTGACTGAGGCCACATCGACTGGAGTTTATTCAGTTTGGATATGCGTTTTATGCGTAGTGACATGCGTAGTTAACGCGCTAGTGTAATTCACATTTACCAGACGAACGGACAGACAGAGAGGCAGACGGACGGACGGGCGTTGTGAAAAAGCAACACTTTTTCGGTATCAGCAGATTCCAAAAACGTGTATTTCCGTCGAAATCTCGAAAACGATTTTCCACAGCATCATGTAACTTTCTCTATACTACGTATGCAAATATTACTCCGTGTATATAGGTATACGAAAAAGTAATAAAATTAAAAAGTGGTTGTTGACTCGTTGTGACAAGAAAACTTCAATATCTTTACCTAATCAACAGCGAATTAAGAGCTTCAGTATTTGATCCGTGTTGTCATATATTGAATAGGCAATGAATTGCTTTGTTCGATTGTCACAGTTATTTTGTTGAACGTCTTTACAAGTGAAGAGAAGAAGGTTAATTCGGATAATATGCAATGAGTAAGCAGGAATTGAGTAGCGTGTGTTTGTTAATTTTAATCGAATATCTTGTGATGTGTGATGTCAAAGTGCGTAGTAATTAATTGAAGTTGGTAACGCAAACGCTCCACACCGTTGTTCCGAATGTAGATGAATTCACAATGAAAATATGTCATAATTACGTACAAATGTAAATGTTTGAATACTATTTTTGACGATTTTTTAAATAACGAATTTCTCTATATTGATAATAAGACATTTAAATAAGTATGTTTACTCTGTCTATATGTACATGCAATGCATAAATTTTAATAAAAATAATTTAAATTAATCAGGAATAAAGTGTTGCTTTGGTTCTTTGTTCACTTATAGAGCTGCATCGACCTTTCCACTCTCTTATTACCTTCCTTAACTGCCGCAACAGTGACTACAAGTAATCATTCGTCCTGAGACAAGAGTAGGACATTGACTTTACGAATGGGGAAAATGTGTCTTTGTTGTAGACCTTGCTCAATTGTTGATTTCTGTTGATTGTTTAAAAATATTTTTTATTTATTAGTTTTAATTTTTCATGAATATTAATATTTTTAATGAATAATAACAGCTAATTACAAAATTGAAGCCGCAGAAATGTTTCAAGAAGAAAATTGTTCTCAACAACTTATATTTGAGAATGGATGGAGATCATTTTGGCGATATATGGAGATCCTACGACGGAAACATCTCTTGAAAATTTCCGCTATTTACGTTTTGCGAAGATTCAATAATGCTGTAAAATGACCATCGCTTCCACCTACAACTGCAGCAGCTCAACAAAACTTGTTCGTGTGTATTAGCAGATCCACACATGGCTGGGAAGAGACATAGATACACAACAGCGGGGTTGGTCAGCAACAATGTTTTGGAGCCTATTCAAGCATTGTGACTACCTGCACCCGACAGTATTTTTAATACTATTTTTCGTAATTGTACGCAAGAATGCGGTGCCAAATGTGGATGCAGAAAAAGTGGTTTATCTTGCTCAATTATATGCGGCCACTGTCAAGGATGTTTTAAAGCAATGTCTGAAGCTTCTGCTGTTGATTCTGTCGATAACTTTTCTGTTGACAATGATGATGTTAATTCCGTTGAAATTCCAGAAACAAATATGAGCAAAGATGTTGAAGATGATAACGAAGATGCCGACTTCCTAGAACCTGACAATGAAATATAAATATATGGCATTCATGAAGATGAGAACGAAAGATACATTTTTAATATTTCATAACATTTTTATTATAAAAATCCATATGCATTAGGCCTATTGGTGATACCATGTAAAAAACTCGCCTTGTATCCTACCTCAACGGCGGTGCGAAAACGGATACAGCTAGAAGGAATGGAGCGTACATATGACTTGTCGGAAACTTCTTCGCTTGTTTTCATTAAAACGCTTTTATTGTACGTGAAAAATAATAGAACCTTTTTGTAGATATTTACCTAACATTTATTTGTAATCCCGTTAATTAATCTTCGAGCTTGAGAAAACGAGAGTTTTACAAAAAAAAATATTTTTGTGAGCTTAGATCTTCAATACCTTTTTTGACAGGGCCGCTAATGTTGTTTATTTTCAATATGTTGTTTACAACAACGAATTTAAGTTATTAGAAAAAAAATTATACAATCTTTTAGAACAAAAAACTATAGATCTATATGGGCTGAAAAGGACGGACGGACCGACAGCCTGACAAACCGTCAGACCGAATCGATCGTGTAATCGATTTTTTAATATCAAAGACTCTCAAAATATAGGTTCTGGCTACAGCACGTGTTAGAGGAAATAATTTGCTACATAGAGCAACAGAATTAATCTTTTTTTTCTCAGATCTCGGCAATAAGAGTTGTTCAATCTAAAATTCGCCAGCGTAGGATAAATTTGTTTTCTTGCGAAGTAATTGCGAAAAAAGTAAAAATTCGACCCTACATTTATTTCTTCTATGATTTTGTTAGAGACAGTTTTAAATAATTATTATTATATCGTTTTGCATTTGCGGACCCTCAAGGCCCCTGGACATCGCCCTGTCAGTTCCTATGGAACTTACGCCGTTGATAGTCTCATATTCGCCAATTTTCGTAATTATAATTTTGATAACTTTGCTCATTAGAATGATGATGACCACAATTCCCCAAAATACTGATAATCTAAATCATTTAAATAATTAGTGATTTTAAGTATTTTATTCATCAGTGAAACAATTATAATAATGACATTTTATTAAATACATTCATTTACAATCTATAATCAAAATTAACAATATTCATGAATTAAGAAATACAACAATTTGCAACATGGTTGTAAATTACTCAACAGTAGTTTAAACGTAAATACTGCGAGACCAATAAAATATTATGAATAACAAATGAAAATCCTAAAATAATAATTCCTTTGCCAAAAAGATTCTTCAAGGATCCGAGAGAAGTAAAGGAATATGCAAGAGGCGGTATACAACTGCATTGCACGCTCTGGGCATAATTGAGCGCGACAGCAACGCTACTGCGGAAGCGCGTCTGATCTCAATGGTCAATGCAGGAATCGATAATGAGCAATTCGAGATTCCACGACGCGAGAGTGGAAGCCGGGTCTTTTCTGCTGGGAACTTCCGTCAAGGGAGGTGTGGTAGTGTGCGTCTCCGTTGGAACGCGCAAACAGAACAGCGGCTGGACACATTTTTATTGCTGAAAAGGAGGTAAGAGGCGATACTACGTAGATGTTATGTCTGAATTTAACATGATTTGGAATGGGAATAGTAAGGCAGAAACTTAAAACGAAAGTTATGCGTGCGGAGTAAGCATCATGAATGTAACGTTTAACACACCTTTGTAGAAGTTTTGTTGTTTGCTTCAGGTCTTCACTTGTTCAATTATCAAGTGGTTCAGAACAAGAATTGTGATCATAAATCTGTGAGAAATGAATTTGTGTGCGCAAAAAAACGTGGCAGCCTGCAATTGAAATCCTTCAAAAAGCTGAGGCTTGTGCAACCTGCAAATCACGTAACCGCGCGTGCGTCAGACTTCTTTCCTGATGTGCGAACACTCAGGGCAGCATTTACTGTAAGTATTAATAACTCTTTACGCTGTTGAAAGAATTCGGGGCATCGACGAGTAATAGATGTTATTCTCGCGAAGGACACCCCGTTGTGCGTTTTCGGACTGAAGCAAAGGCATTCGCTAATCAAGGCCATGTATTTCTTTAAACCGACAATGAAGGTAGTAAGTTTTCTGTAAAACAGAATCGGAAACCCCAAAACCAGAACCAAAATGAAGAAGAGGGTAGCATAAAGTTTAAAAATTGAAATTCCCGATTCTCATGGGTCTGTTATTATAAAATGATTTTTTTAAATGCTTGATTTACGTCAATTTTATTTTGTTACATCTGCCCTTGTTCCTGTACCGAGATATTTTGGAAGTGTTCTTGATCGTTTTTAGAATGGAATTTACTGTTTTTTTTCAGGTGGCGTTTTTGTTTTAATGGGTTAATTCAGAGTTTACGGGGCACCTCAGTCTTGACGGCCTTCGCCTGCACAACCTCCTTAATGCTACTGTGAGTTTCGTTCTCTACAGATTCTTGTGAACTATAGAAATGATTCATTTACTTGGTAAATTTGAACGCTAGATTTAGAGGTAAATCGGAAGGTGGCTGTGTCCCGGAATTTACAGCTTCACAAAGCAAAGTTGTGGACGAGGCTAGGGCCTTCGTCTCTCGCGTTAACATAAAACATCCTTTTGGCTATTGAACGCTTTTTATGCAAATATATTCTTCAAAATAATATAAACGATTCCTGTCTAGACGAGAACATTCCTTCGCACAGAATGGAAAAGCAGATCACATGAAGGCACAGTAATTGACAAAACCTAGGCTAAAGTGAACCGTTAACTCGGAATCAGCCTTCTAATGATTCAATTAGAGAGTTTTGGCTGGTTCAATCTTTTGTTAATGAAAATTTGGCTGGCGAAGCGTTACTCGAAAGTGAAATCTTGTGCTAGGCATTACAAGAAACGAGCATTGTAACACTTGGAAACGCCATTAGACACGCATATTTACGTGTTAACGTTTCTTTAGTATTTCAAGCATTTTTTTTTGTACACGTACGTATTTTTCTTAAGTGTATATTTTGTGTATAGTGTTTATTTTGTGCTGAAGGGTTAATATTTTGAATAGGAATTGATTAAATTTGTAATTTGTATTTTGAGTTTTCTGGTAGTTCCGCAGGCCTAGAGCGGGAGAGTAAGAAGCCTTGAGGGTATATATTAGGATACTAGTATTATTTAGGAAACGGTATTCGTAAATGTATTGCGAACATGATTGTGTGAACCCCCATCGGGTACATGGTGAGGGGAGAGGTCAAAAAAATTCGCGGTAGTATCCACTTTGAAGATTGTTTAGATTTTTTAAAATATTCGGATGAGGGAATCTGGGAAATCTTACGAAAAAAGCGAGTGGGTAGGAAGGAAAAATGTACAGCTATCGGAGTGATGCCGATTAGATTTGTAATGTGAATTTTACAATTTTTTTACATCTTATCTTCATATTTAAGATCCTGTCCCGAAGCTAAAGATAAAGGAAGTTTATATGGTAGGAAAAGGGAGAATTCAAGGTTATGTGGATGTTTTCTTAAACGGGGTAATACATTTTTTTACTATACAATATTACTTGTACTTATGATCTTGTGTAATCTATGCG
Organism: Gryllus longicercus; assembly: GCA_038098605.1. Lineage (NCBI taxonomy): Eukaryota > Metazoa > Arthropoda > Insecta > Orthoptera > Gryllidae > Gryllus > Gryllus longicercus. Next base: position 1,068,161 of record JAZDUA010000283.1, read on the forward strand.
ATTACAGGATTTACTTAATTTCTATATGATAATATTAGAATTTTCTTTTCCATTTTTAGAAAGAAACAAGAAAATCGAAAGAAAACTCGAATTATATAAAATGGAAGAATTGGTACGTTTGATTTACCCGGAGTAATATTTAAATAATAAAAGCTTTTTCCCCCAATTCTCATGCATTTAAACGCATCCACTCTTCTATGCATTCATTGGTTGTTAGTCGCCTCCGGATGTTTAATTCACATACTTTTAACTTAAAATTTTGCTCACTGATTACGCCATAACTCAAAATTGGAAGATTGCTTGGATGTAGTTCAAGCAAATGGTATGAATTTAACCTTGCTCACTAGTGTGTTGCGAATGTTAATTTATTGATGTTTCTCTTGTAGGAGCAAGAAATAATTGTTCCTGGCTGTCGAAATAATTGCAGCTTCACAACGCAGGCGCTTCATGTGGATTGGTCTGGACATTCCAAAGTTATGGGTGAAGTGTTAGTGCATACATTGTTGTACTGTAATATTACGTAACCTATAACAATACCATTGTTCTACTCTAACACAATTAATTCAATTTTTCTTACGCATTGAACTGGAGTAATTTATGTACTGTCGAGAAATGTGCGGGATGATGCGAAATCTAATTTAAATATCGATATCAATTCTTTTTGGGACTCCTGACAGTGTTAAAATATTTCGTTATCCCGTCGGTGAAAAATAGCTCGTGAACTATTAGTGGCACGTTTCCCAAAATTAATATTCCCCTATTGATTTGGCACGACTCGATGCCGTTTAATTTTCAAAAAGTTCATCTCAATTTGGGGCTCTTAACATGAAACTTCCTGGAGAATTGGGCAATTTTCTCAAATGGCTCCAATTGTTTATCTCCCATTTCGTGTAAGAATGGTATGCAAAACTACGTAGATGGATTATAAAAATAACCCTGAATTATCGAAAATTGCAAGAGTTAAAATCGTTTTAAACTTTCATACTTAATTATAAAGGATTTTTCTTAATTCTTTAAGATATGCCAAGAACAGGTTCAAGTAACGTGATTTGACAAAACTACAAGAGAAATAGGGCTAAAATGAAAACAAAATTATAATTGTTTTAGCTGAAAGCTCTACTTCAGTGAATACAGGACATAACGCCTTTTTGATGTATTTTTATTTCAAAAATGTTTTCATTGTCATCTTATTACTTATATCACTTTTATAAGGTTATTCATATGCATGTGCTTTAGGAAATTCCCATCAGTTTCAAATTCAAGGTATTCTGTGAAATTAATCTGGAAATGGCTTATTTTCGGAAACTCTCAAACCAATTCTCTTAAAAAAGAAACTTTTTAGTGAACATTTTTCGTACAGCGACAGGATTTACTCTTCTACAGAATTAGTCGCATTTTTACTCTACAATTACGAGAATCGAATTGTTCATGGGGTTTATGCCACAGTAATTACCTCCAGTTTTCTGTGGGCCCAGAACAACTGCCGGAGAATCGTTTAAATTTCTGCAACTTTGGGCGGCTCAGGGTACCGCAGGACCATGAAGGTTTGTAGGTCGTAATCCAAGGCCTCGATGGTCACTAGCAGCCGGCCCTGCAGTTGGAAAGTCTCAAACATCCGCACGAGGTGGTGCTGAGTCGGGTTGTTTATAGATGTGCGCGACAACGCCCGAGCCTGCAGATACACGAAACAATATTAACTTCATCCAAACACTAAGATCTATTTCGTATTCATGAATCAACAGGTTCATGAATTTTAGGATTCCATCAACGTTAAAGACCACTGCAGTGGGACAAAAGCAGGAATTGAACATCCGCACGAGGTGATGCCCGTCGGGATCGTTGAAACGATAAAATTAATAATTGTTAACATTTTCTACATCCATTATGACTGTACATAAATTAGGTTTACACTTGGATGAAGTTTAAACGTGAATGAGAGTTTTGTTTGAATGTTAAAACATTGTCTGAGTAAATATTTACTACATTAAAATCCTCGAAAAGGGTAAGACTGAATAAGGATTAGTAAATATAAGCAATTGATGAGAACCAGTATCTTTTCAGTATTTACTCGTTTTCAGAGGAAATCTATTGCCCATTCTCCTGTAAAGGCTAAGTTTCAAGTGTAGCTTATAGCGTGCAGGCCTTCATGCATTAGAAGTTACTTTACAATGCGCGCTTTTCATTGGCTAATTTACTAATCAGGAATTCTAACCGTCGCGTCTGCCGGACCCACCTGTCGTCACGGGTGACCCCGCACCGTGCGAACATGTACCCGGGCACCGCCGCCAGCCATTCTCGCGTACGGCGAAACATGTACTGGCCGCGGCGTGCGAAACAGTTTCGTGGGGTTCGTACACAATGGAAATCCCCGCCCCCGCAGTAATTTGCGTGTAGATCTTATAGAACAGAGGAGGAACCACTCGCTGAGAAGAAATGATTCCGCGCTCTGTGCTGTCTCGTTGGCTCGCCCTGAGTCCAGCCGCAGCCTTCTGTCCTCCGGAAGAAGGTGGCCGTGCGCCCGGGCCGCTCACTTGTTATGCAATGCATCTATATGCCAACAAACTGACCTGTAATCCAATATCTGAAGGCGAAACTACATTTTCCAAACTGTGGTTTTCATTTCATTCATTTCACGAAAACCGCAGTTTGAAAAACTGATGCTCCAAAGCATCAGCAGGAGTGATTCTCCTCTCCTGAAATAATTAAAAAAGTAGTATTAATGTACAGCAATTTTGGAACAGTAATACGAAAATTACCACATTGAAAGAACTGAATAAACAAATGCAAATTGTAATAATTATGCTATTTCTGCAATGTCGCAGCTAACGTTAAAATGCTGCTTTCAACGTAAATTTCAGACATAATGGATTATTTCTTCCATACCTTTTGAGCATGCAGCATCCTGATAAGGAAATGCCTGAAATGAAGATCCGGGACGGCGTATCTTTCGTCAGCCGCCAGATTCAACATTCTCACGTGCTCAGTCCCTACGTGCCCCAAAGATGGCACGCTCGGGCATCACTCAACCGAGGGGCATTCCTGGAGTTATTGTGAAAAGTAAGAACCGGATGAACAAAACAATTTGTTTTTAATATGAAACAATCTTCATCACTCCTGTCGTATTTGTTGGGACAAGTGGATTTCAATTCACTATTTTTTAAACTAATATTCTCCTCCCATACATAAATGGAATAATATATTGAATTGAAGATCCACCAATGAAAGGATAAAAAAGTCTACTTGATAATCCAAATTTAGAGCACGTGACGGACGTCGTTTCAAATTGTGGAAGTATTTCGAGAGACCGTAGAGGTTTCATAACTCTTATAGAACGGAAGAGGGACCACTCGCTGTGAAAAAATGATCCGCGCTGTGTGTTGTCTCGTTGACTCACCCTGAGCGTCCAGCCGCCGCCTTCTGTCCTCCGGAAGAAGGTGGCCGTGCGCCCGGGCCGGTCCAGCAGCGCCGCAGGGAGCGCGCCGTGCGTGCGGCACACGGCGCCCAGCAGCTGCGCGTCGCTGCGAGCGGGGCAGAGCGGGCGCGCGGTGGCCCAGCGCCACCTCGGGCGCGCGGTACCACCTCGCCTGCGCTCTCGCGGGCGTATAGGGTTTTTTAGTTACCACTACGTTTCTGATGGTCCAGAACAATTGCCGGAGAATAATGGCGATTTCTGCGACCATGCGCGGATCCGAGATCCGCTGGACCATTATTAAGGCTTTGAGATTGTTATCCAAGACCTCCATGGCCACGAGCAACCGGCCCTGCAGGGGGAGGCCTCCAACATCCGCACGAGGTGATGCTAGCTCGAGTTGTTCTGACAGATGCGCGACAACGCCCGAGCCTGCAAATACACGAAACAATATTAAATAACTCGTGGATTGAGCGGCCGCGCGCGCGCTCTTGGCGCAGCTGAAGTCGACGAGTTTCAGCTGCGACAAGCCGTGCGCCGCGACGTTGCCGAACACATTGTCCGGCTTAATGTCGAAGTGGACATCATGTTCCTAGCAAAAAATACATTTATTTAAATGCTTCTAGCGTTTCGGATTGAAATTGCCGATAGGTATTGCCCAATATTTTTTGATATATGAAATTATTTGGAATGGTTCAAAATACTTTGCCTCATTAATGACGTATATTAGTGTGCAAAATACTTTTCAATTGCACACAACGAAACAGTGAAATTCTAATTTTCCGCCTCCACTGTCGAAGTCGACAGTGGTAGTTTTCAGCTGCGCCTAGGCGTGCACGGCAACGTTGCCAAACATACTGCCCGGCTTAATCTCTATGTGGACAATATGAAGTTCCTATGAAAAAATACATTTAATTGAATTCTTCTAGCTTTTCGGATTGTTAGTAAGAAGGTAATCCCAAAAAGTGATATATCACATTATTTGGAATGGGTCAAAATACTACGCTACAATATTGACGTATGTGTGTCTAAAATACTATTTAATTGTGTATTACGAAACAGTGAAGTTAAAATTCAGTGACTATTGCCGCTTCTAAAGCATCGAAAAAGGTCGATTTTACGTCATGGTGGGGGAGAGCGAGTATCTTAGTTCGACTTGTAATAAAATGACTGGTTTGCCCACGAGTAATATCTAAAATAACACATTAATGCAGTTAGATTCTTTCTAACATTAGTTTTTGGGGGAAAATAGTGTTTTACCAGCCCAGTGAGTATATAAGATTGTCGCATAGTGTACCACGCGCATTTCGCTTTGCCGCGTCGTGCCAAAAGCAGGCGAGTAAAGTACTTTCGAATTGTGAAAACGAGGCACCGGCCTTCTGCAATTAATGTAGAGCCGGTTTTCTAACGTTTCATTGTAGTTTCGCGATATGCCAGGATGTCTTCGGTTGCAACATGAGCTAGTTCTGCTTTTAGATTTTACCGCGTGCGAATGCAGTCTCAAGTAGAAACGTTTATTTCTCTCGTAAAAGCGACTCCTTGAGGCGTTTAACGTGTTGTCGATGTTTGGCCCAGCGTGCGGAAGTGATATCTGCTGCTGCTGCTGCTGGCGTGGAGACGTTTAAGAGAGCGCTAGCTCGAATCAACAAAAATATTCCCCTGCAATTTCTTATAGGAAATGTTTACAAATTTCCCTTCTTTTTCCAAATTTTTCTTCGCATCCGGCGAAATGCACCCTCTGCCTTCGACGCCCCCGCGTTCAGCTTCTGCCGTCTTACCGCTTCCGGTGTACCTACCTCTCCCAGGTGCTGCGCCTATTTCGGGGTTAACGTACTCTGCGCCGTGGTCATGGCGTCCGGCGAAATCTACTCCACAGCGTCACAGTCGTTGATGCCGTCGTTCAGAGTACTGTGTAGAATGTTGCGCGGAAATCTCTCCATCGCCCCTTCCGGCGAATTCCTCAGTCTCCTACAACGGAATGTTAATTCGGTGCCAACGCTCCGCAAATTAAGTGAAACCTTTTCACTGCCGTTAACGCCGCGTCCAGCGTAATGTGCCCACTGCCGCCCACCACCACTGTTACGATTCAACAAGGGAGCTATTGGGACAGGTTGACTAGGCAAAGTACATTTTTTATATAACGATTTTATATAAATAACTTCGTTTATTAAAAATATTTTAGGGTTATAATTCTCTTTGCCTCTCGTGAACTGTCAAATGGCAAATAAGCAAAAATGTAATTAGTGTTAAAAAGTGACTTTCTTCTACACATAGTATTCGCAATATTTGCAATGGTAAAGGTGTGCACTCTTCTCGTTTTAATATATTACCAAAAAGTTTCTTATTAATTTGGAATTTGGAATTACACAAAGAACAGTATTTGTAATTTTTATTTTATAGCAGAATTACTGGTCACTTATTTATTATTATCCCTGATTGGCACCTCTTTACACATTAGAATAACACATCTTATCGCAATTTCAAAAGTGCTTAAAAGTGCTCATAAGTGCCAAGCTGTGTTTTTTATTTTGCTATTCTTTCGTCGTGAGACTCAAGTTAATAAAAAATATTGATAGTCATTAATTACTTGACATGAGTTTATGCCAGTATATCAAAGCCCTATTACGTGGGGCCAGCGTTCGTATGGTTTTTGTGCTTAGGTCAGCCGATAGGCTCATACAATAGTTCATGACGCAAAAACACCGCATTTATGATTCAGAATACGAAATAAGCCTGTCGCTTAAGTTTGGAATTGAAGTGGATGGATAAGATAAATTTGGATACCATTCAAATAGTCTTACCCGTGCAATTTGATCTGAGCCGTCGATAAAAATGAAAGATCTTCCAAATAAAAGGCCCACACTGCCCCAGAATGCGGGAGCGAGGTCGAAGTTCCACACTCAGGCCAAGCCGAAGACTGCGTTGAGGCGTTTAGAAAAACGCTGAGATCGAATCCGCAAAAAGTCTCCCCGCAATTTCTCATAGGAAATATTTATACAATTCCCCCAGTTTTTGATAACAAAATGTTCGTTAATTTTTTTCCCAGAGATGTGTGTCACCGCAATCGCGACCCGCTCCATCAATTAACGAGCGAAATAACGACTTCCAATTACCCTGTGTTAAAATTCAACAAGGGAACTGGGACGGGCGAGGTTGGCCGGGTAATGAAATTACAATATTTACCTTTAGAATTTTATTTCAGAATTACGACGAGAACGCTTATTCATTTACAGCGAAAAAATATATATAATTACACAAATTCCCACAAAATGGACAAAATTACATTTAAAATAAATAACAAAAGTATATGAGAAATGAAGATTACCATAAGGTCTAAGGGACATCAGTAAAGAATAGTCTTTAATTATTAATTAATATTGAGTCTCGCATAAAATTACAATCGTGTATGACGAGTCAGTACGGTGCCTTGGGTGGAGAGCGAAATTCAGGAGAGAAACAAGGGGGGCCATCTCAGCATTTGCTCAAGGGACAAAGGAAACTGAACAAGATCTGATAGAAAATGGGCCATTGGCTTAGGGATTATAGTAAAATACTTGCTACAGATAGATTAGGATATTATACAGTAATACATAATTAAACATTTTAAGATGCTATTTTCATTTTAATGCTACTACTTACAAATCTAATATTATTAATAATGGAATTAAAACAATACATATCAATTCTGTTAGCAACTATATACAATTTAACGATATTAGTAGATTCTATATTTAAAATTGGAAAGAGTTAGGCGGCGGCGGCGTCATGTTTTGACTAGTTTTCTTTTCTTTAAATTTATACACGTATTCCTGCTGCAATACCTAATGCGTCTAACAAATCCAGAGACAAACAGAATTTCATTTGTTTTAGTCAGTCATTCTCCTCCTACGTCACAGGATGCGATTTACAGTTTTTTTTTCTTTGCTTCAGTTCGAAACAGTTAACATGAAGCAGAAAGTTTAAAGGGATTCCTATTTATTATATTTTTTAAGAGAAATATTTTTGTGATTTGAATATTCCTTTACACTGTAGAACATGGTAAACAGGAAAGCTTTCAATTCACTATATATGTATGAATTGTTTTTCTTTAATGTCATTGCCTTGTTTGTTGTACAATGTAATGCCCTCCATATACGTTTTTGATAAAGTGTAGTTTAGGAGTAGGGACCATGTAGGTTATCCTTTTGACGAGGGATATAGTTGTGTACATCGGAATTTAAAGTGTCTTTGTTTTCCATGATACTTTTTTTTGTGAAGACGGCTATTTCAATTATATACATGCATAGAAAAGGAATAATCCTTTGTTTATTGAACAAGGGTTTGCAAGACTCCAGTGATGGTGTTCATGGTGTTTCTCTTGAAACAATTTTATTAGTACTTGCAAAGCTTTGAGAGTTTCTATTTCTAATGATTGTTTTCTGCATTGATTGTGTCATCTGGAAACAAAATTTTGTTATTGCTTAAAGCCAAAGGCATGTCATTTATGAATATAAGGAATAGTATTGGCCCAAAGATGCGCGACTCCACAATTTGTTATTTGAGGGCAGGAGTAGTCTGAAGAGTTATTTTCTTCAGTGTGCTGGGGACAACTATTTGGTTACGATTTGATAAATATGGTTTGATCCATTGGCCTGCAATGTCTCGTATCCCTAGCATTTCTAGTTTTCTTAAAATATGTGGTGGTCAATAATGTCAAAGGCGTTTGACAAATCTAAGAAAAGGCCAATAGGAATTTCTTTCTGATTAAGGGCAACAAGTATGTCATTTAAAAAGATGGTTGTGTGGATCTATTACTCCTGAAGACATGTTGTGCATTTGTAAGGGCATTATTTGCATTGAGAAACTGTTTGAGTGTAGCATTGAAAAGCCTTTCCAGAATTTTTGAAAATCCTGCTAAGAGTGTTTATTAAGAAAATATGGAATGTAGACCATGCCTGCTGAGAATTAACTCTCTATTTGTCCAATGGTTTTTAAAAATTTCAGAGGGGGTGGTTTCATACAAAAAATGGAATTTACAGTTTGTGTAATATTAGTAATTGGTTGGCGTGTTTTATTGTCTAGTGTTGAGAGATGAACGTATTACTAATTAGTGAAAAGTGTTCATTGAATATATCAGCCATTTCTTGTGGGTCTTGTACAGTTCGGTTTTTTGTAGTGGAGCTCTATATTTTTTTTCTGTTATTATTAGTTTGTGCCATATTATTTTTAATAATGCCTCACAAAGCTTTAGTTTTATTACGTGCATTTGCAATGTACCTATAATTTGTCATAATGTTTGCTTGTTTGGTTACTTTCTTTAGAATCGAATTATATTTTGTATAATGAAATGAAGTTAGTTTCACTTGTTATTTGTTAGTATTTTATACATGTTGCGTTTTCTTTCACATGACAATTTAATGTCTGTGGTAATCCACGATCTAGTTTCCTTATTTAGGATCTTTTTGAGTTTGAGGAAAAATGGCAAAATGGCATGTTTTTAGTTTAATTTGGTCATAAATATATACTTATAATTTGTATTAGTTGCCTTATATACTTCATTCCAATTTTCGAATCTGAGTAACTTGTGAAACTTTATTATGTTTCCATGAGAATAGTTACAGATTTCTTTGTAAGTTGTCTGTTCCGCGGTTTTTGTTGGACGTGTGGGCACACTTATACATGTGTTGGTTAAATTGTACAGCAATTTTAAAGGCTATTGATCTGTAATAATTTTGAATTTACAACCGTACACAGAGATGAAAATACTAGACCTGCCTGAGCACTTATATTAAGCTTTTCAACTACAGTAGTTTTCTTCAGTCTTTCTTATCGTTTGGCTGGAAAAGGCTGTCGGATGTTCAGGATTTCCTTGCGACGGAACGGCACCTATCGCGTCGAAAATATCGTAAACTTTTTGAAAAATTAGGAGATTGCAAAAGGGGGGAGTTAAGTGAATCTTGTAGGCTAACGAAGGCGAGATCATGTTCAGTAACCCAATTAAATTCTGCGACTTTCTGTAAAAAATAGAGGCTTATCCATTTAACTGAAGTTATAAATGCCCTGTAATAAGAAGCAAGGCCCAGAAAGCCCTTAAACCGGTGAGCGTTTTGAGGCCGAGGAAACCTTTTTACAGCGTTATTTTTCTTTGGGTCTGGCTGCACCAATTCGACGCAAATTGACACAAAAAGAGACTTCTCTAAACAAATTCACATTTTGAAAGCTGTAGCATCAATTGATATTATCTCAAGTTTTTCAAATGGTTTATAATCTATGAATATGCTCTTCAAGGTGCAGGAAGAAATAAGTCGTCTAGATGCACATACGCCATGGGCTGAAGACCGCTATGCACCGCTTTTATACAGCGTTGCACGGTAGCAGGAGCGCTCTTCCTACCCATTTGCATTTTTACAACTTCGTAGTTATTTCCTAATGCACTGATGGCGGGGTTTTTCTGGATTCTTCTTTCTGATGGAGTTTGAGTAAAGCCAGACCCGAGATCCAGAACACTAAAATTTACGGCCTTGCTTAAATTATCCAAAATCGCGGACTGCGCGGCCGCGCGCGCGCACTTGGCGCAGCTGAAGGCCACCAGTTTCAGCTGCAACAAGCCTGCTACATTGCCGAGCATACTATCCAGCTTTATATCAAGATGGACAATATGAAGTTCCTAGAAAAAGATAAACATTTAAGTGAAGCTACAACTTTGGAATTGAGTTAGTCAAAAAATATATGCTGAAAGTGTGATATATTGCACTATTAGGAAAGTTACTAGTTACTTCCCCCAATATTGACCTGATGTCACCATTTCGTAGTATTGGCCTGATATTTGGTACGCCATGTCCCATTAAATCTTAACTAACGAAACTGAAAAACAAATATTTAGAATTACTGGAAAGGTAGGTAAGAAAAAAACTTTGTACACATTGCAAAAATTCTGTGAAGTTACATTTGGTGTCGGTATAATGGGGTCAGTATTAAGTCAATGCCGATCCAGGTGGCCATGATCACTAAGGCAGTAGTGCCGTGGAGGGCTCTAGCATCGTGGATTGGAATCCCTTCTCGGACCTTTCTGTTCTTCCTTTCACCGCTCTCCATCACTGCTTCAGTATACTGACACCCCTGACGTTAATCAAGTGGTCACCAATGACCTCGCAGTTAATGCGACCTTAAAATATACTAATGTTTTTCACATAATAGTATCTATCAAGCAAATGATCGGGTTCATGGTGTTTAGGAGTTATTAATTACCTCTAGTTTCTTAAGTGCCCGGAATAACTGCCGGAGAACAGTTGCGGTTTCCGACATTCTGGCCGGCTCAGGGGACCGCTGGACCATGAAGGCTTAAAGGTCTAAATGTAAAGCCTCCATGGCCACGAGCAGCCGGCCGTGCAGTTGGAAAGTCACCAACATCCGCAGCAGGTGGTGTTCGCTCGTGTTGTTCTGAGCTATGCGCGACAACGCCCGAGCCTGCAGATACACGAAACAGTATTAAATAACTTCATCCAAACACAAAGATATAGGAAAATAATTTTATTAAAATAAATTCATTTTACGTAAGCACATGTTCGTGAATTTTAGGATTCCATCAGCGTTAAAGGCCACTGCAATGGGGCAAAAGCTACTCTATTGAGGAAACATTGTAATTCCATTAATGAAGCCATCGTTTCATATTTTCCACTCTATATTAATCACATAATAATTATAAAGAAACGTAACATGGAAATTGTATAAAATTCGTTGAAAGCAATTTTTATTATTTTCTCTATTTGCAAAGAATTAGTGCAGCTTTGCAAATCCAATTCTTTTCCTTCATTGCTTTTGCTTAAAATTCAACTTACCTCGTTCCTCGCTGAGGTGCATCAGCTACCCTGCAACCGCAGGGCCTTCACCACACACATTTCGGAGGCGCCGCTCGCCCCCCCCCTTCGTTTACAATTCGTTGCGAATGTAAGCACAGAATTTTAATGATTACTTTCTTGGTTGCAAACACAAATGAATTTAATTGCACATTTTTACGACTAATGTCTTCCATGCATATATAATCGTGATATAAATTCAATTTAAGAATGAATGGATAATGAAGTTTTCAATTGATAATTTAAATTTAAAGTAGGAGACGAACTCGTATCCAGTTAGAAAATTATCGTGAGAGATCCAAAATATTACACTTCCTATAGCAATGACGAGGCAGCAGTCGCTGGGAAGTCTTTGACTCACCCTGAGCGTACACGTTTAAAGGCTTTTTTCAATGTAAATTTCAGGGATAATGAAATATTTTTCCATACCTTTTGAGCATGCAGCATCCTGATTAGGAGCTGCCTGAAATGAAGAACCTGGAGGGCGTATCTTCCGTCAGCCTCCAGGTTCAACATCCTCACGTGCTCGGTTGCTACGTGCCCCAAAGATGGCACGCTCGGGCATCCCTCAACCGAGGGGCATTCCTGAAATTATTGTTAAATGTAAGAATGGATGAACCAAACAATTTGTTTTTAATATGAAACACAATTTTTTATCTTCCCTTTCGTGTTAGTTGGGACAAGTGGATTTTAATGCACTATTTTTTGAACTAATATCCTCCTCACATAAACAAACGGAATAATTCATTGAATTGAATATCCACCAATGAAAGGATAAACAAATTTCCAATTGATAATCGAAATTTACAACACGTGACGAACGTCGTTTCAAATTGTGGAAGGGTCTCGAGAGACCGCAGAAGTTTGAGAACTCTTATAGAACGGAAGAGGGACCACTCGCTGTGAAGAAATGATCCGCGCTCTGTGTTGTCACGTTAACTCACCCTGAGCGTCCAGCCGCCGCCTTCTGTCCTCCGGAAGAAGGTGGCCGTGCGCCCAGGCCGCTCACCTGTAATGCAATGCACCTATATGCCAAAAAAACTCACCTGTAATCCAATATCTGAAGGCGAAACTACATTTTCCATACTGTGGTTTTCATTTCATTCATTACACGAAAACAGCCTGTGCACCCGGGCCGATCCAGCAGCGCCGCAGGGAGCGCGCCGTGCGTGCGGCACACGGCGCCCAGCAGCTGCGCGTCGCTGCGAGCGGGGTAGAGCGGGCGCGCGGTGGCCAGCTCGGCCGCCACGCACCCCACCGACCACACGTCGGCGGCGCCGCTCGCCCCCTGGCCCAGCGCCACCTCGGGCGCACGGTACCACCTCGCCTGGGCCCTGGTGGACTGCGCGGCCGCGCGCGCGCTCTTGGCGCAGCTGAAGTCCACCAGCTTCAGCTGCGACAAGCCATGCGCCGCGACGTTGCCGAACATGATACTGTCCGGCTTAATATCTAGATCGACAATATAGTGTTCCTAGAAGAAATACATTTAATTGAAAACTAATACATTGAGATTGTTAGTCAAAAGGTGTATCTTAAACGTATGTGTTATATCAAATTATTTGGAATGTGTGAAAATACTCCGCAGCAATGTTGATGTATATTAGTGTGCAAAATTACTATTAAATTGTACACCACAAATAGTGAAATTCTAATTGTTCATATCCGCTTCTAAAGGCGATGAGCTTCAGCTGCGCCAAGCACGACGACGTTGCCGAACATATTGTCCGACTTAATGTCCAAGTGGTCATTACCAAGTTCCTAGCAAAAAACGTATTTAATTGAGTACTTCTCACGTTTCGGATTCCAAAGGTATTTCCTAAAACTATTTGACATACCAAATTATTTGGAAAGGGTCAAAATACTTCGCAGCAATATTGGCGTATATTAGTGTCGACAATACTATGTAAGTATTGTATCTTAGTTCAAAGACTTGTAATAAAAGGTCTTGCTGGCTCGCGCAAGAGATTAATGAAATGACAAAACATTTAGGCAGTTAGCACAAATTAGCTTTACCATCTGCTTTCAAACATTAGTTAAGGGAGGAAATCTTGTTTTACTTGCCCATTAAGTTAAGCAAGATTGTCGCACAGTGTACCACGCCCATTTCGCTTTGCTGCGTCGCGCCAAAAGCAGCTGATGAAAGTACTCTCGGATTGTCAGAACGTAGCCCCGGCCTTTATTTAATTCATTTAGATCAGTTATTCTAGCGTTACATTAAGTTTCGCGATGCGCGAAGACGTCTTAGGTTGCAATATAATCAAGATACTGGTTGTTCTGCTTTTAGTTTTTAACAACGCGTGCGAACGTAGTCTTAAATAGAAACGTCTATTTCTCTCGTGAAAGCGACTCCTTGAGGCGTTTAACGTGTTGTCGATGCTTCAGCCCGGCGCGAGGAAGTGATGAAATCTGCTGCTGCTGCTGCTGGCGTGGAGACGTTTAGGAGAGCACTGAGCTCCAATCCGCGTAAAAGGATCCCCTGCCATTTCTTTTTGCAAGTGATTAAAAATATTCCGTAGTTTTCGACAAGAAATTTTTCGTTAAATTTTTAGTTGCGAAGCAGTTATTGGAGTGTTTATTCCTTGTTTCTTCCTTCGTTTATTTCGCACTTACGCTCGCGGAGTTTGATAGGAATAAAAACTATCTTGACCACTGTGCGTTGAAATGTGCATGCGTTGCTCTTAATTACACCAATAAATTTGTTTCTATTTGAAATCAAACTGAACAAAGCCTGCTCGAGATGGGGCAATTGGCGTAGGGTATATACTACAATACTTGCCACAGATAGATTAGGATATTATACATTAGATAATTATTAGTAGCTGATAATTTAACATAATTTAACTGGGTGTACGTTGGAAACTGAGGGCCGATTCTTAGTCTAACGCATTTCAATGGCCTCTGCCAGTGTTTTGGGATCGCGGCTAAGTACTACGGGTAGAATGTGAGTATTCATTAATCCCTGCGTAAAAGAGGCCTGCGAGGGGTTCTCCGTAAATTCTTAGATGCCGACTCGGTGGTCAACGGGGCACATTGCCAAACTAACATGTCTCAAAATTCCGAGCAAGGCCTCCAACCAATTCGTCCACTCGCTTACACGCCCGTTTTCCTTTTGACACGCTTCGAATAATTGATAGACATAAAAATCAAGCGTATGCTGAGTACCAAAAGCGCGCAACTGTGATTTCACTTTAATCAAGAAGAAATATCTTTTAATTGCAACGCCTGAGCAGTCACACCATAAATTTTACAACGTAAAATCATTAATTTTTCACAGTTGTGCAGAGGAATTAGTGAAATGACCATTTGTACCGGCATTATAACTCGTAATTCCTCTTTGTTGCCTTTGCACTCCGGAATCAAACTCGCTACTTCTTAATTCTGTAAATACCCCGCGTCAAATTGAGGGGGAGTGGCCCGTGCTCCGCTGTCTACGTTACAAACTGCTTTTGCCATTCTGGCACCTTTGGGCTAAAGAATGGGGCCTCCTCAGACTCAGTAGCTTGTTCTTGAGATCGAAGTGGGCTTTCTGGCGGAGTTCGTACTGGAGAAGAAATTACAACAGAATCCTGCCTTCTGCCCTGTGCACTTATGTAAATACTGTCGTAAATTCTGTCGACAAACGGCCATTCTTCTGAAGAACCTGAATCAGTGATCTGCGTCCGCGATAGACAAAACTAACCTAACGCCCATTGGACTGGGCCAGGCGGGAATGCTGGATGACGACTACTGAAGTTCCCACGCACTCAGATTCAGCACGACAACAGTTCGACTGCGCCGAACATTTTTCTTACTACAATTTAACAAGTGAACTGAGATGGACGAGGCTGGCCTGGTAACATAAACGCAATATTCAGCTTTACAATTTTGTATCAGTTACAACTACAACATATATTGTTGTATATTATTGTAGATTTATTGTTGTATTGTCACTGAAGTGGCCGAAATAACATTTATAGTAAATTACAAAATAGTATGGGAAACAAACTACCATAAGGTCTAAGGGACAACACTAAGAAATAGTTTTCGCAGAGCGGTGAAGCCCAAAGCACAAATTGACAAAGACGGCGGCTCGTCTCTTTATTTAGACACCTGGAAGACTTTAGGATGAAAAAATTGACATTTTTGTTGTTGTAATTTATTTTTAATAGTGCGTTGATTAAGCCAATATAATTTATTCATCTTTTAGACCTCTAAATGCCTTTAATGCCTTAAGTTGTAAAAAATGTGCTTGGAGGCCACGCCTTCATAATATTTTCCACCAACGGATAATTGAAGCTGAAAAAATACTCAGAACATCAGTAAAGAGGAAAGAATCAATAGCTGAGGAAAGGAAGACAGAAAAATTGAAATGCAGTATTGTGATGAGTATGTGGGCAGGACAATTTTATCCGGGTTGTAACTGCAGAAAACGCCGCTTCTTAAAACTTCATTTTTTTCAGCATTCAGGTACAGATATTTTTAAAACTATATCATGAACATTCCTTAATTGTTTGGTAGTGGTGTAATACAACAGATTACATACTGAGCTTGCAACAAAATTTTGTTGTAAAATACTTTCTATAAAATATCTATGCTCTTAAAAAACCATAGGTTTATTGCTAATTCAAAAATTAAAAAAGATCCAATCCAATTATTTTTTGTCAGATGTAAGTCATCGAAAATGAAGTGTACACTGGTATTGTAAAGGAAATAATCTCCACAAAAGTTTTAATTATTTTATTAACAATTTTCCATAGTTAACTTTCGGGAAACACTTTTCCCATCCTCAGTGGATCTCTAGCAAAATGGAGAAATGAAACAAACATAAGTTGAACACAAAACGGGGGGGGGGTCTACAGTGAATATAGTGGAAAAATAAATAATATCATATAAATACAAAAAGAAAAGAAAATAACTTACTGCTCAAGCAACGCGGATCTCCCGTGAATGTTCACAAATTGTCAAAAATATAAAACATGGTGGTAACAGCTAGATGGCAGCCATCTTTTCGAATGGGAGAAGAGGAAGCCTAACAATGAAGGGAAAGGGAGTGGGGGAAGAAGAGAAGAAAGGGTAGTCATAAAAGGACTACTCAAAAGAATGATTAGGCGATAGTTAATAAAATATTTAGAATGGGACTGCTTTTAATCAAGGAATGTTCATTCAAGACAGAAAAATTAGTGTTTTTGAAAAGTTTTAGAATTTCCAAGTTCTCCAAAATGTTCATTTTTGTGCCTTTGTTGACTAGGTGAAGAATTTTAAAATTATAAATGGGGTCAAAAGAATGGTTAAATTGAATCAAATGATTGGCAAAGGTAGAAGTGTCTAAATTTTGTTTCCAACATCTAATATGCTCATTAATTCTAACTGAAAATGTTCTGCCTGTTTGGCCTACATATGCTGAATTACAGTTATTACAAGTTAATTGATAAATTCCACTTCTTTCAATGGAGGGGATAGGTGATTTGGAACTAGGAAACAAAGATGGGAGGGAGTTTAGGGTTTTGTTGGCTACTGAGATATTGTATTTAGTGAAACATTTTCCTATACGTTTGGATACAGGACCTATATAGGGGATTCAAATAAATTTCTTTTGTTCTATAGAGCCATGTTGAGGAAAATCTTCTTTAAAATAATTTTAACACTTTTTTGGGGGATAAGTTTGTTGATTGTCAGGGGATCATATCCATTATTTAAGGCAATGGTTAGAATGGTATTGACTTCATTACTAAAATCTATATCAGTCATGGGAACCTGGAATAGTCTGTTGATCCAGGAGTGGAAAACAGCAAATTTATGATTGTGAATATGATTAGAATGGGAAGGTTTGACTGTATCAGTATGGGTAGGTTTTCTGAATATTTTAAAATTGTGACTTGAGTTTATTATAGTGATTGTTAAATCAAGGAAATTCAGAGAATGGTTCTGTTCAATTTCCATTGAGAATTTTATTTTGGAGTGAAAAGAATTGAGAAAATCAAAGAACTGGCTCAATTGCCTAGATGTTCCTGACCAAAGACATATAATGTCATTAACATACCTGTAAAAATAATGTTTTTGAGGAGAGGATTCGAGCTACTAAATATGTTTTTCTCAAAGTTATCCATAAACAGTTCAGCGAAAAGAGGGGAACCGTTGGAGCCCATAGCTAATCCTTCTGTTTGAGAATAGAACTTGTGGTTGAAAGTGAAAAAATTGTGTTACACGTACATCTAGTAGTTTGATAAAGTCTATGTTTTCTAAGTGTGATAGATTTGAATTTATTATATGATAAATATGCACTTCATTAGGGGGAATGCTGGTAAATATTTTTCTCACATCAAAAGAAACTAATTTTGCATTGGGGGGGAACATCAATATCTTTAATTTTATTAATGAGATCTAAAGAATTAATTAATTTAAATCTAGAGTTAAAATGGGTGGTAGAATTAAAAGGAGGGATAATAAATTTAAAAAGAGGTGAAATGCTAGAATTGAAAAAACTAACCACAGGTCTAACAGGAAGATTTTCTTTATGTAGTTTAATAAGGCCATACAACCTAGGACATTGGGGATTCATGACCTGAAGGAATTTATTTTTATACTGTGGGATAAGTGAATTGGTTAATATGGTGTTCCTAACCTTTTGGTGAAAAGATGGAGAAGGGTCTTTGTCAAGGCAACTAAATTCATTTTCATCGAACAATCTTTGCAATTTATCAATGTAGTCTTTTCTGTGTATAATGACAATAGAATTGCCTTTATCAGCTTTGTTAATGAGTAAGTTTTGAGATTCACTTTTTCAATTAATTTATGGGTAGATTTTATAAGTAAAGGGAGAGATGGTGGTGGAGGTCTATTAACTTCATCAGATAGGATTTTAGAACAATTGATCATGATAGAATTGGAATTAATATTATCTTTAATGTTTAGAGCTTCTTCAGTGCTCACTGCTAGATTAGTTAAATCTTTACTAGAAGGGTGATGCTTAGGTGCAAACTTTAAGCCATAGGATAACAACTTAATTTCATCATTATTGAAATTAACATCAGATAAGTTCATAATTCTGGGGTAGAAGGTTTGATTACTGGAGTTCGAATCAGGGGTCTGTGAAGATACGTTTTTACTGTCTAGTTGTTTACTTTTTAGTTTGTCTAATTTGTTTTTTAATTTAGTCATTTTTAGGCAATTTTCATTAAATTTGATATTCCTTCTTTTTCTGTCAAGAAGAAGAAACTCAAGGGGGGAGCAGAATTGAGAAAGACGGGTGTGAGAAATAAAAAGGTAATAGGAAAAAGAATTTCTTATAGAGTACCATTTGTAAAGTTCATGCTTAATCCACGTTACTTGGGCAGTGTTCACAGCTTTTCTTGCAGAAGTCTTGGAATTGGTCTTGAGGTTCACATACACAGGCACTATCTTGAAAAATAAGCACATTTTGTTGAACCAAATGCTTCTGTTAGCAGAATCAAATTTTCCTTTCAAGTTGCTAAAGAGTTTTGCTACAGACGGTCGATCAGCGTGTTGAATAAAATCCGAGGTGGTAGCAGATATCTTGTGGTAATCCATGGTATTGTTAAGTAAATCATCTCCACAAAAGTTTTAATAATTTTATTAACAATTTTCCATAGTTAACTTTCTGGGAACACTTTTCTTATTTTCAGTGGATCTCTAGCAAAATGGAGAAATAAAACTAACAAGTTGAACACAAAACGGGGGGGGGGTGTACAGTGAATATAGTGGAAAAATAAATATCATATAAATACAAAAAGAAAAGTGGAAATAGTGCTCGACGTTGCCGATCGCGTAACTGTCTTCTGATCTGAAATAACAAGGGAAACTTGGATCGGCTAGGATGATCGGGTGATTAATTCGGGAATCTCAGTAATAACAAGCTTATTTTCTAAATTGGTCTTCAGAGCTATGTAAAGAAATTCAGCTTACACAAATTTCAGAATAACTACTCGAAATAATAATAATAATAATAATAATAATAATAATAATAATAATATAATTTATTGAGTCACATATACAATTACAATCGTGTATAACGTGTGAATATGATACCTTGGGTGGAGAGAGCGAAGTTATATTACTGTTCAGGAGCAAACAAGCGGCTATCTCAGCATTTGCTCAAAGGACCAGGGAAACTGAACAAAACCTGATTGAGATGGGGTCATTGGCCTAGAAATACAATACTTGTTACAGTTAGATTAAGATATTATACAGTAGATAAATTATCTGCTAATAATTGACATGAATAATAATAACATTAATAATAATAATAACATTAATAATAATAATAATAATAACATTAATAATAATAATAATAATAATAACATTAATAATAATAATAATAATAACATTAATAATAATAATAATAATAATAATAATAACATTAATAATAATAATAATAATAATAACATTAATAATAATAATAATAATAATAACATTAATAATAATAATAATAATAATAACATTAATAATAATAATAATAATAATAACATTAATAATAATAATAATAATAATAATTACATTATTAATACATATCAATTATGTTTGCAACTACATCAAATTTATCGATAGTAGTACATTCTAGATTTATAACTTGAACTGGTGAGGAGGCAAGTTTTGACCAGTTTTTTTCTTCTTCTATTCTCCTTCTATTTCACAGGATGTGATATGCAGTTCTTTTTTCTTTGCTTCAGCTTGAAACAGTTTACATGAAACAGAAAGTCTAATGGAATAAGAAATTCTTATTTATTTATATTTTTTAAGGGAAATGTTGTGATTTGAAAATTCCTTTACACTGTAGAACATGTTGTTAAGCAGGAAAGCTTTCAATTTACTTTTAAATGTATGAATGGTGTTTATGTCTTTGATATCATCGCCTAGTTTGTTGTAAAGTGTAATGCCCTCTATTAGGGTACTTTTTTGATAAAGTGTAGTTTCAGTGGGGAACGTGTAGGTTATCCTTTTGACGGGTGTTGTAGTTATGTACATCAGAATTTAAAGTAAAAGTGTCTTTATTTTCCATGAGAATTTTCTTTGTGAAGACCACTATTTCAAATATGTACATGCATGGTAGAGGAAGAATCCTTAGTTTATTAAACAAGGGTTTGCAAGACTCCAGCTTATGAGTGCTGGTCATTGTTCGCAGTATTCTTTTTTGGATAATGAATGTGCGAGTGCTTTCAGGGGCATTTCCCCCAGAATATTATTCCATATTTTAGGTGTGAGTGCACATTTGCAAAATACATTGTTCGAAGTGTCTCAATGTTGGAGCTTGACCTGAGGGTGTATAGGGCATAGCAAGATTTGCTGAGCTTCTTGTTAAGACTTGATGTGAGTGTTCCATTTTAGGTTTTCTTGAATTGTTATCCCGAGGAAGGTAGTTTCATGAGATATCGTTACAAGGTTATTGTTTATGAGCAAATGTTGTGAGAGTTTTTCTTTAGATCGAGAATTCATGAAATTTAGAGAGACTATCTTGCTGGTGTTTATGATGGTTTTGTTGTCTTGAAACCATTTTACTAGTGCTTGCAAAGTTTTGTGAGATTCTTTTTCTAATGATTCTTGTGTTTTTGCTTTGATGTTTGTGTCGTCTGCAAACAGAATTATTTTGTTGTTCCTTAAAGCCAAAAGCATGTCATTTATGTATATAAGGAATAGTATTGGCCCAAGGATGGATCCTTGCGGGACTCCACAATTTATTATTTGAGGACAGGAGTAGGAAGAGGAGATTTTGTTTTTAGTGTGTTGGAGGGCAACTATTTGTCTACGTTTTGATAAATATGATTTGATTCATTGGCCTGCAATGCCTCGAATCCCTAGCATTTCTAGTTTTCTTAAAAGTATATGATGGTCAATGATGTCAAAGGCTTTTGACAAATCTAAGAAAAGGCCAATGGGAATTTCCTTCTGATTTAGTGCAGCAAGTATGTCATTTAAAAAGGAGAAGATGGCTGTGTCTGTGGATCTATTACTCCTGAAGCCATGTAGTGCATTTGTAAGGACATTATTTGCATTGAGAAACTGTTTGAGTCTATCATTGAAAAGTCTTTCCAGAATTTTTGAAAATCCTGATAACAGGGAAATAGGCCTGTAGTTCATTGGGTCATAACTATTGCCCTTTTTAAACAATTGTTTAATTTTTGCTGTTTTGAATATATCTGGAAATATGCCTGATTTTAGAGAGTAATTGCAGATGTGAGAGAGTGGTTGCACTATACATGGAGCACTGTGTTTAATAAGAAAATCTGGAATGTTGTCCATGCCTGCTGAGAATTTATTCTCCATTTGTCCAATGATTTTAAAAATTTCAGAGGGAGTGGTTTGATATAAAAATATGGAATTTGCAATTTGTGTAATATTAGTGTTTGGTGTGTTTTATTGTTTAGAGTGTGTTGAGAGATTAACTTATTACTAATTTGTGAAAAGTGTCCATTGAATATATCAGCTATTTCTTGTGGGATCTTGTACAGTTTCGTTTTTGAAGTGGAGCTCTGTTTTTTTTTGTTATTATTAGTTGGTGCTGTAGTCTTTTTAATAATGTCCCACATGGCTTTTGTTTTATTACGTGCAATTGCAATGTATTTATCATTTGTTAAAATTTTTGCTTGTTTGATTACTTTTTTTAAGATGGAATGATATGTTTTGTAATATGAAATGAAGTTTGAGTTACATTTGTTATTGGTTAGTATTTTATACATGTTGCGTTTTCTTTCACATGACACTTTGATGCCTGTGGTAATCCATGACTTAGTTTTCTTATTTTGGATCTTTTTCAGTTTTTGAGGGAAAATGGCATTGAAATGTCTTAAGTATATATTTATGAATGAGTTGAACTTATCATTTGTATCGGTTGCCTTATATACTTCATTCCAGTTTTCAAATCTGAGCAAGTTTTGAAATTTTATTATGTTTCCTTGGGAATAGTAACGGATTTCTTTGTAAGTTGTCTGTTCCGCGGTTTTTGTTTCTGTGGGAAGTGTTAGGATTTGGGCAATATGGTCACTGAAACCTGTATTAAATGTAGCAACAGAAAAACAATGGTTATTTGCATCTATTATTTGATCTACAGCAGTGCTACTATTTTTGGATATTCGTGTTTGTGTATTTATGGTTGTTTGTAAACTGTATGATTTTAGTAGGTCTTTAAATAGATTTTCATTACTGGATTGTATCAGGCAATTTATATTGAAGTCACCACAAAGAATAGTTTTATACTGTCTGCGTTTTTGAAGTTTTGTTAGAATAACTTCCAGATTTTTTTAAAAGGGTATTCAAATTTCCAGCAGGGCTGCGATATGTGCATAATACCCATGTTTTTATTGTTGTTTAGTCAGTGATGGATATTTCAAAGTCTCTCACGTTTACAAGATGAGTGTGATTTGTGTAGGGTACAAAACTAATTGTATTTTTAACAAAAATGCATGTCCCGCCATATGCATGCTGTGTATTGTTAATATTTCGACATGAGCTACTGGCTAGAGAGAAACCTGGTGTATATGTGTTATCTAATTGTTCTTTAGTTAGCCAGTGTTCTGTGAAGCACAATACTGAAATGTGGTTGAGTTTCTCCTCAAGTAATATTTCTATATCAGTGAGTTTATTTTTCAGAGACTGTACATTTTGGTGAAGAATGTGCAAATAGCTTTTATTTTTGTGTATTGTCTGCTTTCCTGCTGATGTTTGATGCTACAGGTTATACACAGGAGTGGGTTTTCGGTTGCAGCGGAAGTTATATGTACGGATGGGACAGGGAGTAGGAAGCGTGGAAGTAGGTGAAGGGGCTGAAGAGAAGAAAGGTGAGGAGGTAGTTGGAAAAAGTGGAGTGGGCAGGAGCGGTGTAGGAGTAGGAACTGGCGTAGGTAAAAGAGGACTGGCGGCAGGTGAGGGATGTGGAGTGGGCAGGAGAGGTGTGGGAGTAGGAGAAGGAACTGGTGGGGGTAAGAGAGGACTGGATGGTGGTGAAAGATGCGGAGTGTGTAAGAGGGTTGTGGATGGAGAGGCAGAAGAATGGGTGTGAGATGGGTGTGAGGTAGCAGGGGCAGGGGTTACCAGTAGGTGCGAGATGAGCATGGCACTTGGTTTTTGTTTTTCTATCTGGTTCATGTGGAGACCATGCCGAGTAAAATGTTTTCTTGAGAGGTTGTCAAGATCAAAAAGTGTGATAGGTGTCCCTCTCAAGTGCTGTCTTATATGATGGTTTGCAATCTTAATTTCATTGTTTATAGGAATGTTGTCGTGCCAGGGGGGCAGAGTGGTCATGATTACATTTGTGTGTTTAGCAGTCTCTTGTATTTTTGTTAAGTGTTCCATTGCGTGAAAGTGACTGCCAGAATTAATGTCATTCTGCCCACCTATAATTATTACTGTGTCCTTTTGTGTAAAAGATCTAGTATGAGTGTTTAAGTTCTCAATTACATGAGCCATCGTGGCATTAGGTTTAAAAATACCTGTAATTGAGAACTTTGACGGGAGTTTCTCTCTCACAATGGAGGAAAGGTTCCTACCATGGCTGTCGGCTAGAATCAAACTTTTACGTGAGTGAGAGAGTGCCATTTGTTGTTTTAAGTCTTGCCCGCTGAACTGTTTCTGTTGAGATTCTGTTGAGTGGTAAGGTAGGTTTGGTGGTAAGAGGTGGAAAGGAGAGAGGGTCAGAAAGGATCGAGAACCTGTTGAATGTGGGGGCGCAGTGTGGTGCCTGAGAGGTTCGTGGGTGGCTGGAAATGTGTGGATTTCTATTTTTCCTAGTTACGCGAGTCCACCCATCGGATTATTGAACGACCTGCTCCATTCTGATCTCATTTTTAATGTAATTAATATGCGCGTAGGCTTTCTTCAGGTCAGCGTTGAGTTGGGAAAGTGCGAAGTGTGCCTGTTCCATGTTCATGTTGATTTGTGTGTAATGGAAGTTTTTATATTAGTCTGTAGATGTACGAGTTTTCTTTTTTAAATAAGTATTTCTAAGAGTGTAGTTTAGTGTTTTAGAGAGGGTAGTTGATAAAGTTACAATGTATTTTCGTGTGCCGTACAAATATGCACTACACAATGTTGTACACTTCACTACAGATTAAGCATGCACTGGTTACTTACCACACCTTGTACAACTAATTACTATAAAGGGACTTGAAGTCTTCAATAAAGTAACTTAAATGCTTATACACTAAAAATTACACTTCACACACTTATACTAAGCTAAAATAGTAATAAACACAAACACGCAAAGCAAAGATTGAGGTTAAGGTGGCGTCCACGTGTGGCGGCTGTGCACTCTGAATATACACACAATGCAAAGTTTACTAAACTGCTCAAAGTTAAATACTACTTTTATTCTCACTGATTAATTAAGTATTAAGAAAACTTCTGAACTGGTTTGAATTCGAAGGAATAATGAAATACGTTTAAAATACTTAAAAATGTACGGAGCGAAATTTACGTCTACACTCACACGGCCGCCATCTTGAAAATCCTCTTAATTGAATATCTCTTGAAAATCCTTTTAATAAAATAACTCTTAATTGAAATAAAAATAAGCATGGGATGCTCAAACTACAATGCGGTATATTGAACCCTGCTAAGCAAAACAAATACAGGCTACTGGGGCCAAAACAAAACATGACAAAGACGCATTCACCTCTCCTTTATATAAAGGAACTTAATCACGCTATTTAAACTATACCTCTAAAGGTTTTAATTCAGGTTACTACCTGCGAAGAGCAGTGCCTACATTTTCATTAATTGCTATTCGGTCTGATGTTCACGAGTAATATTTAACTAAAACCGTTGTTTCTACCAGTGAGCTTCCGCTAGTCATATACGAAGGGCTGATACCGGCTGCAAGCCGGTGCCAACGCCTTAAGTAGGCAACCCACTACACACGTCACAAGTTAGTGGATCGGCTGTTGCGCGCGCTTCCAAGCGTAGCGACGCCGCGCAAGCTGGAATCGAGAGGGGAACTGCCCTCTTCTGTGTCAGGGAGGCGGTGGCTAAGAGAAGAGACATTTGGAGCTTACTTACTGATAAAATTTGGTCACTCTCGTTGTTTCTGCGTCCAGCGGAATCAATCCACCGCGGTAGTCCTTCCCGCGAAAAAAGTCACCGCCATCGCCCCACATATAATTTACCCTCGTCTAGAGAAATCTGTCTCCACTCTGGCGAATACCGCAATAGTCTCTTAAGGCGAAACAACCGTAACGCGGCTGGGCATGTATATTCTTTCTTATCACGAATGGTTCGTTTGAAGAAGGCTTTGCAAGCTTCACAGGATACTACACCATAGTGAAAACCAGAAGCTACATCGTCACAAACGAGGCAGAGGCGACGAGGCATATCTTCTTTTATGCCCTCGTCTGATGGAGGTGCTAGACGTCCATAGATTTCAAGTACATCTGTTTAAAAAAATTATGCTCGAATGCTTCATGGAGGAGTGATTCTATCACCTGAAAGTAATTTAAGAAGTTGCCATCATAAATCTTCAGTCTCGGTAAGAAAAAGTTACCATAATTGAGGCGTCAATATAGATGCAAATTGTAATGCTGCTCCATTATCTGTTAAGCATGAACATCATTTGGAGCAGCCGGCATTGATGAATATGAACAAGGTATCTATACGCAGACAATCACAAAATTATTGTCCGGCTTAATCTCAAATTGGACAGTTCAATTCCAAGAAAAAAACACAAACGCATTCATTTAAGAGCTACAAACGTTTGTCATTGAGATAGCCATAGATATGCTCTAAGAGTAGGTGTTATATCAATTGGATGGAAAATGGCTAATAACTTAACCGAAATATTGAACTGATAATAATTTCTACGCAAAATACTAAATGTAGTAAGTTTTTATTGTTTTTTCCAACATTTAGAATGTGTAATTTTAGTGCACTTTCACACTTGTTTTGCTCTGTTTTTGGGAGTTCGGTACAAAATAATCCAAAAAGCAATAAAAATTCAACGCTAATAAAGGTATCATATGAAATGTGATTTTAACTCGTCTTGTGTTAAACATCTCATACTGATAAGATTTCCGCGTATTTAGTATTTTAGGTCATAAATTACTCCGGATTTTCTGAGAACCCAGAACATTTGCTACAGAATGGTGGCGATGGGCTAAAAGGATCGATTAGTCAGATGGTTGTCGCTGATGCATGGCAACGCCCGAGCAGTTATATTTGGCCGTTCACATGTCTTCTCACCGATCTCATATCGTATTCAGCTCTTACTGCCTAATTGAAAAAATTATTAATTTACTTCACGTTCGTATAGAACTTTAAACTGCCAGGAATGTGAAATTTTACTAATCGGCTTCATGGAGTTCAGGAGTTATTAATTACCTCCAGTTTGCGGAGGGCCCAGAACAACTGTCGGAGAATCGTTGCAATATCTGCCATTCTGGCCGGCTCAGGTGACCGCTGGACCATGAAGGCTTCTAGATCTAAATCTAACGCCTCCATGGCTACGAGCAGCCGGCCCTGAAGTTGGAAAGTCTCCAACATCCGTACGAGGTGATGCTCGCTCGGGTTGTTCTGACAGATGCGCGACAACGCACGAGCCATCAGATACACGAAACAGTATTAAATAACTTCAACCACAAAGATCTAGGGGAAGAATTTTATTAAAATTGATGCATTTTCCGTATGCATCAGTTTCTTTGAAAAATGTGAGAATGCTACCAGCATTACACGCCACTCTAATAGAATAACTGTTGTAACATTTTGTACGACGGAACATTTTTCTTCGAAGAATACGACTTACTTCCACATTCCATGTGAAATACGCAACAAAATTTAATGACTAATAGGAAATTAAAATGAATTTATTAAACCAATGGCAAACATTTTTGGAAGTTATACACTACGTCGCAAATACAAAAAGTCACATTACATTCTTCTTTCAAATTAATTTAATGTTGCAAATGTAATCAGTTCTTTTGCATAATGCTAAGACTTGGAATGCATCCAACTGAAATTATTAATAAACGGTATGTCATGGCTCTTTTTTCATTTCACTGCATTAAACTTCATTAAAAGAAATTTAAAAGCTATTTCTCTATTTTTTTACTTCACTACCATATTGTATTTTGAAGTATCAAGAAAATGCAATTTTACCATGTATCCATGTACTGGAGAGTTTTCAGCCCCACATTAGACTATCGAAAATGCATTAAAATGAGAACTCACTCAGACAGGGTTTTAGCTTTTCTTCTGACAAATCCGTCATATACCAATAAGTTTTTACCATGATACTACTGCCAATCGAATAATCAGGTTCGCGGAACTTAGGGGTTATTGATTACCCTAGCTTTCTGAGGGCCTAGGACAGATGCCGAGGAAAGATGGCAACTTCCGCAATCCGCATCGGATCTGGAAACCGATGGACCATGAAGGCTGAGAGATCGTAATCCGAGGCCCCCATGGCCACGAGCCACCGGCCCTGCAGCGGGGAGGCCCCGAACATCCGCAAGAGTTGATGCCCGGTCGGATCGTTCGGCTGATGCGCGCCAATGGCAGAGCCTGCACACACTTTCTCATTACCTCGTGCAAGTCCTGTTAGTCATTTGTCGTCTTTTTTTCTTTTGTTGTTACTGTTTCACGGCGTCCATACGGCCTTTTAAAAGCTTCGAAGACCACGAGCAACCAACCCTGCTGCTGATGTGTTCGAATATCAGTATATGTTGCTCGTTGGGATCGCTAACGCTGACTTAATCCTTACATCTGAAAGATGATATAGCTCTGTTCGTTGTGATAACAAAACGGTATTTGGTAAAATATTGAAAAGGGTTTCACATTTTTTATACTTTATTTTATTTAATAGGTAATTATTACAAACAAATTAGCTTATTTGATCTTATGTGGCTAGGCCGAAGGCCTTTAAGCCATTACAATACCTACACCCTTTCGCGTTCTAATCTTTTGAATTCTGGTATTCACCCCAAATGGTCTCTCCATCGCATCAAAGCCGCGGAAAAGAGACCGTAAGGTACGGCTCAGGAAAAAAACCCTGAAGGGGGAAAACCTGCCGTCAGAAGCAGAGTACATACTAGTCTATCCGACGTTTATTGTAAATATTTATTCTCTGGCGCAGGCGTCCCGCCGTCTCCTTCCAGTGTTTGGCCTCCTCAGCAGATGCAATCAAACAGCGCCACAGAAGATCGTCCGCACCAACGCATCTGCCCTTATAATTTCGATCCCCCCTTAACTTCGCCCCTCTTGAGCTTATTACTATGCCAGTTTTATTTGTTATATTGACCTGTTACCAATTGACTACGACTTCTTAGTCTTCCCTATGTCCGCAAAGCCCACAGATGCCATTACAACTTCGGTCCTTTAGTCTATGCTATATCCATCCCCAAACCTGAACCAAGCGTATCCCCTTCTTGCGTCCTTTCCGAAAGTATGTACGTAACTTTCGCAACCCCATAACAGACTCGCATGAATTTGAGCAACTAGCGATCGTTTTTCAGCCGTTGCTGCCCAGATCTCTTGCCTTTCAATATCCGCAAGTCTATCGGAAATCAGCTGTTCTATCTCGCGGGTTCCCCTATCTCCCACCATTTCCGGAGAGACTTCTCCCAACCCTGCGCGTTCAACTAGCCGTTTAATTTTGTACGCCCAGTAGCGATGGTCGCTTCACTGCAACTGCACTCTAAATCACGTATGTATAAGTGTGTCGGTCTGTTCACTTGCTAATTTAATCCAAAGTTTAATAGGTTTCATTTTAAAATCTTTAAATTCCTATACTACCGACCTCTCTTAAGACTCGGCATTGGCTGCGCATCTAGAAACTCCTAGAATTAATTAGAAATAACGTTTCGATGCTTTCTAGTCGATCTATCCTATCCACTCCCCCAGATATCTGCCCCATGGTTCATAGCTGGGAGAACAAGCGATTTGAACATTGTATCGCACACTTTTACCGGCAATTCCGGAACCCTGCGCACAGCGCAAACGATTTCTTTGAACACAGTTCTTTCTTTGCTGTGAGCCGTCAATATGTGATTATTCCATCCCCCATTCATGGAAAATTTTTCACCAAGATACGTAAATGTTTTGACGCGGTCAGTTTCTTCTCTAGCTTAGTACCATTTCTCTTTGCTACCCCAGATAAACCTATTCTGGAAGGCAACTACTTTGGGTTTTTGAATATTTACTTTCATTCCCAGTGTCTCACTATACCTTTCTAAAATATTTAAACTCTTCTGTAAACCCTCGATCGTTTCCGAACATAAAACTAAATCATCAGCATATAGTAGTCGAGGAATTTTCAGGCCATCAATTTTCGTAGCCGCTGTGTCCACTTCCTGTACCGACATCAATAAATCATTTTTAAACAAGATAAACAGCAGTGAAAGGTGAAAGAGGACACCCCTGTCTTACTCCTACTGTCGATTTTAGGTTTTGCGTTGTACTTCCGTCACCGCACCTGACGCAGAAATTTTCTTCCCTATACATGCTCTGCAACACTTTAAACTTTACGTAAGACTCCCAGCTCATTTACTTTTCGCCATAAAGCTTCCCTATTGATAGTCTAAAGCCTTTTCAAAATCTACGAAACTGCAATATAAGTGGCCCCGTTTATGCGCAAGCGCCTCTTTTACTAGGGTATTTAACACAAATACATTGTCAGTTGTCGCGAAGCCTCTCTTAAAGCCTGCTTGCAATTACATTTTACTGTAATTTTCCGCCCATTCACTCAGTCGCCCCTTGAGTATTTTACAGAACAGTTTGCTCAGCGCTGGCAAAAGACTAATTCTGCGATAATTTTTTGGGCAATTCGCATCCCCTTTATTCTTAAAGATAGCTGTAAACAACGTTTCTGGATACGAGCCGGAATCGGCAATTTCATTAAATAACTTCATAATACTCTGGGTCTATGTTCCACAATTCCGAAATAATTTTTGTCGGAATGCCGTCCGGGCCGCCTGCCTTTTTATTATTCATGGTTAGAATAGCCCTATTTACTTCATTCCAGGTTAGAGGTTCGTCTAATTCAGGTACACTCCGGTCAGTGAAAATACCTTGCCGAGTTTCAATGTTCCCTACTGCGAACGTCCGTGAAAAATACTGCACCCACGCGTCTGCTGAAATTGCTTTAATTGAATTTATTTTATTACGCAGAGATCTTATAACGTCCCAAATTGATGTACTATAATCGTTTCTTAGAATTGCCTGTATTCTTGCTGCCTCACTATCCTGCCAAGATTTCCTCGATTTTTTAATTGTGGCCTCGTACTGCCTACGTAATAACAAATAACTGTTTCCAGCTTCCTCAGTTCCCCTGTTTCTGAACTTCCTTAAGGCTACTATAGTTTCACGCCTGGTCTCCCGACACTCCTCGCTAAACCACCCTTGGGTTAGTTCCCTTCCTCCTCTCCCCCACCTTCGCATGCCCTTCCCTGCGCGGTAGAGCCGCCTTTCTAAATTCTTTGTTTGCCTCTCCGAAGACCGCTCCTCTCGCGCCCACCCTGCCGAGTTAAGAATACCCTCTCCAAATTCTTCTCTCTTTTCAACTGCATATACGTGGCAACAATGCCTGTTCCATCTTCACTTTGCACTTCAGGACAATGTCTACAAATTCCTGTCGCTTTTCCTCATTCCATACGAACCGTTGTCTTCCTATTGTCAATATCGTCGCTCCTGCCCGCTCCCCTGCCGATGGCAGTGCAGTAGCATTTACAGGTAAATGCACGCACACAGGCTAATGATCGGATTCTTCCCGTAATTCGAACCCAAAATCTAATATTGTGTGTTATTTTCTGCGACAACAGCGTAATCTACTACACTACCTCCATTCCCACTAATAGAAGTTAGTTACCCTTCCGTATCCTGTCCATAGTTGCCGTTTAAGATTTCGAGATTCAATCTTTCGCATAATTCTAGCAATTCCTTCCCGTCATTATTAATGACAGAGTCTTTGCTTTTTCTGGAATTCGCTCTCGCTTCTTGCCGGTCGAAGTCCGAAAAAACTTCCTGCTCATAGCCAATTCGACCATTCATGTCCCCTAACACTAGCAAATTAGTACTCGGGTACCTCAGCTTTAACGTATTTAGGAAATCATTGATTTCGACGAAGGATTCTGGAGTGTAATAACGCGAACCCTGTAGGTGACGGTATACAAACACAATGTCAATATCTATATTTTGCATTACTAGTCTATTGCAAAGGAAATTGTCTGAGTTGGTCTTAATTTCATTAATAAACTGCATTAAGCTAGTCCGGAAAACGCACGCAACACCACCCGGGTACCGACCCCTTTCTCCTCTGCGTTTTTTATTTTTGCATATGGCTGTAAAACCAGACACAGGTAACGTTTCACCCTCCTTCCACCAACTTTAAAAGAGACCAATTACATCAAACGTATTAATGTAGTATTGATTACCGAGCTTAGAGCCTAGACCTTAGATGATCCAACACCCTATTCTTAAAACCTATTCTTGCCTATCTGGTGAACTGTTGGGCCCCGACTCACCGCGAGCTTCCTGCTGCTGCATGTTGACTGCCATCGCCCTCGTACTCGGACCTCTATCCGCCGCAAACCACCCGGCACTCGAGTGCCGTGAGCTCCGCCGGGAACGCGAACGCGACCGCCTCCGCCTCGATGCCGCGGGTACAGAGTCTTCCGCGTCGCCCCCGAACGAGGCCCAGCTGCAGGTGCGGCCGCGGTCCCAGTCCCGGTCCCGGCCACGGGCGCGCGCGGGGGCGGCCGTGAGCAGGCGCCCGATTGATCGGAAGAGGTTTCCGCCCTCCCGGGGTTCTGCCCCCCTCGCAGAGTTCACGGGGCCCCGTCGCCCAGCCCCCTCCCAAGCCCGCGGACGGGCAGCCAGCTCGCCCAAGACGAAGCTGCGCCCTGCCACGACAAGCTTGTCGAAACGAATCGACGCCTGCCTCCCGCTGGCTTTCGCCTCCTGCAAATGCGGAATTAATGCCTTACGCGTTTGTCTCGCTGCCCAGCTGAAGTCCTCTCGGACGCGCGCCATGCTATTCTGGGAGAGATACTCCCGGGCTGCACGCAGCAGCTCCTCCCGCTTCCTGAATGAGGCCAGTTTGGCCACAATCGTGCGCGGCTGTCCCTCACGCCACCGCGCGGTCTGGTGCGCGCGCTCGATGTCGTGAAGCTCCAGCCTGACACCTAGCTGCTCAGCTAAACCCAGAATGCATAATGCCGCTCGTTGGCTGTCTGGAGCGACTGCACTGTCGCCTCTGCAAACGTCACCCTAGCCTGCAAAACGTCGATTCTATCAATTATCTCCTTACGATTTTTGTTCAAAATGTCTATAATCTCGGCGTTAGTAGGGGGGCCGGGATTCAGCTCCACCCCACCGATCGCCAATAGCACCACCATCACGGCCTCGCCCAGCACGCTCCCAAGTAGCCCCAGCCCCAGCGTTGCCCCCGGGCACCGCCATCGCGCGGCAGGTAACCCCTCACCCAGCGGCCGATAGCCGCCTGCCACTATTCTGTCGAGATCATCCTGCAGCAGGTAGCGAACACGTCCGCTCGGCTCGGCGTTTTGAGTGAAACTGTGAAATACATAATTACACAAATGATCCAGAAGTGCCCGAAATAACGTTTAAAATAAATTTAAATATTGTATGGGAAGCCCAAACTAACATACGGTCTAAGGGACAACACTAGTGAATAGTTTTCGCAGGGCGCTGAGGCCAGAAACAAAAATCGACAGGAGGGGGGCTCGCCTCTCCTTTTAGGACACCTTGAAGAGTTTCGGATGAAAAAAATCGATATTTTTTGTGTATTTTGATTCTTAAGTGCTTGAGCGCTTGGAGGCCACGCCTTATTAATAGGATTGACCACCAACGGTAAATTAAAACAGAAAAATACACAGTACATCAGTAAAGAGGCCACAATCATTAAGATCTGAAGAAAGGAATAGAGCTATTGGAATGCAGAATTGTGATTAGTATGGGAGCAGGACAATTTTAACTTGGTTGTAACTGCAGAAAACGCCTTTTCTTGAAACTTTACATCTACCCTCCGCAACCTCAACCCCTGGTCCGGTGAAACACACTGGCTTATTTTGATCTCCTGCCGAAACCAACAAGAGGCAGCTGTCGCTTTGGATGGACAAATCTGTCTTTTACGGTGAAAAAAAATTAAATGCATTTATACGAGTGATTATCCTCTCCTGGAATTAATGTAACGAATTTGTATAAACATAAAATTTCCAGCACTACGAAAAATATATTTAAAAAAAACTAAATAACCCGGAGTATATTGTAATAATTCAGCTGAGATGTCTGCAATGATGACAAAGCTCAAATGCTTCTGTATAAGTAAATTTCAGATGTTTCTTTCACAGCTGTTGATCTTGAATATTCATTAGTAGTCTGAACAGATGATTCCGAACAACTTATCTTCAGTTTGCTTAGATTCATGTTCAGGTACTCCCTACATGTGCCAAGGAAGACAATTGGGCCCCCCCTCAGTGTAGGTATATTCCTTCATTCTTAAAACGTAAGAAACTGGCTGAACTAAAAACTTCGTTTCGAATGAAAGCGCAGAATGTCGGTGATTACTATCTTGGTTGCTGATACAAGTGAATTTTAATGCACATTTTTTCGACTAATATCCTCCTCGTATTATAATCGTGATATCAATTAAATTTAAGAATGAATGGATCGCGGACTGCGCGGCCGAGCACACGCCGGCCACACGCCGGCGGCGCCGCTCGCCCCCTGGCCCTGCGCCACCTCGGGCGCGCGGTACCAACCTCGCCTGGGCCCTGGTGGATAGCGCGGCCGCGCGCGCGCTCTTGGCGCAGCTGAAGTCCACCAGTTTCAGCTGCGCCAAGCCGTGCACGGCGACGTTGGCGAACACATTGTCCGCCTTCATATCCAAGTGGACAATATAAAGTTCCTAGAAAAAGTGCAATGCGTTTACTTTGCAGCGTAATCTTTTCAGCGTTTTTCCCACCGTCATTCCCACGTCCCGCGAAATCTGCCCGTTCTAATTCATCAAGAACTGAGGAGGGCGTTAGTCAGGCACTCTGAATAATCCGCTTCAAAATTGGTTTCTGATCTACGAATAGAACATTTATTCACTGACGGCATAGTAGTAGCGGTGAGTAGTTCTGCATCACTACAAAACTCGCTCACAACAACAGCAGCAGCAGCAGCAGCAGCAGCAGCAAAAGAAGTGCCTGAAGTGGACGCAATTGCAGCATCGCTCCTTTCCAACGCAAAAATATTTATCGCTGGATGCAACACAGTAGCCTCAGTTCCTTTTTGCGGTTCGGTAGATACCACAAAATTGTCAGTCATACGGATTCTCTGGATATAAAAATCGTGTGGGATCCAGACTCACCATTTCTAAAGTCTCTTGTGAAGGACTTGTTGGCTTTACTGGCCAGTCAATCTAATAAGTTTCTTGAATTTCCCCAATACTTTCTTTGACTTTTTATCACTTTCCATTGGCTATAAATTTGTTTCTATTCCATAGTGCGAAATTTTACATCATTAAGTTGTTTTGTAATTTCTTGCGAAGCTTGGGCTTTTTTGTTAATAAATGTATCATTATTTTTCACATTCAATACATTTAAATGCTGCTTCATTATTTCTCTCAGCAGTTGCTGGAAAGAAAAAGAAAACAGGAAAAGTCCTTGCGATGCTTATGTCCTGAAAATAATTTAACAAGTTGTAATCATAAATCTTCAGTCACAGCAAGAAAAAAGTTACCATAATTACGACGTCAATAGTGATGCAGATTGTAGGGCTGTTTGCTTACCTTTTAAGCATTATCACCCTCATTTGGAGAGTCTGCATAGATGAATGTGAACAAGGTATCTATGCTCACAGCCGGTATCACAATTGTCTGACTTATTCACAAATTGGCCAGTCGAATTCCTACAAAAAGAGAAAATCTTTCATTTAAAAGCTTCAAACGTTTGTAATTGAGTTAGTCGAAGATATGCCCTAAAACTGTTACATCAACTGTATGAAAAATTACTATTTACTTGCCCGAAATATTGACTTGGTGATACACAAAATATTAAATTTCAATTTCGTGTCCAAAAGGTGCAATTTAAACGCATTCATTCTTGATTGTTTCCCCGTTTTTGGGAGAATTCGATCCAAAATACATGATGAAAACAAATAAAACGGGAAAAAATCGGTTATTACATGAAATAGGATTGTAGCTTGTCTTCTGTTAAAACATCACATACCGATCAGATTTTCGCATATCTGGGATTTTTGAGGGTCAGTAATTACTTCAGATTTTCTTAGGGCCCAAACCAATTACCGCAGTGGTGGCGATGTGTAAAAAGGGATCGCTTGGTCAGATGGTGGACACTGATGCATGCCATCACCCGAGCAGAGTCATTTGTGAACTCATTGTCTTCTCACCAATCTGATATCGTACCACCTCGCTCGTATCGTACCACCTCGCGCAATTATTAATTTACTTCATGTTCATATTGTACTTTAAACTGTCAGGAAAGTGAAATTTTACCAATCGGATTCATGAAGTTTGGGGGCGCATTAATTACTTTTTGTTTTCTGAGGGCCCAGAACAACTGCCAGAGAATAATGGCTATTTCTGAAACTCCATCTCAGGCGACTCTGTACCATGAAAGCTTAAAGGTCTAAATCCAACGCCTCCATGGCCACGAACAGCCGACCCTGCAGTTGGAAAGTCTTAAACATCCGCTCGAGGTGGTGCGCGCTTGGGTTGTTCTGACAGATGCGCGAAACGCCCGAGCCTGCAAATACACGAAACAATATTAGATAACTTCATCCAAACACCAAGAGTTTAGTATTTATTAATTACTTAGTTTTCTGAGGGCCCGGAACAACTTCCGGAGAATCGTTGCATATTCTGCAACTATGTGCGGATGGGACCACTGGATAATGAAGGCTTCTAGATCTATATCCAAAGCCTCAATGGCCACGAGCAGCCGCCCCTGCAATGGGAAGGTCTCAAACATCCGCACGATATGATGCTCGGTCGGATGGTTTAGCCCGAGCCAACAAACTTCCTCTTTTCCCTATACGTATCGGCATATTGTTAGCCATTAGACGTATTTGTTCTTGTGTTCTTACTGGGTCGCGATGGCTTCAGTCGAAAGCCTCTAGGACCACGAGCAACCGTCTCTTCTGCATGATGTGTTCGAATATCAGTAGGATGGGTTGCTCGTTGGGATCGCTGACACTGGTTTTTGACTTAATACATGTTCGAACCCTTTTATGGCTTTGCCCCTTTGAAGGACAAAACTGTTTTTTTTTTGGAAAAAATGTTGAAAAATGTCTTACTTAATTAAAAATCTGTCAGCATGTTATAATTATACTTGTATTTCAATTTTCTTTGGATGTGGGCGAAAAAACGGTTCAAATATAGGCCACTACGCGTTTGGAATAGAGATTGAACTAATGGATGGTGGTGGTCAATTAAAAATCCACCTTCTTACACCAGAAATGATTAACGTTTTGAGTGACATTTTCAATAAAAACGTACAATATTTTCTAGTACTCATTATATGCAATCTACACATTAATTTAATAAAAATGTTAACATTTTCATTGAAATTATAAGGGAGTATAACCCGTTTGCAGCTATTTAAATAAATAAGATAGTATAGATAACCTGCAAATTATATAATAATAGTAAATAAGTATTAAAAAATAAAAATTATATAAAAACTGGCTGATATTATATTACCTTAAAAAAAAGAAACGTCTATAATGCAACTCTGCACTGAATGTTTGCTCAATTAAGACCAAACTGCACTCGCTTCACTTAACTTCCTCACTGTCGCCCCGTTAAATATTAGTAAATAAATTTTGCATTTCACATAAGTGCTTAACTCATTTCGTGGCAGTATAGTAAAAGTATTTCCGCTGTCTTCTGCACCGTTGGGCACGTTAGAAAAGGACTTCCGATGGCGCTGGGAGTTTTAAGGACCTCAGCTCTATTGTGCTGCAGAAACTGCTATTGAGGGAAGAAATATATTCTCAAATAATGAATCAAAAAAATCAAAGGTGTTTATTGTATAATTTAACTTTAAACATTTTATTCAACCAT
Organism: Gryllus longicercus; assembly: GCA_038098605.1. Classification (NCBI taxonomy): domain Eukaryota; kingdom Metazoa; phylum Arthropoda; class Insecta; order Orthoptera; family Gryllidae; genus Gryllus; species Gryllus longicercus. The sequence continues at coordinate 1,105,404 of JAZDUA010000283.1, forward strand.
TCTATGGTCAGGTCTTCGACAATATTACATTGATTTATCTCTATGTTGATTTGGTTGCTATCGCAAATACTTGATCGATCAATGCGAAAGACTAGCTGAGTCACTAGCGGACCAAATATTAGTTCTGAACTTGTCACGTTTCCTTTTCATATACTGAAGGGCGGACAACTGCCTCTGAATCCTATCATCTGAATCCTAGTAGATACTTGTCAACTAATATTGTAGCCTGAAGTAGATTTTGATCAGTCTCGAAATAAACCTTTTTTCTGAACTACATCCGCAATCAATAGAAGGGCATCTCGTAGCTCCGTTGTAGGGAGGTGTCCGGTTTTTCTAGGGATAAATCGATGACAATATGCTTTGTCAGTAGCAACTTGTGCTAAGAGTTGAAACTTTCGATAAGTTATGATAGAATACGCCTCCGAACAGGGGAAAGTAAGAAAAGTTTGTTTATAAAGTACTTGTACGTCACCACTTTCAGCGACCTCAGGCAGTGTGTTTCAATGAGACAAGGGCTAGATCATCCATTCTGGACAATAAAACATCGTTAGAAGTCAGACTACTGGCATTGACTCCCCGCGATACGAGATCAGCAGGGTTATCTCTCAAAGAGATGTGTATTAATTCTCCATCTGTGAACAATGTCTAATTACAGCAATTCTATTAGTAATGAAACAATCTAATTTATTAGGCCCATGCTGTATCCAATGCAGTACTATAGTGCTGACTGTAAATAAGTGAAAAGAGTTAACCTTACAAAATAGACAATGCATTATAAATCTTCATCACGAATTTGGCTTCAAAAACCGCTCCACTGCTTCCAGATAAGGCACAAACTTTGATTTCGGTTCCATTATAGCATTTGCCTTTTCTTCTTGAGAATTTTCACTGAACACTCACACGTGCACCAGCAACATGCTTTAAGGGTGTTAGGATTGCTCTGTTAGAATTACCGTTCACCCCACCGTATGTCACCTTCGTAGGTAAAATCAGACTTGATAATAAACCTCAGCCAGTAATATTTTCCCTTTGAGCAATCAAATCTCGAGGTAGACTGGCATCACTGTCCAACTTTCCCAAAACGACTGCAAAAATGTTTGAAATCCAATTGTCTCAGGTGTGACTAGACCCAGAGTGTCGTATATCGATGCTATTACATGTAACACTTTTCTCTGGGTCCAACCTTGTTTGACAAGTAGAACGTGTAATCTGCAAGTTTGAGATGTTGGAATTTTTAACTTTGACATAACCGGGGGGGGGGGTAGAAATAATGTGGATGAAATAGACGGTTATACTAAACATTGCTCCGCAATTTGTAACTAAATTAGAACTAAATTTGATAGTTAAGTTCATTTTCCCATTCGTGTTTGATATAAGATAATTAACTGAATGTATCAAGTAGTTACACCTTGTTCTTCGAATATTTAATAACTAGAGCGTCCGTTAAAAAACATTACACTGCCAGTTCAGCAACGCCCTGAGCTGTGGGCAACAAGGCCCGAAATTTTAGTTCCACTATGAGGGAGAACTTCTCAGCCTGTTGTGCTTCCATGTTAACCATAGAACATTTTCCTTCATCCGGGGAAGATTGTGATTATACATTAACAAGAGCTCCTACATTCGGTTTTTGATGTTTGAATTCACTGCCTTAGTACCAGAGGCCTTTCTCTAATAATTTGGGTCTAACAAGAGAGAATGCTTCTCATTACAGATCCCGTACTTTTTTTGCATTGTGTGTGTGTGATTGCTTTGGACAAGCAATTCATACATAAAGAATTTTTACGACACACCTGGAATCTTCGTTGAGTAGCCAATAGCTGAAATTGTACGCACGTAAACAACCGTTTGTTTTTTTTGGATACGGGAGGCACTGAATGAAATCCCATACATTTATAACAAACGCCGTGATGTTGTGTTGTGAGATGGTTTTCCAAATACAACAGAATTTTTTTTTTAGAAATGTCCTCCTTGAATTCCAATACATTTGGAATATGATTTATGAAATCTTATAATTCTTGTGATCCTGGCATTCTTTTTGCCGAATCATTTCTAAAATACCGCGATTATATAGTTTGGAAGCCTAGATTACAGAGGATTAAATACGTCCTGGAAGTTAGCAGGACCATTTCATCCAATCACAAAACTGCATAGTACATAATTTGCCGCTTTTTTGCCGTTCTTAAGATGTGGAAAAAAAAAATTTGCCGCGGGTCATTTTCTCAAAAAATCTGTGGTCCTGCTAACTTCCAATGGAAGTTAGCAGGACCACACCTCTAAATCAGCTACTATTGTAAGTATATACCCAAAATTACACTCCAAATTTGCCGCTTTTTATTTGTAAACGATTAGTGAAAAAATCAAACTGATATCTCAATTCCTTCAAAAAATATTGCCAAAAAACCAAAAAATAAAAGATGCGCTACTTTTGCAAGCGCCGTCGAAGAAGAAAAGACACATCCGCTGGCATTCATTCGCCGTAGCAATTCATACTCAACGCCAAAATATGCCGCAAACACGGGCTAAACATAATCAGTAATCAAAACTTTTGCCGCGGACCGGTTATATTCAATTACCTGGGTTCGAATCCCAGAGTTTGCCTCATACAACAGCTCTGAGAAATTTAAAATGCCCGCTCCTCCTAAACTAACAGCCATAACAATTCATACTCTGCGCCAAAATTTGCCGTAATTAAGTGCTTAATATAAACTACAATAAAAAAATTTGCCGCGGACCGGTTAATTTCAATTACGCGGGTTCGAATCCCGCAATGCCCCTGTAAGGAACGTCCGGCGCAGGTAATGAAGACCATGCCTCCTGAACATGCAGCCATAACAACTCATAATCGGCACCAAACTTGGACGCAATCAAGTACTAATTACAATCCGTAACAAAAGAATATTCTCCGGACCAGTTAAACTATTGTATAGGGGTTCGAATCCCAGATTTCGCCTTCCTACGAGAGCCCTGAACACGTGAAGAAGTCCGAAAGTTAAGAAGCCCGTTTCTACTAAACTATCAGCCCTAACAATTCATACTCTACGTCAAACTTTGAAGCAAACAAGTACTAAATACAATCGGTAACAAAAAAATTTGCCGCGGACCGTTTAGATTATATTATCTAGGTTCGAATCCCAGATTTCGCCCTCTTACACGAGCTCTGCGAAAGTTAAGAAGCCCGTTCCTCCTAAACTATCGGCAATAACAATTCATACTCTACGTCTTAATTTGATGCAAACAAGTATTCAATAAAATCTGTAACAAAAAAATTTGCCGCGGACCGGTTAGATTATATTATCCCGGTTCGAATCCCAGATTTCGCCCTCTTACATGAGCTCTGCGAAAGTTAAGAAGCCCGTTCCTCCTAAACTATCGGCAATAACAATTCATACTCTACGTCTTAATTTGATGCAAACAAGTATTCAATAAAATCTGTAACAAAAAAATTTGCCGCGGACCGGTTAGATTATATTATCCCGGTTCGAATCCCAGATTTCACCCTCTTACATGAGCTCTGCGAAAGTTAAGAAGCCCGTTCCTCCTAAACTATCGGCAATAACAATTCATACTCTACGTCTTAATTTGAGGCAAACAAGTATTCAATAAAATCTGTAACAAAAAAATTTGCCGCGGACCGGTTAGATTATATTATCCCGGTTCGAATCCCAGATTTCGCCCTCTTACATGAGCTCTGCGAAAGTTAAGAAGCCCGTTCCTCCTAAACTATCGGCAATAACAATTCATACTCTACGTCTTAATTTGAGGCAAACAAGTATTCAATAAAATCTGTAACAAAAAAATTTGCCGCGGACCGGTTAGATTATATTATTCCGGTTCGAATCCCAGATTTCGCCCTCTTACATGAGCTCTGCGAAAGTTAAGAAGCCCGTTCCTCCTAAACTATCGGCAATAACAATTCATACTCTACGTCTTAATTTGATGCAAACAAGTATTCAATAAAATCTGTAACAAAAAAATTTGCCGCGGACCGGTTAGATTATATTATCCCGGTTCGAATCCCAGATTTCGCCCTCTTACATGAGCTCTGCGAAAGTTAAGAAGCCCGTTCCTCCTAAACTATCGGCAATAACAATTCATACTCTACGTCTTAATTTGATGCAAACAAGTATTCAATAAAATCTGTAACAAAAAAATTTGCCGCGGACCGGTTAGATTATATTATCCCGGTTCGAATCCCAGATTTCGCCCTCTTACATGAGCTCTGCGAAAGTTAAGAAGCCCGTTCCTCCTAAACTATCGGCAATAACAATTCATACTCTACGTCTTAATTTGAGGCAAACAAGTATTCAATAAAATCTGTAACAAAAAAATTTGCCGCGGACCGGTTAGATTATATTATTCCGGTTCGAATCCCAGATTTCGCCCTCTTACATGAGCTCTGCGAAAGTTAAGAAGCCCGTTCCTCCAAAACTATCGGCAATAACAATTCATACTCTACGTCTTAATTTGATGCAAACAAGTATTCAATAAAATCTGTAACAAAAAAATTTGCCGCGGACCGGTTAGATTATATTATCCCGGTTCGAATCCCAGATTTCGCCCTCTTACATGAGCTCTGCGAAAGTTAAGAAGCCCGTTCCTCCTAAACTATCGGTAATAACAATTCATACTCTACGTCTTAATTTGATGCAAACAAGTATTCAATAAAATCTGTAACAAAAAAATTTGCCGCGGACCGGTTAGTTTATATTATTCCGATTCGAATCCCAGATTTCGCACTCTTACATGCGCTGTGGGAAAGTTAAGAAGCTCGTTCCTCCTAAACTATCAGCCATAACAATTCATACTCTACGTCTAAATTTTATGCAAAAACGTATTCAATAAAATCTGTAACAAAAACATTTGTCGCGGTCCGTTTAGATTAGGTTATCCCGGTTTGAATCCCAGATTTCGCACTCTCACATGATCTCTGGGTAAGTTAAGAACCCCAAACCTCCTAAACCAACCGCCATAACAATTCAAACTTTGCGCCAAAATGTGCCGTACACAAATGCCTACTATAAATTGTAATAAAAAAATTGCCACGGACAGATTAGTTTCAATAACGCACTTTCGAATATCAGAATGTCCTTTGAAGGAAAACCCGGCGGAAATTATGAAGACCGTACCTTCTAAACCATTAGCCCTAACAATTCATACTCTGCGCCAATATTTGATGCAATCAAGTATTAAATGATGTCTGTAATAAAAAAAATTGCCGCGACCGGTTAGAGTATATTACCCGAGTACGAATCCCAGATTTCGCCCTTTTACAAAATCATTGCGAAATTTAAGAAGCCCGTTCCTCCTAAACTATCAGCCATAACAATTCTTTACGCCAAAATTTGCAGTAAATTATTGCTAAATATAATCTGTAATAATAAAAGTGCTTCGACACTTTTAAGTTTCGATTACCCGGGTTCGAATCGTAGAATTCTCTTTTTCAAAATGATCTTATTTGAATATTTGTTTTTGATGAACACATTTGTTTAAGAAAAAATTATCTTCATAATTGTGCGATTGTACGAATTGTAAGATACCGAACAAATTTTTCAATTTTCGAGAAAACAGTGTGTTCAACGAAAATGGGATCTGAACTAATCATACAAGCATCTGCATACAGTCAATCGTCAAGAACCCACAGAAAGACCAACTACCAACATTCAGTTAGTAGTACCCTCTAAAAATCGCAAACCAGGAAACATGACACCATGTTGGGTATAAGTTAGCCTTGTATCGTCTTATTTCTTTGAACAAATTACAATAACTATATTTTTATGATACTCTGTCTCCCTGCCCATCTAGCCGTTCGCCTGTGAACGCCACTAGAGCCTAATTCAGACGTAGAAGTGTTTCCAAAATTGATGTTCTCGCCATTTCTGACGTAAGAAAAGAAGTATTTGAAATCGTACGCCGGAAAACGGCGAATTTTCGACACAAAAACTTTTATTGCCGGCCCGTGTTACGGAGAAGTTGAATAAATCCAGTTGCTAAATATAGAAAAAAATTCCTCTATCACGTTGTGTAGGCAGAATCCATGTTTTATGGGTTCTTGGTACTGAAAACTCGATTGACAGCAAAACATTTGTCCGTCAGACCGTCTGCCTGTCTGTCTTGGTGTCTGTCTATCCGTCAGTTTGTCTGCTCGTCCGTCTGCATCCTTCGCGCATAAACCATTCAGCCGATTTTCTCCCAACTTGATATACCCCTATTGTTCTAGCTGATGTCGCTTTACTTTACAGGAAACCCTTTTTTGAATTCTCAAAAAGTGTCTCCAATGTCTTTATTACATTTTTTTGTTGGATAGTGCAATGGTCGTTTAAGAGGGTGGTGCAGGTCCAATTTGCGTAGTCATCCCCGATTTTTCGAAAATTGAAAACAAAAACACTTTAAAATTGGACAAAGACAAAGTCTGTTGTAAAAAATTCCTTCTTCTGAAAAGGTTATATAATTTTTTTTGAAAAACAACTAGCTTTCGTATTTTGCGATTGAAATTTACAAAGAAAAAATATCTAAAAATTTTTTTCACATTGTTTCTTTAAATTTTCTCCACATATGTAATAAGGAACGGTAAGAATAGCTGTAGTGTCATTTTTGGGTATTGCCCTTTTTTTTGGAAAATTGCAACAAAACAAACAAACAAACAAACAAAAAACCCTTCAAAATTGAAGGTAGAGATTACTCCATCAAATGAAATTTGTTGTCTATAATCTGTTCCTTCAGTAAGGTCTTGCACATTTTTTAAAAACTTACAGTAGTTTTCGTGCAATATTGCGTAAAATACGTATAGTTTAAAAAATGACATAAACAAGATTTTCTAAAAACGGTTCCAAATTATTTTTTAACTTTTGGTAGGGATAGTACCTAATGCACTCTAAGACATGACATAAACGCCATAGTACTCTATTCCTTTGTTTATTTGCAAAATATATAAACTGAATTTTTTCATTAGCCACTCACATCGTTAATATTTATATCAGCGCTGATTTGTTCACATTATTGTATTTACGAGTACATGTGCTTTAAATAATGTCAGAGATAGTTTCTCGAAAACGCAACAGTTTTCTGTGTTAAAAAAAGGTCTCAAAATACTGGATTTCAGAAACGCTCAAATGCCATTTTCTCAAAAACCGCTCCAATTTTTTCTGTAAACTTTTCGAACGGATAGTGATTATTGCATTCTTTAATATGACGGAAAGTTCATTTTGAGGATTTTTTTCCAAATTTACACAATTTTTTTTAAACATCTCTCATGTTAACCTGAGAGAGGTGACGCGGGGTCTTTTGTGTCCTGTGTGAATCTGTGTTATCTTTTGCCTGAAAGATATAAGCACTTTGCGACTGTGCCATGGGTTCTTGGCAGAGAGATAACAGCCGAGCCGTCGCGCAAACTGATCTGTCTGACCCCGCGCCACGACTTCCGTTGGCAGCGCGAAGTGCTTGCAGTAGTGCGATCGTCTTGCTACATTGCTTGAATGTGTCTACGAGAAGTGTATTGTTTATTTATTTCACATTATGAATAATTTGGGTTACGAAATAGAATGTTACCTCAATATCCTCATTGTGCAAGCAAACAATATATCTGTCAGACCAAGGCGACAGTACCAGTAGAGTCTTTCAATGAGCCTTGTCCACCGAATCATGCAATAGAGATCACAAATTTGCCGAAGCAGCTGATTTCAAAAATCAAACAATTCATTGTTACTAAAGAGGAATAACCCGCGAAAGTAGCAATCTCTCAAAAAATAAAAAAAAATATGACATGCATGCCCTATAATGTACAGACAGGAAAACAAAAGTTTTCTGTCCTAAATGCAGAAAACAAGTTTGTAAAGTGGATCCGGGGCCCGAGATCGCTTAGGCAATAGTGCCGTAGCGAGATCGGAAGGAAGGATCGCGGGTTCGAGTCCCGCCTCGGGCATGGTTGTATTGTGTTCCTTTCGCCCCCTATCATCGTCATACCGTGTCATCCTCACAGTTACCATACTGATACAAGCAATAATGGTCACTAATGTCCTAGAAGTTGATGCGACCTTAAATAACAAAAAGTTTGTAAAGATCATTGTGATGTTTTGAGAAAACAATGTAGTTTAGTGTGAAGTGTAATAAATTGTTGACATGTTATATATTCTTTTCCAATTTTTCAATGTAATAATTAATTTATTAATATTTGTAACACTAATATAAACATCTTATATTTTGTACTCTTTCTAAATTTTTCTGATTGGATCTAAGCCATTTTCAATAAATTGTTTACTTATTTTTGTGTGAGACAATGTTAGAAAATTAAAAACTTACTGAATTTTCTGATACTTTTGTCGTCGAAATATTCAGAAAAACGTTACTGGGGTCACTACATAAAATAAAAGATAATTGACAATTTTGTCCTTTAATATAAAAATATAAATACTAATAAAAATTTTTAAATTATTCATTTGCATGTTTGTTTATAATAGTACATTATGGTAATACTACCTCATAAATGATTGATAATCATTAAAATAATTAATTTCACACTTATTTGTTGTCAGATATACTATTATAAAGGAATAACTTAAAGGGGTCAAAAATGTCCTCGCGCCACCTCTAACGTCTCAGGCAACCCCAACTTCTCCACGGTTAATATGCACATTTACAGCAATTTGTAAACACTGATGTATTTATGAGTTAAAGTGCTTCGAAAGATTTCTAATGAAGTTTTTCGAAAACTCAACAATTTTTTGTGAAAAAGAGCTTCGAATTTCGAATTTACAATAGCGTTTAAACGCCATTCTCTTATAAAGGGCTTCAAATTTTTCAAAGAAAATTTCCATTTAGGACCAAATTTTACTGTTCATTAAAAAGCTTAAAATAATATTTCCGTTCTACTATTAGGAAACAGAAAAATTAAGAAAATATCCAAAAAACGTACTTTAGGCAGCGATAGATGGCAGCTGGCAAGAGTATGTGGCATGTCCGAATAGCTAGCCGAGACCAAACGAAATAGAAAACTAATGCGGGAAAGTCTGTGCCATCCTGTAGCACCACTAGGTTTTTCTTTGACTTGCGGCCGTATCAGTGGTTTTCCACATGCCTGTTCATACTCAGTAATAATCGCAGAGTGTGCAGTTTCCTTTCAAGTCCTAATGTTTGGAAACTACGATTTATTTAACACTGTGTCATATATAACACTTATATTTTTCCATGATTTCACAAAACTCTTTTGTTTGAGAAACTAAGTAGTCTTTCTCAGATATCTTTTCTGAGAAGCTCAATGCTTTCGTGATCACAGTAATAAACTGAATAAGCTGAGCAATCAACCCTCACGAATTTGCTCCTCACGATACGAGTATGAACCAATTTCCCCAGCGTTCTCCAACAAATATTTACTTCTTTTCCCAACATTTACTTCCTAGTACAAGTAAAAGGTTATGCACACCAAGTGAAGTAATGCATTTGCTCGATAGTAAATGCTTTTACCATTTATTTCACACTTGAAGTAAAATCTAGGATTTTATTTACACTACCCCATATTTTTTACCCTCCCTTGATACATACATGGAGAAAATGTGAAGAAAGAATTTGGAGCGGTTTTTGAGAAAAAATATTTTAAAAAATTTAAAATTCCCTATATTGAGGAAAATTACTACTTTTTTCGAAAAATTAAACATTATTTCAAGGTGTGTCTTTAAAAGGGATTTAAACAAAAATGGCACCTGCACCACACTCTCACTTTTACGCTATCCGAGGATAACATTTAATAAAAACAAATGTGGAGTCATTTTTGAGAAAATTGTGAAAATGTTTATAAAGGTTTGGGGAAAATACCTTCAAAAATTAAAATATAGTTTTGAAACTTCCTCAGCCGTTCGTTCAGGGCGATCGGGTAATTAATCTTGTAGAAAGTTTCAGTATCAATCAGTAGTCAATATCAATCTTGAAGAAAATCGGCTTAGACTGGTCTTGTAATGACCAGAGATTTTTTGACCAGTTGGCTTTTCGCCCCTAAATTAAGACGTTTTGCCGTCAAGCGATTGTGAAGGACCCACTAAAAAACGATTCCATCATCACCGCGAGTTAGAGGAAGAAATTTACTACGAATATATGTAAGACTTACGTTATCAGAAACCGACGATTGGAGATTTTCTGACGGAAATTCGCAGTTTTCCAGGGCACGATTGCAATTACATTCGTAAGAGCGAGAAAGTTAAAATATATCAAACCATGGTTCAATGTGTCCTCTACGTTCTTGCCTTATATGTTTGTATATTACTTTCTCGTGTTCGTACATACCATATGCACGTAATTCATTATGTAGAGCTGGGGAAAATGGATATCCGTAGCTAAAGGGAAATATACAGTTTTGGAGAATTTTCTCTATAGCTCTTGTTCAAACCATCCGTTCGTGCACCCGTCGATTGTTACATTGTAGTCTCACTGCGTGTACCTAGTAAAGAGAAAGTACTGTAATGGTGCAGTGACGAATTTTCGAAAACCAAAAATTGGTAATGGAAGGCCTTTGTAACGAATAAAAAGATAAATGTTGTTTCTACAAATTAGGTTTAGCTTCCATTACAAAAAATACCTCAGTTTCAGTGTTTGGGTTCATGAGGAATAGTAGATCCAGATTTTTCGAGGAAAAAAAAAAATTGTCTGCGAAAGTATTGAGTTAACATTTTATTTCCGAAATCCAGATCGGCTGCCGCATCACTGCAGACAGGCGCAACGTCTGCCAACGGGGATGTGCGTAGCGTCGTTTCTCCGCGTATTCACTGACACTGTCGAGTGACGCAATGCATTTTTGTTCTAAATTATAACTACGGTATTCATAAGTGAAACATAGAAGGCTGAACACGAACCAAGGTTTATGGGAATTTACAAACTTCCTGAAATGTTGGAATTTTATTTGCATATCTTCAGTGGGCACGAATATCTTGTGATTTAGGAGTCATACACGTATTAAAAATTAGTAATATTGATGAACTATTTTCATTAAAAAAAAGAATTCAGAAAAATTAAAGGTATTATAGGTATTTTATTAAACCCCTAAGACTTTGATGAAGTCTTCGGTTGTAGAATACATGTTGCCTTATTTTAAGATTACATATCAGTTACAAATAATAGTGAAAATATACTCGTATGTGCTGCTGTAGGAATACTAAAAATAAGATTATAAATTTAAAGAATACTTAATTACTATATTAAGCAGTAATACTTCTTGAATTCACGAGAACACAATTAATTCTAGGAATAAATCACCATCTTCCATTAACTATTCCTATAATATATTAAACAATAGTATTGATAATTAAAGCGTTTGTAAAATATTATGGATGTTTTATGAAAATGCAAATGTCATAATTCTCAATTGTCTAGACTTTTGATCGGAAGAATAATGCTCCGAATGTCTTGTCAGAACGAGAAATATCAAAAGGAAAAGGACAATGTGGTGAACGGCAATTACGCCAGCCAACCACAAATGCAGTTTGATGTACCTTAGAAGACACATCTGCTCATGTGTAACGCTGCTTCGAAGCTTTAAAGACACAAGCAGTCAGTCCTTTTTCCTATAGCGAGGATCTTTGCCCGCTGAATTATTTTACCCAGATCCAGTTAAAGCTCTGGCTACATTGAGAAGGTGTACGGAATCACCAAATAAGCTTATATAAAAAGTTCATTGGTGAACCATATGCCTACTTACGTCCAGATGCAACAGGAAACGTTGCGAAAAAAATTCGCCATGTAGATGATTCTTATTCGCAATATCTATTTGTGTATTTAGCCCTGATGCATTGCGCAGTTTGACAATATCTGTTACGGAAATGGTCTCAGAAAGCCAAAGAAATGTCACTATAGCATCATGACTAAAAAATGGGTAAACTTTGAAGCTCGCTTTCCAAAGGAAGTAGTGAGTACACTATTAACTATATACAGCCATTGTAATTTGTTCTAAAATATAAGACGAATGAAAACACGTAAGCCTGGGAAAATATTTTATTATAATTACAATTGTCATATTAAGCACTTATTTACCGCACATTTTGAGGAAGAGTATGCTTCGTTATGCCTCATTATTTACTAGGAACAGACATCTTAATGTAGCCAGGCACTCGTTACACAAAATCGGATATTCGAACCCTGGTAATTGAAGGTATCCGGTTACCAGTACATTTGCACATTTTGCGATATTTTTTGTGTCGATAATGAATTGTTATGGCTGCTGGTTTAGGAGGTACGGTTTCTTTAACTTGCGCAGGACATCCCATAGAGGGTCATTCTTGGATTCGATCCCATGTAATTTAAAATTAACCGGTTAGCGAAAAATATTTTTGTTACCGATAGTATTTAGTACTTTATTGCGACAAAAATTGATGTAGAGTATGAATTGGTATGATAAGGACTTACCTTGGAGGCAACTTTTGGGATTTGTATCCGTGTAATTAATTCCAACCGGCCCTTGTCAATTTTTTTCTTACAGTTTATATTAAGCACTTGTTTACGGCAAGTTTTGGCGTACAGTATTAAAAAATATTGCTGATTGTTTGGGACGACTGAGCTTCTAAACTTACGCAGAACTCTCTTAAGAGAGCGAAATCTGGGTCCCAAACTTCGGAATTTAACCGGTCCGCGGCCAAATGGAATCTTACAGATTGTATTTAATACTTGATTGCATCAAATTTTCGCGTAGAGTATAAATTGTTTTGCGGATGGTTTAGGAGGAACAAGCTTCTTCACATTTTCTGAGCTCTCGTAGGAGGGAGAAATCTGAGATTCAACCCGACTAATGTAATTTAACCAGTCAGCGGCAAATTTTCTTGTTACAGATTTTATTTAAAACTTGTATGTATCAAATTTAGACATAGAGTATGAATTGTTATGGCTGATAGTTTAGGAAGAACGGGCTTCTTAACTTTCGCAGAGCTCGTGTATGAGGGAGAAATCTAGGATTCGAACCACGATAGTATAATCTAAGCGGACCGCGGCAAATTTTCTTGCTACAAATTTTATTGAATACTTGCTTGCATCACATTTAGACGTAGCGTATGAATTGTGATGGATGATAGTTTAGGAGGAATGAGCTTCTTAACTTTCGCAGAGCTCAGGTACAAGGGCGAAATCTGGGATTCGAACCAGGATAATATAATCTAACCGGTCCGCGGCAAAATTTCTTGTCATAGATTTTATTGAATACTTGTTTGCATCAAATTAAGACGTAGAGTATGAATTGTTATTGCCGATAGTTTAGGAGGAACGGGCTTCTTAACTTTCGCAGAGCTCATGTAAGAGGGCGAAATCTGGGATTCGAACCGGGATAATATAAACTAACCGGTCCGCGGCAAATTTTTTTGTTACAGATTTTATTGAATACTTGTTTGCATCAAATTAAGACGTAGAGTATGAATTGTTATTACCGATAGTTTAGGAGGAACGGGCTTCTTAACTTTCGCAGAGCTCATGTAAGAGGGCGAAATCTGGGATTCGAACCGGGATAATATAATCTAACCGGTCCGCGGCAAATTTTTTTGTTACAGATTTTATTAAATACTTGTTTGCATCAAATTAAGACGTAGAGTATGAATTGTTATTGCCGATAGTTTTGGAGGAACGGGCTTCTTAACTTTCGCAGAGCTCATGTAAGAGGGCGAAATCTGGGATTCGAACCGGAATAATATAATCTAACCGGTCCGCGGCAAATTTTTTTGTTACAGATTTTATTGAATACTTGTTTGCCTCAAATTAAGACGTAGAGTATGAATTGTTATTGCCGATAGTTTAGGGGGAACGGGCTTCTTAACTTTCGCAGAGCTCATGTAAGAGGGCGAAATCTGGGATTCGAACCGGGATAATATAATCTAACCGGTCCGCGGCAAATTTTTTTGTTACAGATTTTATTGAATACTTGTTTGCCTCAAATTAAGACGTAGAGTATGAATTGTTATTGCCGATAGGTTAGGAGGAACGGGCTTCTTAACTTTCGCAGAGCTCATGTAAGAGGGCGAAATCTGGGATTCGAACCGGGATAATATAAACTAACCGGTCCGCGGCAAATTTTTTTGTTACAGATTTTATTGAATACTTGTTTGCATCAAATTAAGACGTAGAGTATGAATTGTTATTACCGATAGTTTAGGAGGAACGGGCTTCTTAACTTTCGCAGAGCTCATGTAAGAGGGCGAAATCTGGGATTCGAACCGGGATAATATAATCTAACCGGTCCGCGGCAAATTTTTTTGTTACAGATTTTATTGAATACTTGTTTGCATCAAATTAAGACGTAGAGTATGAATTGTTATTGCCGATAGTTTTGGAGGAACGGGCTTCTTAACTTTCGCAGAGCTCATGTAAGAGGGCGAAATCTGGGATTCGAACCGGAATAATATAATCTAACCGGTCCGCGGCAAATTTTTTTGTTACAGATTTTATTGAATACTTGTTTGCCTCAAATTAAGACGTAGAGTATGAATTGTTATTGCCGATAGTGTAGGAGGAACGGGCTTCTTAACTTTCGCAGAGCTCATGTAAGAAGGCGAAATCTGGGATTCGAACCGGGATAATATAATCTAACCGGTCCGCGGCAAATTTTTTTGTTACAGATTTTATTGAATACTTGTTTGCCTCAAATTAAGACGTAGAGTATGAATTGTTATTGCCGATAGTTTAGGAGGAACGGGCTTCTTAACTTTCGCAGAGCTCATGTAAGAGGGCGAAATCTGGGATTCGAACCGGGATAATATAATCTAACCGGTCCGCGGCAAATTTTTTTGTTACAGATTTTATTGAATACTTGTTTGCATCAAATTAAGACGTAGAGTATGAATTGTTATTGCCGATAGTTTAGGAGGAACGGGCTTCTTAACTTTCGCAGAGCTCATGTAAGAGGGCGAAATCTGGGATTCGAACCGGGATAATATAATCTAACCGGTCCGCGGCAAATTTTTTTGTTACAGATTTTATTGAATACTTGTTTGCATCAAATTAAGTCGTGGAGTATGAATTGTTATTGCCGATAGTTTTGGAGGAACGGGCTTCTTAACTTTCGCAGAGCTCATGTAAGAGGGCGAAATCTGGGATTCGAACCGGAATAATATAATCTAACCGGTCCGCGGCAAATTTTTTTGTTACAGATTTTATTGAATACTTGTTTGCCTCAAATTAAGACGTAGAGTATGAATTGTTATTGCCGATAGTTTAGGAGGAACGGGCTTCTTAACTTTCGCAGAGCTCATGTAAGATGGCGAAATCTGGGATTCGAACCGGGATAATATAATCTAACCGGTCCGCGGCGAATTTTTTTGTTACAGATTTTATTGAATACTTGTTTGCATCAAATTAAGACGTAGAGTATGAATTGTTATTGCCGATAGTTTAGGAGGAACGGGCTTCTTAACTTTCGCAGAGCTCGTGTAAGAGGGCGAAATCTGGGATTCGAACCTAGATAATATAATCTAAACGGTCCGCGGCAAATTTTTTTGTTACCGATTGTATTTAGTACTTGTTTGCTTCAAAGTTTGACGTAGAGTATGAATTGTTAGGGCTGATAGTTTAGTAGAAACGGGCTTCTTAACTTTCGGACTTCTTCACGTGTTCAGGGCTCTCGTAGGAAGGCGAAATCTGGGATTCGAACCCCTATACAATAGTTTAACTGGTCCGGAGAATATTCTTTTGTTACGGATTGTAATTAGTACTTGATTGCGTCAAAGTTTGGTGCCGATTATGAGTTGTTATGGCTGCATGTTCAGGAGGCATGGTCTTCATTACCTGCGCCGGACGTTCCTTACAGGGGCATTGCGGGATTCGAACCCGCGTAATTGAAATTAACCGGTCCGCGGCAAATTTTTTTATTATAGTTTATATTAAGCACTTAATTACGGAAAAATTTTGGCGCATAGTATGAATTGTTATGGCTGTTAGTTTAGGAGGAGCGGGCATTTTAAATTTCTCAGAGCTGTTGTATGAGGCAAACTCTGGGATTCGAACCCAGGTAATTGAATATAACCGGTCCGCGGCAAAAGTTTTGATTACTGATTATGTTTAGCCCGTGTTTGCGGCATATTTTGGCGTTGAGTATGAATTGCTACGGCGAATGAATGCCAGCGGATGTGTCTTTTCTTCTTCGACGGCGCTTGCAAAAGTAGCGCATCTTTTATTTTTTGGTTTTTTGGCAATATTTTTTGAAGGAATTGAGATATCAGTTTGATTTTTTCACTAATCGTTTACAAATAAAAAGCGGCAAATTTGGAGTATAATTTTGGGTATATACTTACAATAGTAGCTGATTTAGAGGTGTGGTCCTGCTAACTTCCATTGGAAGTTAGCAGGACCACAGATTTTTTTGAGAAAATGACCCGCGGCAAATTTTTTTTTTCCACATCTTAAGAACGGCAAAAAAGCGGCAAATTATGTACTATGCAGTTTTGTGATTGGATGAAATGGTCCTGCTAACTTCCAGGACGTGCAACGCCCTGAGCTGTGGGCAACAAGACCCGAAATTTTAGTTCCACTATGAGGGAGAACTTCTCAGCCTGTTGTGCTTCCATGTTAACCATAGAACATTTTCCTTCATCCGGGGAAGCTTGTAATTATACATTAACAAGAGCTCCTACATTCGGTTTTTGATGATGTTTGAATAGTAGTAGTAGTAGTACCAGAGGCCTTTCTCTAATTTCGCCCAGAACTACATCTAGTGGCATCAATTTCAATCCATAGCAATTTGTGCAAATTTGAGGAATGAATTAAGTGAAAATGAACTACCATTTATTTGCAGCAAATTGTTCAAAGCCTTGATGTGGTTGTCGATTATCTTGGATTTATTTGAATGCTTAACAGCAAATACTTCCCAAGCTGTCAGTTTATCCAGACACGTTCAAGGCGCTCAGAAACACATACGTTCCCCCATTAAATGTGAAAGCAGATGCATTTTTCAATATTGCCCATTGAATCCATTACTCACTGCCGTAATGAATATACCATAAAATTGCATAAACTGGCCGTACATGCCCAAGAATGGTTGCAAGTTTTACGTGTGGTAAGCTTTCTACAGGATTTGGCTTACTGAAATGCAGTTTTACTATTAAATTGACTAATTAAGAAAGATATTTGCTATTAAAATATATATGCTTTGTAAATTCTCAAACGACGGTCATCTAAACCCTGTTTGATAGCTTCATTAACTGTAAATCTGATAACATTCCACAACTCTCCACTCTCGCCCAACAAACATTCTGAGTTTGGTCTGCTAAGCTCGGAGAGAGAATTCACTTTCTCTTAGATTCTCGTCAAGGGCAATCTAACTATTGCCATTTCGATAAAATCTTCTTTCATTTCCGGCTAGCAATTTATGAAATGTTTATGCTATTTGTCTAAACAAAACACTGGTTTGTGACTTCTTTAAGATAGAATATAAAGACGTTTGAAAGCGCGCTTTATAACTATACACATAAACTACACTAAACACCTGTAACCTCACAAGAATTTTTACTATGACGCATCTGCACAACTTATTGTTCCCGGTTTTGATTCGGCACAAATGTTGAATATTGCTGTGTAATATTGCTTAGATTTGGACAGAGTATTAGCAGAAACTGCAACGAAGATTTTTGCATCGCCTTGTGTGGTCTCATCAGACGAGAGTTCTGAAAAAAAAGCGACTCATAATTGACAAAAATTACTTTGCCGTAAAAATCAAAGTATTGATGGGATTATCATGGTTACATATGTCTTGGCAAAAATACACGTTCTTCTTACGAATTTCACATAATTCATGCTTTCAACTTTTTCGCTCCGCGACTCTGAGAACGTTCAAAGAAATTACACGATAATTGCTTGCTTGCCAACGGACCACAAAGTTTCAATGTGTCCCATACGCGTATTGCTCTGCTTCTCAAAATCACACAATCGCTACAAATATAAAATACAAAATGGTCGCGGCTCCTGATTTTCAAACATGAGAGTTCGTCACGACTGATCTAGAAGAAATAGGATTCTGGGAAATCTGTAAATGGGCAATCTTTCGTCGCGGCCACCCAGGAGGTGGTGCAACCTAGTAATGATTTTTCGAAGCAGCTGAAAGAATTTCAAGGAGCTTACAAAAATGAGTAATTGGGAAAGAAATCGCGAGGTTTGTCGAGCAAATTTAGACTCAAAACCTCAACTCTCATCTAAAAAGGTGGACGTTTGAGATGCATTATCCTTCTTAATTGCCTTAATAGAGCAGCGAAACTGAGCAATTCAAAGCGTGGCGCCAAATTTACATTACTGTGGCGGCCCTGTACCATAAATTCCGTTCCCGGAAGGAATCGAACCGGGCTTAAAGACGTAGGACATGGACGCCGCAGAACCGACTGTCACTGACTGTGGGCAGCGACTTGTGCCACTCGGTTTCTATTTATCAGCTTTAAACATGTTTGACCGAACCGCGAGACGTAGTGTTTTAATAAAGTGGTCTGCCCTGATTCGAATGAATAATTCTAAGAACAACCCAAGGCTGGGACTGTGACTTTAATGTCTAGAGAGATTTGAAAGTGATAAGTTTAAGCCGAATGCTTATTTACTTGCCTTCGAAAGGCAAGATTTGATCGGAACACTGATGTAGAGAGAATCGCATTCAAGTGCCCCGTAGGTAAAGTGAAAAATGAATTAACTGAGTACCGGGCGTAACCTTGTCAATTAACAGGTAGAAAAAGAACAGAAAACAAACTCTAAAACAAACACGATCTTTGTGCAACAAATTTCAAACTAAGGCCGAAATATTTATACAACTTTAAAGAAATGTTCATGGGAAGCCCGACTACCATAAGGCCGAAGGCACAACACTAAGGGACACAGAAATGACAGTGCGCTTGTGGCCCAATACACAAATTGACATGGAGGCCGACTCTCCTCTCCTTTAAATAAATGTAAATATTTGAGACCTGCTACTTTTGACCATATACTGCTGTGAAAGAGAATTGCTTATGTTAATCCTCAGTGCCATTCGGTGCTTTACTAATCCATTGTGCCTTAAAACAAAAATAAACTACCGCTCACTGCTCGGCCGCATGCTCGCGACACGGCCCCAAACAGAGCCTCTTCCCCTTTCTGTTTACGCCTAGGCGGCCCACAATTTGTCCAAAACGAACATATTGCGGTGATTTTTGTCCCACAGTTGACTTATAACAAAAACACAAATAATAAATTTCTCAGCAATCATTTTATTCGACACATACATCACCTGAAGTGTGACAGTTGTGAACAGCGCGGATCAACGATACTAGCAGCAAAAACCTACCAAAAGGTGTTCGCCGGTCTTATCGCTGGTCGCAGGGCTGATCACGTGGTCAGCGCGCTGCCAACATGAACACTTCCATTTGTTTCCATGTGGACGTTCTCGTTGCTTCGCTCGCAACTCTGCTCTTAGCCGTTTATCGCTGCTCCAACATAAACGTACCCATATATAGGCAACACATAACATCTACGTCATCTGAAATTGAAGCGTGGCGGGCGCGCGCTTCCTGCGGAAGTCTTAGGGTGCAGGGGGGGGCGAGACGCCAGATTGCAGGGACACCTCGTAGCGACTCGAGAAGATACCAGCCATGCGGGGAATACGTGTATAACATGTCCGCCGCTGACCCTTTTGTGGCGTCGCCGAAAACTACCAGTCGCCGCACTCGTCCCGCACCGATGTGCCCTCTTGCGGAGAAATGTAGCAGTCTTCAGCTCTGATAAATTCCGCAGTTGCCTTCTAAGGGGAGACGGATGCAAATTTTTATTTACATCTCAGTTGAAGCATTTGAGCATCGTTTTTTCATGGAGGAGTGATTCTTTCCATTCCTGTTAGACAAGTTTGGTTTCCCTAAGAGTTTCCTGTACAATAAAGAAAAATCCGGTGTTAGGACAAACCTTAATATATTATAGTGAACATGGGAACTATAAATTAGGTCCAGGTATCTCTAATAAAGTTTGAAGTGATCTAGAAATTTAATTACATTTCATTCCGTTTCTTTCATATTGAATTGTTTCAGTACCGAGTTTCTCAGTCCTCTCTTATCAATTCCGTCATCTTCTTTCATATTGTGTTCACTTTCTTCATCTGCTGGATGGCAAACTCTCATCATTACAATCCGAAGTACGTCAATGTTCACCACTTACCTCGACAACATGTTATAAAATATCCGATCCTTATTCAGTAGAACTAGTTTTTTATCGTCACCATTTGAAATACAATATTTTTCTCACTAATACTTTTATAGTTTTCTTAGTAAGATATACCCATGTTAGAAGTCAAATGGCAACAAAAGCCTAATGAAAACTAAAAATGATGATCCACAATATCAGAAACGCCTAATTTTAATTTCAACCTTTCAGAAATTGTCATCACGCGTGGTATATGAAAGTAAGAATATACGATAACGTTGCACAGTCCCCAAAAACACCTTTTCTCGAAGTAATACTGAATATAGAATACAGCACACAAAGCAACAATAATCTGGAATTTTATAGAAGTCTTGAAAGACCCCGCAAATGCCATTAATTTCTGAAAAAAAAATAATCCAATAGGCGTTAGTAAGAAATAAAAATCTCCAATTTTGTCGTACTTGGAAGACGCTTAGAAATATTGAAACTTTAGCAATTTTCGAACTTTCAGGGTTACCAACGATAATTGCACCAGTGAAAACTCCATATATTTCACTTTGTTACAAGAACCAATGTTGAAAAACACTTGATGGTTTAAGAGGTAATAGTAATGAATCTCATAATTTAAGTATTTTCAATATTGCTAAGCTCTAATCCAGTTCAGATTGATCGGGGAATATTACTTTTTACAAAATTACTAATAGTACTTAAAGCGAAATTGTAGAAAGACTGACGGTCGGACGTATTGAATTAAAAAAAAACTGTACCAGAGCACATAAAACGGTCCGAAATTTCTCTTGTAATCCCTAAATCGGTTTTTCACAGAATTACATAACTCTCTCTGTACTACGTATATTACTCCGTATATACTTATACTTAGGTCATTTTTACTTTCTGAAATGCACTTCATGATACGTTAATAAAATTTAATTAGGAAAACAATCTGTTAACGGTACACTGGTCTTGATTTAAGGTAAAGGAGAGCACAATATACTTGAAAATCGGATAAGAGCTATTAATAGAGATTGGGAAGCGGCATTGTTCTGCATATGAGCATTTGAAATAATGAACTGAGTTTTTGTTGATCACTCTGAGCTAAATGTAAGTGGGGGATGTACATATGTGATTGTAGAATTATCCGATTTCCCATCATTTATATTTTCAATTTAAATTATATATTGAGGTGTCACATGTCTAGTACATAGTATATAACATGTTTATTAAATTGAGTTCAAAATTCCTTTTTCTTAAGTTTTGATCATATACTATAAACCATGGTTTAATTCAAATATATTTCTTAAATATATGTAAATTTAGTTAATAATAAACGGTACTTACTTCATTACATGATAATTTCCAGTGGAAAATAGTAAAGGGATACAGGGAATGTCAAAGGAAAACTTACCATGCCCATATCTGATCTTGGTTATGAAATAAACTGAAATTACATGCTAGATTGTACAGAAAAATTAAGGAGTTTGAAAATTGTGGCAAGATGGAAATGAAAAAATTCCTGATGGATGAGCTCCTTCATGTGTTAAAAAATAGTAAACACTCTGCACCAGGTCCTGATAATACTCCTAATGTTTTCTTGAAGAATCTTCCTAAATGTGCCCTTGAATACCTCTTAAAAATTTATAATGGCATCTGGACCTCCCAATCCTTCCCTGAACAATGGAGAGAAGCTCTTGTAATTGCTGCACCGAAACCAGGCAAAGATCCATCTAAAACCAGAAACTTTAGACCAATATCATTGACGTGTACTCTTTGCAAAGTACTAGAAAAAAATGGTTGGCAACCGCCTCAGATAGCCCCTAGAAACAATAAACTTGCTATCCCCCTTCCAAAATGGATTTCGACAACATAGATCAACCAACGACCATCTAATAAGCATCGACACAGAAATTTGTAATGCACTAGCAATTAACCAGCATGCAATTGTTGTTTCGCTTGATATTGAGAAAGCTTACGAAATGTTTTTTAAACCCCGACTACTAGGTAATTTTATCTCAATGAATATTAAAGGCAACTTACTGGCTTTTTAAAAAAAAAAATTATGCAACATAGATATCTGCGTGTACGCATGTTTGATAAAATGTCAACACGCAGGGAAATAATGATGAATGGCCTCCCTCAGGGCTCAGTTATTAGCGTGCTCCTTTTTCTGATCGCAATAAATGGAATAAGTAGTATCATAGAGGCACCAAGTAAATTATTTCTCTTTGCTGATGATATTTCCATTGTATGCTGCGGCAAAGATCCGCTTGTAACAACTAAAATAATCCAAGAAACCTTAAATAAAATTGGAACATGGGCAAGTTCTTCAGGTTTCTCCCTTTCAAGAACTAAATCGAAATTTATTATAATTTCTAGAAGGTCAAAACTTTTAAATGAAAATCCTACCCTCTTTATTGTAAACCATCGTACATACTCTTGTAAAATCTTGGGCATGACCTTCGACCAGAAGCACTCTTGGAAGAACCACATTTCTCTGTTAAAGTCCGAATGCAAAACCAGGCTGAACATACTGAAGATATTAGCACCTAAAAAGTGAGGAGCACAGTGGAAATGTTTAATAAATGCTTATCTTTCTATTATTAAAGCCAACTTAGCTGAACTGTAGATTACAGCTCCATAATCTAACAAATCTACATTACAGACACTAGTCCCTATAATAAATTCAGCATGTCGTATATGTTTAGGAGCCTTTAAATCAAGCCCTATCAACAGCCTTATTGTAGAAGCAGAACTACTCCCTCTCGACTTGCAGCGGAAACAACTATGTCTAAAAATTGGCTACTCAACTTTAAATTCCTCAACTAATCCGACCTTCAAATATATATTCAGTCCTTATAAAACAGATTACCATGCAATCCATGTGAAATATCCAAAACCACTTAGAGAAAGAATCCCAATTTATCAAGATGAATTTCATATGGAAACTCCTCTCATTTTACAGAGAAGGATTCACCCCATCCCTCCTTGGCAATCCTTTAAACCTGATGTTAATACAATGACTACACAGATTCCAAAATCCTTAATCTCTCCAAAAGTAGTTTCATCGCATCTGAATTCTCTTTATGAAGACTATAATGATTTAGAAAAAAGTATACAGATGGATCAAAATATGAAAACAAAGTTGGTTGTGCAATTGTATCTACAACCCCGCTCAATACCTTTTAATTCAGGTTACCAGCATACTTTTGTAGCTTATCTTGTGAAGCCTGGGCCATCGTGAAAGCCATTGAATTAGTCTCCCTAAATGGAGAAAACCGCAAAATAGTAATTCACTCAGACTCTATGGCTACCTTAAATGCAATAGTCAACAGGTTTTCTAAAAATCCGATAATTCAAAGAATTCAAGAGCAGTTATTTACACAAGAAAACAAAGGAACCTTCATCTCTATTGTTTGGGTTCCAGCACATAAAGGTATCGAAGGGAATGAAAAGGCAGATAAAGCGGCTAAAGAAGCAACTTCATTACCAACAACGGACAAGTGTGAAGGGAGTTCTCTCCGATTTTAAACTATATATTAAAAATGTGGTTAAGCAGTGGAATGAAAAATGGCTGATTACCTTCTCCAAACGTCACCTCGAACGGAAATCCGTTATTGAACCCGCCCTCCCAAAACTCCAACTCACTAGATTCCAACAAATCCAAATTACCAGACTACGTATTGGCCATTTTAATCTCTCACATATACACCTAATAACAAAAGCTGACCCAGAACCCTGTTCTAAATGTGGATCCCTAGTATCTACATCCCATGTTATTCTGGAGTGCCCTGAATTAGCTCATATAAGACAGTCCTTAAATGTAAAAGACTCTCTATATAATTCCTTCTCCTCTCCAGAAGAATGTATAAAAGTCTTACAACTTTTAAAAACATCAAAAATTGATACCTTAATATAAAGACCCTCCTTTACTTATATCTCGTATCCAGTAATCCTTCAAACATGTTATTAATATCAAAACTTGTGTAATGTCAATAAATAAATATGTGTACCCATCCCAATTATGTAAGTACCCACAATATTAATACATTTTGACCATTTATATGCTTGTATAAATTGTATGTAATTGTATAATGACATAACTGTAAAACATGTGTATTCTTGTGTAAATTATAAATTGATTCTCGTGGTCGCTTATGACCCAGTTGTTGAAAAGCGACCTTAAATAAATAAAATAAAAAAACGAGGGCAGCGCTTGGATGCATTGTGAAAATCAAAGCGGCGTGGTGCTTAGCTGGTTAGAGAGCACCATTTGTTTTTTTGTTTTTGTGGATTGGTCATATTCAGCATACTGACATTTAATTGAGGAATAAATTGCATTGAGAATGAAATCAATGGCTTTTATATTGTGAGTGTAGGACCAATTCAAAACTAAATCCCATCTTTCGGAACATTTGTGATCGCATCAAAGCAAAAGAAGAGCCGTAGAAAAACTAGAAAAGTTCCGAAGACGATCTCTTTTTTGTGGACGATGGACATGGCTTCACCTCAGTGCTTTTAAGGTTGCAGCTTCCGCCACATCCGTCTATCCTGAACTCTCCTCTTATCCACAGCCTGGTGGTCTGTTTCTCTCTACACCATGGCCCCATTTCCGGCTGACCAGTGTATTAAAGGCAGTACTGAAAAAATGTGCGTCAGTTCTGCCCTGCCTTCGCCTTGTTTATTTACACAACAATTACGGTTACGTAACGTTTTAAATTGCAACTTCTTTTCTACTACACCTCAGCAATATTTCGAAACACGCGAAGAATGTAACATAAAATTAAGTGAAAGCCACTAATATTTTGAAAAAAGGGCACGTAAATGATTTAAAGATATAATAATGGAAAATAGATTGCCCTAACACACTTTTGGGATTGCATGGCTTTGACGTTTTTGGGGGTGTTGGGTTTGATTGACTAGATTCTGGGTGAGTCAACTGCTAGGGTCATTAATTGCTTAACCCTGTAATGCCCAAGTTTTCAATTTGATTTTTTTGTTTCGTTTATACTGTCACATTCCTAGGAATACATGAAGTGATTTTTGGTATGGTAGGGACTTTAGGATTTATAAAATGTTTTCTTTCGATTCTCATTTAGAGATTATGATATATGACACAATGACAGCTATACTGTTGATGGTCAGTAAACATTTTTGTACATTTCAAAAGAGTTTTATTATACAATCAGAACATTTCTTACTTACATTATTTTGCTAAGCCACTTAGGAAAACAATCTACATGGACTCCTACGTAGCATAATCGACATTATTTGCAAACTTCATCTATTTACATACTTCCGCTCTCTACATGCGATGCTCACAGCAAACATAGTTTTCTGCTGTACGAGAGATAATAGGAATTATTGTTTCTGAATATTTGGTAAGAGCTGGTCTTCCCAACAACATTGATATCAGATAATGATGAAACATACACAATTGACAATAAATTTTTTCTCTTGAATTGCAGAATAGGAAGTTTTCCATTGACCGTACAATACAAATCATGATCATTTGTGATTGGTATATCTACAAGATTAGTAAAAAGAGGAAATACCATTTTCTCTTCGAATTCTTATTCTATACTTCTGAATTACCCAATCCAATTTTATCAACCCAATCCATGTTCTTCTTATATTGACAAAACAAGTGAGACGGATTTATCACGTTTTCTACACTTTCTTCTCTTGACCACATTGCTTTTACCAAAGATTGGCTGTACTTCGGTTAGGCAACATTTTCATTGTATTTTTATCCTTCCACGTTACACCGTTAATCTTGTTTTCTGGATCAATGCAATAAACATATGACCCGCGTTCTTCGTTTGACATTTTCCTATCGTCTTTCACAACACATTTTTTTTCATTCTGTCATATCAACAGGTAACTGCTGCACGCACGCCTCTCTCTATCAAGTCTTTCAACAAAGAGAAGCCATTCAAGAAATGATCAATATGAAATTTATGACCACCTGGATTTCAAGAATTTAAATTATTCTCATTATTACATCGCCTCCTAATCCATAACTCCAGAAATAACGTTGTTTTGCTTTCCTTCGTTCCCCTCTGCGTGATAACAGAAGCCCGTATTTGCACAGCACATCATACATTGTTTAAAACAAACCGCACTGTTTACTCTGATAAACTGCTTTAAATAGTGATGCCCGAAGTACCTCATCATTTACTCGTCAACGCTCACGTTCTCTGAATATATCCCAAATTTCATGAAGTTTTCTTTAAATATATGTAGAAGCGGACGAATTTTAAATCACTTTTCTCTAGATTTGTCACGCTAGGTTTGCTACAAGCAGTTGCCGTTGAAGTGGAAGTGTTTCTTGATTTCTACATAGCAGTTTCTTGACATGCATTTCCGTACTAACTGGACACTCAGGTCTCTGACCAATAAAAACTCTTGAAGCAAGAAATAGTATCCATAAGGACGAAGAATACCTAAATATTTTTATCAAACAATCAAATACTGGTAGAAAACAGTGAAAGAAAAATTGTGATTGTTCATTTGTGTAGTGTATGTGACGCTTTCTTTAACAATATTTTAAAGCATTTCCTAATCAAAAAATGTGCAAATACTCCAAAGCAGTCTTCTTTTCTAGAATGATCTTTAAGTTTTTGCGATCTCTTATTACATTACATTCAATTTGTATTTTTTTAAATCACGAAATAAGAGTTCACTTGTTTTCCAGGATGAGTCATAATTCACTCCTCTTTTGTTTTTTGATCTGGCACATGTTGTTTCTACAGAGTTCTCGTTGTCCGCATTATTATATGCAAAACTTTAAAGTTCTAACATGGTAGGACCGCCGTTTGGAGAACTGACTTCCAAATCATCATCGAAGTCCTCTAAATCGCACAGTCTACTTCCTCAGGTGGTAACTAAACAATATCAATAGTATCTGTCGTTCAGAAACAAAATTGTCGTCATTGACGATGTCTACCACTTTCGACCATGTCAGGAATTAAATCGATTCCATTAGAGAAGGCCTGCGCAGCGTTTTGCACTTGCACTGACCTCGGGAGACGCGCGCGAGCAACTTGAGTGTAAGCCCTTGGATGGGTGGGAATAGGAACCATTGAACCATTCTTGAAATGGGGACAGCCAACTTCCGAGAAGAGCACATTAAATATTTCTAATTTCAAATCAGCGACTACTATTTATTCGTAATCGTCAACGAAATGGTAGAAAAAAGATCAAACCATTTGCAACCTTCTTAACAAGACTCATAATATGATAAAATATATATCGTAAAATATCGTAAAAGGGGTTTGTTCATTGGTATCTCTTATTCGGCTTCATAATAGGGGAAAATGGTGACAAATATACGTGCTGCCAAATATTACCCTTCTTAGAAATACCTAAATTTCATTTTTATCGATGCAACAGACTGCTCTCAATTCTCTCCGTTTTGCTATCATTTGGATATTATTACATTCCTGGTAGAAAATAAAGTATTAAATTGTAAATTTTTGTTTGAGTTATAATGATCATAAGGTTTAAAAAATGTCGATGTATAGCAGTGCACAGAAGAACATAAACAGTGAAATATAGCCCTTGTAGCTAGAATTACGATAGATAGTCCATTTAAATAAACGGGCAAATCATTTCGCGGCGTAGATCATTGCATTAGACACCCGGGCATTCAATCTACGCGCCGCGTCGACAGCACTGCGGCTTCCCCCCTCCCTCCAAAGCTGCCTGCTCACCACTATTTGCACTTTCAGCTTTGTCACGGGCAGACGGATGGCTCGTAACTGCAGAATGCCCGTGGGAGCAGGCGTTGTGCAGGCCTGCATTAGGACCTAGAGTATACAGAAAGAGAAATCGTCAGTTGAAGCGGTCTCAAATAATACATGTATCACGTCATTGCCCATGATCACGAAATGGGAATCAGATTGTAAGGCGGATATCACACACAATAAACAACATAACCTAACACATCGGAGTTGTGTTACCCAGTTTCACCTGGGTGTCGATTGTCGAAGTTGAGGGACTTCCACATCGCGAGTTTTCACCTGTTGAAGTTCTGCCTACTTTGAAACGGTGGTGCCATTCAAAACACTGTGTGCAACTTTACAGAAGTGTCACCACAAGCTTTCTGAATTATTATGAAAGTCTTCGTTGCACTTCTTCCAAGTTTAAAACAAAACTTCATACAAACGCGCTGGTCCTCCAAATCTTTCATTATTGCGCCGACGGAAATTGTACAGAAGGATGGTGTAGGTTTTGACACGAATGGCCGTACCCAATGACTCAACCTGCAGCGATAAGCGAGGTGGCACGGTACGAGCAAAATGTTGTCTCTAGATAGCGCAACCTATCTTGTTTCGCTGCAATGAGCTGTTTGCACACCCTTTTTTTATCACACTCTGTACGTGCAGAACCTACAGGCGTCATACAGCTTAACGAGGCACGGGAGTGTCCGCTGTTGTGGAAGAAGTCAGGACCCTCGCGCTATATTTATTTAGACATGGGTGGGGAACGCGATACAAACCTACCTCTTGCTCCAGCTCTAGAGATCTCAAGGGTGTGAGTCGCTCTTGGTTGGGATGATGAACACGCTCTCAATCTACTAATTAACACTACATTGACTGAATGGTTTAAGTATCGTCCGTCAAAGCAGCAGACACACGTTTATTTTAAAAAAATACTGTTCTTTTACAAAAATTGTGATTTTTTTATTTTACACTATGCAATTCCCCACCTTTGTTCAATAAGGTTACAGTCTCCGAATCTGGACAGGGACCGAATGTAACAAGTTTATGGTTCCCTCACTGTAAAAGAGAGCTTCAAATTTCGAATTTTCAATTTTTAAACGAAATTTTCTTAAAAACTGCTCAAAAATTTTCAAACAAAATTGTCAACCAGGACGAGGTTTTACTGTACTTTAATATTCTTAAAATAATATTCCGTTCTACTATTAGGATACCAAAATATTAAGAAAATTTTTAATGCGTACTATACTGTTTAAAATGTACTTTGGGTGGTGATAGATGGATGGCAGCTATTAAGAGTATATGTCAAGTCAGAATACCTAGCCGAGACCAAAGCAAATACAAAACTAATACGGGAAAGTCTGTGCCATTAGCCTGTAGCACCAATGGTTAAATTATAATTTACTATTGAATATTCCAATACTAATTCTATTTTTGCACTCTCTTTTTACTTTCCCGTTTACATATATACAGAGTAATATACGTAGTTTAGGGAAAGTTATGTAATGATGCGGAAAATCAATTTCGATATTTTTCCTTGAAATAAATTTTTGTCCATAATTTGTTCTTTCATTAAGGTCATGTAAATTTGTTTGAAAAATTTAGTAGTTCTCGCGCATAATTGCGTGCAATTTGTGCAATTGTAAAAAATTACAGAAACAAGATTTTCTCAAAAACGATTTTCCAATTTTTTTTCTTTAAACTTTGTGCTAAATGCGCTCTGTAAGGTGACATAAACGCCATATTTGTTCTATTCTTTTGTTTTTCTAAACTTACAAAAATAAAATTTTCACTTTCCCTTATACCTACGTATACAAGAGTAATATAAGTAGTATAGGGAATGTTGACGCTGCGAAAATAGCTGAATGTAAGTTTGGGAGAGCATAGCATTGTTGATTAAAGTCAAAATGACAATGGAACATCGCCTCTTCTGTCGCAGTAGTTCTCTCGTCAGACAAGAATGTTCTGGAAAATAAATGACACACAATTTACAAGTATTGTTACTTGGCGAAGGAAACAAAGAGTATTGAAGTCGTCACCATTACCTCTGCCCAACGAAAAGTGCCGTTTCCTTACTAATTCCGTGCCTTTAGCTACTTGTTTCTATTACAGTGCCTGGCACGCTCTGGGTAGAATCCTGAAGACTTTCCAAAATGCTTTTTACGACGATGCTTTCCGCACTCCTTGTCGTGACAAAGGCGATCAGCTGTCTGATATAGAAATTCTAAGCATTTCGGCCTTTGGCAAATTTACGCGGGAGTCCGGTGGAGCTTCGCCAGGAGCTGGTGCGATCTTTCGGTGGCGCTCCGCACTAATAGAACAATTTGTAATCGACTTCAAGGAACTTGTACGAAGAAATGAATGTTTTCAACACCAAAGAAAAAAGAAATTCGCGCGGGTTTTGGGAGAAAATTAAGACTATCTCGAAGGCGCCAAGTTTAAAATGTATGATCTTTTCCTTTGAAACGCCTTCAAAGAACATCAAACGCCCTGTTAATGAAGACAAGGCGCCAAATTCGAAGTAATTTGGCCGGCAATGTGTCAACAGGGAACGTTATATAATGCTGCGGAAAATCGATTTCGATATTTCAACGGAAACACACTGATACGAAAAAGTGTTTTTTTAAATCAAAACATTCATCCGACCGTACGTTTGTCTGTCCGTCCGTCCGTCCGTCCGTCCGTCCGTCCGTCCGTCCGTCCGTCCGTCCGTCCGTCCGTCCGTCCG
The DNA here is from genome assembly GCA_038098605.1 of Gryllus longicercus. Lineage (NCBI taxonomy): Eukaryota > Metazoa > Arthropoda > Insecta > Orthoptera > Gryllidae > Gryllus > Gryllus longicercus. Next base: position 1,135,938 of record JAZDUA010000283.1, read on the forward strand.
TCCGTCCGTCCGTCCGTCCGTCCGTCCGTCTGTCCGTCTGTCTGCTTGTGAACAACACTAGCAGCTAAACCATAAATAGGACTATTTCCAACATAAATATTCTCCGGTCGAACGGACTCGACTCGAGAAGCTGCAATTTCGAAAAACTTTTTTGAAAATTTGGGGATACTTTCCAAACAAGATGTTCTCAAAAACGACTCCAATTTTTTTCTGAAAACTTTTGGTAGGGATAATGCTAAATTAACTCTATAAGATGACATTAACGCCGTATTGCTCTATTCTTTTGATTTTTCAAAAATTACGAAAATGTATTTTTTGACCTCTCATATCGTTAATATTTATACTAGCGGCAATTTGTTTAAATTATTATATTTCTGAGTACATTTTCTTTAAATAATGTCATACAATTTCTAGAAAACTCAACCATTTTTTCCGAAACCTAGCTGAAATTCCACATTTTCAGAAACGCTTAAATGCCATTTTCTCAAAAATTGCCCCAAATTTTTTGTTCAAACTTTTCGAAAGCATTTTCCAAAACCTTTCGACGAAAAGACAGACGGACGTTTTGAAAAGAACCACTTATTGCTATAAGGAGACCTCAAAACCTGTATTTCCGTTTAAATCTAGAAATTGATTTTCTGCTGCTGTAAACGTATGCGGAGTAATATACATACGTTTACGGGAAAGTAAAAATTTACTTAAGAGTTTATTTTCGAAGTTTCGTTGTTTCATTCCCGAGCATTTTGTTTAGCTTGCAAAAGAAGATCTGCGACAGAAATATGGATTGGTGTAGTCATCAATAATGACTGAATATAAGTAGTTGTCGAATACTTCGATTGTTAAGATATAAACCAGTCGGACGTGGAACGGTCGTCGGACGAAACAACGATTTCCGGAGCAAGTAAGCGCTGCCCAATCCACCAAGTGCAGAAGTAGAATATTATATTAAGAAAGGAATATCTAACTTCAATATTAAGTGGGATAGAACAGGTATATAAAATTGATATTTGTCATCACAATAAAATAACGCGAATAACTCAAAATAACGCGAATACTTCTAATATTTTCAAAAATGGGTTCATGAAGAAATGTTAAAAACTTTTATTAAAAAGAGATTACATTGTATTTCATAAGAAAATACGTAGCTTCAATATGCAACCTGAAGAACAGATTCAAAGAAAGGAACATTAGCAATTTTCGAAATTCCAGAGTTTTTATGAAAATTGAGTCTATGCCGTATATTAAGCGATCATTGCTCAATTTGGGTAAAAAAGAAAACTGTGACCGATGTGTGAGAAAGACTGTGTATCACCCGTTGTTTTCTCTGCACAGCAGTGTGATCCGTGTGTGACTCTCACGAGTGGCACATTTGGCCTTTTTGCAAGGCGGTGTTCCAAAACACATTCTCCCGAGGTGTCCCATTGACCTGGCTATTCGACTTCGGAATTTGTTGCAGAGAGATAATGAGCTGAAGCAAGCCGTAAACGATGCACCAATACGTTGAAAAATTTTTCGCAAGTTTCAAGACGAGGGAATTAGTGATAAAACGTATTTCGACATTTTTTTGTGTTGTTTCACATACGAGCTTTTGATAACATAGTGAACACCTGCATTTTAAGAAAGGAAAAAATGTGAAAATAATGCAAACTTATATAGATATTCGTCTATATCTCAAATGGCAAAAAGTCGCCGTGGCTTTACTATTTCCACTTAAAATATATTGACCAGATAAGAACAAGTTGAGCAAAATTTTCTCCTAATGAATATTCACAAGGTTACAACTCAATAGTGAACTTCTGGCATTGACTTCAGAGATTTCAAGAAAATATTGCTCTTGTTCTACCTGTACGTATGTCCAAAATTAAATTAAATTATCAAAATAAAAACAAATAAAAAATATAAAAATATAAATAATTATAAACATATACATTGAAAAATCTCTCTCAATATCTTCTCTTTAATTAATTTTCAATAAACAATACTCCCTTTCATATAATGTTATATTTCAATCAAATTGTACATTGGCTAGCTCAGTTCTTTTTTACATTTTATTGACAATAATACTATTTAATCAGTGCTTTCTGTATAATTACACTAGCTAAAGTGCCCCGAGTTGTCAGCGTATTTATCGTAGATGATACCACGAGAGCTTTGGAAATTGTCGATAAATTCCCGACTTGCGGAGCGAGGAGGGGATTTATCTGAGAATTTCCAAAGCGCGAGTGGTATTTAATAAGACCTTTCCACGAGTGAAATTATGTCCCACAGAGTTCCAAATTGCGTCAAATATTGAAAATAACTGAAAGCGTATGTTAAAATCAGAGGTTATGTTGTAGCACATACGCTGTTTATTGAACATCGACATATCGATCGATATATAACGCCTCCTAAGGTAGATGAGTCTCAGTTTATGTTTGGCGGTAAGAAAAATTTGGTAGAAATAACGATAAACTTTTTGAGGTACACCTACCTGATTGGGGCATTTTGTCTGTATAGTTAAAGGCTATTTGTTTCAATTTCATGAGTGGAATAGTCACAAAAATGTATTAGACATAAAGAGGCATTCCATCTATTCCCGCTCTGCCGCGGAACCTACTTGAATTCATTCCATTGTATTCCCGCTCCATCTGGCCCAACCTCTGTCTACCTTACTCCCGAAATAATTATAAACGTTGCCATTGCCAACAATAGTTACGCACAGGCAACGATAATGCACCACAACTCCTATACCTTACTCCCACCTGGAAATACCCTGTCTTCCTCACTATTTTTTTTTTTTATTTTCCCGTATATGTACGGAGTAATATATTAATTTCAAGATTTCAACGAAAATACAGATTTTTGGGTATCCAGATACCGAAAAAGTGTTGTTTTTTCTTTAAACTTTCTTTGTCCGTCTGTCTTGTTGACCTTAATTTGTTCTTTCATTAAGGCCATACACATTTTTTTTTTAAATTGTACTAGTTTTCGCGCAATACTGTGTGCAATTTGTGCAGTTTTAAAAATTACAAAAACAAGGCTTTCTCAAAAACTGGTTCAAATTTCTTCTTTAAACTTTTGGTAGGGATTGTGCTAAATGCACTCTATAAGATAGCGTAAACACTATATTGCTCTAGTGTCTTGTTTTTTCAAAATTACGTTTTTTACTTGTCTCTCACGTCGTTGATATTTATAATAGCGGCAATTTGTTCACATTATATTTATGAGTACATGTGCTATAAATAATGTCATATAAAGCTTCCCGAAACTCAACCGTTTTTCGTGAAAAGGCTCAAAATTGCGCATTTTCATAAACGGACAAACGCCGTTTTCTCGAAACCTACTCCAAATTTTTTCTTCAAAGTTTTCGAAAGATTGTGTTAATTGACCTCTTTAATAAGACAATATGTTCATTTCGAGGTATTTTTTTGTTATCTCAAATATTATTTTAATGTAATTTTTTTGAAATATCTCTCACGCCGTTTATATGCACATTTCCAGCAATCCGTAAACACTACTTTAGTTGTGAGTTAATGTGCTTCAAATGACTTCTAAAGAAGTTTTTCGAAAACTCAAAAAGTTTCTGTGAATAAGAGTTTCAGGTTTAGAATATACAGCAGCGCTTAAGCACTATTTTCTTAAAATCGGCTTCAATTTTTTCAAATAAAAATTGCCATTTAGTACGATATTTTACTGTTCTTTAATATTCTTAAAATAATATTTCGGTTTTACTATTGGGAAACTGAAAAATTAATAAAATGTCCCAAAAAATGTACTTTGGGTGGCGATGGATGGCAGATGGCAAGAATAAGTGGCAAGTTCGTATAGATAGCCGAGCCCAGAAGAAATAGAAAACTAATACCGGGATGTCTGTGCCATTCGTAGCACCACTAGGTGCTAAATTCACTCTATCTACAAGCTCTTTTGTTCTATTTTCACAACCCTTTTCCCACCACCACAACCTATTCTACATACAGGTGTCCCATTTAACTTGACAACTTGAAATAACTCAAAAAAATACGCGATGTACGAAAAATTGAGCCGAGACCAAATCTTCACAGTTTTGAAAGAGGAATCATTCTATGCTAAAATCAGAACCCCCCTGCCCCCAGCGGGTGGAGCGGTGGGCAACATTGGAATTTTAAATAGAAACCCCCATTTTTTATTTCAGATTCGTATTCTACGGACAAAATACATAAGTTTTGTTTGAAACTTTTTTTCTGATTTGTGATAGGTGGAGCTGTAATCGCAAAAATTTGATTTCCGAAGATTTTAGACTGTAATTTTAGTGGTTTTGAGCGTAGTCGATTATTTCTATTTTTTATATATTTATTTTCTTCCCTTTCGACTTTTGTTTTCCGGGGGTTAATTCAAAATCAGTATTGACTTCTAGGCTGTCCGGGTGACGCCGCGTCGTTGGCAGAGAGGCCGACGTTTCGCCTGTCATATCGCAGGCTTCTTCAGGGTAGTGACACAGTAAAGGAGCTTTACTGTGTCACTACCCTTCCGGGTGCTTGTTTTCGGGGTGCTTGTTTTCAGTGAGTCCCCTTGCCTTTCACTATCAGAGTGCTGGTTTTAGATGATTCTACAAATACCTCCGCATTTATTTAAAGTAGGTGCTCAAAATGATGACCCTGAACCTCAATACATTTATTGATTCGCCCTACAAATGAACGAACACATCGCATAAGTATATGTGGTGTAATCGCAGCACAAGCGCCCCTTATTCGTTGCATCATGTTTTCACGAGTAGTAGGTGTTTTTTTATAAACGACATCTTTTAGGTAACCCCACAAAAATAAATCTGGTGAGGTAAGGTCTGGTGATCTGTCTTGCCAGTGCACTGGTCCTTCTCTACCGATCCAACGATTATTGTAATCCCGATCCAATACCTCGCGTGCTACTAATGAGTAATGTGCTGGGCAACCATCATGTTGAAACCACATGTTTTGTCGCACTTCCACACTTACGTCGTCGAGCGTTCTCGGTAGTTCATTTATCAAGAAGGTATCGGTACTTGTCCCCATTTAGATTACCGTCAATAAAGTATGGTCCGATAAGTTTATCGCCAATTATTCCACACCAAACGCTAAACGACCGAGGTCGCTGATGATTTACTTGACGAAACCAGTATGAGCTTTCTACACTCCAAAAATGCGTGTTATGGCGGTTAACTTCACCGTGGTTTGTATTGTCGATTCATCAGAGAATAGTACTTAAGTTAAAAAATTCGGATTCGTTTGTATTTTCTGAACTGCCCATTGACAAAACTGTAATCGGTTTTGAAAGTCATTGTTAGTTAATTCCTGATGCAAGGATACATGATACGGATGAAATTTATGTATCTTCAGTATCCTCCAAACACTCATACGAGGAATCTCTGATTGTTGAGATATTTCTCGAACACTCGCATGTGGATTATAAGCTACTGTAGCCAGTACTGATATTTGGTTATTTTCTCCAGTAGCAGAAACTCTACTTGTTCTTTTCTTCGGTTGCACACTTCCGTCAGTAGAGAATTGTTGAACAATTCTAAGAAAAGAAGAACGCGATCGTACTCTGTCAGGAAAACGTTGAGCATACAGCATACAGCAAACGTTGAGCAAGCAGCGTCAAAATTTCTCCCAGCTTCGCCGTAAATGAAAATCATTTCAAGTTTTTCTTGCACATTTACATAATCCATGATGCAACAAGGAGGAATGTTAATTCAGAAAGGTAAATGTTTAATAAATATCGGATCGCCTCTGAAGTACTGTAGGTACGAACCATGAAGAGACGCTACCAACAAATTGACGGGTGTGCCCTGAGGCCACACTCAAAACCACTCCAATTACAGTCGGAAATCTCCGGAAATTAAATTTTTGCGATTACAGCTCCACCTATCACAAATCAGAAAAGAAGTTTCAGACAAAACTTATGTATTTTTGTCCGTAGAATCCGAATCTGAAATAAAAAATGGGGGTTCCTATTTAAGATTTCAATGTTGCCCACGGCCCTACCCGCTGGGGGAGGGGGTGCTGATTTTAGCATAGAATGATTCCCCCTTCAAAACTGTTAAGATTTGGTCTCGGCTCAATTTTTCGTACATCGCATATTTTTTTATTTCAAGTTGTCAAGTTAAGTGGGACAACCTGTATATACACAATTCTGTGAATTGATGTACTCAATCGTAGACCTCAGTCGTCATCCTCTGGTGGCGCCGAGCCAAACTATTGCAAATTGATGCGATCTTGCATCTACAATGCTATGCTAGGCGAAAAATGTCCAGAAAAGTAATTATATTGTGAATATATGAAGGTTTATGTTGTACTGTTTATGTTGTTTATGTTGTACATCACAGTCTATAGCACCCCTGACCCTCAAAGGATTACATTCAGATATTATCGCGCTGTAACGTAACGCCCTTGTGTCTTTATATATTAGTATATTATATATACAGATGATCTCGGGGCTTCTTTATTATACTTACTTAAAATTTGGGGGTCTGAAAATTCAGAAATATATCCTGAAATATATTCGAACTATTAATTTACATATATTATTAAAATTATTAATTATATATTGACACCTTCGTAATATTTATTTATACTCGATCCAAATTGAAGAGTTTTATATTATTTAATTTCACACAAACATTTACATTTTCGAACTGATGTTAATGGCAAGCTACTGAATCCTTTCGCTTATGTTTGTTACATTTTCTGTGGATTCTAGCGTCTGTATTTATTTAGGGAAGAGCGGTAATACAATTCAATATAGTTATCTAATCGTTGTCTTATTAATATTAATGTCTGTCAAATTAGGTATAATTAGGTACAAATTAGGTTAATAGGTTGGGAATATTTTTCCTCACAAAACATATTTCAGTAAATATCGGGATATTTCTTTCGGAAACGCTTGTAATCGTCTTTAAAATATAATCTCATAAAACACACAATGTAAAGAATTCCATATGCTGACTACTTCTTCAATTTTTTGAAAAAGACAACTTCACATTTAATTAAATTCTTGGAATTTTTTACTAAATTATAACCTTAAAATAATTTATTCTTTGTTAGATATACTTCCAATGCAGAGGAAATTTGGTACAATCCATGCTCACACCTGGAGTAAACGGTCTTGTGAATCGATATTAAAATACTTGAAGCCTCCAGACAGAAACCAGGATATTCCTGCATTAAATTTGAATTTGGAGAATTATTTAGAGAATATTTTTGGTCGATTTCGAAAATATTTTTTCCATTAGTTTGATGGTGGTAATAATTGTGTTATATTGGATATTTTCAATTGCCAAAATTCTAGGTTGGTAATTACTCACCTGGAATTTTTCCCCACCAGTTTGATGGTGGTAACAAATGTGTTATATTGAATATTTTTCTTTTTTTTAATTCTAGAAGGGGGAATTACCCACCTGAAATATTTTCGCATGCATAGTACTAAACCATTGCACTCTTCCGCCAGCCCTAGCGGCAAAAGCTTCTTCGTCCACCAAGGAGTAGATCACTTATTCCAAGTGCTCTTATCTTCAAGATCCCATCCGAAGTTCTTCAAGCAGATTATTAATAAGAAGACCAATTCAGAAGGAAACCTGTAATTCGTAGGTAAATGAGCCCCGACAAATTTCTCACTGCCGATGTGGAATGCGAACTTCGCAGTGTGGAGTAGGATTGGAAATGAGATCTGATTGTAGCATACAAATATGTAATATACATATTTTTATCTCCAAAGAAAAGAATAGCTTCCTAGATAGTTTTAGAATGAAACCACGCAATTTTACTATGACGTATTTATATTGTTTATATTAGGAATGGTAAATGTATGGCAATTATATCACCCTGTACGTAAATAAATAACTAATTTTTCGTGAGAATCGATGTAGCCTCAACATACACATAACCTCCAAATCCTAAACAAATATGTAACTTTATTTTTTTCTTGGCACAAGCACATTAACCTAGGTAAAAATTGACAAATAAAGATCCAGCCATATTATATTAGTACTATGCATATTGTATTTTTCATTATTTCCATGAATATTGAATATTAGTGCTGGAGGCGAAAACTGCGCTGTGTCAGCTACGACCACATTTGTCGTAGACGATATAACAGGAAGAATGACGGGACTCGTCAATCGAAATCCCGTTATTGGATGCCAGAGCAGGCGCAATATAAATCTCTCCAGAATTGCCGTATTATGTCTTTCAAATTCTTGACTTGCAAAATATCTCTATTGACTTTAATTTGTTATTTAATTGAATTGCCGTGAAGTTTATCATTCACATGCATATAATATTTACTATAAATATTCTAACTATGCGAATATCTCCAAGATTCAACCAAATATATTTAAACATTGAATAAACTAATATCAATAATAACTATTTACAATTAAATAATATATTAAAAATTTGTGGCGTTGTCCAGGTGAATATCCCTACCAGGTAACTTCAATATCGCGTCCTCCATACGCCGTATGCTATGAATTTGACAAGCATATGTACAGAACTACAGTACTATCAGTACTGTACACTACTGAATCCATTTTCTGAAGTGCCTTCTGCAAAATCTATCTGGTACTGACACGCATCCATTGCGGAAACGCAAATGCGTTCCCTTCGAAATCTAATCTGATCTGTAACTTTACATTTAAGTCATCGCGACCGACTTAGGTAACTCACGGCATCAATTGATATGACTGCAGTATCTCTGACCGGGAGGTTCTATGATTCGAAACCCGATGGTGGCACGATTTTCTACACTATCTACAAAGCTGAGTTGAATTCATTCGCTTTCTGGAGGAGAATTGTAGCAGCCGGCTACTCTGATCGGTACTTTTCCGTGGCTTCTCCGATCCAAACCAGGCGAATGCCGAAGCAGTACTCTTACAAACGGATCTTGGACCGCACGCGATCTTTCCACCCACTTTCTTATCCTATCCTCACTCCTTACACACACGTACCTGCATTACACTACCACGCCGGAAGCCCGATCGGGAACTAAGAGCTTATCCCGGGTGGGGCGCTGCTCCGATGGTGGGAGATATCTGGATGGGAAAGCCATTCAAGCCGATGACGCGTCGAAGCTCGCCATCCAACGGAAGATCATCTCCTCCTCCTCCTCCTCCTCCTCCTCCTCCTCTTCCTCTTCCTCTTCCTCTTCCTCTTCCTCTTCCTCTTCCTCTTCCTCTTCCTCTTCCTCTTCCTCTTCCTCTTCCTCTTCCTCTTCCTCTTCCTCTTCCTCTTCCTCTTCCTCTTCCTCTTCCTCTTCCTCTTCCTCTTCCTCTTCCTCTTCCTCTTCCTCTTCCTCCTCCTCCTGCTGCTGCTGCTGCTGCTGCTGAGGAGATACAAACATGCACTACACTTACGGGACTCTTGAATTAGCCGTTTGGGCCCCGGGAATCGCCACTCAGTCAAGGAAGCAAAAAAGATCATCATGGCACTTTGATTTTGTCGATAATTCTAACCAAATTTCTCGTAACCCCTTATTTACTCAAAAACAATATTCATGTGCTCAACACTTTTTTAATATTTACCACCCTGTCGATTCCCGGCCGAGGTGACTACTTCTTTGAAGAATTTAAAATGAAAACTCTCCAACGCCGTTAGTTGTTAACGTTTAACTTCTTGCTACCTGGCGGGTGTATTTTGTCTTACTAGGGGTTTTGGTCTACTCTAACTAGGGATTCTAGTGTTAACCAACGCAATACGGCATGTGGGAGTTGGCGACTACTTGATTAGTGACTCCGTACGCGTCAACTGCTATGGTCATCACTCCCTTAAGTATAGTGCATGGTTTTTATCGCGGGGGTGAGGTGGCGGTGATAAATCCCTGCTGGGAGGCAAGATCCGACACCAATCGTCGGCTTGCAGGGTTCTCCCCAATCAGCTACCTCCTGCCAGCGGTGACGGGGCACTACCCCATGCAGGACAAGCTCTGAGCTTCCGACTGATTTCCCGTCATTTGCGATAGTGTAGTGTCCGGTGGTAGGTGAGGATGGAAGAAGGAAGGGCAAGGAAAGATCGCGAATGGTGCGTGGCTCGTTTGTCAGGGTTACTGCTCCGGTATTCACCTGGTGTTGATTGGAGATTCTATGGAAAATTACCGATCAGAACAGCCGGCCGCTAGAATTCTCCTCCAGACAGAATTCGGTCTAGCTAGTGTAGAAACTCCTGCCACCGTCGGGACTCGCACCCGAGGGCATCCCGTTCAGAGGCACCGCAATGCGCCGATGGATGCACTGAGCCACCTACGTCGGTGCGGGAGATGGAGCGAGGGGTGTGCGAAGAGGGGGGGTAGAGTGGGGCGGGACGGAGCGGGAGGTGGGGTCGGGTGGGGAGTGTGGGCCGAGGCGTGGCATGGAGTGGGAGCTAAGCGAGAAGGAGCGGGGCGGGGGGCGTCGGCCAAGGCGCTGGAGTGCCCGAGTGGTGCTGCGCAACGTGATGTGACCAGTCTCGAGCACAGCTTGCGGCGAGTACCTTCGTCATGGAGGTGTCCGTGACGCCGCTTTGCGGGGAGACTGTTGAGAGGTACCTGTCCCTCCAGAAGGAGAGCGAACGCATGCCCCAGGCGCGCTTCGGCCAGAGAGGCTGCGCGCTCAAGAAGATCTTCGAGGAGAGTGTGCAGGAGATTAAGCAGTTCGCCGTGCGAGAGGATGACGTTTGGGTCGTCACGCCCCCGAAATGTGGTAAGTGGCTCTATTTTTACTTCTATGAAGATATTTGTCATTACCATACCCATAATTCTTTCTTTATTTTTTTAATTTCTTTATTCAAACTTGGTCATTGGCCCTCTGCAGCCGTGTAAGACAAACATAATTCTTGGGGATTGACAACTACGTATTTGTCATTTTATTTCATCACTACCAACCCTTCTCTTGAATTTTTGGACTTTCCTTCAGGCTGCCCCGGTATGGAACAGCAAAGCACTAAAATCACGTAGAACGCTTTTATCAATTTATAGGCTTTTAAACACATGTTTAACAAGACATACACAAAACATACATATTAGAAAATTAATATTTACACACACAACTGTACATTGATGCTACGAAGCATGGTAATCGTTAGGGACCGTGTAATTCTTATTAATTAAAAATGAACGGTGATCATTGCTATTTATTCATCGCATTTTTACCTCAAGTGCGTGGTCGAAGGAAGTATCGTGCTCCAGCAGTGACAGGAGGTGAGGAAGGAGAGGCGACAGATGTAGATAAATGAATAATGGGAGAGGTAGTACACGACTTAGGTTCAGGGGTTAAGGTAATTGGGTCCAAAGAGGTCCCGAAGGATGGAAGAGTGGGTGTGGATAGGTCTTTGGCAGGACACTGCTGGGGTTGTGAAAGGATGGGTTTGGCAAGCTCGCTACCAAGTGTATGTTTCCCGACAAGGTGCAGGTGAAGATCGTGCCGAGTGAAGTGTTTTTCTAAGAAAACTTTTAGCTCAAATAATTTAACATGTGTGTCTCTCAGATACAGTTTCAATCGGTTTTCTGCGTGTTTAATTTCTTTGCAGAGGGTTGGATTGTTGTACCAGAAGGGCAGAGTCGAGACTATAATGTTTGTGTTTTGGGCGGCACGTAGTTTGTTTACATGTTGATCAGGTGTAAAGTGACCACACAAATTGACATTCTGCCCTCGTATGATGATGACTGTATCTCGTTTGGTGAAAGTTTTTGTGTGGATGTCCAACTCTCTGGTCCCGTTAACAAACCTTCCGTTAGATTTAAACACACCCCTGGCAGATAAATGAGATGGGAGTTTCCCACTGAGTAGGGAGGAGACTTGTCGCCCATGGCTATCTGCCAAAAACAGTACCTTTTTGATGGGCTCAGTGAGAATGTCCTTGTTTACTTGTGGGCCAGGTTGCGCAACTCGACGTGTTTTTGTTTTTTCGCGCGTGCTCTGTGCGTTGGTTTGTGGGTAGGCGTGTCGATGATGGGAGGGGGTAGTGAGGATTGGGAGAGCAAAGAAACTGATTGTCATAATCCTAATCAGAATTCTGTTTTCAGTCGTGATTGGTAGTAGTGATAGTGTTTTTGCTTTCGCGGATGGATGGTTGGAAGTTTCTGCGGTGTTGCCTATTGTTAGCCAACCGTCTGTGTTTTGAACAATCTCTTCAAACCTTCGGATATGTTTATCTAAATTATTGTTTACGTGTGTGAAGACTTTCAGAAGGTCTGCTTTGAGAGTGTACTGAGTAGAAAGTATATAGCGAATAGTAGTCATGTCGCGAATGCGTATCAAAGTGCGTAGTAAATATGAGAATAAATAAATAGATCAGATCTGAGACTAATGTAAAAAGTGTCTCCTAAAGCAATATTCTTTTAATATAAGTGAATTAAATTATTTTATTTAAGTACCGTATTTAATTCTTATTAGTATTTAAATGTAACTGTTTAATTAAATGCGAAAGAATTGCAATGTGTTTTAAGTAACGTATCTAAGCTGCAAACTAATAAATACAAATTAGATTACTATACTTTACCTATTAAAGGCCACTAAATTCACCAATTTTATATTCGGCATTTTGAAGCACAAAGTTAGAGATTTCCGTTACTGTTATAAACAAAACTTTGAATTTTGATGTTTTTCGCAATTATCACAACATTTTCGCTAATAGTTTAAAACTTCACGCAAATATAAAATAATGTATAGAGCAAATAAGTATTGGAAGTCGTTAATCTCGTTCAAATACAAGTTGGTCCGTTACACCGTTTTGAAACCAATATCTGTATTACTTGACTTGTCTGTCAGGGTGACGCCGCGTCGTTGGCGGAGAGGCTGCCTGAGATATCGCAGGTAGTCACTACCCTGAGGAAGCCTGCGATATGACAGGCGAAACGCCGGCCTCACAGCCAACGACGCGGTGTCACCCGGACAGACAAGAAGTGCGTAGAAGCTTACGTGTACATCTATATTACTTCTTTTTCACTGCTTGGGTCAATATTGTAACACCTCCACTCATCTCCCGGCGAATGGGATCGTCGGTAAATGCGCGGTTAGCGGCCCGGTTATAGCTCAGTCGGTCCTATTCCCTTTACTCGTATAAAAACTAGCCAATTGTAACAATTTCCTTTGCTCATTTAAAATTAGGTGATGGAAGGAATTGTTAACGAAATTAATGGACATTCAAAATAAACAATTTGATCTCTGGTAAAAAGACAAAGTTTATTCCTGGATAAACTGTACCAGGGAAGTTACATTAATAAAATAAAAGAAAGGAAAGATTGAATAAAAGAAAAAATAAAGATTAAAATTAAAAGGAAAGCTTACAACTAGAGAAGAGTACAAAATTATTTTATAGTTAGAATTACAGAGTTGTCCCTGAGGACCTTTCTTGTGCCTTGGCGCGGCACCGCTTTGACAATACTTCAAAAGGTTTATTGCCCCCAGTTGCATTGCCTGAGAGCCTTCCGTGGCAGGTTCGCTCAATAGACCCGGGCGCGCCCCCTCAACAGCTGGGCGGCTGGAAGCGGCTCGCGGCGTCTGCGGCAGTCCGTGACGTCAGCAGAGGGGTCGTCTGGGGACTGCCTGGCGGAGTAGGTAGATGTCGTCGGGGTGTATTGCCCCCGGTCGCAGGTGCGGAGCACACAATAATATTTCCCCCTGAACTATGCGAATCCTCTCAAATACAAATTCAGAAGTTGCGAAATCCTGTAGTGAATACGCAATTATGAAAGATTCGCCAATTTACTTTTGAAGTGCTTTTGCACTTCCTCTAAAATTCTCACTGAGAATTCCAGTCTATCACCCCCAGTGATTTCACCCAAGTGCTTTCAGAGGCGCACTCGCCTCTCCCCGCGAATAGCTCCCACCCCAGAGAAGTCTCTCTACCAACTGCTCTCAGCCCACTGCCTTCAGAGGCGCACTCGCCTCTCCCCGCGAATGGCTCCCACCCCAGAGAAGTCTCTCAACCAACTGCAATTTTGTTTCTCATAAATGCACGAAGTTAACTTTTATCCCCACCCTTTCTCCTCATATGTTCTTGCTCCCTAAAACGATCGCGTCGCTATTGGCTAAAGGTGATGGCGTTGTACACTAAATTTGGCCAATAAGCTCCGGCGGAGTATAGGAATTGTCCACTCTATGTTTCTGTCGGAACATGGGTGTCCTTCTCTACCGTCTCGAAAGTAGGCCACGTCTGTGAAGGGGCTTCCCGGCTACTGAATTATTGCTTTGGGTTTTCCCGATCACGATGACAGGCGTTTCGAAAGTATTCCAGATGGGGCTGCAGCTGGGCGCCTTACAATTTACCCTTTCTTCGGCCGTTGGGTGGGGTGTCATAAACATCCGAAATGGGTCAGGGGATCGTGGCTGTTGCATGAAGGGGGGCTGCGCGCGTGACGCCGTATGTTTTTCTTCAGTAAACAATTTCTTAGGTCTACTTTACTCAATTTAATTTATCTTAATAATTCTGTACCGCTACAATATAAAGCTCTTTTCATCTTATCTGTAACAAGTAAAGAAAACTGTTTAGCAACAAAAAGTATCTGAAAGATGTAGAAAAGTGTGAAAATGTAGTCAAATATTATAGCACAGCCAGAGTGCGTCAGTCACATAAGCAAGCAAGCCATGTCTAAATCGTGTTGTTGTAATATTTTCCTTCTTGTATTAAATAGTTTAGTCTCTAGTAGATTCTGCGTTAATAGTGGTCACTTCAAGTTTCAAATTCGAAAACAACAGCTAGGAGCTTCCAACTTACTGAACGTGGAGTTTATGCTTTCCCCATGCAAGTGTTGAGTAGAACGATGATAAATTATTTCTTTTTCATTCTTTCATAAGTAAAGACAAAGCTTTAAAACATTGTATTAATAGTGTCTTTGGAGTAATATAACATGATCTCGTACTTTTTTGAACTTGCTGTGTCTGAAATACGTTTAGAGGTAGAATATTGAGTGTCGTTACTGACTCAAGCATCTGATCATTACCAATATTCTGCAATTTTTAAGTCAACACTACTAAATAAATCGGTGTTCAGAAATAAAAATAAATAGGTCAAATTAAAAATTTACCGGTTTGGGACGCAAGATAAGTATTCAGAAAGAAGTATGTGAAGCTCATTGAGTTTCACACAACGAGTTTAGTATTATGGACTAAGGTTTAAGAAAACTCTTGTCCACTACTGGTTGATTTACCTTACATTATTATTATTATATAACCTGAATATCCTGTTCCTAAATATCCTGAAATGTTTCTTAACTGGTGAACATGACTTTTCTTGTTGAGAGAATTGCTGTTTTCAGACATTTGAAACATGTTGGCTGCGTTTCACCAAGAAATCTCCGCCTTCAACAACGCTGTTGTTGGAGTTGAATAATTTTTTTTTAACTTTTCCAATTTTCAAAAATTCACAGATTTGCTGACAATCGGACCTCCGCCACTTTTATAAGCGTACTTTGCGTTATTCGAGCAAACATTTAAAGATATATTTTGGATATATTTTAATAAAATTGTGAAAGTATCCTTGGAGCTTCATGTAAAATATTCCCTCAAATTAGAAATGACCGTAATTCGAGGATGTGTGACAGCAAAAGGGTTGCCAGATGTACACTATTTGAGCAGACAGCCTGTTTTCTTCACATTATGTTCACTATTTTGTTTTCACAAAATTGTGAACATTTTTTTAAATTCAAAAGCTTTATGATGAAATGGAACGTAATCTAAAGCTGTACAGACTAAGAGAATAAGGATAGGAGAATCGTGTTTTGTCGTCATTTTCATAAGTTAGAATGAGTCAAAGATTGAATATCCATTGAAGTCTATTCTCCGAAAAAAGTATTAATCATACTAAATTGTTTCCCATGACATTTAATAAACGTATATACAACTATTTACAAAATATTTATTTTATCTCGCATTAACATATCATTTTCACATTTGTCAACTTTGTACTGAAATTAAAGAAATATTCTTTCAACAAAGAATTGATCAAAGCTGCGCAACCAAATAAAAATACACCATGACAGCAAAGTGAAATGTATTTTAATATTTTACGCGCTACAATATAATTGAAGTTTTGAATTTTAAGTACGTTTAAGTGAATATTTTAATATGGGTGAAAATGTTTATAAGAAAAAATATATTTTAATTGTAATTTTTTTAAATACTTTTATAATTATCCCCTTCCCCCCTGCTTGTGCACAATTTTTTGTAAGCAGACCTGGCAACCCTAGTCAGCAGCTATATTGTTCAATGAATTATTGAAACCCTTGAACTATTTAGAAGCTTGTGTTTTTCACAGAGATACGTTTTATAAAAAACATGTTTGGTATCAGAAACATTGATCTTAAGAAACCTAGAAACTGATGTAAAACGTATAAGAAAATGTATCAGAGAATTGCAAAGCGTGTTTTTTTCTGTCAAAAAATTCACACTATTCCTCCACCAAATACATAACTTGGGGGGGGGGGGGATATGGATTTTAACAAAAGTCTTACGACGTAAATCAAACACACACACACACACACACATATATATATATATATATATATATATATATATATATATCGTTAATTTCATGCCAGTTTTGTGTTCATTCATTTTAACTGTATTTGTTGCATTAAAAAATTGAGATTTTTTAATTTTATATCTATATTATGGAATCTTGAAATAACCTATTTTCTACGACAAATAATAAAATTACAATAATACAAAAGCTCGTACAGGATGCTTTCCCAAGTGTGGAAATAATTTTTAAAATTTATATTATTTTGATGATTGCTAATTGTAATGATGAACTATGGTTTTCAAAATAAAAGACAGATTGTAAACGTCATTACCTCGACACCACCTCAACAAACTCGCTATTTTAAGAAGAAATAACGCTATTTATTTATTTTATTTATTTACGTCAAAAACAGGTAAAAACTGTAAAACAGTTACAACGCTAATATGAGATAAATAAATTTTGATGTGGTTAATAATTTTGCGGCAAGGAAAGTGCGGGAAGTCCTC
The DNA here is from genome assembly GCA_038098605.1 of Gryllus longicercus. Lineage (NCBI taxonomy): Eukaryota > Metazoa > Arthropoda > Insecta > Orthoptera > Gryllidae > Gryllus > Gryllus longicercus. Next base: position 1,152,868 of record JAZDUA010000283.1, read on the forward strand.
TCTAAAATATTTAAACGCAAGTTAAATGTCTATTAAAAATTAATGATTAGAACACAGTTAAATGCATGGACAATATGAAAACCGAAAAATAATAAATATAGTTTTTAAAGCGTTTTTGGTCTTTTTCCTGAGATTCTCCCACCAAATTTTTGTCCTAGGGTCCCTGCCACAGAAAATTCGGCCCTGCAACTTACTACGTGTACGAGAAAGTAAGACGTAAACTTGTCACCAAATATTTAACACATGTGTAAAGTTTGTCTCTCGTTTGAAAACACTTTTTAAGTTGAGTATTGAAGTTAATTGTAAGGCAATTTAAAACTGTGAATGTTAAAAACAGAAAGTCTAAACAAATTCGCAACAAATTTAATAAACCTGATTTACATGCTCCCAAAACTGGCAGCGTGTCAACACCTCGGCTTTGTGCGGCTGGCAATATGTTTACACCGTGCTAGGAATCACATGCACTCTGATGTACATATCTGGCTGCACTTAGCGACGCGATAGTATACCTAGACATAATGCAAATTACAAAGGTCGGTGCATTCGATAAAATAAGTTGTATGTGAAGAACTTTTGCAGTATTGCGACAAGAGGAAAAAGAAAAGGGAAACGAAATCGGGCACCACAGTGAATGGAAAATAAAATATTGGGAGCGTCCCAAAGTATTTAAAAGGAACTACATTAAAAGGTTCTCAGAATTTTAAATAGGTTATGAGGCTTTTACCGAAACAATTCCATAAGTACTCTGCCCTGTATGACCTCATTCCTTGAATCTAGATGTTTATATTATGACAAAAGAAATTTCCACAGATGTTTGGCATCTCTGTACAGACAAACCAAGTTGGCCTCCGCGATTAGAAAAGTTTTCGATTTCCTCTACTCTCGAGACATAATACTGTACTCGTATTATGATATTGACTCTCTAAGCGACTCACGTGTAAGTATTGGTGGTGGTGCTAGTGTGAATCGCCAGCACTGAGTATAGAGGTCGTCAGAGGGGAGCGCGAGATCATACCAGTAAACCTAAACCAAACACTCTTGTTTAGATGGCAACGCCTGTGACTGTCGCGAAGTTCTTGCCCGTCACTTGCAACAAGGCGTTCACACATTGCCAGTCACTACTTCCTAGTCATTGACAGCCTTAACTGACATGTAGCATGCTTGCAGGCAACGTGTAAATCGGACGTAAAGTAAATAATGAGTTAATCATGAATGAATGGAGGAGCGAATGATAATTGAATGATGAGTGAGTGGTTTGGAAATTTTGACGATTTACTGCAGAAAACGACTGCACGATTTACACGACGAACAATAAAAGTTTTTAAACTTTGAAGGTAATATTAACCGATGCATTCTGAACACGACAAATAAATTGCATTTCAGGAACAACGTGGACTGAAGAGATGGTATGGCTTCTTGTGCACGACTTGGATTACAAAACGGCAAAGGAACATAACTTAAAGATACGATTTCCATACATGGAGTAAGTATTCACACAAATCGCACTTGTCTACACAGAGTAAATCTGAACTCAACAAATTTAAGAAGTTGGCTTTTAAGTAAATATGGGTTAGAAGTTTGAAAATGGAAGTTTGATCATTAAACTTTACGAATGAGGTAATTATATGTTTAGGATTTTTAAGATAATTATCTACTTTGGACTTTTCATTTCCTTTGTGCTGATCCATTGTGCTTGAAATGAATAATTTTTCGTCACTTATGTAAAGAATTGGCGACCTTACCGGCACTGTCCGTGTGCCAATAAAACCATATTTTTATTCCTCTCTTCCTAAGAGTAAATACAAACCAGGTACTTTCGCGGCCGTTTTGTGTCAGTGCTACTAACGATTCATCTTCCAATGTTTGTTGGTACAATTCAGGTTCACCAGGATATTGTAGATTAATATCATTTAATGTACTTTTCTGTAGATTCAGTCGTACCAAAGGAAGCAAAACAAGAAAAGAGAACGTAAATGGCTTAGACACAGTCCACCAAGCTGCCAATATTTCGTCACCACGCTGTATTCAGAGCCACTTGCCGAAAGATCTTCTTCCAGATGAATTATGGACGAAAAGGCCCAAGGTTTTGTATGAGTTGCACTTCATATTAATCAGCTGAATACAGTTTTTTTCTGGTAACATATTCATATTATTTTGAGAACTATATTACTTTATGTAATAGCAACAATCCAACACCATATGCTGTTTTAGAATTCTTCAGAATAGAATGAATAGCTTATGTAGAACAGCATATGTATTAAATCAATTCTGGAATAATTTATTTCGCAAACCTAAGAACGTGAGAGTAGTATTCCAAGCTAAAATTACCCATTAGTTTTATTGAGGATTGTCATGTAAATTAAGACTGATGTTTCAATAAATACAAGTCTGACATTAAAAAAACATTTTTAACGAAATCAAACACAAATGAAGTTTCCCATTCTGCCCTTGGTTGGGTTGTGAGTATGTGACGTCATTTTTTGCGTCTGCTTTTTACAAATACATAATTTGTTACGTATTTAAAAAATAGAAATTAGTTGTATCAATTAGACGAAAGAACAGGCGCGGAACAAAACAGTTGCATTTCCAAAATCAATGTTTATCTTAAATTTTAGATCATCTATGTAGCTCGAGAACCAAAGGATACTGCTGTCTCATTCTTCTATTTCAACCAACTTATTTACGAATTTCGTGGAGATAAGGAATTCTTTTTTAAATGCTTTTATGAAGATATTGGTAAGTCTGCTCATCAACTATACGTTCAATTTCTTAAATGTGCGTTATTTATTTAAGTATTTTTGAGAATATTTTGCATGAAACCAAAACATCGTTTTGAAATTTTCTGAAAGCTCACCTTTTTTATTTCTTTTCTGTCATAAAGTAAAGTGCTCTCATAAAATTAGCGCATATTCGAATTTGACTGAGATCTCTGCATTTCTGAGAAACGCTCCGTTTTGGAACTATGATACAATAGGGTATCATTGCTCCAATGGTGACGTCTGAGAGACCCCCAAAGAAATTTGAAGACATAAGTCTGTCAAACTCTCTTTTTAATTTAAAACTGCTTTTTAGTTTTTAAGACAATTTGTGTTACTTAACAAGTGTTTGTGACTTTTATGCATCAACGTTTTTATTTATTCATCCTTCCTGTTGCAAAAAACATTTGGGGCAATAATTCGAGACTCGTAGTGGTTGTGGTTCAGGTGGCTGTGATGGTAGTGATAGTAGTTTCTTAGTTTTTACCAAACTCGATGAACTACGTACAACAATTAAACTCCACTAGTAAGTAATAAATGGAAAAAGAGTATAATAATTTATAAATATGTAAAATGTAATTAATAGATTTTCCTTAGATCGCTTAATTCTGCAGCACAGACGAACTAAGAAAGACGCAAATGAACAATAAAATCATTTATAACGTACGAGTCATAGTTTCTTTATAACAACTCTTGTCTAGATTTTCAAATAATAATTCGAAGGGTTTATTGTAACAGAAAAGGTGTACTTACCACCAAGATCGGAAATTTAAAAACGGCAAGAACATAAAAGTGATGGGACTGGGGAAACGGCAACGTAACCTAAGGCAGCATTGAGTCACGTGCAATTCACTGTTTCACAAAGCAATTTATCATGCGTTTCGTGACCAAAGAGACACATGTGGTGTGTTAAGCAAGTACTTTCCTGCGGTAACAAAGTTGCTGCATATTTGTACGTATGCATGCATACACAGATCATATACATTAAATACAATATCTTCGTATTGTCATTATAGTCTTTCTATATTAATTTCAAACGACAGCTATTTCCAAATTTATTTTCGTAGAAATTGTATCTTCACAGGTAACTGAAGCACTACCTGAGTCTGAGGGCAAATTTGAATTACATATTCTGCATCAGAAATGCTGATAGAATTTATGGCAAAGGATTGTTGTCATGACAAATTATTTTGTATTTCTTTCAGATATATACCCAGGGAAGCCATAAATCTACAAACTGTGTAGAAAATGTTCATAACAAAATGTAGAGAAAGTTTCTCTTAAGTGTGGTTAAATTTTTAATTTATACAATGATACTAGTACTTCATAAATATTGTTTAAATATAAAACACTCGCACATTTTCAACTTTTCTTAATTTTTCGGACCCATAGAGCGAACTCGAAATAAGTTTTTTGGTATATAACAAAGAAAGAACATAATAAATTGTTTAATATGGAACTATTTGAGAAAAATTGCAACCACTTTAGATAAAATGTTGTTTTGGCGTATCTCAAAATACATTATTTCTGCTTTATTTGTTGTAAAATAATGTTTTTGATAAACTTCATAAATTTAATTTTTATTTTAAGTTTCTCTTTACAAAAATTCAACAAAATATAAATAAGAGTTTTGATGTAAATTAATAGAATTGTGTGGTGTATCGCCAACATTCTAAGAGAAATGTTAGTCATGAAGGGTGAGTGATGTTGCGAGTGCAAAAATATGTTCGGATGACATAACGTGAATTGTACGAGAATTAAACGATAAACTTAAGCCTAAAGTGAAAACGCCTAGGCCTTTGGCATTGGTAGGGACCCCCAAAAGGGTGGAAGTGGAAACAACTTACCCCAGGCACCGAGGTTATTGGGTTTCCGAAACTTTTTTCATTAAAAATAAACAAAAAGTATTAACTTGCAATTCAAGTAAACCTCTAAAAGTTATTGCTGTTGCATAGACAAATTCTGCGTGTATGCGTGTGTGCGAATGTGCGCGCGCATGTGTGCGCGCGCATGTGTGCGCGCGCGTGTGCCCCTGGGTATAGGTGTTTGAAGACTGGAAGACTTCGACTGCTGCCACTTGGACGATACTCCAAGCTCGGGCGTCACCAAGGTGACACACTGTATTTTTCACTGTATATTTACTCATCAGTCACAAATAAATGCCCCTCGGGTGTCTCATGGACAGCGTGCTTGTTTTCTGTGAGGTGGACCTAGGTTCGATTTCCGGCCGGAGTGAAAACGAAGCAGTAGCTTTCTAATACAATTGTTTCAGCTGTGTTCAAGGAAATGTTCAGTGAGGTCAATTAAGCTAGGTACGGTATTGGGAATACGTTATGCTCGTCACGTATCTCTCTTACCCTCAGGCGTGGATAGTAAAATAAAAACTGGGTCTATGACTGTAAACACGGCTAGCTAGAAAAAATCTGATTAATCCGACCGTAAAATGTCCAATACAAATTCAATGTTTCAGTGCGATACGCGCCATTTTGGGAACACGTGCTGGATTTCTGGAAACTTAAGGACGAACCGCATATTCTCTTTAACACATTCGAGGAAATGAAAACGGTGAGAAAGCAAGAGAGAATTTGTTTGTAATGTTCATAGTATCCTCCCGTGCTGTTTCTAAAGCCAACATCATTTAATTTTTCCAGGACCTTCCTTCCGTGATACGGCGAACAGCCACGTTTTTGGGGAAAGATATAACCGAGGAACAAGTATTGCGCCTGGCGGAACATTTAGATTTTAAACAAATGAAGTTGAATTCTTCCGTGAATCTGGAGGAGGAATTATCGATAATGCGAGAAGATGGGAAAATAACTGAAGATCAGAAGTTCATTCGTAAGGGCGTGGTTGGGGAAGGCCGCCGAGAGATGTCGCCCGAAATGGCGGCGCTATTTGACGAACGCACGCGGCGAGTGTTCAACAAAGACGTCGGCTGCCCTTGGAACATTTGAGCATGTTTTCTGCTGGCAGTACTCTCTCTTTTCTGTTGAGAGCATCGTGTTATGGACCGTGGCTGCCCCATTATATTTGTGAAGACTGTACTTTCTGGTATTATATTCAGTGGACCGCAAGACCTGACCTACTCGGTATGGATTTGTGAAATGGGGCACCTCAAAAAATGAATCTCAAATTTTCTTCGACACTAGCCTATTTTTAATGTTTCTTGGGGGAAAATAATCATTTTTTAAAATGTTAATTTAAGTAACGATATAAATTATTTAAATTTTCTGCAGCGCCTCAATAATTAATAAAATGTTTGCACACATTTTAAAAGAACACTCAGTGAAATTCATACGGTATATTTGATAATAATTGTATAATATTAACATAAAAAGTATTTGTATATAAAACCATACATTTGTATAACATAGAGGCTCACATAAATATTCGCACAGAGAAAAGGTTTTTCTTATTATTGGTTATCTTGAGAAATTCGAAACGTTTAGATAAAATAATAATGTAGTAAAAACATTTAAGACACCACTTCGCCTTTAATTTATTTGTTCAGCTAAATTTCTAACTAAATTTCAGCACTTCTAACCAAATTTCTCATTGGGTGTTTATAGTTTCATTTTCTTTCTTGTTTCATTCTCGATACTAACCAGTTACAGTATTGGCTGCCATGTTCTTCTTAGATACCCAATTTTCATGAAATATTAAAATTTTATTTTCTACAGTAGTACTTGTCCTTCAAAAAAGTATAACCATAACATAAAATATATCGTACATCTACAACCACAAAAATATCACAGAAGAAAGGGTTCCTTGAGTTCTATCCTTTATTAGCCTGTCCGGAAATATGTGTAACCCACTGTACATAACTAACTATTTATTTACAAAAAATATATAATCAGTAAAATTGTTATGAAGTTAATTTAACGCTATTGAAATCAATGCCACCTTCAATAATATTACCTAGGTGACATTGAAATACAAGCTTTTAGAAGCCGGCAGAAACAGCCACGGTCGTTAAGGCAAAAGTGCTGAAGTGAGGTGAACGTGGGGTGGCAGGTTAGAGATATGCGTTTTAATATGCACCACATTTCCCCATTATATCCTGGCTTTTGAGTTTGTCTCATAAAACACATGGTCTACCTACGTCGGGCATAAGATGTAAAATTACAGAATAGACGTAGGCCCATGATGGAAAGTGACGGGCGAGCTATTGCGCATCGTATCCGACTTTGGCCAATGAGCTTCAGGCACCTATTTGCGTCACAATATTAGCGGGAATTTTGAAAGCAGTCGGATACCAAATCAACTTGTCATTGAAATAGATATATGAACCATTTCTTTTAAATATTGCGCATTGTACACCTTCATCGTGTTAATTTTTTGTTGGTCACCGTTGAAAATTGTCTCTATGCCACTTTCAAAATGTTTCTCAACACTTCTCGTTCTCCATGCAACATGACGGCCAGCGTCTGGTCGGGCTATTCAGACGAAGTGCCCATACTGTGGTTCGTGACAGAAACTGGTGCTGTGCAGAAAGAGCAAAAATCGGGGCGTTGGAGTATCTCACCCATCTCTTTCCACAATGGATGGGCCTACCTCAGGATAGTCAGGATGGAAGAGCTACCTCAGGGCGATTTTCAGGGATCACGAAACTACTCTCGGGGAAGACTGCCTATTGTGGCAGCCTGACAAGCCGCACTAAATTTCCATTGACGGTTGTCTGCCCGAACTACCAACTTCTGCACTCAAGGGTTTCAACCCGACGATATTCAAAGGGACGGATATTCGGGATGAATTGCCCTGTGGAATTGATACACAATTACTTTTTCTCAACTCTTCTTTCATTTTGTTAGGTTTGAAGCTCAGCGAAAAATATATTTCTCTTCATAAGTAATCAATTTGCAACAAATTATATGTAACGCATAAGTATAATTATTTTGTATTAAAAATACATTCATGAAAATCCGTGATATATTGTTAATAGTTGAAAGACTTAGTGGGGTAATGCCTATGGCAGTGAAACCATGTATTTTCTTTTTTACATTTATTATTACAATGTTTCATAAAACTGTTGTCCTCTTTATATACAATCAATGGTTGCAACAAGTTTTATAAATTACCTGAAAAAATACAAAAGCAAGAACAATTTAATAATAGTAACCAATAAAACTATAATGTAAAACATCAAAATAAGAAATACATCGCCAAAGAGTTTTTAAAAGTGAAAATTGTTAAGCGTTTTAAGATTAATTTAAATATAGGAGGATATTAATTAGAAACTAAAATAGCTTTGAATAACAGCCAATGCAACTGCAACTTACCTGTAAGAGTCAACTGTATCAAACCTGGTTTCACAGTATTGTGAATGCCTGCAATAAGTCTTCCAACTACTGAAAATATTTATTTTTAATATAAAAATATATTTAATATACAGTAATTATTTATGTAACAATAATGTGACTAAAATAATTAAAGTTATTGCAAATAAAACTGATTTACCAACCATTTTAAAAGCTTCAAAAATCTTTAAAGAATAAAAAAATGTCAAGCCTGAGACATTTTTTTGAATAAGATTTCAATAAGAAAGGCAATTCACTACTTTTAATTAATTTATTCAGACATAATTTATACATATTATAGACATGATAGTAAAAGCTAGTAAAAGTAGTTTAAATTGTAAAAGATGTGCTGTGTTAAATAAATTGAACCAGGAAGAGTGGATGGAGATAATGATGATCAGGATAGTAAAGATCATGTTCTTGATGACAAAAACTAAGTCTCATACTGAATCACTGAGTAAAGATGTGAGAAAAGGTTATGCCTTAATATTTTTCTCTTTCCTGACCATGTGACCACAAAAAAAATAATGACGATTAGAAAAAGAAGTGTCTGAAACAACCAAATTCATATGAAAGAATAAATTGAAACAAATGACATGTGGCCTTGGGTATCAAAATCGATTAAATTAAACTAAAATTTCTAATAACAATACAGTGAATCTCTATTAGAGACTATCCATTTCTTGTATTTCATCTTTATCCTCACTATCTCATATATGTCAATTAATACGTCTGGTACTTTCAGTAAATTTTTAATTTCTAATTTCAATAATCCACAATTATTTTTTTCAGTATGAGTAACACACTGATTTCACTTGTCGGCAGTCGCTTAAAAAATGTAATATTTGTTTCTAAAAGTTAATATAAAACAGTAACAATGCAACAGAAATAGCAAACTCAAAAATGTTTTAGTCAACACTGTGCACTTAAAATAATTCACCTACCTACAAATACTTTCCAATTCGCAATTCTGACTTTTTAGGTGTATTTTATCCTCATCTGTTTCTTTTTGTAAACCAATATAAAAATAATTATTGCCTTTTGCAATGAATTTTGCAGGGTAGTAAACTTGTAAGGTAGTAAATATGTACAGTCTGAGTTTATGGACTTGGCCATTGCTATTTACAGAATTAGCACGAAATACAAGTACTATTAATACTACAACTATAATTAATTACCACTAATTGACCACTAATTAAATACATTCACTACTAATTAAATAACTTCAAATAAGTGTAGATTTTTCAAAATCTTCAAATTAATATTAATCATTAAAAGTTGATTCAAACCCAACAATTTAATAATTCACTAATTACTAATTATACATCAATTAATGCAATTAGTAACTAATAACTATTAATTAAATGGTATCTTAACATAGCAAATATAAATTTCAAACTCTTTAATAACTCTATAAAGGTTAGCACAAATGTCGCAAGATAATCCAACCAATCACTAATTTCTACAACAAATAACTAATAATTATTATCTATATGAACCAATAAATATCTGAAAAGAACAAATAACATCAACTATTTAAATAAATAGCTAAGAGCAGAAGCCCAAGTTATTATGGTACAATTCCAAGCCAAAATCACAGGAATTAAAATATCTCGGTCACAATGGTCACAAAGCCTGCATTTCAGAAAATCTTATTGATGTAGATGGTAGCAACAAGAACGGCTAAAACCTTTAATTTTTGCTACTAACGTACCATCAAACCTGTTTCAACTTTCTATGTCATTTTTTTTTAAATAAAATTGATATTATATGTATCACATTTGTTGACATGGCAGTTAAATATTTCTCACTTCCAATTTTTTCCTATTACTGTGTGTACATTCAAATAAATGTATAAATTTGTGGGATTTACTACAAAAGTTTTCAGTGCTTAGTACCACTCCTGTCGAAAAAAAACTAAGTTTAAGCATATTATAATAATTTTATGAGTATATTTTTAGTGATTTGTCATTTCCTTCAATACTGAATTAACTGTTAAGTGCTTTAAATTCATGTGCTTGATAATCAGAGAGCCTTAAGTATTAATTATATTTATTGGAAATTCTCAACAGTTTAACCTGTTAGTTATGTTTGTTACAGTTCCAACACAATAGGTAAGTGGTAGTGGACTTGAGAGCCCCTGGTATGTTACTTGGATGCAGCTGAAAAATAGATTAAGAAAAACAGGAAGATTTTCCACAGTAGAAAGGATATGGATATGTAATCTACAAGCTACAAGCTTGCAGAAATTATAATTGGTCATGACGCACATTTAACAAACGTAAAGAGCAATAGTATCGTAAAGCTGTGAAGTACACTGATGTACAGGGTATCTGTTCTCCTTTTGAAGGACATGTCCTCCTTTTCTCAACATTGTTCTCCTGTTCTCTCTCCTTTTTTAAATTTATATGGAATGTTCTCCTTTTTGTCCTGTTGAATTGAAAATAATACTGGCTTAATTTTAAAGTAATTTAGTTCATTAAAGGGACTTTATGTCTTGAATATCTACATGTTAACTCAAATAAATGGTCTGCATAATAAATTATTAGGCTTATTGTGATGTAACATTTATTTATGCTTATTGTTTGATGGATAATGAAAGTGAGTGGCTTTCATTTTTAATGATGCAAAGTCGAAGATGTTTTTAAAGACTTAGTTTAAAAAGCAGTATTAATAATTTGGAATTGTTGAGTACATTTTCTGTACATCGTGGAGTATAAAAATGTAAAATGTCCTCTTTTTTTTAAGCAAGATGTCTTCCATTGGGAAAAAAATTTGTGATATCCTTCCTGATACAGTAGGGACACAGTTTCGGAACATGAATAAAATTAATTCACTCCTTGCAAATTTGTATAAATTGATAGTTATTTGTATAATTGTATCCAACATACAATAAACATGATAATCATTTATAAAGCAGGATGTTTAAACCTTATTGGCAATATAGCAGCCAATTCCGTAAGACATATATTGTCTCATATGTCTTACGAAATTGATGATATATCATGTCAAGAAAAATGACACAACTCAAAAATTGTAATATTTCAGTTACATGATGTGTTTAGAAATAGTTTTTTTTAAATTAGTCAGGACATTAAGGTAATTCAAACTACAGGTAGGTAGGGTGCATAACTTTGTAACTGAGTGCATATTAAACGGTTCCACTCTGAATAAAGCCATTCTCCTGGAAAACGACAATTTTTCAGACGTGTTAGTTTTCTGCTGCTGATTTCTCATTAATAGTATTTTTTCAAGTGTCAGAACAGAAGTGACAGAACTCCTAGACACGCAAACTTTCTTAAGACTATTCTTCCTGGTTAATAAGGAAACAAAAGTATTAAAATATATTTCCATATTGATCCTTACATAGGATATTCACATCACATTCCTGCAAAGCTATGGAAATAGCACATTTAAGCAGGCATGTCTAGGTAGCGGGCAAGGTATTAATAACTTGCTTATTGGGTTGTCTAGGCTATCCGGGGTGAGCCGCGTCCGCGTCACTGACATGGTGGCTGTTTCGGCCAGCGTGTTGCCTTCTTCAGAGCGTACTGCATTTCAGCAGTACGGTCTGAAGAACCATGTTAGTGACGCGGCTCACCCCGGATAGCCTAGACAACACAAACTCCGGCCGCGGAAGCCTACGCAACCATAGCTTATTGGAGTTCGCGGGTACTGCGTCCAGAATAACTGGTGCGAGATTTAAAACTAAAGGTTGCACAAGCTGTTTCGGACTGGCGCTGCATCATTGGATATCTAACCCATGTCTGTGTGTTGGAGAAGTCAGTTGACAATTATTTCCACAAATGCAGCTTTATTGATTGCTATTGCCTCTACTAAAGCAAAGAAATAGTCCATTAAAATGAAATAACATATTAGATTCAGAATATTTAATGACAATTTGACATGACTAAAGTAACATGATTTTGAGGTTTGTTTACTTAAGAGTGTAATAATTGCATTACCCTCATATGTTCAGGTTAGGAGTTCAACAGACAAAGATTGCATGTTAAAAGAGCTGTCAGCCCGTAAGCGAGAATCGATAATTCACAGAAACTTTCCACATTGTATAGAATACATATAACACTACGTATTGCACAAATATTCTACATTATTGCTATACACGATGAATATGTGAATGATTTAATAATACTACAAAACGAAAACAAGTAAATATTTTTTCATTTAAACATAATTCCTGCCCCTTGGCAAAAATATTTATTCAAGATAGAGTTTCAAGGCGAAGCACGAGAAATTGTCCGTGCTTGCTGGAAGGTTAGGCTCTCCGCCAGACGGACAAGTAGCTCGAGCCTCCCTGTATGCCTGCTGTATAGACTGCATCACCTGACATGACATTCTGAAACACTTTCATGATGGCTCAAACCAATCGTCTAGTGGCCTTTTTTCACCAAAGAGATAATTCCTTCTCCATGAATGATGGATTCGTCCTTTGGACTGTGAGTTATCATAAATCTAATCCCCTACATCCAAGGAAGCAAAGACTTTTGTTCCAACATACCCTTGGAACAGCAGCCTTCCGAAAGAATGTTGCGTGCAGAGATTGCAACAAAACATCGATATTTTGGGATGTTTTGCTCTCCATGTTTTGTTCAGATCGATGTATTTGTCCAGAAACATTGATGTTTTGAAAAAAATTCTCATGGTAAAAATACAATTTCCAGTATCTATTTTATTTGTGGTGTGCTCGCAATCAACAGCCATTAAAAACTGTCACTGTTGTCCATCCCTAGGTGGCACGAAACCGTTTGTTGTTCACAACCTTTTTCTAATGTTGTTACCTTTTTTGATTATTTTCAAAGAGGTAATATCCTTAAACAGCAATTTGAACCTCGACTACATAAAACACAGGTTAGAAAATTAAGATGACAGTCAAATTTAAGGAAGAATATACTTTAAACTGATATTGAAGTGTTATGTATCACATTAGAACCAGAACATTTTACTCCGAAATGTTTCATCATATTTAAAACATCGGTATTTTAAACATCAATGTAGTAACCTTGTGGTGATGTATCGATGTTTTGCTACAATTTGCCATCACTAGTTGCGTGCCCTTGGCTCAGTTGGGCCACGCGACGCTCTCGATCCAGGACAGGTAGCTAGCGACGCGCGAGTACACGCCTGGCCGACCGGTGGCGCACGGGTTGGGCCCGAAGCTCGTCACGCCCACCACGGTGTAGATGGTGCTGTTGGAGTCCTCCAGGTACTGCATGGGCCCGCCGGAGTCGCCCTGCGCAAGCACGACCAGCTTCAGAGTATTAACCGCACGACACGTAACGATTCTTATTTTTGGATCAAAGGCATTATAACTATTCTAAAAATCGAGCGCTCACACAAAGCTCCGGTGCCGTTCGCCCACAGCTTTTTGGCCTCCGAGATCTTTACAACCCTTTAACTCACATGCTTACATACAATCTTTCCTTCAGAAAAGTAAGAATCTAAAAATTACTCTACAGTATTTTAAGTGGTTGATGTCACGAAAAGCATTGTTTTGAATATCTACATTCCTATCGTTTTTCTCATTTTAAGTAACGAGTGAAGAAAACTACCACAGATATAATGTACTCGTTTACCTAATAATTTATACTACTAGTGATTAAAACTACTTCTAGTGATAAAAAATACTTATAGTGATTAAACAATATTTCGAAATTATGGTGATGGTATCATTATTCAATAGGATGAAAAAATCCTATCTGATACTGTAAACCTGTAAACCATATCTACCTGTTCTGAGATACTGTAAACTATTTCTTGAACTCCGCGTCATACTATATAAATGAAATAAATATCCCTAGCAAAAAGTATTGTGGTATCCATGAACACTTTCTGAAAACGAAAATATATTTTCTATGACGTCCTAGTACGCTCACTACTACACTGGTAGTAGTCACTCTTCCAAGGTTTTCAAGCACGCGAAAAGTAATAACTTACAAGTGAGTATGTGAAAACAAGAACGGTATAAGTGTCATTTTATAAATTCAGAGAAATCCGTTTATTTAAGCCAATATTACTGTAAAGTCGTGGTGCATTGCTTCCTCATTAAAACCATGGCATTTCAACTGTTCATTAAAACAACGAAAATACATTACCACTGAAATATAGCCTAAAATAAACACGTTTTTCTCAGAAAATTTATGAAACATTTTTGAAATGTCACTTATACCATTCTGGTTAACACGCATTCAAATAATGTATTAAATAAGAATATAAAACAAAACTTTAAAAAAATTTAATGAAATATTTTTTGTGAAGGAAAAGTCGTCGCACTTACCTTACACGTATCCACTTCATCACTTCTTGCACATATCATCTCCGACCGGAAAATCTTAGGGTATGTTTGTTTACACGAACTATCGTCGACTGGTGTAACTAGCGCCCTCTTCAAATGGTCCGTCGGTGTCGATCCTAAGAACAAAAATTATAATAAGTAATTAAATAAATGACTAAATAGGTGTTGTATGTACGTAACAGTGATGCAAACGCGTAAAATACCGAAAAAATAGAGGAAGAAATCAGTAAATTAACCACATTAGCTATAAAAATTTATAACTGCACAATAAAAAAATTACAGTTTTAAAGTTGAAAGTAAAATGTAAGTGATTACATATGAGAATGACATATGTTCGTATGAATATTCCTCTTTTGCAAATGAGACATATTCAAAATGTACTCGAAAATTGTGTCTTACGTTTGAAACCAACTCTTGTATATTGAACCAAGCTTGAATTTTCTCTTTCAGCTTCCCAGCCTTGTATCATTTTAAATATGGTAGTTTTGTTCATCATGGCGTATATTTAATTGAACGTTAGAGGTATGCGTTAGTTTAGAAGATGCCTTCGCACAAAATTATTTGAGATTTATTGATTTTATTATTAATATTATTATTGTAACACAATCTGCAGCTTTTTATCTGCAGATACTTCTCTGAATTGGGGTCCTGCCAAGGACCTAAGAATTTCAGAGGTACTGGCGCAGGATGCGTCCTTATGGAGTTGATTTGTTATACTTGCATTAAGGCCTAGGGGGCTCAGATGTTTGGTCATCTCTCTGGGTATGACACCACGACCTGAGTCTCCGGTTGGTGGTGTGGTGTGCTATTCCATATGGCTATCGATTTTACTGGTGGTGGGACAGGGAACATTCTCTGGCAGCAAAATAATGCTCGTTCGTACAAAGCATGAGTGTTGCTTCACTGTCTTCGTGACTTTTGTTTTTATATTGAGATATACCAAACCTCTCAAGGGAAAATTTGATACAAATTTAGTGAAAAAATTATTTATTTTAAAATATTGGAACCTGGAAATAATATACGAGTGGTATAACGCATTTAAAAACTAGTGGTGCTAGAGAATGGCACCACTAACGCCTCCCAAAGTTCATTTTTTTTTAAAAAATCTTAATTTTCCGGCTTCCTAGTAGTAGAGGGGAAAATTATTTTATAAATATTTAAAGACAGTAAAATCTCGTTCTAAATAGCAATTTTCTTTTAAAAATTCGAAGCGGTTTTAAAAAAATGACGTTTAAGTGCTATAGTAAATGCGAAATTTGAAGTACTTTCTCACAGAAAATTTTTGAATTTTTTGCTTTAAATAACTTCAAATGAAAACCTTCATTTGAAGTTATTTAAAGCACTTTTAACTCACAAATACAATAATGTTTACTAATTGTTAGAAATGTGTATACTAACGGCGAGAGATATCTTTCAACAAAGTACATTTATGTAATTTTTGAAAAAAACAACAACAACCAAAGATTCCGGGAATGAACTTGACGTCATATTAAAGAGTGCAATTATCACCATAATTTATAAAAATTTGAAGAAAAAATTGGAGCAATTTTTGAAAAAATGGCGCTTGAGTTTTCCCGAAAATACGAATTTTTGAGCTAATTTTGACAGACACTAGCGCCTAAACTAGGAGTAAGATTATTTTCCAAACCGAATAAACCCCTGTCGATGTGCCCTGAGTCGAATCTCAGCGATTTGGGAAAACATTCATTAATTTTTGGGGGCACTTTTCAAGAACCCCCATAGATTTTTTTCAAAATTTTCTAAAAAATGGTTGCACATTTTCTCTTTAAATTTCTTGTAAAAACAGAGTAAAATACATGTTTAAAGGTGGCATATGTACTATTTTCATTGATTACTCTGAATTTTCGATTGTTGCAACACTTCGAATAATTTTCAGCGAGTTCCTATAACAAGGAAATTGAAGATAGAGATTTTAACTTCAAATGAAATTTGTTCTCCATAATTAGTTCTTTTAATAACATTATGTACATTTTTTTTCAAAATTTTAGTAGTTTTGCACATTTTGGTTGCAATATGTGTAATTTTAAAACTAAGAAAAACAATATTTTCTCGAAAACGGATCCAAATTTTTTCTTTAAGCTTTTGATACGTGTAGGGCTATACGTACTCTATGAGATGAAATGAAGTATATTACCATATTGCTCTATTTTTTTGTTTTATCAAAAATTACAGAACTGTATATATTTACTTGTCTGTCACGTTTTTAATATTTATATTTGCGACAATTTGTTCACAATTTTGTATTTATGAGTCTGTGCTTTAAATAATGTCATATAAAGCTTCTCGAAAACTCAACAGTTTTCTGTGAAAACTAGCTCAAAATTCCGAATTTTCAGAAATGCGCAAATGCTGGAACTGGTTCTTTAATGCAGCTGAAGTTGATTTGGAACCAGTAGAACGTATGGCACTGTTTAGTTCCGAATTGGTGATTAGATCTAGAGTATTATCTATAGCGAAAGCTTCACAGAAAAATATTGAAAACGAATCTGGCAATTTGAAGAGAAGTTCTAGGTCTTCAAAGATGATTGCACAACCTTTCCTTCCATCTATCACAGATACATCTGTATATATGTGGGGGTAGTTTATGTAATTAAGCGATAATTCTCTGAATAAGCTTTTGAACACAATGTTAGGAGTGTTGTCTTTGCCATACTTTTCATTCAGAATGTGGTCAATGAGGCCAAATTTGAGTTCTTCCCATGGTGGAACTGGTCGTCACAACAAGAACATGGTCGTTATTGACGATACTTATTCTGTTTAGTAAAGGTTTTGGTAGATTATTGAAGTGCTGTTGAAGATAATTTGATATTGATATTTGCTAATGGTGCATAGGATTATTTTTAAGACAGATGGTTGATGAAGCATATTTAAGGGTTAGAAGTTATCTTCTTAACTTTAATTGTAATTTGTGACCTTCTACTAGAATACTCAGTCTTGGGCTACTGCTAATTTTTTTGAAGTTGTTTATATAGAATGTAATAAATTGACAATTTTACAATTAAACAATTTTCGCTCGAATAAATTATCTGTATGTCTTCATTAGGATGTCTTGGTTAGCACCTCAATTTTTGAAGCATAAAGCTTTCAGAGTGTTGACACGTTGCTTGTACTGAATGACTTTTTTATGTATGATTTCCATGATAATTTGGTATAAAAAAGACCCAGAATTTTCATTTCTTTTCACAGTTTTAGTTCTTTATTTCCTAGGAAGAGTTTGGGTTCTGGTATTGCTCAAGCATTTTTTGCCAATATCATGTACATTGATTTGGTTGGCAAAAATTTTAATCCTGACGTATTACAGAAGCGCACAAGTTTAAGCCGTCTTGAAGAACTTTAATCATTGACTTTGTTCTTCCAACAAATACAAGTGTAATATCCTCTGCCAAAACTCGTATTTTACACTTCAAATAAAAATTAAAAAACTCTGGTAGACGAGTACCTTAATAATTAGACTCCACAGACCAATCAATTTATTTTTTGGACAGAATAAATTTTCAGAGTATACCTAATCTGTACGAGATGAGTCGTTGACTCACGTAATTATTGCTTAACGACGTAAGAAATTTGGAGTCGGGCATGTTTGGGAATTATATCAAAAATTAAATTGTTGAAAGAAAAAAATACCTTCAAATATAAAGAGAATGATTCAAAATGGTGTGTCGAACTTGGAACTTCATTTACGATAAATAAACGTTCTAATTTGGCGTTTTCAATGTGGAATAGCACATATATAGGTAACAACAGTTCAATATTTCCTAAGGCATTCACTTGTGGTCAGTTATCGGAACACTGGCAGTCTGTTTGTGTCAGTGACGATAGTGATTTGTGCTAAATTACTCATAAGTATACCTGAAGTTTAAAGTTTAAAAAATTACCTACGCATTTCTGTAACTGCCCCGATACGGGGCAGCACAGGTTCGCAGCGTTATCAACAGTAATTTGTGGAGTAACAATGAAAAGTAAAAACTTATCAAGGATTGTGAAAATCCATTGGCGTAACCATGACTAGCAGATCAATTTGCAACACGTGATTCAACTACAGCAACAACAACAATAACATCAATTGCAACACATTCAACTACAAGAAACATGGCAGAGGTTAGAAGAAGAAGAAGAAGAAGATTAAAGACAACGGACGCACGCAGCACGTTCTTTGCAATCGCAGCCTTCAAATAAAAGTCGCTCCTCGCGATAAGCTTTCTACTACTGCCAGTGAGTTTACTGTGTTATCGACGAGCTGATAGTATTGTGAAAGTGTTACACTAGTAAAACCAGGTGTAGGTTTTACTTGTTCATTCACGTATTTAATTATTATATAAAAGTGTATATAACAAGCCATCATTACTAGGTCAGTGTAATGTGTGAAAACGGCTACCCCCGTACGGGGCAGCATATAAAAATGGCAATGTACAAAACAAATGGTGAAGAAGCAACCTTCGGAGAGACTTCTCAATCGAACTCAATGGAAAATATCATGTTCGCATTTCAAACTGGTAAATTGCTGCCGCAATATAAGGCTGGGTACATTCCATTCCAGACTCAATTAAGTGTTAACTTGCCACAGCAGGGAATAATGCAAAACATGGTGCAAACTCAACAGCAAGGTTTAACGCAACGAGTGAACCGCCGCAAGTACATCATGGCCCTGCCGGGGATCTGCTACCTCCCTCGAAACTACAAGACCTTGACGAGGAACCACTAAACGCCCAAAAGAACTTGGAGCATCTCGAACAGGGCGCAATTCAACGTACTTCCAACGCCTCAACCAAAAAAGGTAGATATATCTTAAAAAGAAACAGTGATTCTAATGCAGTGTTAACTGATAAAAGACAAAAACGTTCACAAACAGAAGTAAATCAAATGCTTTATAACGTACCTGTATGAAACAGATTTGAATCTTTAGATGACGTAGAGGAAAATGATGATAGTGAATTCAAAGAGGTAAAAATCCCCCCAATTATTATTAAAAAAAAGATAAGATGAATTGCTAAATTATAAATTGCTTAGAGGATATTGTGAAAAATTAAATTGAAAATTTTGAAGTAAAATACAGTAACAATAAATTTAAAGTGCATTTGACAACATTGAAGACCTCAGGAAATTTAGAAAATTTTGCGAAAATAACAAAATTGAGTTCTACTCCTTTAAAGACCCGTATGTAAGAGCATTTGAAGTTATAATAAAAGATGTTCCGGAGTATCTAGATGTCAATTATATTAAAAAAGAACTTAATTATAAATTCCATGTGTTAAAAGAAGTAAGACTTAATGGTAAAAACAGAAAACCCCTGAAACTAAATAAGTTAGACTACTGTATTGTTAGAGTTTTTGTACGAACACAAAACTAAGATTCCTATCCAATGTAAAAAGTGCTAACGCTTCGGGCATACGCAAGCTAACTGTTTTAACAATCCTCGCCGCGTTAAATGCCTTAATGATCATCATTATTCTGAATGTACACTCCCTAAATCGGAGGTTAAACCTTCTTGTATTAATTGCAAGGAAAATCACACGGCGAATTATCGTAGTTACCCTTTCTATAAGGCAGAATTAAACAAGAAATTTAATAAATCTACAACTGGATCGAGAAATAACGCAGGTCATGCCAAGATACTGAATAGTTCACAAGGTGTAGATCAAGAGCAAGCAGGCAAGCCAAATATAGCCAACCTCTAGTCTTCAACAATATCCAATTCCCGCCCCTACCCGAAAGACCAGGCCCTTGGAGAAGACCTTCAAATAATTCTCAAGAGAACGTTAGAAATACGACGACGTACAAGAATCAAGGCATTGATATGAACGGTTTAATCGAATCGATCAGACGTACTGTGATTACTCAGATTATGAATTTTATATTACCACAAATCCAAAATATGATTCAGGTCGCGTTACGAAAATGAAGCATAACCATCTCATGGATTTAAATTTATTAAACTGGAACTCAAACATGAGAATGTATTTAGGAACTTTATATTCTTCCATGAAATACAAATAGCATGCATTATGGAAACATATTTCCATCCAACCGACAAATTCAAGATATCCGATTTGTAATATATTGAAACCCATAATATGTGTTTCATTACACTAATTAAATCATTAGTGTAAGAAATCAACATTTATTTTGGACTGCGCGGTACGTGCGCCGAGCGCGGCTCGCCGAGGCCGGCGAGCAACCGCTGCCACCGCCGACGGTGCCACCGCCGGGAGGCCAGCGTGTGAATTTCGGTTAGAACTGGGCAACGAGCACGTGCAAAAGTTCGTTACGAGAATCGCGGACGAGAGCCGTTGGCAGAACGGTGACCGGCAGACGTTAGCGGAGCGGCGACGAGTGCGGACGCGTGGCGTAGGCTCGCGAATAGTGCAAGGACGCAGACGATACGCAGTGTGACAATGGAAATATTAGAAACTGTAGTATAACATGAATGTAAATAGGACATTGAAAATATCAGCAAAGTAAAAGATTAGTGTCGGTAGAATAATTGATCACGCTCCTAATGGTTGGTGTAGTGGAATTGCCATGGTAATTGTGTGGTACGGAACTGAGTTCGGCACGCATGATCGGCGCGGGTTGAATAATTAAACCCACTGACGGACGGTGATTCGAGAGAAGTGCGACGCCATGGTATCAAGATCCTGGTCGGGGAAGAATTATCGGCACATCGGCCGTGGACGACTGCCACGCCATCCGCCGCCGACGGCCCGCAGCAGCAGCGGAGGTCGACAACCCTGTCGGCACGAGCGGTTCTACGAATATCATAGGTATTCAATCGGGGCCCCGAAGGTATGACGATTATATATTACTCTTAATCTTGGTACCAAGGCGGAGTATACAAACATTATCAGATGATGTAAATAGCAAATTTGGTTTACAAATATATCTTGTTCGTGATTGTATTTATGTTTTTGATTAGCCTCTCCAATATTACACCAACTTATCCAGGGACCCATTCACGTAAAAGATACCCTCCTTTAGTGTTATATTGCAGTGAAAATACCCGGCACCACCAGGTATGTCACAATATATATATATATATATATATATATATATATATATATATATATATATATATATATATATAGAAATGATAGGCCTTCTCGTAAAGCTGCGGGTGGGCTCGCGATAATTATCCGTAAAGAACTTAGTCACTCTCAAATTGAATGTCTCACTTGAGACTGCCTGGAGACGGTAGCAATAAATCTAAAAATAGACGATTCAGAATTAATAATAATAACTGCCTACAAACCACCTAATAAGAAATTCCCAGAAAAGATCTTGGATAAAATATTTAACTTCAATTGCTAACAAAACCTATGCAAAAATGGTCGAACTTTACCCACTGATAAAAAAACTCTGCATTATGAATAGATAACGGAGTAACAATTTTTAAATCTATAATTCGCCGGTCGCTCATCTATGCGAGCTCAGTGTAGGAAGGCGCTACAAACACGCATATTAATAAATTGGAAATAAACCAAAACAAATTTCTAAGACTGGTTACCAAAGCTCCTGGTTTATTCTTAATACACAAATCCAAAGAGAATTAAACATTAGTTGCACCTCCTGGGCAGGAGCGACTTATTCCGCAATACAACCGTCAGCGATGTGGGTCCACGAAGACCTACTGCACTCGACACTATCAGAGTGTAAAATGTGGAAAAGATCATCTCACTCAAGAGGGTACAAAAGATCCGTATACCTTACCGACGTGCTCCTTTTGCTCTAATAACCATCTTGCAAATTAGACAGGTTGCGAAGTATATCAAAAAATAATGCTCACAAAATTCCCAAGAAAACAACGACGAACCTGTTCCTGTTAACAAGAGGACATCAAATAGAAACTATTAACATTTAAACCATGGCCATCAAATGAATAACGAAACTTCTTCTCAAACCTACGTTGATAATCACCAAAAATTATCTGCTGTTGATCATACCAACTTGCACTCTATTTTCCAGACATCTTTCGAACGATTTGAAAATCTTAAAAATCAGTCAAATCAGATATAGTAGTCGCTTGCTAGCTTATTAACAAGGCTAGTTTGTAAATTAAATTAACTTTGAAATGAGCTGTATTCTAAAAATTATTATCTGGAATGATAACGGAATCATTAATCATCTCCATGAATTAGAAAATTACATTTCTATGAATTATACAAATGTAATGCTGTATATATGCTGATACTTAAAAATATCTTAAAACAATACCATAATCAGAGGTGGATTTACGCATAGGCACAGTAGGCACGTGCCTACGGCGGCAAATTTTCAAGGGCGGCAAATTTCCAAAGGCGCAAAATTTTCTTGATATTTTCTCAAATAAATTTAGGTTCTCTGAAAACTATAACAGCATAAATCATATTTGTATTTTAAAAATGATTTAAACGAGACTAAAGCCGCCCCCTCAACCTTTGATTTATAAATTAAGTTTGAATTTCAAATGGGAACATTTTCAATGTTACAGAATACATGAAAAGAATTCGCCAACGACTTCTGATTGGTTTTAAAATGAGTGATTATCGAAAAAGGTTCAGTGGAAGTCAATATGCAAAAAACCGAAAAGAAAAGGAAGAGAAATGTCAAAATGAAATGGATAAGACAAAAAAATAAATGAATTCTTTAAACCTATATGTGAAACTGATCACTGCTGCAGTTCATTCGAGAATTATTGGAAAAATGCGCATACCAAATTAAAAGAACATGAGAATTTTACATATCATAGAAACTGTACGTCCGCATTGAAAAATAGACAGCGGACTGAAAACCAAGTGAATAAGCAGGTGCTTGAACAAGTTGAAACTGAGCCAACTTATTCTTGAGCGTGTCATTTTAGTAATAAAAACTCTTGTTTCAAGAGCGCTTTCTTTGAGAGGACATGTCGAAAAGTTTGGAAATAATCAAAACGGTAATTACATGATGTTGCTTGAGCTAATTTCGAAATTTGACCACTTCTTACCAGATCACATACAAACATTTGGTAACTGCGGAAAAGGAAATACATCGTATTTATCCACCACGATGGTTGAAGAACTAATAGGTATATTAGCTAAAGCAGTTAAAGATGAGATTCTCCGAAACATTCGAAGTGCCAAGTATTTTTCCATAATTGTGGACTTTACACCAGACATAGCACACGTAGATCAACTCGCTATAGTTATTAGACATGTGGGAAAAGATGGTACACCAAGAGAGTCATTTTTGGAATTCCTTCCAAACACAGACCATAAATCAAAGGAGATGTTCGACGCAGTATGTAATTTTATGGAGATTAACGAACTGGACATTCATAATTGTGGTCAGTCCAACGACAACGCGTCAAATATGTCCGGTCTTTACACAGGTCTTCAAGCCCGTATGAAAGATGTAAAGGCTCTAATTGAATTCATCCCCTGTTCTGCTCATTCTTTAAATTTAGTTGGTACAAATGCAGCTGAATCATGCACTGAAGCATGTATTTATTTTCTACTTCTACAAAATTTATATAATTTCTTTAGTGCATCTACATGAAAGAGGGACATACTTCAAAATTTAGTAGACGAAGGATTCAGTACATCCTGTTTGAAAAGTCTTTCAATTATGATAAATAAATAAAGATATTGTCTGATATCAATACTTTTTATTCAGCTTATGATCGTTTCGATCGCGTAGCGATCATCCTCAGAGCTAAAATGTGAAATACAAATATTATTAACAGGTTGTAGTTATTGTATGCAAGATGCGTAAGCAAACTGGATCGTACATACCTTGCAGCTTCTGGGCCGAAAACAAAGTTCTGCGAATTTTTGAGCGTGTGTCTTGTTTAAGAACACAACCGGTCGGCAGCGGGAGGGGGCGGGAAGAAAGGTGGGGTGCGGGTCGTAAACCGCGGGGGTGCTGGTGGAGGCTTGAGAGGCGGTCGGGCGAGCGAAGGTCAGTGGAGTAGGGAGGGCTGGGGGTGGGTTAGGGGTGTACACTTAGTGCTAATTTTAGCAGAGGTGAAGAGAGTTCAGGGATTTGTTGGTTGAGACATGTCATGTTCTGTTTTTTAAGGACGTTGTGTATGTGTAGGGCTTCTAATTTTATTCTGTTCCAGTACCTGTTTTCAATTTCTAGAATTCGGAAATTTATGTGTTTATCAAATGTGTGTTTGTTTAAATTTAGGTGATCCGCAAAGTGTGAGACTGTGGTAGTGTTATTTTTTCATGCTTGTTCGTGTTCTTTGATTCTCTGTGTGAATTTACGGCCTGTTTGTCCTATGTATATGGCATTGCAATTGTTGCACGTGAGAGCATAGACTCCGCATAAGGATGTAGGTGGGATTGGGTCTTTAGTGTTGTATAGTGTTTTATATAATGTATGAGTGTTGTTGAAAGAAGTTTTAAGTCCGAATTTATTGAGTGTGGAGGCTATTTTAAGAGAAAGGGGTCCTACATAAGGGATTGTGAGGTACGTGGTTGTAGTGCTTCTGTCAATTGGTATGAGGGTAGTGTGTTTGCGGATATTGAGTGTATATTTTTTTGACTATTAATTTGTCAATCATGTTGCAGTCGTATCCATTCATTCTGGCTATATGTTTTATGGTGTTTATTCCCTTTTTTGTGTTTTCTGGGGACATAGGTATAGAAATTAATCGATGCACCATCGCATGGAAGGCTGCGTGTTTGTGTGTGTGTGGGAGGGGTGTTGTGAAGTGTTGTGTATGATTGTGTCCGTGTGTGTAGGTTTTCTGAATATGTTAAATTCATGATGGTCCTGTGCTAGCGTGATGGTGAGATCAAGGAAGTTTAAAGATTTTTGTTCATTTTCTATCTCCGTGGTGAATTTTATGTTGGGGTGTAGGGAGTTGATGGACTGTGTAAAAATATAAAGTTGTCTGGTGGTGCCTGTCCATAGTGCTAACACGTCGTCTACGTATCTGTGCCAGTACAGGAGATTTTTTAGAAGTGGATGACCAGAAGTAAACAATGTATTTTCCCACTTGTCCATAAATATATCAGCTAATAAAGGTGAGAGGGGTGAACCCATGGGTAGTCCAGAATCTTGGGTGTAGAATTTGTTATTAAATTTGAAGTAGTTGGCATTTATGCAACAGGAAATTAGATTGTACAGTTCAGTTTTGATGGGAACGGCACACTGGGATCTGTAAATTTGGTCTTTAAGAATATTCTTGCAGTCAGATGTAGGCACACTGGGAAAAAGATTTACCACATCGAAAGAAACAAGTTAGGCGTTAAGAGGGCACTGGGAAGTCCTTTATCTTGTTAATGAGGTCAGGGCTGTTGAGTATTGTGTGTTGAGGTGTGTAACTGACGTATTGTTTGAAGTCTTTGTTCAGTTTGTAAGCAATTCTGTGTGTTAGTGTGTTAGTGTATGACATTACAGGTCTAATGGGGATAGTAGATTTGTGTATTTTAGGTAAACCATATAATCGTGGAGGGAGTGGATTGCGTGGAAGAAATCTCTGTGGATGAGTGAATAGAGCTTTAGATTCAGCGAGTTCTTGTTTTAAGGAAGTGTGGTGTTTGTTAGTGGGGTCGTTTTTTAGGAGTGAGATGCCGTTGTTGCCATTGAATAAATCGAGTACTTTGTTGTTGTATTCTTCCTTGTCCAGAATCACTATAGAATTGCCTTTGTCCGCTTTCGTTATAACAATATTGTCTTGGGAGATTTTGTCTTTTAGTTTTTTAGCAGTTAATTGTTCTGACGAGATGGGCTTTGGGTGCGAGTGGTGTTCAATATGTTGTTTGATAGTATGTGTAACAGTGTGCTTGATTTCTGTGTGATTAGTATCATTGGGAAGGACAGTGTCTAGGTGAATAATCATATTTTTTAGAGTATTGGCGTTGGGTGGAGAAGGAGGTGAATATTTGAGACCTTTTTGTTGGAGTGTGGCTTCAGTATGGGATAGAGTAGAGGATGAGAGATTTATGATACGAGGATGAAAGTTGGGGGATTTATGATGAGGGAAAGTCTTTCAATTATGCGCTGGTCAGCTCGAGATGATGCATGTCAGGCTCTAAAACATCGTTAGCAAAATGTTTTAGATGCCCTTCAAATTATATCTGATGATTCTACGCAAAAACCCTCAACGCGTGCAGAAGCTAAAGGTCTTATTGTTGCTTTAAATCGACGTGAAACTGCTATTATGACCGAGGTTTGGGGATTCATTTTAGACCGCTTAAATGCGTCGAACAAACAACTGCAAAAAGGCGAAATCGATTTAAGTTCCGTGGTTGGTATTTACACTTCGCTTGTAGAACTTTGAAAAACGAACAGAGACAATTTTGAATTTTTTGAAGAGAAGGGTAAGAAGCTGTCAAATACTGAAACGTACGAATCGGAAAACAAAAGAAAAAGGAAACGTAAAATGCAATGTAATGAAACTAACGAGAATGCAGCAGAACTGACCGCACGAGACAAGTTTAAAATCTACACTTATCTGGTTATTGTTGATAAATTACTTGCAGAATTGAATGAGAGACTTGAAGCGTATAAAGATGTATATGGCAAATTTAAGGCTGTCATTGAAATAGAAAAATTATCTTTCATAGATTTGGAAAAAGCAGCGATATTTTTTTTTGTTCACAATTTCCCCAAGATCTTGAAGAATTGCTTGCTTCTGAGCTTATACATTTAAGTTCGTATTTAAAACTCCTTGACGAAGATGTTAAGCCAACGAATCCTGCAGCTTTATTAAAGTGGTTACGGAAAGAAATATTAGAATGTATTTATCCTAACGTTGACATTGTACTTCGAATTTTTTTATGTATTCCGGTGGCCAATTGCACAGCAGAACGTTCATTCTCTTGTTTAAAAAGGATTAAAAATTATTTGCGTTCTACAATGACAGTATCAACTGAACTCCTTAGCGTTATTGTGTATCGAAGAAAATTATCTCAGCGTTTTAGATTATAGTATAATTATTGATGAATTTGCTCACCAAAAGGCACGTCGCAAAATTTTACATCAATAGACAAATTTGCTATAATTAATAAAACGTTATTTCAACTGTGTAAAAAACCCCATCCAAAAAGTTAAATGTTATATTCCTTGTTTATAATGGTGAATCGAAAATTATAAAAACTGTTACAACGTCGTAATATTCTAATCGTTCAGTTGTTGTAAATAAAAATCTATCATATTAATATTTAATACAAGGTATTTATTTGTCTACTTCATTAGATTTTATGATTTCAGAAGTATATGAATCTGAAAGTAAGGCCCGTTGACGAAAGTAAACATGTTGCAATTCTAGTTGTCATGTTTTAGTTTCCTTTTAATGTTAACGTTTCAGTGTTGAAACGTTAATAATGTTGAACGTTACTTGCTATGAAGATACAGTTTATATCCAAAATTAGCTAATCAAAAAAAAAATTTAATTTATGAAAACAATGAGCAAAATGTAATGTTACTTTTAAAGTTAAAACGTTGAAATTAATGAGGAATTGTTACTGAAACGTTACAATTTGAAATGTAACATTAATTTTAAACAGGGGGCGGCAAATTTGATGTGCCTACAGGCGGCAAAAATATTAATCCGCCCCTGACCATAATAACAAGTTCTCAAACTATCTAAAGAATCTATCTCTGGAGTCAACATCAGAAAACTCATTGTTGATAGAAAACAAGAAATTTAGAAGTAAATAACTCACAAATCTCCCATTAAAAGCGATTGTTCCTGGGCAAAAACAGCATAGAAGCAAACCAATTTGCCGAATATTTTTCAACGGTCTCCCATCCCTTCTCCAGTGACGAAGAAACAAACCATATGATACATTATCCCGACAGCTCACTGCAAATATTTCCACAATTCAAACCATTTTTCTTCAAAGAGAAAAAAGCCACCGTATAACAGTACACAAAGTGTAAGAAGAGTCCAGGATATGACGTCATAACAGGCACTATCTTACGACAATTATTGCCCAGAGATCACAAAGTAAACATTGATTAAAATACAATGATATAATAGCTCATTTCAAAACATTGGTACCCGGGAATGAGAACATAGAAGATGCATGTTATATTTACAAAGAAAACATTTGGTAACGATATACAACCATGGAAGAATTAGATAAAAGTATTCTGATGTAAATATTAGGACTTAGCAGTGTTCGAGGCCGGATAAAAAATTAATATTGGACATTGGATATTCCTGGTACAAAATAAACATCCTTACGATTTTGGACGTGGACGTTGTTGTAAATAGAATCACAAAATAACATTAATAAATTATTGAATTGTGTTTCCAAAAAGGCAAGGCTGATATTTTGACTTTCTCTCCTTTTTGAGAGTGCTTCTACTTAAGAGAAAGTTATGTAATGCTACGCAGGGGCGGATTAATATTTTTGCCGCCTGTAGGCACATCAAATTTGCCGCCCCCTGTTTAAAATTAATGTTACATTTCAAATTGTATCGTTTCAGTAACAATTCCTCATTAATTTAAAGGTTTTAACTTTAAAAGTAACATTATATTTTGCACATTGTTTTTATAAATTAAATATTTTTTTGTATTAGCTAATTTTGGATATAAACTGAATCTTCATAGCAAGTAACGTTCAACATTATTAACGTTTCAACACTGAAACGTTAACATTAGAAAGAAACTAAAACATGACAACTAGAATTGCAACATGTTTTCTTTCGTCAACGGGCCTTAGTTTCAGATTCATATACTTCTGAAATAATAAGGTATACTCTAATGAAGTAGACAAATAAATAGCTTGTATTAAATATTAATATGAAATTTTTAAAATAAAAATATGATTTATGCTGTTATAGTTTTTAGAGAACCTAAATTTGTTTTAGAAAATATCAAGAAAATTTTGCGCCTTTGAAAATTTGCCGCCGTTGTAAATTTGCCGCCGTAGGCACGTGCCTACTGTGCCTATGCGTAAATCCACCTCTGATGCTACGCGAAAAAACAGCGAATTTTCGGCAGAAAAACTCTTCTTAGCGGTATGTCTGAAAACGAAAATGTAGATAAATTCAGTTGCTAAATTTAGAAAAAAATCCCTAACACGTGGTGTTGCCAGAATCTATGCGCTATGGGTCCTTGATACCGAAAGGTCGATTGACGGCAAAACGTCTGTTTGTCCGTCTGTGAACATTGTTAACGGCTAAATCGTTCAGCCGATTTTCTTCAAAAATTGATATTCCTCGATCAATTTGGTTGATGTCTCGGCTCCTTGAATTTGAAACTGATAATTTAATATTCGAGGTTACTTTACATGAAGCCCCCTCGAACATTTCCAATTTTTTTTAAAAAATGGCGCCATTGATTGTGATTAAATTTCGTTGTTGAATAGTGTAAAGAACATTTAAGAGAATGGTATAGGTCTAATTTTCGTTGAAAACCATCATTTTATGAAAATTGCAAAAATTCAATAGCTTTTCGGCGTCTTCCTACAACTATATTTTTGAAGATAACAATATTTTAATGAGATGGGTTCATCCAAAACAGTTCTTCAAAATAGGTCCTGTTCAATGTTATGAAAATATGAGTATTTTTTGCGAAAATTTATATGAAACGTAGGTGCTTTTAAAACCATTTTATACAAATTTCTCAGAAACGGCTTCAAATTTTGTCTTTCATTTGTATCCTCGTATGTAACAAAGAACTGTAAAGATAATGGTGATGGTCCTATCCGCACTCTGCATTTTTGACAATTCCAAGAAGTTCGGAATTGTAAATTCGAATTTTGCGCGCTGCATTTCTGGCGTTTCCAGTCCGGAATGTAGCTACACAGATGTTTCAATATTCTTTGAATTCATCTCACTGTTGTCGGTCATGATGATGTGTGATGTATATAATATTTGTATGAAAGGAAGTAGATTGAAGGATGGTAATACATTTTAACTTAAAACTAACAAACTGCACCTCTATACTTTAAGACATTTTAATCGCTGATTATGGTATTAAAAAATTGAAAGATCACTTCAAATGTAATCAAGGTAGGCTTCTGTAAAATTATTCTTGATTTTCTGTAAATACTGTAACATTTAAATATATTAATGTTAATTTCGTCTCTAAAAGTAAGAAATGACTACTCTCCCTGACAATGGAAATAAATGCAAATAAGTACGAGAAACGATTCGTTTGGATTAGACTTTTTCAAGTTATAACTGAGTTTTTAACATGGCAAAAATTACAATATTTCAATGTGACTATTTTCGATCATGCGAGAAAGTATGTGCTGTTGTAGCGCCTAGTTTTTAAAAGATAGATCCCGCAGATCAACCATTTTCTTTTTTTTTAAGAATAAATTTCCAGTAATTACCTTGTTCGTGCTGGATGGAACGTCGTTCGACGTAAGTAATATTTAATTATACATGAATGTGGAAGTCAAGGATTAATAAATAACCAAAAATAAATATTTTCAAATTGGCGTGTCAAAAATTGGGGCAAATGATATTAATAAACATGTATATTAAAACAGTTGCACCATAAAGATCCACCCACTAACAGGGTCAAAATTTAACGCAATCCTTCGTTTCAGTTACTTTTCCTCAAATTGGAAAAATTCACAAATTGAAGTCACTCCTACAACAGGGAAACCTCTGATAGAAGCATCCTCATATACATCAATCAGCTTATTGTGTATTCTATCAAAATTATACGAAAAATTATTTCTGCGGCGTCTACTCCCAATTCTCAAAGATATAATACTATATCATCAGTTAGGTTTTCAACATCAACATTCGATTTCAACGACTACCAATTTAAACAGCGGCCATTTGTCACTCTCATGGTTCCTGTGGATCCTTTTCCAGGCATGCATGCCTGACTGTGTGTTCTTTACAACCTTCTGACCATCAGAGCTCGCTAAACGTTTGCTGATTTAGTTGCTAACATCGCAAAAAATATCATGAGTCCTATAACTTTAATATCAATTCAATTTGTTATAATATAAAATCATATTTACTGAATACCTATAAAATTAAAATTATTAATAATTAAGTAATTCCAGAAAAGCCAAACATCGCAAAGAATATCATGATTCCTACAACTTTAATATCAATCCAATAAGGTATAATATTTAATTTATTGAACACCTATAGAATTAAATAATTATTAATTAAGTCTTAATTTGAATTTTATATGATTGAATGTTAACATTTTTATATTCCTTATGAAATTGCAACCGTCATTGTAAATTGGTGTCTTAAAGATAACATTTGCAGACTTCTGGTTTCTATATCTCAAAAATGTTCAACATTTTACGAATTAAGTATACGAAGGGTGTATTCAAAATGTTTGCTACTAAGCTTATCGACAAATACTCATCACGTTTCGCCTCAGGCAGTGTGTATCAAAGACGGTTCTTACCCGTTATCGTGCTGAGCACGAAACTCACTTTTGCGAGAGCACGGAGAACAATGCTAACTCAAACCACAGATTAGTAATACCCTCATTTTCGCCTGTCGTTCTTCATTTTCGTTAAAATAATATTACTAATTATAAAATTAAAATAAAATAATATTAATATTACTATTAATAATAATAATAACAATAATAATAATAATAATAATAATAATAATAATAATAATAATAAGAGGCTCCCACTCACCGTCGGGCGTGACGGAGCCCCAGCCCGTGACGAGCAGCTGGCCGGCGGGCGGCGCGTGCGCGGCGTGCAGGCAGGCCGGGTGCACGAACTGCGAGAAGGCGACGGGCGTGGCGAGGCGCAGCAGGGCGATGTCGTGCGCGCGCGAGGCAGCGCTGTAGCCCGGGTGCACGGCGGCGTCGCGCACCGCCACCTCCAGCCCCGTCGACGCGTCCGCCGTCAGGTTGGTGTAGCCCACGCGCACCGCCAAAGGGCCGCCGCTGAGGATCATTTTTTACAATTTTTTAAAAAATTTTGCAACGCGTCTCTAAGCCCCGGGGGGCGTTGAGCGCTTTGCGCTTAGGAGTAATTCTCCGTTAATAATCTTGCTATGTTTATAGAAGTAATCCTTCATTAACATTATCTTTTATTTAATTGACGTCTCGTCGCAGTCAGCTGTCGGGAGGATCGCCAGGTAGCATCTCTGCGTACGCGCCTCCTACGTCACTACTTTGTTGCGTCTGAATTGACACAACGTGTCTCTAAGCCCCGGGGGGCGTTGAGCGCTTTGCGCTTGGGAGTAATCCTCCATTAATAAACGCGCTATGTTTATAGGAGTAATCCTCCATTAACATTATCTGTTATTTAATCGACGTCTCGTCGTAGTCAGATGTCGAGAGGACCGCCAGGTAGCACGTCTGCGTTTGCGCCTTCTACGTCACTACTCAGCAGCCAGAATTGGGATAGAGGTAAGGTTTAGGACGCTTTACAGGGTTGGACTAGTCCCTATGAAGCTCGCAAACTCGTTTTGTTGTAACAAATTTCACATGAGGTTCTATGGGGATTCTATGGGAATTCTACGGGAATCGAGTACGGAACCTGAGTGGTGAAAGGTAAGCGACTTCGCCACTGAGCCACGAGAGCTCGTCATTGAATGGTTGATTCCATATACGTCTGCTGCTATGGTCATTGGACCTCTGAGTACCGTGAATGATTTATCCCGGGAGGTGGTGGTTTTCCTGCCCCCGCTGGATGGTGAGATCCGGTGGCATCCTACACGTCGGCTCGGGTGGCATTCCCATCTCTATGTATATCTCCCAGCGGGACGCCACCCCAGCAAAGAGAAGCTCTAAGCTCCCGGCTGTTATCCTGACATGTGAGGTAGTGTAATGCGAGTAAGTGTTTATGTTAGGAGTGGGTGAGGACAAGAATAAGATTTCCATTGAATTGGACCCAGCCACCATGTTAGTGTCAAAAGTCCATCACGGGACTCTAAGCCTGGGATGTCCTGGGCTGAGACGTTTTAGAAACTGCTGGCAATGTTGGCTCTGAGGTAACTCGGCTGATTTCGCAACAGCGGATCAATGATCCAGATTTAGACTGGTAGTAACTAAGACTTTTTTAACCTTAAGACTTTTCTACAAATAGAATAGCTTAAGAAGGGACCGCTTTGACAATAACAGCTTGACCACTGCTTTCAACATAACTGCTAGTTATGCCCATGCACTAATTTTATCAGTGCGTTCGTTTACAGTTAGATAATTTGTAAATGACTTCATCACTATCTCTTGCAAGATCATCACCTTACATGACGTTCATTTGTTTCCCGACCTGTTAAAGTGGTCCCTTGTTAGAATACGTCTTCTATACAAATTGTGTTACAACGTTTCGACCCCGGAGGAACTTCCAATTCGAAGCAATCAAAATGTATAGCTAAGGTTAGATATTTTGAGGTTTTTTTATCAATTCAAATAATCACTTGCTTTAATGTATGCGACTGAATTTTGAAACTCGATGTAGGAATGTTATTGCAACAACTCATTATTTTTCAAAATTTAATTGATTTCTTAATTTAAAAATGTAGAGGAAAGAAACGCGAGTATGAGCCAAAAATGGCACTTAAATAGCGCAAGTATAGGATTTGAATAAGGCATTATAAGCACGGGATTTGAATTGTAAAAAACACGTAGAGATGACACTCGACTAAAATATTTTGGGTCAAGAAACTTTGGTTCATTTCCAATTTGGACACATTTTGGACCTCTTTGACTAATTCACCGATCTCCAAATGAAACGAAACCTGTTAATAACTGCACCGAGTCAGCGACCGACCCGAGAGAACTGGCTGGACACTCACAATCGTGTTTTGACGCAGTGAGCCGCGGTGAGCACGTACTCCTCGTTAAGCAGTGTCCCCCCGCACATCCATGTCAGCTGGGCTTGGCGGGGCCTCTGGAACCCCAGGGCCACCTGCGCAGAGCAAATCCACCTTCCCATAACCGGCTTCCTGGCAACCCCAGAAAGGGCTGCAGGTCACTTCGAGCAGTATATACCACAATAAATTGAAAAATACAATCGAAAAACTAATACCCAAACATGATGAAATTAGTCAAAGTAGTTAAAAAATTAAAATGTATACTAAATTCAAATCGTTCTAACTCAAATTATTATTATTATTATTATTATTATTATTATTATTATTATTATTATTATTATTATTATTATTATTGCTATTGTTACATCAAATTTGCGAATCAACCTTTTAAATAACGGCTTTCTATCAACCTTAAAATGGTCTGCAGATCACTTTAAGCATTATGTGACAGTAAATAAGAAATACAATGGATAAATTAATAAGCAAACATGATTAAATTAGTCAAAGTACATTAGATAGAAAGTTAATATCTTATACACTAAATTAAAATAAATCTTAATAAAATTATTATTATTACTATTGCAACATCAAAATCGTTATTTTATTGTGAGAAACAACTAGCACGAGATTAGGCTATATCCAATTGTAGTTAAAATAATTTTAACTGCAATTGCAATAAAAATATTAATTAATCTTGTCCTCTCTGCATATATTATGGTAAGTAAATATAGCTCAAATACACAGTCAAGAGTTTTGAGGGAGTTATAGACAGAAAGTTACTAATCGTCTTTCAGAAATGAAAATCGAGTCGCTGTCCGAGAAAGCAACGTAATGGTACTCTATATTCGTTCGAATGTAGTTAATGTCACTCACCATGTGTGGAAATTCTCCATGCGCCGCAAAATCACCTCCGACGATATACCTCGTTAGTTTGGGTATTTCTCGGTAACGGGCACAAGCTGTAAGAAAGAAAAATAATTAACGCTCGACTCTAACTGGTTCCAATGAACATCATCAAATTTATTACATTAATTGTTTTTTATTTTTAGCCAGATTGATCCGAGAATATTCAATTTGGTGCATATCCTGTGTACGTTTCAGACGCAAATTTTGTTCACAGACAGATGTTTTGAAAAATATGCTTTTCGAAATATTTTTCGAAACCTCGAAAACGTGTATTTTCGTAAAAATCTCGACATCGATCTTTTTGCAGCATTGCAAATTTTTCTGTATGTTACAAATACAAGAATGTAAGAATGTAAATAATGAATGTTTCCTGCTCAGAAAAACAAAACCATGTGGAATGAACATTCAGTCTTAAAAATAAAAGTAAGACTACTAAATCCAAAGTGTGAAGATTTGCATTTGTCATTTCCAAACTTCGATGGCTTATTCATTACCTAAAACGTATTAACAAAATGTAATGCAAAAATCTAGAATCTGATTTCACTTTGGAATATTTGTGATGCACTGACTTGAATTAATACTTATATTCTCTTATAATTTATGCAGTTCATGGTAAATAAGAATAAATAATATAAAAATGTTTGGGAAATACCTTCTTGGCTTTTTGTGCCCACAGATATTTTTTCCGATGATGACTCAGTTGCTAGTGGTTCCAATGTGGGAAAATCTCCATCTGGACTCAAACTAGGATCCTCTGCTGGTATAGGTGTAACAAACGGCACATCAGGTATCACTAAAACGTCAGGTGGTTGTGACTGTGTATCAGACCACGCTGGAATTTCAGTTGCTACTGGTTCCAGACCAGGTATATCCGGTATTGTTGAAAATTCGACCTCTGTGCTTGGCTCTGGTAACAAAATTTCGACATGATCGACCAAAGTGTTTTCACTAGAAGAGTGTGTTGGATGTGGCAATGCACTAGGCGTATTTATGCCTCCTGTAATGGGCTTCTCTGTCAAGGGCATATGAACTGAGACAAATGGTTTTTTTGTCGATACTTCAGGTAAGGGGGATGGTTCCATGATGAAAGGGTATTCTGGCCTCACAATGTTAATACCAGGAGAATTTGTACTATATGTACTTGGCCTTGGCGGAATAGGATTTGGATATCTTACTGGATCTTGGGAAGGTTTTGGTTCGTTTGTTATTATTTCGTTTGGTTGTATATTTAAAATAGGCTTTTGCGTGGAAGTTGATAAAGGAAACATTGTGGGTGGATGAGAGCTTCCTGGTTTTCGAGTCACAATTCGCTCATTATGCAACACATTCATCGTCGTGGTGTAGATTTGGATTGGTGGTATCGTTACAGGGCGTAACAGAGGAGGGAATTTCGTCGGACTAGGTTGGGGAGTTGGAGGCTTACCTAAAAAGGCATTGACAAAACCTGTCAAAGTGTTAAAAGCAAATAGACTAGGTGATATTTTATTGTTGTCCTTGTCCCTATTTCCTAGAAACAGTCTGTCTTCGACGTCTTCATTTACTCCGCTTGTATCCAAATCAATATCTTCAACTTCATTCTCGCTCTCCTCGACACAGTTTTCTCGAGGTTTAACTGTTGTAGAAGTGGTGGGTGCAATCGTTGTTGTGGATGGGCGGACAGTCGACACTGCACTTTCTTCTACGTGAAAGGGGTGCCAATGAGTACCCCTAGTCGAAGACTCTATATACGAGGCGGCCCGTGGAAATATCGTTGATGTGTGGAGTTTTAAAATGGAATTTGTACTTGATGCGATGCCGGGCTTCTGTGCGCAGCACACCAGTTCCACTGCGCCTACGAATCCGCAGCGAGTGTGATTACGAATCCCGCGTGTAATTGCACTAAGTACACGTGGGCATTGAGGCAACTGAAGGCACTCTCCATCTTCACCATCAGACGTCACGCAGACGCTGCCATCGGAATCTGAAAAACAAGAACGTTTTTAGAATGCAAAGTGGTTGAAAAAAGTAACTAGGCACGAACCTTGCATTCAACATGTGGGAATCAACAAAGGCATTATATCTTCTCCAAAAATTAAAAATTTAACATGAGGATACTAGTATAATGGGATTTCGAACATACAGAATGTTAAAGAAGAAAATAAATGTTATCGGATCACACAGTTTTATTTGTCGTGTGAATGAAATGCTGTACTATTGTGTATTCCCACCAACAGATGGCACTGTTAGTGTCTCTATTAGCACCGAGAGCAATGTAAAATCAGTTGTGTGACAACCGCTTTGAGAGATGAATGTAACCCTATCGAGCAGTGTCCATATACCAAGAAAGCCATTCTCCATTAGAGAAATGCTCCTAAATGTCACCGGAAATTGGAAGCTCGTGGGACTACTGCCCCTCGAAACCGGACAATCGCGAGATGGGCATGAAAGATTGCGGGGACGCCTAGCAACCAGCGATCAGCAACGCACGTGACAACATGTGAGTGTGCGGGATGATGGGGATTGAGCGGTAATAGAGCATTTATTTAATCAGGCCCTTCGAACTAATAGGTAACACTTTTGGAATGTAGTAAACTGTGTTGCTAAAATGCTTTGGAATGCGAAACCAGTACGGTCATTTCAAATATCTTAATAAATATGAGAAACACACTTTTAGTACGTCGTTAAATGTCCATGCACTTACTTCATACCTTATCCTTTCGTGTGCATACTTCACATGTTTCACCCGTGCTCGTATTCTCACAAAAACAATAGTTTCCATGACTTACGCCCCAACCGCATATTGTTTAAATAGAACCAATCTAGACTGTCCGGTGAGAGATGGCGCTAATCCACAAAATTCAAAACATCGATTCATTGACACTTTCATTGGCTTCATAATCGAATACGTTCATAAATCGATATTTTGTGGGTTAGCTCTCTCTCCTACTGGATGCTTCAATTGCCTTCAGCGTATTTTCTTTATACCGAACCAAGTGATATTTGGGGGTTGGTTCTGTTTACAGAAAATATTGTACGATTTTGTAGAACAGGGACTAGGCGTCATTTCAGAGAAATAAGTACAACTCACAAAATAATATTAATAAAAAAATTATTCACAAGGTATTCGTATTACAGATTTGTTGCAGTGCATGTCTGTAAGGAAATATTTGAAAACCCTTTCCGAATAACAACAATTCGAGTGAATATAGCTCTCATCAAAATTCGATTGGCGAAATTGACAACAGAGAAACTCTTAGGAAAAGAGGATTGATTAATTGATGAGTCCGGGAGCGTCAACTGCTAAAATAATTAGTCCCGAAGTTGTAGTCCATTTTTATAGTGGGATGTGGTGACGATCTTCCCCTGCTAAACGGTGAGATCCGGTGCCGATCTACGTCTTCTTGCGAGGATTTCCCTCCACTAGGATTCTCCAGACAGCATGGCATCGCCGCAGCCGGGATAAGCTATAAGCTTCCAACACGTGTGATAGTGTGTGAGTGTAAGTGTATGTAAGAGATGAGGATAGTAGAAGGTCGTGCGCGGACCGTGGCCCGTATGTTAGGGTACTGCTCCGGCATTAGCGTGATGTTTATTGGAGAAACCACGGAAAACTACCATTCAGGGCAGTCAGCCGTTAGAATTCTCCTCCTGGCAGCCCCTCACTACTACGTATCGACGAGACAGTAGTGATACAAATATTTGTCCACAGAACTTACGGAATCTTAAATAAATGACTTTTTCATTAACTTTAGTTGTTATAGAAAGACCATTTACCAAAAGAAAAAAGCTGAAGAAAGATATTTGCAATAAAGGTGGCAGTTTTCATACCAATATTAAGAAAAGTAACATTTCTGACAAAGGAAAAATTGAGATGTGAATTAGTTTTAAGTTTGAGAAGTAAAAGACTCAGTGAATGATGGCGAAACTGCACAAGTGAATGAACTCGTGGAAACTGTGTTTTGAGAAGACATTGCCCTGATCAAGAATTTTAACAACTGTTATTGTTTTTGTTTTTCATTTATTTATAATCGCATCGACATCTGGGGTCATTAGCGACTCAAAACTGATACATTGATTTAATAACAGTTAATACTTAGTTGTTAATTAATAGAGGGTACAGATATGAGCGTAATTCTTAGATTTCACATATTTTCCCCTCGGTTATCATATTGTTCGACCTTAATACATTGCTTGGTCAATTTTGGTAGGTATTCAAATATGTAAGTTTTGTGTACTTAACAACCAGACATTCATATTGATTCATACAAATACTCCAACACATTCTTCAGTAGGTCACGTCATATAATTCTGTACTACAACTTGCTTTGCTAGTATGCTTTTAAATTAAATTTTAATGAATATATTTATATCTTTACAGAATTTGATTACTTTATCTTGAAACTAGTCATTAGATGTAAGAATTTACTTCGGGCTCATATTCTCATATTCATATAGTATTGTATACAACGGGCATATTTAGTTTTTATCCAGGGATCCACTCTAAATAAAAAAAATACATTGTTTGATGATCTATTCATAGCGAATTCCGTGACGTTACTCCCGCACCTCGTTTCAGGCCACAGTTTTCTGATAAATTATTCCGATTACGGTAAAGTAAAATCTGTATTTAAGGTGATGGAAGGAAGTCACAAAAGAAAAAGTGGTAGTCAGAAAGTAGTAGAAGTCAAATTTCGGAACAGAATTTTAAAGTGACCAAGGACATTGAAAATATGAATACCAATACGAAGAAGAGTATAAACAAAATCAACTGGCTTGCAATTTGTGTAATTAAACCGGAATGAACCAAACAATTTGTTTGTCAGGTGGATATTAGCCACTTCCAAACAAATTTCATTCATCTGGATATTAAGTAAAGACCATCAGGAAGATAAACAGTCAGCTTTGGCTTAGTTGATTTTGTTATGGTCTGAATGAATGCCAAGGAGTAAATAGATGTTTTTCAAATGGTTGAGGACTTCAGAGTAGAATATCATGGCTGGAAATGGGATGATTTTTTTTGTTTCAAAACTTTTATTACGTAGTTCCTTGTAATTATGAAACTACAATATAGTTTGCATACATTATTGTATCTAGTCCAGTTATCCGGTTATCTATGCTTAAAATTCATTTGATTCCTCTTATATTAATGATAATATAATTTATTTAAAAAGAACCAACCGTCATTTTTAAGTATGTAGCTACCTGAAGAGGAAATTTGTTTTGAATATATAATTAGAAAAACAATTTAATAGAAACTTATAGATGTCGTAATGTTTTTTTTCCCTATACAAACGAGGTCCCTGCTTTTTAAACAACAACTTCAAACAGTCTTTTCTCTATTTACTATCTATTTAATGGGGCTTGGCTTCATTTAGTCCAATTTATGTGTCTTTCAGTTTTTCGCTCCGATTCTATCTCCGACCGCGGAACAGAGCCGTTCGCTGCCCAGTGCGCTCAGCTAACCGCGAAATGTATCTCTCCGCGCTGGCAACGGTTCGACCCCCAGTGTCGGCGCAGATCTCAGTGTATTGTGTTCGTATATCTATATAGTGAAGGGTCTTTCTTTGACTAATACAGTGTTTATTGATTGTGTTCAGTTTTCGTGAAGTACTTCACTCTAAAACAATTAACACCGAGTATCCGACCTGCCGTGGCCTTGACCAGATTATTTCGGAAGCCTTACCAGTGATGAACGATATCGCTATGTTCTTGGAGTTGCCATTTGCTGGCCACTTCTATGTGACTTCAACTCCTGATCTGTCACAGCAAGTGGAAAGTGCATTGAGCGGTCAAGGAAACTCAGAAGCCGAAGATACGCACTAGTTACAAGAAACTCAAGCAACCTCGCCATTTACTACAACTCAAAGGTAGGTACCGTAACTCAAATACGTCTCTGATTCTTTATCATATACAACACCTATTGTCAAAGTTTATAGAAACACAGTCAACTTTTCATCTTGAGGCTAGTCAAGTAGAAAAGATCACGCTCTTACATAATTACATTTGATATACCTGAATTCCATACTTTTCAAATCAGTTATTGGGATGACCGGCTCCCTATAAGCCTGTGAAATATATTCACAAATAATTTTGCTAATTTTAATAGGAACAAAATTCATTAAGTATCTGAATTAAATACGTTATAAATAACTATAAATCAACAAATAAAAATACATTTTAAATGAAATATAAATGAAATGTGTTTTACAATAACACATCATGACAGCTAAACACTACACTACAGCCCTCCCCAGAAAACCCTAGTTGCGCAAGTGTATTTAGCAGTACTAAAATGTTTTTGAAATATATTTCCCCATTTCCTCACTTTCATGATAGTTTAGATTAAAATGGGGTTCCAATAATTAGATGAGAAATCATATGTCAGTTGGTTCTTTTATAATAGTTATGATGGAACTGATAATAAAAAATATAGTCGAATAAGGTTGTAAAAAGTGCCTCCAAACCAAATCGATAATCGCGATACTCAAATGAAAGAGAATAAAAATGTCGTTGATTCACAAAAAATCAGCCTCCTATGTCAATATGTCGCAGAGATACAATAAGAAACTGGTTTTTCATTTTTATTTTTTCCCAATTGTATGCATCGGGCTGAAAAAATTGCAAAGACCGGGAAAAATAGTTGAATTTAAAGATATTGTTGTCAACCAATTTTGATGCCAAATTCAAATAGCAAAAATGATATTCAACGTGATAACGTTGAAGTGTTGTCTCAGTTTTTCTCTATAATGTATCTAATAACATCCTGTAACATATATTTTTTCAGATTTTTAAACAATGCAGAGGATAGTGAAAATTAAAACCAATTTTATCAGTATAAAAATTTCAAAATTCACGCCAAAATGATGAGAAAATATTTTGTCACTACTGTTTAAACAATTTATATATCAATTATTGAAAGGTCTAACTTACCATGATTATTTACAACTTTCTGCAAACAAATGTTTATTTTTATGCGGAAAGGATTGTTAAGTACTCATTATAAAATCATCAACCCCTTTTGTTTTTAGATTTATGTATTGTTTCTCATATAAATCCAATTACCCGGTTTTAAGTACAGTAATCGTTTATGTTGATAATATAAATAAAATACTCAGTTGTAGGTTTATTAATCATTGGCAATTACACAATCATATACAACACTAGGGAACAAAAAATAGTCATGCCTTCAGGCGGAAAGTAGGTGATTTCAAACGAAACGATCACACTGATTTCGTAAATCTACCATACAGGCTTCAAAAGAGATGAACACATACTCGTATAATATTTGAAATGAACAAAATGCTATACAAATCTACGCATTGTCACTCCGGTTATATTACTACATCATTTTATGAGCATACTTCATAGAAGGTAGGAATAAGTTAAAAATGGAATACACATATTCGTGCAATAATATTGAAATCTCTTGGAAGGAGAAATTCCTATTTCATTATTTAAAAATGCTTTGCGCCCTGTTACTTAGTCTTGAATTCCTGTTTACTTTCTGACAAGAAATCAGCAATCATCTCCCATCGCTGCAGGATCCTTACGCCCTTGGTATCTTTTCTTCGTTGTACCAACTTCTTGATTAAACTGTTCACCATGTTAATCACTGATATCACCCAAATTCTGCGAGAAAAATTAAGCTGGGAGTGAAAAAATGAATTTTCAGAGACATTCTACACTTCATGGCACTGTGGCTTTCTAAGCATTCTGCAACAAATGTTTTATAATTGTCTTCTTGCTTTGTCCTTAGAAATGCATGCACAATACTTTTAAATGATTTCCAAGTTGCTAACTCAATGTCTCGAAATTTTTCTTCCAATACTTCATCCAACATGAGTTTTATGAATTTCGGGTCGATGAAATTCCTTCCTTCGATTTTGTAATACTCATCTGTGAAAACTCTGAATTTTTCTAAACTCTGAATTTTTTGTCTCGGCAGCAAGTAGTTTTCATTACTGTAATCTGGAGCCTAGCAGTTCAAATTTTTTTGACAAATACAGGTGCCGTGCTAAATCATTTAGGTCTTCCTGCTCTTCTATGTACGTACAGCTCAGTGTTAGACTTTCCTGGTAAGTAGTCTGGATCTTTTGAAGTGGGGGCTTTTTTTCTGGAAGAAACAAGGCTTCAGTTTTATTATAGTTTTCTTCGTGATTTATTGACCTATTTTCGGGGTACAGACGCTGGTAATTCGTCATTGTTTGACACAGGTCGCATGACAGAAGAATTGTGTGAATAATTAATCTGGACAGGCCAGATATCTTTATCATGAGGAAGTAGCCGTCATTAAAATAGTTTGTGGGTATTCTCCACAACACTGGTACAGCTAATCACAATGATTTGAGTTTTCCGACAAGACAATGACAGCCAAAGTATAAAGAATACGCAAGTTTTATAATTTCATATATCTTTTTCCTTGTTCGTTTGGGCGTAAATCCTCCACAAATGTAACAGAAGTTATCGGTTGATTCGCACACTTTATGAGAAATGACGATTTGCATTTTATCGAACCGATTCAATTTAACAGATCATGTGGTAAATTTCACTTTATAAAACCCACAGAACTGTAATGTATCTGAGGCACACCATACCAGACACGAACTTCACGCGCACTGCGGGTACAGTTTCGCATGACACAGACAGATTCAGAATCTGCCTCCCCAACAGTTGGATACTTGCATCCTTGCGATAAGGAAAGGGGCTAAAATAATTCCTTTCGGTGACATGCGCAGTCAGAAATATGATGGTGCATGTGACTTGTTT
Organism: Gryllus longicercus; assembly: GCA_038098605.1. NCBI lineage: Eukaryota > Metazoa > Arthropoda > Insecta > Orthoptera > Gryllidae > Gryllus > Gryllus longicercus. Next base: position 1,196,583 of record JAZDUA010000283.1, read on the forward strand.
TCAAATCATCCACTGGAACTACTAAGACCACAAAGACACACTCGTAATTGAGTGCGACTACCAGACGCGAGAATACAGAAGGTTAAAAAATAATCACGAAAGCCCAAGTTTGTTGATATCACATGACTGTGGCATAAATGAACTAAACAAATATTTTATTTTTACATAGATTTTATGCGTATTGATTCTACATATCTTAGAGGTGCAATTTAAATGTATTTGCATTAATAGCAAAATATGGTACGATACAGTACAAAGATAAGGTATATTTAAGAACTGTGACGTGATACGTTTTTATTGTGATATTCGTAATGTTCGTATAAAATTGTGTATGTTGCAATCTCTAACTTCTTGGAGGTAAACATTGTGTCCCCTAATGCAATTAATCATTGTCACTGTCTTCTTCAATAACTGGGATCACGCGTTTGTTTATTATAAACAGTCTACTCAAACTTGTGAACGGTTTAACAATCTTCGCCAAGTAACGAGCTTGTCAAATACTATATGATCGCAACTGTGTGGGAGCAGCTTCCCGAGTGCCAATTCCTTTCGCATGTTCACAAGAATGTATCACCTCCTATATCCTTTCCCTCGTTCACAATAATGTATCACCCACGATATCCTTTCGTAAGTGCTCAATAATGTATCACCCACGATATCCTTTCGCACGTTCACAATAATGTATCACCTACTATATCCTTTCGCACTTTCACAATAATGTCGTATCACCCCCGTAGTATATATTTCAATAAATTTTTCCTACAAATAACGAATTACATTGTTACGAGTCATAAACCAAAAGTAATTTAGTTACAATTTTTTTCAATAGTTTAAACTAGTATTATTTTTTGTTACTTACAAAAAACGCCTTTTAAGATAAATGAATTAAAGATTATTGAAAAACATTCTATTTACCCAGGCGAAAATGAAGAGTGGAAATATATGAAACAAAATTCGCAAACTGGGAGTCTAGATTGTATTTCCACTGTTTGTAAGTTTTCCACTGTTTCTCAATGTTCAATTCATTTTTACATTGCTCCTACTAATTCAAAAGAACCCATAATTCCCATGATTTTTAATTAACGTACCCTGAATCAGATATAAAATATAATATCTAATGAGTGTGACCTATTGACCATATCAACAACTAAGAAATAAAATATAATACACAGTGGCTCACAAAATTGATTGTACACTATGATTAGAAAATATAAAATGGCATAGAAAAAATATTTATTACAGAATTGTGACGTTCAAAATAAATATAGGCATTAATGCAAACCTGTTTGACTCATACATTGCAAAATATCTTGAAATAACTGAATAATAAATAAAAGATAAAACTTCTTCTAATGCATATGCAATTCACCACAAAAATGAACGTACCCTGGCAATTTGTATTCGAGAAAAACTAAAAATAATAAGTCAAAATTTTGTGGAACGATCTTTAGCACAAATAACAACTTCCAGTCGTGCGCTGGCATTGACCTTAAGTTTCCTTGTTCCTTCAGGCCCGATTTTCTCGCATTATTCAGAGAGGAACCTCTCGTGCTCTTTTTTACTCCAAACTTCGTCTCTGTTCCAGTTTCCCCAATTCCCACAAAACATTCTCAATAGGACTTAAATCAAGTGATTGCGACTGCGTTTCAAGGCGCTTTGGTCCATTATATAACAACCATAACTTCACAATTTGCGATATATGGATGAACGCGTTGTTCTGTTTAAAGTAAATATGTCGGTCCCAGTACAAGATTAGTAGCACTTAGTTTGGCATTTCTTTCTCAAATTAATAAATATACAAATTTGTCAACTGTGGAATCAATAAAATGGAGTTGTCCGACACCCGACGTAGATATACAGCCCCATACCATTACGAATCCCCTGTCGTACTTTACAGTAGCGCGGAAATTTTTATCTTCCAATGCTGCGTTTACCCTTCACATGTACTGTTGCCCATCCGATCCAAATATATTGAATTTACCCTCATTGCTGAAAATCGCTATTTACCAGCACTCTGAAGAAGAGTTTCTGTAATATGTCTCGAACTGCAGTCAGTTGTGCAGATTTGCCTTACTAATCAAAGGTTCCTTCGCTCTCTCCCGTTGTAACCTGCGTCTCGGAGGGCTTTTCGGACAGTTTCTGGGGATGCAGTGCTCCCTGTTGTTGAAAACACCCACGGAGGTATTTTAACGACACTGGCGGGGATTCCTGCTGATGTTATTGACAATATTTTATTTCGTTCGTTGAGTATCGGGTTTCGGCATCAGCCTATTTTATTAATTAATCTATCATCGTCTTTGAATTGTTCTATCATACCTTGAAAAGTAGAATGAGATCTCCCCATTGTCAACGCAATAACTCGAGTGATTTTCCCCTCGTAGTTAAATTCACAATAAGTTTTAGTTCCTCCACCGTCTTTTCCATTATCGGTGCCATTTTCAATTCGATGATGCTCTCCGCAAATCTGACCAACTAATCTGTTTGTCACAACGTTGTACCCAAGAAAACTTTCAACGGGTAGGTTTCAAAGCTCGCTTGTGACGGTGAACGTTTATTTCCGTGCAACGCTTATTTGTGTCACACAAAATATTTAATTTTACACATAAAGCATTTTTTCTGCTTTCAAATTGCACTAGTTCTTCCAAGAAACCTCCAATATCAAAATTACATATTTTATTTCCAGAAATATTCATATGCGAAGATCTATGGTATCATTAAAGTGTATAGTGAAGGTGTCAATTTTGAGAGCCACTGTGCCACTAAATTAAGCATTAAATAACTATGCAATAAGATAGCACAAACGTTCGTTTAGAATGTCGCTGTACAAAAGTCGATGCCATACTAGGAAAAGGTAATAAATGAACAAAGGAACCGAAAAGGAGAGATGTAAGACAGAAATTGATCGTCTCTTTTCTAATATATATTGTGAAACATCGACCATAAAATGTTGCGCACTTAATGTAATGATGAACTGGAAAGTTAAACATAAGACGTATTCTAAAACGTCTAGGTTACAAAGGTTAAAATAATAATACTTTGCATTACATGACGCAAGACAAAACCCGTTTTACAATCGAAACATGCTACTAAAAGACAAAGTGAAGAGAAATGCGATTTTATACAATTACGTTAGCTTTCAAAGATAAATTACAAAAACCTCACCGGAATTAGAAGCCTTTCACTATTTCACAGAGTCGAATGTGAAATCATTATCATAACATCAATTCACATTCTATCTTTATCCTACGATTATTGTCAAAAGGATATCTTGAATTTTCATATACTATTATTTATGTCATAAATAAGACTTGAAAAATATGGTAATCTGATTAATTAGTACTTACCATGTGTTGTTTGAGCATTAATTTTAAATACAACAAATATATGAACAAAAATGAATAAAAAATTTATGAACCGC